>MU269981.1:19935555-21135555 GCA_021432705.1 Caranx ignobilis | reverse complement strand
CCACCACCACCACCACCCTGCAGCCCGCCGCTTCTCACAGTCGCACAACACATGAGCTGAAACTGTTGCCATGGCACTGGCAAAGTGTAGTCATTATCTATTCTCTCTTCAGCCACTCCTGCTCATGACATTTCAGCAACACAGGAATAGTCCACTGTGTCTATGAGTGTGGGAAGCAAAGAGACAGAAAGAAGAGAGTCAGACCGACAGAAATCAAGTAGGAAGAGAAAAGAGGAGAGATGGAGGGGGAGGAAAAGTGAGAGGTTTCAGGGGAAAACACAGGAGGAATAACCATCTGTAGAGATAATAATGGCTGACTGTATGTTACTTCTACACATCCAGTAGATATGGAGATTATATTTTGTTCCATGTTGATTAAAGAGATTGACTAAATTGCTGCAAGAATATTTCTGGAAGAGTTGTTGACATGACAACTGATAATGTTTGGCATATGTACCAGTGAAAACCTCAGATTCTGATCTAATACCTCTTGGACGCCATTACTAGGTGTGTACGCGGGCATTCCCGTTTAGAAAGCAAAATCTGTCATCTCTGCCCACTAACACAAATGTTCATCCAACTGAAAGATGCAGCCATGCAAGCTGTGCATACATTTCTGTATGCCACATCCATTTACATGGGTGATGCGTAGGTTTATAAAGACTGTCTGAAATTACCTTGTGTGCCAGCTTGGTTTGCCTAAATTTGGCTCACGGGAAAAGATTTCCATCTGAATATCTAAAATGACTGTCAAGCATGATTTTGTTTTCTTAAGTGCAGCCAGAGCTGCTCAGCACAAGCCAGTTCAGTGACACAAAAACATTTTTCCTCTTTTTGTTTTTTTTTCCCCCTCCCAAGTGACGTAATTGTTCTTTTGTGTCAACTTTGATGGTTAGGAAGAAAGGATGGCTTGGAGCTTTAAAAGTCAGGCAGGGAAAAGAGGCTGGAGATAAAACACAAGATGCATCGAGGACAATAAAGTAAATAGAAAATAACATTTTTTGTCCATTCATCCTGTGTTTATAGCTGACATTTGCTGCGTAAAAGCAAATGACCTGTTACCTTAGAGGCTTACATTTTATCTGGGCCTGCCCCCTGATAATTGCATGTGACCACTCTCATCCTTCAGCTGTATAAAGAACAACTAGTCTTTACACAGTTAAAGTTAAACCAACACAAACTAAAGTGAAATGGCAGAGGATGCAAATTATGCTTTTAAAGTTCATCTGGGAATTCCCGGAGTGATACCGTTGCCTCTCTTGTACTAGAATAAAAGAACTTTTTGCTGGGTTTGGATTTTCCATGGAAACTTGTGCAAGTTTTCCTCGAGGGTAAAGAATTAGTGCTATTATTGGGTTTCAGGAGTTTTCATTTTTTTACAAGGCTCCAATAAGATGATGATGTAATATTTCTGGAGTTGTACTTGCTGATCAAGCATGAGGTATCACTGGTCAGCTAACTTAGTGGGATTTATCAAATGACTGAGTTGAAAAGTGACAGCTCCTCATTAAGGAAGACAACGGATTACTGTCTCAGCTGATCTGATGAATCATTAAGAACATTAAAGCCATCCTGTCAAGTTTGTCTATTGCCATCCCAGAGCAAAGCTACAGTCCATCAAAGATCAAGTCAGAGGCAGGGTTAGCACAAGGCTCAAGAAAAGCATTGCTCAGAGCAAAAGTTCTTTAAAACACAAGCACATAACAATTTATCTGTTCAGCCATAACTATAATAAAAGCTTATGAATGTCACGCAACATTGTTTTCTAACGGGTAGGCCACTCTGTTTTACAGGGGCTTTTAACGTCAAGTCAGTGCTGCCTTTAACGTCAATCACAAGTTTATGACATTCTCACGGAACAATTCAGTATAAGGTTGTTGATTAAACATGTCAAACACCATCCGAGCAAACAGCAAACTGCAAATAAATACTACACTGCTTCCACCTCAGAGGAGGAGGAGGAGGAGGTGTCAATGAGTGCACTCACAGCGTGCTAATGTCCTTCTGTCTTCCTTTTCTGAGGCTGCAAATCTCTGATTATGAGTCAGACTTACCAGGTGGGCACTGCTCACTTGAGCTGCTGGCCAAATGTAGCAGACACACTCTGTACCAAAGGGGCCATCAGTGGCGGGGGGGAACCAACGCCCTATGGTTGACAAAGCAGGTTTCCACTCAACACAAGGATGAAATAATTCAAGTTTTGCACACAAGTCCTGCAAAACAGCAGAGTGTGGGTAACAGTGTGTAAAAATAAACCAAAGATTGGATGGATCTCGCTCATATTGGTCCGGGTAATTGTTGCTGAGTGGAAAAACTGAGGAAGACACACCTGTTAGCTTTTCCTGAGCCAGGAATCCACTCTGCAAGGCACTGCTTCTCCGTCTGTTTGATCAGTTTGATCAGGCTAATAACTTGGCAAGCTATTAAATGTTGAGCATCTCATTGATATTTTCTGTCAATCTTCATAAAACGCCACTGTTTTTGTCTTTTTCTTTTTCTCCCAAATGAAAAGGAGTGAACAATGAACCAAGAGCAGAGTTTTGCTGTATTTTTTTACAGCTCCAAAAATAAATGTCAAATTTGCATTGAGGTGAAGAAGCTGCTTTGAATATAGAAGATGCTGCTGTGGGCCAATATACACGACTACAGAGCAAAAATTTATTTGCTCAATTGTAAACATTCATATGGTGTATAACTATTTTTACGCATTTTACAGATATGTCGATGTATAGCTTTGTTTCTAGGCGGCTGCTGATCCCTGAGTTTTCCTGTCACTCACACGGGTTAGCCATTCTGCCTTAAAGAGCCTCTTACCATAAATAATTAAACCAGTAAATACACCAATGGAGAGTTTGTGTCCCATGATGGCCTCAACAGCGGAGAGTTCTGGTTGTGCTACAGTACACAACCTTTCTCTTTCCTCATCAACCTCATCAACCCCCCCCCCCCAACTCTCTCTCACACTCTCTCTCAAACTCTCTCTCGCTCATTGTTCTGAATCCTAATTTGCCCGAGCCAAGTCCAAGTCGAGGGAGTTCCACCAATTGTTCTTTGTTGGTGCTGTTATCTGAGAACTTCTGAGGGTTTTCTTATTGTTCTCACAGGAAAGACTCTCTAGTATAGATTTATAGATAAGGGGATAACAGGTGTTCAATATATAATGATGCACTTTGAGGCCATTTGTAAAGATCCTCGCTGGGTGCTTGAAATGATACCTTGAAATGATGATGTTATGATGATAGTGCTGCTATTGAAATACAATTTACTTATGGGAACAGTGTTTCATGATGCTTTCATCATCATTTAGGTTCACTTCTAAGATGGACTGACTTTCAAATGATTGTTGAAGAAAGTTAAGTAAATTCAATCAAGCTTAAACATTACTTCATTCGCAGGAGAGTGTTTTGGAAACTTGCACAAGACAGGATATAACTATGATCTATTGTTTGGGAGCTCTGACTGAAATCCCCACACTGCCTGGTGTTGGATGCTGATAATTTTGGCAATCAAGACATTTAAGCTTATTTCACCCTGACAAAAAACAGAAGAGCATCAGCTGCACAGTTTAGGTCTCCAAACTGAGAGTAAAAAAGAGCAGCCCTGGACTCTTCTCCTGAGTTTTGACATTTGGCCCTCGGTTCCCGGAGTGAACTTGGCTCGGACAAAAGACACGTCTCTGCTCGGCAGTCTCAGAGTCATGTTCAGACTCTTCCATCTCTCGACGGAAAATAAAAAGAGAGGAAATCAGTGGCTGAGCTTTTGCAATTGGCCTGTAACATCCCCTTTGCCCAGGGGGGTTATCTGTGTAATGTGTCTCATTCACTATTGTCCCACTGAATTTGTTGACATACAGTAAGTGGGTCACGGCTCTGAAGTACCCGGTCTAGTTGCAGATTTCGCGCTGCCGTTGACATGGCAACCATACTGGTTGATTAAACATGCGCAGAGGAGCTGAAAAAAAAAGAAAAACCTGCTTGCTTCAGGGGAAGGGGGGCTTCACATTAAATATAGGAAAGCCACGAGACACATATACGCCCATTACTCTGAGGCTGACACAGACACACCATCCCCCCTCTGAGATTTCTCTCTTCTCTCTCTCTCTCTCTGTCTCACTCTCTCTCTGTCTCTCTAGGACCAGGCTCACTGCCACCCCACCCCCATACAAAACTCCTCCACTAACAGGAACTAATAACTGCTAGTTGGATGCACAAAAATTGAGTCTGATTGGATGTCTTGTGGTGTAAGTGAAGTCAATACAGACCAGACTTTAAATTAGATTATTATCCTGTCATCCCCTCAATTTCATTTTCCTCATTTCCTGCATCTAATTAATTTTGTCTGTGGCTGTGACTGCGCCAAAAGCAAAGCCCAATATTCCTATAGGATGGATTATAATTAAAGACAATGCAGCAAAAACATACAGCACTCTGTTCTATGTCAATATAACTTGAAAACACATTGAATTAGTTGGAATCAGGGAAATATTAGTTTGATGACTAATACTATGCAGAACTAATACTTATATATGTTATATATAAGTTATATACTGTACTACACTGTGCATATAAATCAATCAATAGAGCAACAAAATAAGTGATCCTAATGGTATCAAGAGATGCATCTTATTTCATGGGGATGGGCTGAAGGCCTCAATCTAGGATCAGCATTTTCCACTCACTTTAAAGAATTGCTGAAGATATAAACAAGATGCATTTGACTGGAGTGTGAGCTCCAGGCTGCCATAACCTGACAGTTCATTTCAGAGTGTCTCTCTGCACTCCTGGGAAGGCTGCTGGTGTCTACAACCCATATTTCACCGGTGTAAAGGATCCCCATCATTTTCTCTGTGCATCTCCCACTTTGTTGAGTATGTGCACCCAAATGACACCCAACCAACAATGATGCTGATTTTGCCACAGTGCGCTTTTTCACTACTCTGTCAAACCGGACAAACAAGTTACAAAGTTTTGCACTATTGTTTTAAGCTTAGGAGCTGGAGTTAGTTAAAATGATACAATACATACCTCGGACTATTAAACTCCATTGACATGTCTGAAAAGTGACTCGCTCTCAACTACTGAACATCACGTATTAGTGCTTTCACTCCTCCTGTAACATAGAAGATTAAGTGCTAATACAGTAGCTATTTTAGCTCTACAAAAGGTACATTTTAATTAAAAAGAAATGAACTATTATAATTATATGAGGTTAATCTAGAAGAGGAGCATTTTTCAGTGGCTCTCAGAACTGCTTCAATCAATAAGCTCAATAGAAACAACCAGCTATAAGCTGGTAGAGGCTACGGGAAAATTTAAATTCAAGCATTAAGGTTAGAAAAACATGCTTGAAGGATAGTATATTGTTTGGACATAACAATATCTAACTCATTAGTGGGTTAACAAGGGCAGAAATCCCTGGTTAATTACCTCCAACTGTCTCCCGGATGTTACGACCATGTTTTCTTTGAAGGGCGTCATTTACCTCCAAGCGTTATATAAGGATAACCTCATCCCTGTGAATGTTGACTGAATGAGTGTGTGTGTGTGTGTGTGTGTGTGTGTGTGTGTGTGTGTGTGTGTCCCTTTTGCCTGTCGGATATGACACTGACAGATGGAGAAGAAGTAGGAGGTAGGAGGGGCCATGAGAGGGGGGTCATCCTCTCTCTTTGTATTAGGCAGACGGCTTCTGTTGATTGGACCATGGTGTTTGGGGTCACGTAGGCTTCACTTCTTTTTTTTTTTTTTGAAACAGAGGCGTTTTTTGTTTGAAGGATAAAATATTTAAAGCCCCAGCGTCTCCTGAAATCCTGTCTCTTTGTTCAAAATTCATTAAGACTAATCCTCATGTTGCCAGATTTTCAATTTTGGCAAGTGAAATTTATTTCATTAACGCTCCGTGGGAAGAATATCCTTAGATGTTATTTCATACTGGAGAGACATACTGCAGCAGACAGACCATTTTTCCCAAATTAACTCAGATTTAAATGCTAATTTTGAATTTGAAGAGTATTCAGACTGTAATCATGTCAAAATAAACGAAGCAATTTCAGTGAGCAATGAAAACACTACAGTAACTTACTATGTTAAAATACTGCACCAGCTCCACATTGTGTCCTGTTGTACCAGATCAAGTGAAAAGCACACATAAGGTCACTTGTCATCATTATTCCCTCTGGTGCATTCAAAGCTTACCCTGAGTCCATTAGGTCAAATACCCAACTCGACCATCGGTGGGTGCTTCAACAGACGAGCAGCACTACACCTGTGAGCACGATCAATTCAAATACTTGCCGCTCCTCATCAAGCAGGGGATCTTTTATTTCCATTACAGGTAATGTTGGGCTAAGCAGAAAGCATGAATAATGAATGCGAGAGGCTTGTGCTCTGCTGCTCTGTGCCGCTTCTAAATTATGGATCAAGCATCTAGTAGCTCCCCGAGTCAGTTCGCACCACCACTTGCTATTTTTCACTGGCTCGATCTTGCAGTCAGATCAATGTCGAGGTGCAGGGGAGGAAATGAGAGGATGTGTTGGTGTGAGAGGAGGCTTTGTTTAATGCAGCCGTGACAACAATGCTTTTCATGAGACACAAACATCACATCTGATCTAATATCCCTAAAAGTCATAATGTTATTACTGCATGGTCCAGTTATAGTTTTAACTGGGCTCTCAAAAATATGAAGACATCTGAATGAAGAGTTTAGATGTCTCTATAAACACATTAAACCCATCAACACCCACTCTGTCTGAATCTGGCCCTTTTCTTCTGTAAGCCCATTATGTAAGACTCTCCATTAAGTAGAAATCTTAACCTACATTTGACATGATCATCTCATTTTGCCCTTTGCCTCATACACCTCACTTTATTGGGACTAATAAAACAATCACTCTTCTTATAACCACTCACCAGTTCTGTCATCTTAACCCTCTAACTTCATCTTCAACTGTTTCCATGGAAACACTTCCTCTCGACATCATTTAGTTGGAGCTCACAGATGATATAATGCAAGCTACTAGCCAGGTCTGTTGATTTGGATCTGTAATAAGCAGGAATAACACCTTACTTCTTTGTTTTTTTTTACGACTGGTGCCATTGTTACGACAGGGAAAAGTAAAATAGATTTCAAATTAACAACGAGATACTGGCTCCAGCTCACTTAATCTGTGTGCAGAAATGTAAATAATGCAGAGGTAGTAAACCTTGATTTAGGCCATGACATAAATCATTTATATTTCTACTCATCCTCCTTCATGTAAACCACAGGCACCACACATCCACAGCCCCAAATTTAACCAGGATGTCTCAAAGGCAGGCAGAAGAAAAAATACACTACATCATTTTTTCTCAGTGTGAGGTTGTAACATTTGCTTCCACTTCAGGAGATTTGTATATGAAGTTCATTTGAAACATGAGCTTAAGCTTGTATCTTACCATAGCAAACAAAAAGGGACAATTTTGAGACGGGGAAGGAAATTGAGACAAATGGAGTAAATTACATTTGATTTCTCTTACCAGGTGATTGTGTGGTTCATAGAAGGCCAACAGGAAAAAGCATCAGGAATTGCATGCAAATCAATCCAATCATCATACTGTAAAATGTCCACTCGTCTATGTCTGGTGAATTTTTCACATGACTGGGCGGTCACTTCTTCCTGTGGCTGGACCAGGCACACGGATCCTGAGCGTGAGGGCCAAATGTGATGGCCTTCTCTGTCACTCTCATCTTGTCAGTAAACACCCTTGCATCAATAAATCCTGTCACTGTCTGCTTCCTGAAACGATAAGGTAACTCTGGATAATGAGTCTGAGGGAAGAGGCGGTGGCAGGATCACTCTCTGTCTGAGCAGGCCTGCGCTAAAGCAGAAGACATATGAGATGTCAAGACACTGCAAAAACGTTTTTTTCTGAGACAGCATCTGGAAAATTATCTAGTGGCAATCGTTTCATCTTTTGTCGTGATGATCGAGTGGCAAAGGCTAAAAATATGGTGCCCACATTAAGTCAGAAGGAATTTGCACTTGCATGTCCTGTATTAGCTGGTACTACTGAATATTTTTGTGTTAATCAAAAAACGCAACGTAAGATTATCGAATGTTCTTCTAGGAAAAAGTCTCTTCAGATGAATTGGGGGGCATGTTTTTTCCATTGGCCTAAGATATTGAAAACATCGTAAAAACTGATACTGGTACATATTTAATTGAGGCCAACTTAAGTCAGCCCGAAGTCTCACAGACATTTCCTGGCTGTCTGGTCTGAAACACCATGAGTAAACCATGTTTTTTCACAACAGGCTACAGATTATGAAATGCATTTCCATCAGATATTGCACTGTAAGTAAAAATACTACAGACTTGCCACACATACTGCTGAATCATCACGCTTGCAAGCAACTTATACGAAAAATCAATCTCTAAGAGCAACAAAATCACAGTGCTTTAATGGGAGCTGTCGACAAGTACTCTGGGAAAAACTAAAAACACACTAGTTAATGGCAAAACAACAATACGATGCTCAACATCAATCATTTTAACAAGGAGACTGACCTTTTACTTTTTAAACAGTTACTATCAAAACTACACTATTTAACCATGTCTCCACCCAGACAGCAGCTTTACTGACTGATACACGAGGCCTTGCTGCAGGTTGTCTCATGAAGGTGTGAAGTGGCGTGAAACTGCCTGTGGATGTGAGTGGAGTGGATGTCAGGTGGCACCACAAGCACCTGATAGTCTAATGGGCACCAAAGGTGAATTTGATGTCCCTTCCCAGGTAATTGTCTAACTCCCCCTGGGTTGGGCCTGTATGTTTGTTGGAGAAACACCAAACAGAGATGATACAGAAATGTTTTTACACAGCAAACAGATGGTGTAACCGCTTCAGGGAGGGATTCTCCCTGACATCATGACATACTGTACTCTGATTTCTCTGACAGAAGGAGAAAACCGAGAGGACGCATCCATATAGATGTGTATCATCCGTCTGAGCAGAGCTGTGGACATATTTTTAACAAAAACAGGCTTAAAATCAGGGTAAAGAAGCATGTCCAACAGGCACAGATAACCTCGCTTTTGACCATTTCAGTGGAGCCGTTGATATTTTTGGAGCTGACCAGAGTAGATTTGAAGTGTGAAAAGCTGCACAGGGTTATCACCAAACAGCTACTTTCTCAACAAACCTTTCACCGACAAAAGAGGTTTGGAATAAAGCAGCAAGGCCGAGTAGACATTCAACGGTCCAGCACTGGATTACATCAGCGAGGATGCAGATAATCTAGGCAAGCCTGGGCAAGGGTTGGAGCTGCGGCATGTGTCTGAGTACTATGCACAGCCCAGCAGGCAGACCAGCTACTTGGTATTCCACTCAGGTTCGGATCAGAGTCAGAAGCAAAGAGTTGAAGAGGAGGAGGAGCAGAAGGGGTGGGGGGGGGTGGGGGGTATCTGCGGTGACTCCGGCTTTGTAACACAGATGAAGACAATGAGATAATCATAAAAGAGATGGTGCTGAAAACAGCCTTGATGAATGATCCTGGAACCTTTTATCATCTCTTTAAGCGACAATACAAACCCGACTGTGCAGCCGTGGAGTCTCTCTTCTGATCGGGGACAGCCATGTGAATGCAGATGAATTTAATCATCGGCTGTGATCGTGATGTAACTGATCAAGAGGAAATTTCCATTCCTACACTCATTGAATTACAGTTGTTCACTTCACGTGTGTGTATTGATTCAGACCACAGACAGCTATGCATATTTAGGCTGCAGCCCTCCATTACGACACAGCTCCCGATGAAGAGTTAAAAACTGATGGAGAAGGGGCTTGGCTTTGTGAAAAACGTATGTGTGTGTGGTTAATATACTGCAATGCACTGCAAGCCCCCATAAAGTCTGGTTATGTCCTGTGCTTCCACAGGAAATAAATTCCACCTCTGTAGCTGTTACTCTGAGAAATGAGTGACTCAGTACCCTCAAAACACACACACACACACACACTATACAAACATAATATGAAGACTCATAAATCTATGCATTTCAAATAGACATAGTCGTGTGCATGAGTATTTACAGCAATCTATGTGACAGGAGATTGAAGTTGTACCGAGCAGTGATTAGTCACCTTGAGGGGCCTCTGGGGAAAGGAAGCCGGGCAAGGAAGAACGGGGTTAAAGGTCAGGATCACTGTGTAAAGCTCAGGCTGAGCTTTTAGTGCTGAATAAAATGTCAGCATCCTCGGCAGGGCTGAACAAATATGGTGCCTGAACCAAGAACAGAGGGGAAAATGTGATACAAGATAACTGCGCACATAAAGCTGTGGCGGCCATTAAATATGTCGCCCCCTTGTGTGGCTGTGAATACAACAGCACCTGATGTGTAAAAAGAGCCAGCTGCTCATAAACCTGCAGGTGAGGAGATGTAGTGGAGTCCAGCTACTTAGACAAGTTGTGGTATTTTTGTTCGACTGTACACGTAAGCTCCCTCCTAACTGTAAATGGTACTACAGTGTAAGACATGCAAATGCATTTGCCCATTGGCAAACTTTTGTTGAATTATTAAGAACTAAAATCTCCTCCTGGATTCAGGGTGAGAACTGTTTCCATTTCTGTCTTTGTTGACTAACAGTGGACTGTTTTCACTTTCTCTGTGTTAAGGATGCCTGGAGTGCTGCATCAAATGCCTTGGTGGGATTCCGTACCCATCCCTCATAGCCACCATCTTGCTCTACGCGGGCGTGGCTCTGTTCTGCGGATGCGGACATGAGGCACTGTCCGGCACCGTCACCATTCTCCAGAACTACTTTGAGGTGGTGCGGAGCCCTGTGGACGCACTGGATGTATTCACCATGTGAGTAGCAAAAAGTTCAGACTGACTTTAAGTGTTATTAAGCTGCTGAGAAAAACAGCTTCGACCCTAAGGAGTAGGCAATTTGCATACCCACAAAGAGGAAAACATGAATTTAATATAGTCTATTCAACACAAACTACATTACCCACATGGCACCACATATCCAGATTACTTTGATTTTAGCTTTAGGACAAATTTCCATCAGTATCATCGATTGTATGTTACTAAAGCAAAAGGAGAGAATAACATTTGGCCGTCAGGTGAACCTCTCTGACCTGTGGCCTGTTTGTTGTTATATTTTTGAAGAACAAAGTGTAACATGGTATTGTTGTGATTCTCTATTCACTCTCCAGGATTGACATTATCAAGTATGTGATCTACGGCATTGCCTCAGCTTTCTTCGTCTATGGCATCCTGCTGATGGTGGAGGGCTTCTTCACCAGTGGAGCCATCAAAGATCTGTATGGAGACTTCAAGATCACCACCTGCGGACGCTGTGTCAGCGCTTGGGTAGGGTTTATTATTATAGTCCAACTGTCAGATTGAGTTCAGTTTGGTTGTGTTTTTCCCCTATTATTTATTGATATACTATATTTATTACGACTTCGTAACTGTGTGCTGTACACTGCTGCTGCACTTTTTAGGAATCAGTTGGGAATCCAACACTTTCGGTTGAATTTTTACTTGGTTACAGTAAATGATCCTCAGATATGAAACATTATTTTGTATACTAATAATTTTGTATAGAACTTTATTTTACATGAAGGATCTGAGCAGCGAGATAAATAGAGTAAGGATTACAGTGGTTCTGTATGCTGAAAAAATGCTGATTCGGATATTTATGTGGATCTTACAAAAAAAAAAAAAATCTAAAACCAAACTGTGTCACAACTGAAGAGCTCTGGAATTACATTAACCACATCAATCAAAAATAATTGTATCACTCTGCCAAACAACAAAAATAAAAATTCGGAGCACTCTCATACAGCGCATACCACCGAGCTGGAGGCAATCCTAACAAGATTATTGCTGGGATATAATTGCTTAACAAATGTGATGCTCCGCAGGGAGGCAAAGGAAATGAGCTATGCTGTGGTATTTGTGATCAATGGGTTCATTAAGTCAGAGTGTGTTGATCTTATTCCCATGGAAATGTCCAAACCAAAATTAGTCAAGCTGGTAGAAATTGGCAAAGTGGACCATGGAGCTGACTGGTGGCGTAGGAGCATCTTTTAACAAACTGATAGTGGTAGTTGTGGCAGTGCATCTTTTATCTTTCAACCTGAAACTTGAGAGATTTCAATCTCACACAGTTGAGATAACTATTCACCGACACAGAACCTCCGTGTGATCTGTTTGCCCTCTGTTGCTCTTTCAGTTCATCATGCTGACATACATCTTCATGCTGGCTTGGCTTGGAGTGACTGCTTTTACCTCCCTCCCAGTGTTTATATATTTCAACATCTGGAACATTTGCCAAAATGCTACCGTGCTGGAGGGGGCCACACTCTGCCTGGACCCACGCCAGTATGGTGAGGAAAGATACTCATTTCTGCATCACTCCCACTGTTCAGATCTCAGTTGCTCAGATTTCATTGGCTTCCACTTAACACCGATCACATGATATGTATATGTATTTTTATCTTAGCATTTCTTTTTCATCTGATGTTTATTCCTTACGTTTGGCTCAAAATTCAAGGCTTCTCATATTTTGGCACATGATCAACACATAACCGTCACAGTATTCTAATCAACTATGATAAATGTCACATTTAATTCATTTTATTTTATTTCTTACAAAGAAACTAATCAGCCACATTTGAAATCAAATACTGTAAATGACCCAGTTTGATTCTCCCGACTTTACAATTTTTTAAAATCTACTAGACCCAGTGTTTCTTTTCAAATTATTGTCCTGAAAACTTTAATGATCCAAAACAGCATTATGTTAAGCTGGTCCATAAAAGTCCATCATATCACTAGCTTTTATGACTGGCTCATTAACTTTAATTAGAGGCACGTCTTTCAGTCCATTAGTCACCAGCCGCCACTAACACTGCCTCTGTGTCAACAACTACTTGTGCTGCCACCATCACATTATTGGCCTATATGTCGCCTGCGTGTGACTTAGTGCACAGTCGTGTTGTGTTATTGTCATCTGCTGGTATATATAAAACTGTTTCCACATTCTGCACTTTGTTACATGCACGCCATATTGGCTCTCATACATGCTTTATGACTCATCCAATTTATTTCAGGTATCGTGCCAATCGCTGAGGCGAAAACAGTGTGTGCTGGATCGGAGAAGTTCTACAAGATGTGCGAATCTACCGAGGTAACGTAAAAGTTACTTTTAGGCATCAAATAATGTTGATAACGACGAGTACAGGAGATATGGATTCATCTTTTTATAAGCTCTGTAAATTTGTGCCAGATGGATTTCTAACAAAAGAGAAATCATGAATGCAACACAAACACGATTGCGAACGGTTTGCCAGTTCGACTGCCAACGACAGCTCCGCAGTTGGAATAGTGGCAATGTTAAATACTGCTTCAAGAGATCTCAGGCTGCTTGCCACCAGCCGTAACGACACACTTCCACTACTGAAACCACAAAACCGCTATGTAAGTGCCCTCGAACAGGGCACTTTACTCAGCTGCTCTGCTGGAGTATTCACAGGTGTAATGAAACACTTATAATCTGAGTAGCACCATGTACACTGCAATAGCACCATGTACACTGCCTGTAAAAACTTAAACAAAATGCAGGCACTGGACCCGGCTTATTTAAACGAAAGCTCTTTGAGACAAACTGTAAAAATGGGCTATACAAATAAACTTGCCTTGCCGTGCCTTGCCTTACCTTACTGTACATGCAACATTTAAAGGCAATCTTGAAAGACATCACTCTGCACGTCTTCTAAATCACCCAACACAATACAGCTGACATACCTCATGGTTCATAATTGCATGCACATGGGTTTGTGGCTGTAAAATTGACCAAATTGAATGTTTACAGGTGCATTTTCAGGTCAGGGTTTGGTTTGGTGAGTGATATGTCCTGTGATTTGTTTTTGCCACAGCTCGACATGACATTCCACCTGTTCATCTGTGCCCTCGCTGGAGCAGGAGCTGCTGTTATTGCTATGGTGAGACACCAATAAAACTTGCACCTCCTTCTCATGGGATGTAACTATATATCTCTTAAATCAAGCACCAAATAGAGGAACCCCCTTCCTAATGGAGATACTATAGATGCCATGTAGGGCTCATTCAGGTTTCTTGTTTGTTTGTTTTGTTTTTTTTTCTAATGGAGTATCTTGTGTTGTCCATAAGGGGCTGTTTTCACTTTGGTGTAAGCAAATGATTTCTGCAGTGGTAGCAAATAACTGTTTTTGATAAAAGAAAAAGGAGTGAAGCAAGGGGGAGAAACTGTAGCCGGGGAGATAGTTGTGTTTTGGCTGCTTCATAGGTAGCCTGAGTCGCATTTGCCTGTGAGAGAATAGCTGTGGAGGGGAGGGAAGGCATTTTGGCGCAGTGAAGAAGACAGGGTTTGTCTCCCTCCCTCTTTCGGAGGCGCCAGACATGTCAATGTGTTGTCATGGAAACAGGGAGAAGAAAGGCTCAGAAATTGTTGCAAACATCAGTCAGTAATTTGTGAGGAGCCATTTTCCGAGAAACAAAAAGTGTTTCCCCATTGTGTCTGTGTGTGTGTGTGTGTTTTAGTTAATGACATAGAAAACTCATCACAACAAATAGATGCGTCCAAATAATGAGCTGCCCTCAAAAACCACTTCAAAGTTGGGGAAACAATCTGCTAAAAAAAAAAAAAAAAAAAAAAAAATCTTAAAAAAATGTATCAGACTCTTCTTGGGGGGGAAACAAAAGTCAAACATAAGACAAATGTAGTGTTTGAATCTCAGGCACAGTGTTGATTTTTCTGCATTTCATCTCATTACCAAAGAGCAGAGATGCTATGAAACTGCCATTCCTTGAGAGAAGAGAGAAACTGTGTTACAGCCTCAGTCTTTATGGCACAATACATTCATTATAATCTCAGCTGCCATAGTAACGCAAGTCCAAGACCTCATTCAGAATTATGCTGCCACCTGCTGGATAAACTGGAGATGTAACTAACCAATAATCTAACAGAAACAAGCAATACAAGTACATCCACTACATTTTTAATTATATTGATAACTCCAAGTCTGCAAGACATAAAGCTGAGAAAATGAATAATAAAGTCTACATTATATTCCAATGGACTGAGTAAATGATCGCGAATCACAGAAGGCAGGTTTTCTTATATACATATGTTTGTTTTTAATCTGCTCTGTATTGATTCAACACTTGATATTTCTCCTCTCAGATCCACTACCTGATGGTGCTGTCAGCCAACTGGGCCTACGTGAAGGACGCCTGCCGGATGCAGAAGTACGAGGACATCAAGTCGAAGGAGGAGCAGGAGCTTCATGACATCCACTCCACCCGCTCCAAGGAGCGTCTCAACGCCTACACATAAAGACCAGCGTGAGGCCTGGCCCTGCCAATCCGGCCTCTCTCCCTCCCTTTCTTCTCTCTCTCTATCTGTCTTCTCTCTCTAACTCTATATACCATCCCCTCCTGAGGGGGGGGCGGATGGCGCCTAGGGCCCTCGCCACCGCTGATGTCACTGGTGCGTCATATGACAGTGTGGTCTGGGGGGGGAAACGTCACACAAACCTCCCCAGTCACAAACAGCATTTCAGATGAAAAAAAGCCCCTTTACCTCTCTCATGGATGGTGTTATGATTATCATTATGGCAGTTATATTATTCTTGAATACAAGCTGTTTAGTGCTGATAGTAGTTTTAGTGTAGTTTGTAGAATCAGAGGTAGCAGTAGTATTTCTGCTTTTTTTTTTTTTAAACTCTGAATAATTTGCATACAACTGTTTTATTTTTCTGAAAACTTTTTATTTGATGCTAAGTGTCATTTTGCTCTCATGCATTATTTATTTTTTGCTGATTTCTGAGGGGGTACACAGGGGCTTCAAAAGGGTTTTTCAAGCACATTTATCATGTTGTGTGTCTGGAGATTTCATCTTCAAGAACAATGTACTGTATGTGAGCGGGTGGTTACTTTTGAAAATATTTTAAATCTCACAAAGCAAACAGGAAGCAGCGTAAGCCTTTGTCATACCAGTATTCCCAGGGATAAAAAAAAAAAAAAAACACTTTCACATGAAAGCAATTCAATCTGTTTTTCTATTTGAAGTTATACAGTAGCAAGACAACACGATAAATACCAAATCATTAGCGTGAAACAAATATTTGCTAGATGTGCCAAGCCTGTTAAACAGGAAACGATTACTTTGATAGATATCAAAGATGGGATTAGTCGACTAAAGATAAATTATGGCTTATTTTATGATAATCCTGCCATTTAAATGTATTTTAGGACTGTGAATGATTCCATCGTCTTTGAATCACAAGCCACAAAAGCACATGCAAACATTTCATGAGCCCTTTTTTTAATTTCTTAAAAGTGAAACTTTATAAATAGTAAACTCCTGTTTTTGCAGAACTCTGCACTGTATATACTGATATATCAAAGCAAACCTATATGTTAAGCACTGACATTTAAGGACAATTCAGGTGAGAAGAGGAGATCACTGTGGGTCAGTCCACTTTGCATCGATCAGTCTCAGCCGATAAAAAGAAACCCTGACAATAAAAAGGTTGTTGGTGTAATGGCACTCCTTGGTGGAATTATCAGATGTGAGAAAAGTGTGTGTCACAGTATTTTTTTGTTCATGACAGTAACTGTATTGCTTACACATCTCGATGCCATATGACTACACAGGTGGCCTGTCAGTTCATTGCCTGGCAAAAGTTTCATGCACTTCTTTGACCATTTCTGTGCTCTCTCTAGATGTAAGCGCATTGGTGTTCAACTCAAAGTTGGATAACTGTACTGTTAGTAACGACTGTGAATTTAGATGTTTTTCGTGGCATGGACATGCATTAATATAGTCTTATTGACTCAAAAGTTACTTCATTTCACTTCTTTCTTTTGACACTTTTGACTGTCTTGCTGAATCAACCCTTTGTTTATATGTGCAGTACTAAACCCCCACGCTTACCGCGTTATGCTACTGATATTAGAGACTGTAGTCTTTGAGTTGTGTCTGTTTAGTTTGTGATGAGCTCTCAACCATGTCTTAAAACTAATACTTGTACCAACATTGCTTACTCTGTAATGATCTGAAAAAATGCTCTCAGCTTTCTCCTCGTATTAGTCTTTTGTACTTTCACTACGAATGCTTAGTAGCAGGCTTTAAATTGAATATGTTTTGTACATTCATGTGCCAACAGCTTGAGGTGGCTTATTTTACCTGTATGATCAAATTTGCTTGCATAAATAAAATTCACTTGTGTACTTGTTAATAAATACTCAATGTCGCTTGTGTCCATTTTGTTTTGATGTCAAGTGGTCCCACGGAGAGTATTATAGGATTTGTAAAAGCTCCTGTATAAGCCAGTATTTCACCCCCATGAGATATGGTCGGACAGGATTAGTCTGTAAAAAGATGGATTACTATCTTTAAAACAAGAAGGAAATACACTTTAGCAACTACACCACACCACTAGATGTCTCCCTCTCATCACTGTCCACCAGAAACTGAGAAAATAAATTGTAAATGTGACAAAATCAATCATTTTAACTATAATCATAATATTAGGTACAATTGACTATTTTTATAAATAATATTAGCTACACTTTTGTTAGAACACACAATTCAAGTTTTACTTCTTCAACTGATAAAACATATCGAAAAGCAGGTTCACACTGTTTTAAATAGGACGTTCCAAACATTATCTAATGGCAGAAAGTCAAACACTAAAGCCGAAAGCCTTAGGAGTATCCTGTTCTATAATCATCCACAAAGGTTTATTAGCATTTATCTTGACCATAAATCTGCATTAATTTTTCATTTTACCTCCAGTAGCTTGTGTTTCATTTTTTGTTTTGTCCTTAAAACCATATTGTATTTCGAATGTTTCCACAAAATGTTGTTTATAATAAGAGTTGAGCCAAGGATCAGCTAGAAGCTGAATTTCTAGCAGACTGTAGAAAGCACAGTAAGATACAGAGGCCAAATCCCAATTTTCTGTTTATAAAGTCACAAAATCCTTTTCGGCCAAAATGTAAATGGTAGGTATGATGTCACTTGCTTTGACATCAAGATAGTCCAGCAGATGTTTGCACTCTCTGAATGCCTCTGTTTGCCCTCTGTGTGGACCCATCCAAGTCACCCCAGACTAAACCAGCATGTGAAGAAAATAGGAAACAGATACACTACTCTAGACCTGCATGCAGGTTACGTTTGGCCTCCACCACAAGCCACTGTTCCACGCAGTCAGGTAATAAATCACATCCAAGATTACACTTTGCACCCCAGTGCCAGACAGAGCCCGTTCACACATCTTACATATGGCCTCCAGCTCAATAATACATTTAAGGAATTTCATGAGAGTCAGAGGGACTTGCATCAGAGGGCATGTGCAAGCAAGCAATCCATGGTCATCCTACTTTAGAAGCAGGATGACAACAATGGGTCAGAACCACAGGAAAGGTGATTGGATATAACTAAACCAGGCTGGTTCTAGGTAAACTATATATAGACGAGACAAGTTTTCCAATGTGTCTCATAGTTCATTTGTCACAGGTAAGAGCACGGACATTCAGCAAACGTAATGGTGTGGATGGTAACTGAATGGCTTAAGGAAGGCGTGGCTCGATGATGTGAGAGGAAACCTCCAGACTTAGCTGATTAGCACTATGTTGAAATGACTGGTCCTTCCCCCGCTGCCTACCTGTAGCTTGCGTGACCCTGTCAAACCAAAGAAATCCTCGGCTAATCCCTCCCCCTCCCCCCCTCCCCCAGCTGTCAATCTGACAGGTCACCTGCACTGTAATTAGATCTTCAGCCTGCACCGTTCCTTCTTATGGACTTTGAAAGCTCTTTTTCATTATTTTACATTTGTTTTTTGGGAAGGATACTTCTTCAGGCTCTCAATGAGTCCGGATGTCTTTTTTCCTGACCTCTCCTCGATGTGAGCATTTTGGGTGCAGTCATGCGTCGGCTTCTCTATGTGCATGTATTCCTATGCTGCCTTGGTATGGTTCGACCCTTCTGTCCGTCCCAGTGCACCTGTGTCTTCCATGGACGTAATGATGGAGCAGGAACCAGGTAAAAGCTGCACTTCAATTGTGTACACACACACACACTCTTTGCCGAACTGGAAAATTAAAACTCAAGATAGCTAAATCACAAGCTTTCTTGATTAGGTCACCAACAAAACAAATGATAAATGAAAAGGTCCTACTACATGTTTACCACACTCTAGCCTTAAACTAAGTTTGTGAAACAGCTCTTTAAAAAGTTTCCTTCTTTTCTGACACTCATTTAGCAATGATGACCCCCTTTAATGAGTATTGTAATAAGAACCACAGTGCACAGAACACCTGGTGTGTGGTCCGTGTTGAATCAATTGTAAGTTAAGAGAGGACACTTAACAAGTTATATTTATATATTCACTAAGGAGCAGAAAGGTGCAAAAGCCCTATCAACCACTCTGCCTCCACTGGGGGGTGTTAATCAGGTGTGGAGCCTGATCTGGATAAGCAACAATTGACCAAACGGAGAGCCATTCATTGTACTGTTTGGGGAGAAGCAATCTTTATACCAGAAAAATAAAATAATCAGTGGTCAACGGCACTGATAATGAAGGTAAGCTTATCCAAATCTAACACAGTGTAGTTTGTGCTGACCAGTATTGACATAATGTACATTCCCTGGCACTTTACCAATCCATTTATCCCCGAGAAAGACCTAATAGCCATCTGCATAATTAGTCCTGTTAGTCCTGAACCCTACTCCACCATGCATCTCTTTCTGCGTGGCCTCATTTTCACTAATAAGTTTGATTTATGGAAATATATGTCCATTGTAAAAACAGAGACAGGATGTCTAGTGACACTACTTAAGTGAACATTATACAGATGTCATATATAGTATAGAGCATTCAATGCTAACTAAACTCCTAGTGAGAGGGATTCCAGTGAAATAGGTGCCTTGTTTATCTCAACTACAGCTAATTCCTGGTATTCCACCTCCTGCAGAGGAAGTCAACCCACATGGTTACTCACTAATTATGATGACAGTGATTATCTCTGACCTTGCTGTCTAAGAAGTGGCCTTTAGATGGACTACAGTCATGTCAGAAACAGCATCCCACATCACAACAGACAGTCTGGATGGATTGATGAATGGATGGATGAATGGATAAATGATTGGACAGCTGCTGTAGATAGATATTTATATCCTCTAGACTGGCTGTCTATTCTTTCAAATGCTGCTCTACTGACATCATCTGCCATCAACATGAAAATGGGTTTACATGTTCCACACTTAATTCAACTATTTGGTTATCAGGTCATGGTCATGTTCAAAACATGTGATTTATTCATTTGTTATTTATTTTCCTCAGATCTGTGCTCTGCAATGACCCGGACATGTCTGATATCCCCGTCAATGTCCCAGTGGATACGATTAAACTTCGAGTTGAGAAAACCGCAGTACGCCGCATTCCAAATGAAGCTTTTTACTACTTAGTGGAACTACGGTACCTGTGGATTACTTACAATTCCATAAGCTCAGTGGATACAGCAAGTTTCTACAACCTCAAAGTGCTCCATGAGCTGAGGCTGGATGGAAATATGATCTCCATGTTCCCTTGGGAGTCTCTCAAAGAGATGCCCATGCTGAGGACACTGGATCTACACAACAATAGACTCACCAGTGTTCCCAGTGAGGCTATCCCTTACCTCCTCAATATTACTTACTTGGATCTATCCAGCAACAAATTAACAACTCTGCCGTCTGATCTCATGGATATCTGGCCTCCCTTCAGTGGAGCACCTGTCTCATCTAATGCCTCTCAGAAAATTGTGTTAGGTAAGATGAAAAAGCTGTCTCTGGTTTGGATTTTAAGGGATATAAAGAGGGCCATGGCAGGACACTTTTGGGGTTATCTGTAATTACCTCAGGAACATCGTTCCATCACCTCTTAATCTAGCCAGACTTGTTGTGACTGTCTCAAACCTGCCCTGGGAGTGACTGCCAGGACACAGTCAAATTAGCTTATTCTAAGTAGTGGCAGAGTTGACGTTTGTGTTATTTATTTATTGCCCTAATTAACGGTTGAATGGTTAACACAACATCTCTTGGCTATCCAAGCTGGGGTCAAGTATAATTGGTCCAAGTATTGCAAATGTACTAAAGCCCATGTAACCAGGCCACAAAGTCAACTTGCAATATACAGCAGAAAAATTTATAGAAAGGTTTCTGAAGGGAAGACAGTACCTAACCTCCAAAGTCTAAGATTCACTGTCAATGTCCTTTTATGTATTTCACTTTTATTAGTAACATTTAGGACAGTGAGACAGGGGGAATGACATGTTTTAAAGGTCGTCTCATGCAGATGTCAAACTGGCAATCTACTGTTTTGGGGCAGACTATGAAGTATGGGACGTGCTCTAAGCACTCGGCCACCTGAGAAGTGTCCTTTCATTTTTCATTTTATGGGTGTTTTCCAAACATAATGTTACAGTTTTTATCTTATTTATGAATATTTAGGGTGTGTGAATCTGTAACAGGGACAACAGATTCATAAAAGAGTGGAATTGCATACTTCTAGTCTCAAACTCAAAGTTGTAGTTATCGTTGACTCAAAGAGTTTGATTTGTAACAGATGGTAGAAAGCACTGACTGCCTTTTTTGGGGGAATAACAAGGACACAAGAGGTATTTGTTGTTGACAAGTCAAAATTTGCTTAGAGGACTTTGTCTCACAAAAACTGAAATTCCTGCTGGTATTTTTCCTTCCTCCATGCTTGTGCTTCCTTTGCCTCTTGTTTTAACACACTCCCCTCTGCTATGAAACCAAGATAGTTATAAAGTCAAAAATCTAAGCAATAAATTACAGATAGTCACTCTGTGGCATGTTCAAGGGACAGAAAGACCCACGGACACACTTTTAAATTGTCTAATTTAATTGTCTGACCTGTGATACTTTCTTACTGTGAAAACAGTGTGAAGTTGTTGTGTTAGGAAATAATTGCAGCCCAGTTATATTTTTCATTAACAAAACAAAATATTTTTGTTGGATGAATTTTTGACTCACATGTAAGTGAAGGCAGGTTCATTTCATCTGCGAAGCAGTGACAGTTGGAGGGATACTGTTAATAAGCTGTATGAGGGCAAGCTAGCTTATCCGTGCCATAAGAGCTGTCTGTGTGCAATGGTGTACTTGAAGGAGAAACAGGATTAGGCGGTAGGAAAAGGAGACCATGCACAAACAGACAGCTTCTTTAGCCCATCTTAAAAGCATTTCCTGCTAGTATTTTATGAGAGCGATGCTGCTTTGAAATATTTATGAAAAATAGAATAAATAGATGTAATTTTTGAAATATAGAAATAAATATTAATAAATATTTTGAGCGTGAAAAACAACCAGATCATTTTGTTAAACCATCTTTAAATCACACAAATACTGCAGATGAGGTGATTATACACACAGATTATAAAATGTTGTGTTATTAAATGTTCATGCAAATGGAAAGAGAGTGTTGCCACAAAATGGAGGAGGGCCAGAGTAAGTTAAGGTGCTTTGCCACTGTTAAGACAAACTAATCTGGTTAAAGGGCTTTCATATGCACCAGTACATGTGCTTACCTATTGGACCTGTGTAGCAGGTGTTTACAGTAAGTTGTAAAGGAGTTTATAGGACAGGTCCCTGAGTTTCACTCGAGGCTGTTCAGTGCTGACAAATAAATACATCGATAAATATGTATCATAAAGTATCCACTGTTTCCTGTTATACTTAATTTACCACAGAGTATACTTTATTATCCTATTTTATTGGATCACTATGCTCTCATAAATTTGTAAATGCATATTAGTAAAAGAGAAAATACTTGTAAAAGTTTTTTTTCCCTAAATGCCTCATTATAGCACAATAAATCACAGCTTTTGTTCAGCTAGGGCTTAGTGTGAATGATTCATTTTACAAATCCTTCTCCATCAACACTCGTAGAGTTATGTTTTGCACTGGCACACAGCCATCTTAGTATCCTCCATTTTTTCCATTAGAGAATACAAAAATATTTTTAAGAGAAATCTAATTTAAATGGATTGTATTTCATGCTGCAATGGCATGAAACAGCAGTGACTAATCAATTCGTCTCAACTTTTCATCTTCAGGCCTCCAAGATAATCCCTGGTTCTGCGACTGTAAAATCTCCAAGCTGATTGAGGTTTCCAAAATGTCAAACACGCCAGTGGTTTTGATGGACCTGTTCTTGACCTGTGGTGGACCAGAGAATCTGGCAGGTGTCCTTTTTCAGCGTGCTGAACTGGACAACTGCGTAAAGCCATCAGTCATGACCTCTGCAACCAAGATAACATCTCCTTTGGGCAGTAATGTTCTCCTGCGATGTGATGCCACAGGGTTTCCAACACCAACTCTTTACTGGGCTAAGTCAGACGGCTCACCAGTGAACAACACAGGTATGATATGTGGCCTCTGGGAAGTTTGAGCATTTTCAATAAAAACCGTTAAAACACAGAAACTTATATCTGTAGTAACCTATGTATCACAGGCAGTTTTCACTGTCTGATAAGTAGGAAACAATAAGCTTTGAAGGGCTTGTGTCACAAGGTCATAGTCCATTTGAAAACATCCAATGCAGGGCAAGGCTTGCTGACCTTTGTGTTCTTGTTCCACTCCACAGTTCAGGAGTCACCTGGGGATGGCATCAAGTGGTCCATCATGAGCTTACATGGAATATTGTACAAAGACGCCGGGAACTACAGCTGCAAAGCTAAGAATGTTGCTGGCAACGCAGAAGCCACTATTTCTCTCTCAGTAGCTGGCACCATCAGCACCACAATCCCACCAGTGAGGCCAACCGGAACAGGACCAACCAGCCAAGGCACAACGTTTACCCCACCAACAGACACACCCAACTTGCCCTCGTTGACATCCACGGCTGTCCCGAAAACATCAACAATATCTGCTGTCCCCAAGAAGCCGAAAACTACCCCCAGCAATAGCTTACAGAAAGGATCATTCAAACAATCAAAAACCCAGCAGGGGGGTGATGGGAGAAAGCTTGCAGCAGATGAAAAGAGCAAGAAAAGTAATGCATCCAAGTCTGTCAAAGACCTAAGGATTGTAGAGGAAACATCTGACAGTGCTGTTTTGCTCTGGACAGCAGATGGATTAGCAAATGATGCACCTCTTACAGTTGTATATTCACCCTATGGTGATGAGGATGATGTAAAAAGGACTGAGGAGACTAATGCTGGCATTGGAAAAATGCTCATAGAGGGACTGTCATCTGGGATGAGGTACTCAGTTTGCCTCATAGCAAAAGGAAGTGATTCTGGAAAAGACCCTTGCATTGACTTCTACACACTAGACAGTGTCCTCAGTGTAGAGGATGATGGGGTGAATCAACTTTTCATGATCATAAGTGGTATTGCCTGTGCTTTGGTTGTGCCACTTATTGCTTTTTTGATCTACAAGATTCTCGCTCTCTACTGCAAAGGACGCAACACGGCGTTGGATGAAGAGGAGCTTGAAAAGGAGAGTTATGTGAAGTTTGAGACAATTTCAATGAAACAAAGAACTTTGAACTCTCACCCAACTGAGCTTTGGGCAAGGAGAGCAACCCACGAATCAGAGCGAATGCTCCTGTGCTCTAGGTCAAGCATAGACTCCCAGATGACCTATAAGAGCGACAGTTCCCGGTCTGAGTATCTCTGCTGACACCAGGGAACCATGGCCAATGCCTGAATGCCACATTAGAAACACATTACATGAACTCGTTACATGCCTTTTATGACACATATGATATTAACCCTGGATCATTTCTACATCTGAAATAAGCTTTTCCACATCTGTGGGATGATAAAGCACTGGTAGACTGTAATGTAATGGTTAAACCCATTTATTCTCTTTTTCCAATCTGTTATCAATTTATAAGGATTTATTTGATCTAGAAGAGCTTAGTTGAAACATGACAACATTACCTGGATGTAAAAACTCAACAGTCAATGACTGTCTGATATTTTTATTCATGTCCTTATTTTTTGGAGCCTTATGTTTGATAAAGACATTTCAGTAGTCACTGCAGCACAGCACCTTTGTTGGACTAAATTATAAATAGTACCAGACAAGGAGCCTGTCATTTAACTGTGTGTGGTGTTATCAATGCCAAAGTTCAAGTGTCAGATATGAATACCATGTGTGGTGGTGTCAAAGAAAGGCCCATTAACCACTCCCCCATCACAATTTCAACATCATTGTTGCTTTAAACATCAAGTTGATGCCTTACTGGACAAGCAAACACGGTCACTGTGTTTGATAGAATATGTGTGAACATGTGATAAAGATTGCCAGTTTCTATGACTTTATGTGTATATTTGTCTATGAGTGGAGTACACCTGTTTTTAATAAACCAAGAATAAAACTCTTAAAATCTATTTGTGCTTTGTACTTGTACCTTGTTATTAGAAAAGGGCTTTGCATACCTGTGCATACGTTTAACCCAAATATTAATGGGTGGTTTTGTTAAAATTCAGTATGAACACATAAGTCTATGTTATTCTCATATTTGATTTGCACAGTTTTATTTCTGTGGTAAACTTTCTTACATTTCTCTCTGCAGAAGATCGTGTGCCCGTGCTAGGCTAGGCTTCAACAGGTGAAACTATATACCAGTGTTAACACTGCACACTGTACTCCATGTACTGTGTATGTAAGTGACCCCATCATGCTGTCGTCATCACACAACATCTCTGTGTCTACTGCATATCTTTGTCCATGTCCGTAATGCTACTGTTAGGGCAGAAGCACAAAACTTCATGTAGAAGTAATATACAGAAGTTGCTGTGGGTAAAAGTATGCTCTGTGTGATTATGAATTCAAGTCAGCATTGAAATGTACGTGGACATGGCGTGCTCATCCTGAAAATCAATAGGTTACAGTCGTCATGCTCTCTGCACATCTGAACAGGCTTTGCTATAAATCCCAATAAGACAATGGGGGAGTCTGGAAAACTGTTCCCATGGATACCTCTGTGCCACCATCTGTATGAGCCTGCAGCAATAAATTAGCTCTATGCCAGCTGTGCTGTTATTATGGCAACGGACAGGCTGATTTAACAAACAGAATGAATGGATGGTCGACGAGGACAGGCTAGGCTGTTAGTGGTACATGAACTATGACTGAACAGACAGGCAGTCTGTTAATTAATCTATTGATTTGGTGGTCTGTCTCTCTTTTCTCCCTCTGGTCCTCTTGCCTCTATAGCTATCTTTCCTACCTTGCCAACAATTTATCTGTCGGATATAAACAGATACAACATTTCTTCTTTAATTGTGCCACAGTTCACTTTCAGGCAGAGGCCAAGCACACAGTTATCAATTTTTAAACCTACAACACATATGACACGTTTTTTGACCTTGTTATTGACACTGAATGTACAAGGAAATACCAATATGAACAATCAAGTAATGTCAACTCAAATATAGCATATTAATAAACTGATGATGGTATTGACCTGCAGGTGGGACCTGACAATCTGGATCAATATTTTTTCAATTGCAGATTAAAAACATTTATGCAGTCCAAGTCAACATGCTGTTTTTAGTGTTTGACCATCCAAACAAACACAACTGCAGCACAATATTCTAAAATACAAGGTATGATGAATGATTGTTTTGCATATAATAATATTTCAACCAATAAGTTGAATATTTTCAAATGCTTTGTAATGAAATTGCTTAAAAGTGACAGACAAGCTTCCATCCATTTGTCTTATAAGAGCAATGACATGAGGAAGCATATAATCTGGGTACAGCATTTACACTCCTTCCTAGCTACCTAGATAACACACTTTACCTGACAATTCAAACCCATACTTAACTGTCACCTTGGGGCAATAGTTATCTGAAGCAAAATGAACATAAACATTTTAATCGTCCGCTCCGTGTGAAACCGTGGGAAAAGGTCAGTGTCCACCAGACCGCTAACATTAGTCAGGAGACAAGGCAACTTTCTCAGCCATGTAAATCTTCCACTTCTCTACAAGTTTACTGGTGACGCTGTTCCTGACAATATCCTAGTCATGGAGGGTATGAATAGAGGTTTTGGTTCCTGTGTCTGTTGGTTGTTCTCCTGGGTAAAAAGAGGACAAACAATTTAGAGATAATTGGCTCCACTCCTGCTCCGTTCTCTATAAATGACTCATTTAACCGGTTCCCTCTGGGAGCCGAACGAACGTCAACAGGAGACAGTCTGACACACTGGTTTCTCATTCACACACACACGACACAAAACAGGATGTCTATTGTGTGTGTATGTACATGTGCTCAAGAGTAGTGTGTGTAAATTATACTTGTACTGTAAGTGTAGATCATTTAGGAATGGTATAATAGTTTGACAAAAGGTCAATTTTGTTCCCCATGGTTGTATCCTGTCTAATAGCTCCATCTCCCTGTCTGCCTCTCTCCAAGACACAAAAATTCCAAACAGACACATCCATCCACATTCAGAAAGCACATGGGTCAAGGGGTGGGGTGAGGGTAAGATTTGTTATTATGTGGGACCTTTCTTCAGCCCAGCCTCATTTCTTGCATATTCCACATTCTGCTTGGGACACTGACTGCAGCCTGAGGAAGATCTTGCTCCAATGCTGGACTAGCATGTGCCAAATTTACCACGGGGGTGTCAGGAATTTCAATCTTTGCTTCCAAAACAGACTGGCACCCGGGGGCAAAGTAGGGAGTGAGCAGGATCCCACACAATTTTTTTTTTCCTTCATTTGGTCAAACACTGCAATAGCAGTATCACCCTCTTTCTTCTGAATCCTCCATCTTTTCATTGGAGTTTTTGCATCTCTCTCTCTCTCGTTCTCGCTCCCTCATCACCTTGGCATCACCTGGTATGTAAAGCTCCACTGTCTTTCTAGGGTTTTCAGCGGTCAACAAGGATGTCAACAGTCTGTAAGCAAACGTTGCTTGATTTTGGGGAATTCTTGTGCGCCAGCTCTGACAGTGGGAATGCCTGAGAAAAAGTGAACAAGTGCAGCTCCCAAGACAGGGAAAAGGTGCAGGATTATGTTGGCTGCAACGATCACAGCAGCGCTGATCTATTTCATGGTGCAAAGCTTTGGAGCCTTGGCCCTCGGAACAGCATGCTGGGATGAACGCCTATCGCGAGCGGGGAGAAACAGCAGCTGTGTGGGTGAGTTTGACACCTCTTCGGTTCAGAGCGATAATTCCAATTCACAGCACTGACAGAAGTGATGCTGACACGACTGTAGTATATTGTATATGGAGGCCTCTTGGTCTTTCAACCATGTGTGGCAATGGTCTGGGGATTTTCTTGTAGATTTATTGTGCATAACAAATAGTGTACACCATAACCGACTACGTAAAGTACTCTTACAGAAACTGTGAATGCCGCTACTCTGCCATGGACCCTTAACATAAAGGGAACTTGGTGAACTTGGCCAAGCACACAATACAATGCACTGTACCACAGGTACAGTAAGCTGGCCTGCACTGAGTGG
The DNA here is from genome assembly GCA_021432705.1 of Caranx ignobilis. Lineage (NCBI taxonomy): Eukaryota > Metazoa > Chordata > Actinopteri > Carangiformes > Carangidae > Caranx > Caranx ignobilis. The sequence goes on along the minus strand of MU269981.1, from coordinate 21,107,031 downwards.
GTGTATCTCACACTGAGCCCAAGTTTTTTGTGGGATGCCACAGGGACGGCTCTTGAGGCTTACAGATGGTGACTGCTGATGTTTTAATAGGTCAGTTACCTGGTGGCACATCAACTGAGAGTGAACAGATGAATTTATGTAGCTTTATCTTATCAGAGCCACTGAGAATTTCTGGTCACTATTTTCCAGTTACACACGTAGTATCTAGAACTAGAGAAAGATCACACCCAAAAGGTTCTGCAAGACAAACCCTTACCATGTTTCAATTTAACTTTTTGTGTGTTTAACAATTCATCAATGAAATTGTTGTTTTGATGAGCAACAGGATTGTATTGGTCAATCCACTGAGCTGCCACAATGACCACTCATACTGCCCAGACAAATTTTACCGTGATGAAAAATAGGAAATCAATTCCACGCATTAGGAGTGCCCTGATGTGTCAGACCCAATAGCGTATCATAAAATGAAAAACTATTGGTTTGGTAGTATCTACTTTACCACTGACCCTATTCACAGAACTGAGCTTACTAATTCCAATGCTGACCACCCTGTGAACTTGTCGATCAATGATTCATCATGATGTCTCCTAGCAACTCAGCAGCAGTGGCTAGTCTCAAGCCAGACATTTCATTATATTGTTTGTCTGGTGTTGCTCATTGTTTTCTTCATTCCACAGAGTTAACAGCAGTTTCCATGGTTGCACATGACCATGATAGACCCGGGGAGCTTCTATCAATAGTGATTCAGAGGGCGGACATAGATTTGGGGTCATCGCATAGTTTGTATTCAGAAATGATGTATAACGTTTTTTGTTTTTTTCTACAATGGAAACAGTGATACTAACCTTTCAGTGTAATAAATGTTCTAAATTTGATCATATTTTTGATCATCTGAGACATTTCATATATCAGTGAGTTAACATTGTATTTGCTAAACTGAAAACCTTTAAGATGGCAGTGACACTTTCTGCTGTTGGCAGAGAGTCAAATGATAGCACGGTAGCTATTTGTTGCTAAGGGATGATGTATTGTCTGCTTTGAATTTCACCCCATTACAGCCGGTGCTTTATCAGATAATCTGACAATTGTAACGACAACTGCAGAGCAGCACAAAGACCCAAAGAAGCAGCTATTGACCTATTCAGTTAAACAGAGGACAAGCCTGTGGGACAGCAACACTCATGTGCAGCGAAAATCTCGACCACGTTTCTAACTAAAATCCACAACAAGAAAGCAGTCAGCAGATATAGGGCTGGAAATAATGTATCTTTCACATGCCACCACACCAGGTTTCAGGGTCAATGCAAATCCTGGGGCCCATTCAACATGCACCTTTAAGAAGAACACTATAAACACACAGAAGCATCATGGGGATGACTGGCACATAATTATAGTCATTAAAAATCAGTATGTTAAGTGAAATTTTGGAAACAAATAAAACTGTAGTCATCTAATGCAAACCACTGTTGTGGTTGAAGTTGCTTGTACCACTGCACTGCTGAGGTAGAGTACTGAGGGACCTTGTCTACAGGTAAAGAGTTTTGATCTGCACAGTGGGTTTTGGGGCCTAAGAATAATTCAATTTAGAATGATTCACAAAACATGTGTGTCATTTTGTCAAGCTTCACAGCCCTTCCTGCTATTCGGTCACGGTAAAGCCATTCACCGGATGGACCTCGACGGGAGGAACCAGAGAAGGCTTGTGGCTGGTGTGGGAGGCTCTATCCTGCTCGACTTTCATTTCAGGGAGGAGGGGGTTTACTGGGCTGACAAACACACTGGGGTCATCTACAAAGCATCAGTGAGAGGAGCACACAAACAGGTGATTATGTAACTGCTCCACAGCTGTAAGGGACTTCAAACCTTTAGCCACCTACAGAAACAGATCAGTACAGCAGCTGAAGAACAGTATGAATACATTCACACTAATCTCTGAGAGATTCTTCAAGACAACTCAAACTTAAATGATATTTTTCTATAGAAATGACATTTATGTATTGATCTGGGGTTTGCTCTCACTCTGATTTAAATGTTTGTCTTCCAGAAACTCTACTCAACTGACAAACACATTTCAGGCCTTGCTGTGGACTGGATTTGGGACAGGGTGTATTGGACAAGTCAAGAAAAGGGAAAAATCAAAAGAATGGATTTAAATGGGAAAAATGAGAGAACTCTTCTAAGACACTTGACACAGCCGAGCTCTATAGTTGTTGACCCCACGAACAGGTAATCCATTTTGCATTACACTTTTATGTCTGGCCTGAGGGAGCTTTTTCCTCCTGCAGGCAAGTTAAAAGGACAGGTCAAACTATATTGCATCTATAATTCCCATGCAGCTCCACACACAGCTGAGATTCCTGGCATTTTGTGTGCTACTACTGTATAAATGTTTCATCTCCCCCTATTAAGCACGACTTGCAGTGAGGTGCAAAATGCCAGACTGACTCTGACATACCACCGATCTCTCACGTAAAACACAGAGGTGGTCATTTTTAGCTGGGCCACACATTGCCCATCATTTTATTGCATTTTGGTCTAGTAGGCTGGCAAGTGGACACGCAAAAGTAAATACTGGCACTGAGGCATTTATATTAAAGCTGGGGTTGGTAATCCTGGAGAGCTAGCAAGAGAGCTAGCAAGATTTGCAAACTGCACCTGCTCTGAGTCCCTCCCCCCTCGTCAGTGTGTACGTCCAAGCCACGCCCCCACAAACTGGAACGCGCACCGCACGAAAATGAGAAGCGGCAGTATATATACTATAATCTATTCAATACTAGCGTCACCGACCCGTTTTAAACCCACAGAGAAGCTAATATTAGCAATAGGCTAATACAAGCTACAAAAGTAGCTACGTTAGCAAAAGTTACACATTTCATAAAATAACAAATCCTCCCCGAAGCAAAGCATATAATTACCTGTCCAACAGAAAGAGAGCAACCTCAGCATCACTTTTCAGGCCCTTCAAATCCCTCAGTTGTCTCCACCGCTCAAAAGTAACACCGATGTTTACTCTGGTTTGACGTCTGGCTTTATCCTGAGCCTTTTTGTTAGCAGCCTTTTCAGCCTCCGGCTTTCTCTTCCTCGCCCTTTTCTCGGGGCGAGTCGTTACAAGTAACAGTGGAAGTAGTAACTGGGGCTGCATTTTCTCAGCAATTGAAATCCGTTCTGCTGTAACTCTGTACGCTGATTTCTTCCGGCAACAGCGACACGTGAAGATTGTGCACACGCGTCGGAGACAGGGATCGAGGGGGGCGGATACAGAACTAGACATGAAGGCATCTGATTGGTTTTTGCTCCTCGCACCGAGGAGCTTGGATTGGTCGGAGTTTTGTCAGTCCTGCAGCTGCCACAGAGGACTGATGATTTTCGTTCCTTTTTCTGAATATATAATGTATTGATTACCCAACCCCAGCTTTAACAATTTGCCATGATAACAAAATACCAAGAGCATTTTAAATGATTTTTTTTTTTTTTTTTTACAGATTTTTCTTTTACAGTAGGTTTGTGGGGCTTCTTACACATGCTCTGAAACTAAAAATATGACCATTACAGATCATGTTTATGAGGCTCCTGGTTCAGGGACATTAGTAGAAGCATCTAATTACCAATGGCACTACTCAGTGAGAAGGACTCAAAGTGAGCAAATAACCATATAATAATTTAGGAGAACAGCAAAGCTTTTATTTTTTTCTCAATCTAAAACATACTTCTGCAGATTCCTGTTTTGGCTATCTGGTGGGATGACTCCAAGTATCCAACGCTCTGATGTAACAGGACAGATGAAAACCACACTCATTAAGATAGCCGAACAACTGAAGGCACTGTCGATCGACATAGAGGATAAGAGACTGTTCTGGGTTCAGTTTGGTCTGCAAGGAGAAAGTGCCATAGGCTCTTGTGATTATAACGGGAACGCCCTGCACATCATAGATCATCCTCTTCGGTGAGCATGTCATTGTATTCCAATTAGTTACTCATCCTGAATCTCCAACAGGCCAACACTGTGACGTCTTAAATGATTTCTCAGTGCAGTTTTGTTTTGTTTTTGCCGTTAGGTCTCAGTCACTCGGGATATCAGTTTTTCTGGAGCACTTGTACTACACCGACACTGCATCTATAAAACAAGTGAACAAGTACACTGGTGGAAAACCGCTGGATGTTAATGTAAAACGAATGGCAAGACCCCCAACGGACATCAAGGTGGTGCATGCACTCAACCAACCGTTGGCAGACTCCCCCTCATCATTTCCAGGTTGCAGCTGAACTGTGACATTTGAACTGCTCTGTAGCATCTCCTGAGATTATCATCTTTATTTTGATACTGACTGAAATGACAATGTTATAGTAATATAGTGTATTTTGTGTTAAACAGATTGTGACAAACAGAGTGGAAACTGTGTGAATGTGTGCTCCAATCTAGCTGAGCAAGGGGTTTGCCAGTGCAGTGAAGGCTTTACTCTCAGTAAGGATGGCACTTATTGCGAAGGTTGGTACGTTTGTCATCAGATCAGAATTAAAAATTGTATATATTAATTAATATATTAAGTTGACCAGAATTAGTGTTCAGTGTGAAGTGAATGCCAAAAGTCAGAGTTAATCCTATAAAGTTCAGTGTAATATATTAATTAAAATGTCCCTTGTGCACCACAGATGTCAATGAATGTGCCCACTGGAACCACGGCTGCTCTCTTGGTTGTGAAAACATCCCAGGCTCCTATTTCTGTACCTGTCCTCAAGGTTACGCCCTCCTACCAGACAGGAAGACATGTCAAGGTAAAGTGTAAATATTTTCTGTTATTGGTATCATGCTGATCATAACAGATGTCTTTTCCATTCTCCTGTGTTTTGTTCTCCCGATGGTGTTTTTAGTGGTATGAAGAAGTCATGACATACAGACAATAAATTAGGAGATTGAGTTATATGGACATAAAGATAGTTATAAAGCTTTTTTTTTTTTTACAGAAAGTCTCAACACTTTCAGTTCTTTTTTCAGTACAATTAACATAGCGCATGTTTGGATGAGGTGATTTGTCTTCTATGGTGCTATGAAAGGTGGCATTTGTCCCCTAGACACTACTTTGACCCTATAAAAAGGCTGGGTCACAGACAACCAGACAGACTAGACATATGTGAGCTGCCAATTGTGTGTTAGGTTACTTGGGTCAAAACAGTGACACTTTGTCACACTCATAAAGGCCAAGTAGTGGTAAGACTGAGAGGTTATGTAAAGTAGGTGAAAGGGAGGATGTCGATAAATGTTACTTTTTAATAATGTCTGTCGTTGTAAGCTGAAGTCAACTTATCCATTTGAATCTTTTATTAAAAACTGGACAGTACTGTAGATGAAGCAAAATGTTTTTAATTACACAGTTACATCTGTGAAAAAAGAGCCAAAAATACATATAGTCATGACTTGCTCTTAATATTAATCCTCAGCAGCTATAATAAAACATTTACTGCTTTAAAACTCTGTAATATTGCATACAGATTTTCTACCTGAATCTGTGTCTGGTTATTCCTCTCTGCCATAATGCAGCACTGTTGTCTGGCAGCATAACAACAGATTGTTTTTAAGCAAACAGATACCTTAGACAATCTAATATTTAGGCACAGACATATGGATTGCAGTCATGAGGGAATGTATAAGAAAATCTTTATTTAGTTAGATAAACTAGTAAGAACAACTGATTTTACAAGTTTTTTTTCCTTCTTTTATTGTTGAATGACTAAATTTATAATGATCATTGTAGTGGTGTACATTTTGCAAATGCTAAATACAGATTCTACCAAAATAAAAAATAAAAAAATTGAACAGCTTCTTGATCAGTGCTCCAACGTTCTCCTGAATTCCAGTCATATTTTTCATTTACTGATGGTGATCTGTGGTACTCTACTAACCCTAACCCTGCCAGTGGGTGGTTTCTGAGTATCTCCGTTTGCTAGCTACCGTAGCGTCTACACAGTGATTAACTTCATTACATATTAAACGACATTATGGACACATCCTAATCTCTTCTCTTCTAATCTCACAGCTAAGAGGCCAACAGAAGAGGAAAGGTTCACAGACACAATGAGATTAGATAAGGAGGTGACATTTGCAATAGGGAACATATCTGGTCAGCAGCTTTGTCTCTCTAAGCCGTTTAGCAGACAACCTTTGCCAAGGTCCAAAAGAAAACAAACGTGCAACCAAGCAGCAGACTAGACAATGGAGACAGCAGCAGAGATTACACAGAGGAGCATATAGCAGCGATGCTTATGTTTCTTGTTTTTGACTCAATAAAAACTAATCAGACAAAATAATTTACACTAAATAATGCACTTTAAAAAAACTGAACCGAATTTTAACATAAAATTATTAATTTAACATGTTTTTCCTCATGTGCATGTGTAGTGCAGCTCTTCCTGCATATTCGTTTTTATTTTAATCAAAAAAATGCCATAAAAGTGCAAAAGCTATAGCAATAATTTTGTACCTGCTACCAGTAGAACAAAGTCAACAGTAAGAGGCACAGCTACAGGCCCTCCAACTATTTCACATTAGATTCATATCTGTATATTGTAACCTGTCTGTGTATACCTGGCCCATATTCACAGGCACAGGAGATACCACACTCCTGTGAGGTAACATTACATCATCCTCACTGTGTGGGCTTTGACTGCACTTTCAATACACTGTCTCCCATTCTGATGGAATAGACAGACTTCATGAAGGGATTTTACGTGTAAGCATGTTAGTCAGGTTTTTACCATGATTGTTTTACCATGACTGCTGAAGATATGCATTTCTTTCCCCTGATCAGAGATCATGCCATGTGAAGGCAACATGACTAAATGTGGCCATGGATGTCTGACAACAGATGAGGGCGACATATGTGTGTGTCCTGAGGGATCTATTCTACAGGAAGATGGACAGGCCTGCACTGGTATGGAAAATATGATAGATTATCAGCAGTGTGTTCTGAAACTAAAACCTACCTAATATTCACAATATTGTGTAATTAATTAGTACACACACAAAGACACAATATGGTAAAGTGGACACTTGTCCTGGTGTTAAACGTACATAAACTAACGTGTGCATATCTAACACTACCTTTACTGGAACCAATAGCAAATAAACAAAACGAGAAAAAGTGGCTGTTCAGTGCTATTTCATTTAACAATGGAGTTAAAATTTATAGTGAGGATCAGGGGAGACAAAGTGTCCAACAACACAGACACATTTTGTTTATCAGTGATAAAAGGTGTGAAAATATTCTCATCAAAAAAGATGAGTGGAAAAAAGGATTTTTAAGTTGATAAAAATTCAGCATTACATAGACACATGGAGCCAAGTCCTGTTAGAAACTGAAGTGTGTTTGCAGATAACATAACTTATCTGAGTAACACTGTTTTTGGCTGTTACAGGCTGCTCATCTGCAGACAAAGGGGTTGCAGTCAGCTCTGCACTCCTGTCACCCCTAGTAGGTGGCAGTGTGATTGTGTGCCTGGCTACCAGCTCCATCAAGATGGCAAGCGCTGTGTTGCTACTGGTGAGTCATACCACGGCAGTGCAGAACAGCTGAGGCACATAAGCCCACACAGCTAAACACACCTATCTGTCTAAATCTCCCTGTTTATCTTTAGCTTCCACAAACACATTCTGTACATTACAAAGAGAGATTTGCAAGGGAAATGAGAATTATAAATGTAGTGAGTTAACGACTACTACAGTAAATCTGATCAGAAAACATTTGATTGGTGTTTTTCAGGACCACCACCTTATCTGCTAGTGGCTAATTTAGTAGATATAAGAAGAATTAATCCTGATGGTACTGGGGACCAAACCTTGGTGGAGGAGCCCAGAGGAACAATCATAGCTTTGGACTATGACCCAGTCCAGAACAATGTAAGATGAAAAGCCCTTTTAATTTTTTCGTTATTGCTATCATTATTTTATTTTTATTTTTTTATTATAAGTTGTAGTAAGTGTTTATTTACCCTACTGACCTAAGGTGTTATGACTCAGTGAAGCAGATTCAAGTACACCAGATTTAGCTTTGGTGCAGACAGCCATTGACACCTAGTGGACACATGCTGTAATTTCAGATGAGTCACATAATCCCTATTTTTCATTTGATAGTTTATGGTCTTTACTATTTATATATATGATACATGTGATTCTTAATAAAGTGTATATATATATATATATATATATATATATATATATATATATATATATTGAAGGTATACTTTGCAAGTACAAGCCAGAAGACAATTGAGCGGATTCATCTGAATGGTGGATCCAGAGACATTGTTGTATCTGAGAATCTGAACTCTCCAGAAGGACTGGCAATCGACTGGGTCCACCGCAGGATGTACTGGACCGATAAAAGGTTTGTGCTGTATGTACATTCAGGCAATTCATCATGAAAACATCTGCTACAGATATGCAGTTCCTCTAGAATATTTGCTTGTATTTTAAACGTTAACCACTGCAAAGTGATTTTGCTAAACAACAGAACTGTTATAACTTTTGTTTTATGTTTATACATTTGTGCTCCAGCCAGTCAACTGTTGACTGCAGCAACTTGGATGGACTGAACAGAGAAACTATTGTGAGTAAAGGGCTGGAAAAACCAAGAGGAATCGCAGTTCATCCACTGGCAAAGTAAGTATGAAGTATCCATATGTGCCATCAGTCTTCAGTGTCGCAATAGTATATCTACTACAGAAACTACCCTAAAAAGACCCTTCTGTTTTTGTGGCCATCTTTCCGGACCTTTAACACTGTCTTCAGTATAAAAATCATAATGATTGGAGAAACATCTAGATTACCTATGGGATTAAAATACATACTTGCCTAATTTTACTTATTCCATATTTACTTATTTTTGTTGTTTTGAGGAAGTTGTTCTGGACCGATACAGGAGTCCAACCTGTGGTGGAAAGTGCCTCTTTGGAGGGGAAAGACCGGACTCTCATTGCTAGCACCAACCTTGTGTCACCTAGCGGCCTGGCCATCGATTTCACAGAGGATCGTCTGTTCTGGTGCGACCAGCAGAGAGGTCTGGTGGAGACTGCTGCCCTGGATGGCTCAGACCGACGGATCCTGTCAGAGAACCAAGTAGGTGAGGCTTGTCTGAAACATGAAAACATGTAGAAGTGCACCGTAATGAAAAAAGAAATCATTCTAGTGTTGTAAGACAAGATAGATTTGTTTAAAATTTGCCCCATAATACACCAAGGCTTCATTGTTAGTAGCTGAAATTAATGTGGGGGTAAAGCTCATTTAGTACAGTTCTATGTATTGGATGTTAATCTAAGCCTGACAAAGAAGACATGACACTGACGAAGGCAATGCCACATCCGACACCACAGAGTTAAGGCAAACAAGCTGAACCTTAGACACCCTGAGCAGCTACATAGAAAGGGAAGAAAAGTACTCAAGTGTGCTGTGGACTTGTGTGTGTCAATTAAACTTTCTGTGAACCCTTAGGTTAAATAATAAATGCAGTTCTCTTCAATTCACCCAACACTTGTACATATTCTCCAGTGTATTCCTTCATACAGTGATGTTCCCATTTAACTGCCTGAGTTCTTGACTTCACAGTGGTCAGTGACAGCTGAACAAATAGAACATAACTCACCCGATATCCCTTGGTGGACTCTGAATTTTCTCATCTTTTCTGATCTGATCGGTCCAGGTCGACCTTTTGACCTCGCAGTTTTTGAAGATAGGCTCTGGATCTCTGATTGGGAGCACCAGCAGCTCAGGAGCATACACAAGCGGACTGGAAAGAAATTGCTACGTATCCATGGTAGCATGGTCCAACCAGCAGCCATTGTGGTGGTTCATCCCCTTGCTAAACCAGGTACAGAGAAACAACAGGGATTATGTTCTGAGGAGTATATTTAAATCAACTCATGACTACAGGAAAATACTGTTTTACAGAAAGGATAAATAGATAGATGTCCTCTAATGTATCTATATAGTATATATACGGCAGGTCAAAAACAACAGAAAAGGTCAAACTAAGAATCCACCAATCCTTCAAATTTCCTGTGCTTCTAATCTGCATCTTTATCTTCAGGGGCAGATGTTTGCTTTCATCTGAATGGAGGTTGTACCCAGGTGTGTGAAAGCAAACTGGGGTTCGCCCACTGCTCCTGTCTGTCACATTATACCCTATCAGCTGATGGAAAGACTTGTTTGCCTTCCGACACTTCAAATGGAACAGGAGGTGATTTATTTTACTGCTGTCCAACCTCAGATGGAGACACTTCTGTATGTGCTCTAGATGATGATAAATGCTAATGTTAACCACGTGTGTTATTATGTAGGGTCTGGAGACAGTGAATCCACTGAGGTGACATCTCTCAGAGGCAGTGAACCAACTCTCCTCACAGACGGGATGATCTCAGGTAACAGTGCACTATTAAAAAAAGACTGTGGTATTAGTGGTTCTCTTCTCATCATAAATATCTTCCTCTAACTACATGTTATGATTCCATATGTCCCCTTCTCTGTCAGACCAGAATGAGTGTTACTCACTCCGCTGTGATGTGAATGCACAGTGCCTGCTTCATGATGGCAGCCCAACTTGTTTATGTCCAGAGGGTTTTACAGGTGATGGACATTTGTGTGTCGGTGAGTAAGTCTTCTGTAATATGAATGAGTCTTAGAGGGATGAAGTTACATATCCTAAAAAAAACCAATGGGAAAACATTTGGTGCAGAGAATGTTTTATCTCATTTTCTGTAGCAGGGATTTAAACTGTAGGCTACCTATTAGCATAAGTGACAGAGCTGGGAATGGAGCGGGATCGAGTTTTTGATGTAAAACATTTCTCAGAGGCAGAGCTGCTCTGGAAGCAAAGGTAATACAAGATAAAAATTAATGAGAGAAGCAAAGTCTTCCGGTGATTCCTTTGTAGACCAGCTTCAGTGATTTCTGGGTTTGCCAAAGAGTTGGTAGCAGACAGTCAACGTCATAGTGTATGAACTAAGGATATGATTAAAACAATATGTTGACTGTACCAGGGATCTGCAGGCCTGGTTATGGAGATGGTAGGGTTTAATGTATAAAAGTTTATGCATAAAAAATAAACACAGAAAATGGTGTTTATTGTAGCTAATCGATCTTTTCCTTTTCCTGTGTTTTAGATATTGATGAGTGCAAAATGGGGACACACAACTGTAACCAAAATGCAGAATGTCAAAATACTTTGGGGAAGTATCTCTGCAAGTGCCAGGCTGGATACCATAGTAATGGACAGACCTGTCAAAGTGGGTATTTGTAGTAAATGCAATTGTGCATGGCAATCTATTTTTCATTTAACAAACACAGTGTCACACACTGTTAACTGGCCTATATTCTCTCTTCTTACTGATTATCAAAGGTACTTTTTAAAGCGGTGAGACATATTAGGTTCAAAATCAGTGAAGTGGAGGCTTAAAACTACTCTGATTAAGTAACCAGGCTTACTCCAGCACATCCCCATGTCTATCATTATCACATCTGGGATGTAAAATAATCCCTTTTATCATCAACGGGACACAGTGTGTATATGAGTCACTTGAAGACATCAGTAGTATTTCAAACAGCAGAATATGACTGAAGATACACAGCAGTGTCTTATTGTAATCGTATATCACTAATCCTCTGTCTCAACACTTAGAGACCACATCAACATGGGTGACGACTGGGAGCCCTGCTGATGTCACCACCCGGCACCACAACACTAACACAGTGCAGAGCTGCCCCTCCACCCATGAGTCCTACTGTTTATACGAGGGTGTCTGCTTCTACTTCCCTGAAATGGAGTCCTATGCATGCAAGTAAATAAACCATCATGTCTAACCCCTCTATTTGACCTGTGACCCCCAGTTTAACAGTTTACTGATATCATGTGTCCAGTGGAGATATACACAAATAATGTTTGTTGGCTTTTTCCCGAAAGAGATCATTTGAGTATTAGTTCATTTAAGACAGATCATAATGTCCTTGTACACTCTCCTGTTCAAACACCATGTCACCTCACACTTTTATCTGGTGTTATTTATGACCGCTAACAAGCAGTAGGTGTCACTGTTGCTCCATGATTAGAGCCAAAGGGGTTTCCAATTCTGAACTTCTCCTATTTAAACACATGTGCAACATGAAATACACATATGCACAAACAAGATATACTTCAAATTTGATGAAAATCAACGGTAAAAAGGCTGTAGTAGAGAAACTAAAATTTCACTCTATGTTTGACCATACTTTTCAGTTAACATAACATTTTACTCCTTCAACAACTCTACAGCTCATAATGATATTCTTTCAAGTTTGTAACATGTACTTGTAAATCTATAGAGTCAGTTAACTGCAGGTCCAGGTTTTAACATAATGTATTCAAGATATTTATTATGAGTAGTATTATATTTAATGTGACCTATGTACATGACCCATATAACAACTTAATTTCTCAATAATATATTTGATTGAACTCTGATAATATGATACATTATTATTGAAAGTATATTCAGTATGTTTGGAAAAAGTAATAAAGAAATGGCTGAAGCATTTAGAGTAACTTTTACCTGTGTCTTTGTTGAACCTGTTGCAGTTGTGTATCAGGCTACATGGGAGAGCGCTGTCAGTTCAGTGACCTGGAGTGGTGGGAGCTTCAGCAGGCCGAGGAGGAGAAGAGGAGGAACATGGTCATTGCAGCCTGCATGGTGATCTTCATCTCCCTGCTCTCCATCGCAGCCTGTGTCACCTACTGCTTTGGGTGAGAAGACATGGAGTGGTACATGAGGACCAAGGCATACAAAATAGTAATTTCTAAATTCATAAAGGAAAGAGGAGTATATTGTATATATATGCATATTCACAGATTAAATAAGTCACAGAGTGTGTGCTGGTGTATGCACTACAGTAACGATGTAGTGTTTAGTCTTGTGCACACTGGGAGCACAGGGCAGCACAGACAGCCAGGGAGGAGAGGTTCAACAATGAATGAGCTGACAGCCTTTAGAGGTGTCTATCAAACCCATGGTGGCATGATCCGTGTAATGTAGGTGTCTCAGCATGACAGCAGGGGGTCAGGGAGCGGATCACATGGGGAACGAATGGCAGCATGCACCCCTGGTTAGCTGAGTGCGGAGCATACGTAAACTACATACTGCCACCCCTCCTCCCTTTTATTTCCACCTGAGCTGTCTCTAAGTAGCTGATTTGTTTTGCAGTTGTTTCGCTGGCTTATGGACAAGGCTGTTGGTATTCTCTACTCTTTTGACTCACAAAGCACAGCCCTCCCCTCCACATACAACATCCTAACGTTTGCTGTCTTGGTTCCCCTGTGGAAGTGGCACGCTTTCAATTACATGCTTGGTTTAGCTTGTTCTACAGCAATTACACATAAAAATAGGTCATTTCTCAGCTACAAAATGGAGCCGGTGAGGTATGACCCCAGTGGAAACACTATATGGCCGCCAATAGCTCTGCCTCAAATTGCCTTCTGCACTTGACTGCAAGTGCACTTGTGCAGTTTTTGAGTTTGGTGGTTCAGTTTCCCCTGCAACACACACCAACATGTAAAGAGTCCCTCAGTACAATATGGGCATAAAACCCATTTCCCATGTGCTGTGTTCTTTCAGCCAGACATATAAACAAATAAAGTGCATGCACTACCAGCCCATAGTGCACGTGTACATCACTGGATCTAGATTTATCCTCTCTGGTCAACAGTATGTTGAAGAGATCAAACATATTGAAAGCTAAGCATCTGAAACATCCACAGTATGTTGCATCTCCATCATTTTTTACATCATGTGTATGTTCAGGGGGTGCAGTGCTGTATAATATTGTTAAGATAGCATAGAAAGAAAAGGTGATTTTAATATTCCCACTACTACCATTATTAATTTCAGTATAGAACGTTATGCAAGGGCACAACCTCTTTGACTTGACAACCATGTCTTTGAATATCTGCATGTAAAACAACTTGTTGAGTGAATCTGAGGACTCTTGGGATTTATAAATCCATTGAAATGACTGCGTGCATGTTTGTACTGTCTTCTGTACAGAACTAGAAAACTCTCCCACAAACAGCCTTCAGTGGATAATGTGAGCGAGACCAGCGTGACAGATGAGAGCATGTCAGAAGCCACCGCGACCAGTGTGCCTCGGGTAAGACCATCAACACTGAGCACTGTCGTATACATTCAGTAAAATCAGTGAATCAGACAGATGGATGTGACTTGAGTGACACATATTTGAATCCCTGTGGTCTCTGTGCAGACCAACATACAAGTTGGCTTTCATATTAAATAAAACATTCAATGCAAGTTCAGGTTAAGTTAAAGCCAAACAACAGCAGTAATTCTAGAGAGCAAGAAGCACATGTTACATCACAACACCAAGACAACATTTGACAGTAAGATATAGATAAATAATCATAATTATTCATTTAAAAAAAACAACAAAGAAAAGCAGGAAACTCTCACATTTGAGAGGCTGGAATAAGAGATTGTGGCTTGATTGATTCATTACTCTATGAAAATTGCAGTTCTATATGCTGGTGGAAAATGACAATGATGCGGAAAAAAAGTCATCCATACCATGGACTGTCCCAGGAGAGCTGTCTGTCCATCATGCTCCTCAGAGACAGGTATCCTGCCACCTGAAACTGATGTACTTACAAACTTTAATACTCATTTTCCCACCAGCTCCTACATTATTGTTTTTTTTCCATCATCAGGTGACAACCACATGTCTGAAGAATCAGAACCACTGTCCAAACACAACAAAGGCTACGAGTGCTCCATGGTGTCAGCTGTTGCCATGGAGATCACTAGACCCACTGTCCATCACTCGTGTCCCTCACTGTCAAGCCCATACTCCTGTACGTCGTTCAAGCCAGCACCACTCACTCTCCCAGACCTCCAGCCCTGAGCCGCCTGCTTCCTAGTTCAGCAGAGAGACCGACACCGCTGTACAGTGAAACGCACACATACTGTAGCATCTGGGTGATGTACAAACAGCTCACTAAAACATATTGCAAGTGCCACAAGCTGTAACCTGTAAAAAGTAAATTGTGGCCTTTTTTTGCGTAAACATAAAATCTATGTTTACTCAACTGTAGATTTCTTTGACATACAATATTTTGGCCAGGGCAGTAGATGTAAGCTCTCTATTTGGTAGGACGCTATAGTAAAACACACCGACTAAAGCAATGATGCTCACTCAAATTGTAGATTACCAACATGGTGTAAATAGAAGAATACAGTAGAGCTGTCATCTTCAGACAAGTACACAATGTTGCATCAATGTACAGCTGTGCTTGGACTTAATCATTTTAAATTAGTCAGTTAAATAATGTAATATTGTTTGTATTTCAAACCATTTTGAAATACAAAGTACAGCATTTGGATTGATACTAATTTATCTGATACTGTAGCTAATGACTAAATACTATGTAATACGTACAGTCTTTCCTGCTGTAGCAGAGTCCTACAAAGTCCTAGAGTAGATCTATATTATCACGTGTGAACAAGCAAACTTGCTAAAACACACAGAGACAAACATAGGTACAGAAAATTAAGCTTTTGAAAATGATATCGTCATAGACAGCAGAGAAAATACAAATATCTGTTTGTCTTTAATGGCATCAACGTCTTCAAGATCCCAGGACCTCAGTTCACATATTTAGTCACAAGCATCTGCCTTGCTCAAGATGTTTGCCCACAGTCGTTTAAATTGGTTTTACATATTTCACCCATCACTGAATAATCAAATTTAATCTTCATCACCACTTAAAAATGTCATGCCAAACATCAAGTCCAAAAGAAGAACACAAACTGCTTGCTTGTGTTATAAAGGGACACATTTGTTTTGTTGTTTTGAAATTGCTTGTACATGTTTCTCCAGATGTATCATACATTTGACAGAGTGCAGAGTATCGTATTTTGAATTTTTTACCATCAAGGAGGAGCTCAGGTGCAGTAAGGCTCAGTAAAACAGGGTTATGTGATCCCCGTTATGCCAATCAATTCAAATCAACAAAATGATTTGTAAACAACACACGAAATTCACCATGGTAGCCAAGTTTAACAGCTACTATGTCCCTGCATTACTTCATCCACCTGATCACTGTGATACTGTTAGTAAATCTGTGCTTTTGGAAATAAGATGAGGGTAAACTGAAAGAAGTTGCTGACTGCTGATTGACTGATTGATTGACATAGACTGTTTGGAAAGGAATGTTATCTTGTGGTTGATTTTATGTTTTGTTGTTGTTTTACATCCCAGTGACAAACCAAAACAGGTCATATTCATTTGGAGGAGACAAACATTATACACGTTTTTTATTTACAGTGTATTTGACTCTGATTATTACGTATATCATGTTCAGCACGTATAACTGGAAAACTGCAAGAAGCTCATTTTAATTTCTCTCAATAAAACTATATTCACAAAAGGTCTGACTGTTTTACTAACTACAATAAATTCTCCATCACCCTCACTTCACCTGACTTTTAAAAATATTACCATTACCAAACTTTTGCCTTCATTACCATCCACTTTTCTAATGATATTATGTTTGTTGTAATTGAAAGCTCATTTTGGCCATTCAAAACCCGTCTCTGTCTCGTTACACCCCACCACACTTCTTCAAAGCTCTTGTCCATGCTCCACTGATGATGCTTTTCTATCCTCCACCAAATCTAACGCTCTAGTGATGTTGGTAGCATCGCAGCCACCCTCCACCACGACCACCTCCCCATCTGTCTATTTCTATTTCTGTCTCTGTCTGCACTGACTTCGTCTCAAGGTTGACTGGGAATTGTTAATAGAAGGACCCACCGCCTCTTAGTTTTGAGGCAATTGCAAAAAACAAAGCACTTTAACTCAAAAAACCATCAGGGGCCACATCGATATTGATTTTCCTGGCAAGACATTTATCTATATATATTGGCCTCGATTAGAGCTAACAGATAGGTTAGGGCACCACTCTAAACAGCAGCAGATCAGCCTTTAAGTAAAGATGAAATTGGGCCCAGTGTCAATTTATCTTGTATTACTCCTCAATTGCGGCAACAGGGGGCAATACAGTCACTGACACTGTAAGTAACAGGGCCCACGTCCCTTGCTTCTTGGTCAACGCCAGGGGAGCTGCCTGTGTGTATGTGTATGGGATGGCTGAGGCTACTGTCCAGGCTGGCGTGAGCGACCTGTGTTAACCGCCACCAGCGAGCCCGCCCCTCCCGTACATAGCGAGTGCTGTACTGCTTCCTGGTCAACGCCGGGGGGGGGGGGGGGCTAATTGTGTGTATGTAGGTGTATGGGGTTGGCTGGGGCTACTGTCCGTGAGTGAGCTGTATTAACCGCCATAGCGAGTGCTGTACTGAGGGTCCCTGTCCGAGGGCTGGGTTAGCCTGGCTACGGTTTTGCCGGTCCGGCTCCCCGTAGCTATCACAGCGGTCAGCTGCCCAGCTGGCTGATATGAGTGTGTGTGTGGGTGACTGAGCATGCGCGGCCGAGGGTCCCTGTCCGAAGGCTGGGTTAGCCTGGCTACGGTTTTGCCGGTCCGGCTCCCCGTAGCTATCACAGCGGTCAGCTGCCCAGCTGGCTGATATGAGTGTGTGTGTGGGTGACTGAGCATGAGCGGCCGAGGGTCCCTGTCCGAGGGCTGGGTTAGCCTGGGTACGGTTTTGCCACCGCGGACCACGGGCCGGTCCGGCTCCCCGTAGCTATCACAGCGGTCAGCTGCCCAGCTGGCTGATATGAGTGTGTGTGTGGGTGACTGAGCATGCGCGGCCGAGGGTCCCTGTCCGAAGGCTGGGTTAGCCTGGCTACGGTTTTGCCGGTCCGGCTCCCCGTAGCTATCACAGCGGTCAGCTGCCCAGCTGGCTGATATGAGTGTGTGTGTGGGTGACTGAGCATGAGCGGCCGAGGGTCCCTGTCCAAGGGCTGGGTTAGCCTGGCTACGGTTTTGCCACCGCGGACCACGGGCGGTCCGGCTCCCCGTAGCTATCACAGCGGTCAGCTGCCCAGCTGGCTGATATGAGTGTGTTGTGGGTGACTGAGCATGCGCGGCCGAGGGTCCCTGTCCGAGGGCTAGCTTAGCCTGGCTACGGTTTTGCCACCGCGGACCACGGGCCGGTCCGGCTCCCCGTAGCTATCACAGCGGTCAGCTGCCCAGCTGGCTGATATGAGTGTGTGTGTGGGTGACTGAGCATGCGCGGCCGAGGGTCCCTGTCCGAAGGCTGGGTTAGCCTGGCTACGGTTTTGCCGGTCCGGCTCCCCGTAGCCATCACAGCGGTCAGCTGCCCAGCTGGCTGATATGAGTGTGTGTGTGGGTGACTGAGCATGCGCGGCCGAGGGTCCCTGTCCGAAGGCTGGGTTAGCCTGGCTACGGTTTTGCCGGTCCGGCTCCCCGTAGCCATCACAGCGGTCAGCTGCCCAGCTGGCTGATATGAGTGTGTGTGTGGGTGACTGAGCATGCGCGGCCGAGGGTCCCTGTCCGAGGGCTAGCTTAGCCTGGCTACGGTTTTGCCACCGCGGACCACGGGCCGGTCCGGCTCCCCGTAGCTATCACAGCGGTCAGCTGCCCAGCTGGCTGATATGAGTGTGTGTGTGGGTGACTGAGCATGCGCGGCCGAGGGTCCCTGTCCGAGGGCTAGCTTAGCCTGGCTACGGTTTTGCCACCGCGGACCACGGGCCGGTCCGGCTCCCCGTAGCTATCACAGCGGTCAGCTGCCCAGCTGGCTGATATGAGTGTGTGTGTGGGTGACTGAGCATGCGCGGCCGAGGGTCCCTGTCCGAAGGCTGGGTTAGCCTGGCTACGGTTTTGCCGGTCCGGCTCCCCGTAGCCATCACAGCGGTCAGCTGCCCAGCTGGCTGATGAGTGTGTGTGTGGGTGACTGAGCATGCGCGGCCGAGGGTCCCTGTCCGAAGGCTGGGTTAGCCTGGCTACGGTTTTGCCGGTCCGGCTCCCCGTAGCTATCACAGCGGTCAGCTGCCCAGCTGGCTGATATGAGTGTGTGTGTGGGTGACTGAGCATGAGCGGCCGAGGGTCCCTGTCCGAGGGCTGGGTTAGCCTGGGTACGGTTTTGCCACCGCGGACCACGGGCCGGTCCGGCTCCCTGTAGCTATCACAGCGGTCAGCTGCCCAGCTGGCTGATATGAGTGTGTGTGGGGTGACTGAGCATGCGCGGCCGAGGGTCCCTGTCCGAAGGCTGGGTTAGCCTGGCTACGGTTTTGCCGGTCCGGCTCCCCGTAGCTATCACAGCGGTCAGCTGCCCAGCTGGCTGATATGAGTGTGTGTGTGGGTGACTGAGCATGAGCGGCCGAGGGTCCCTGTCCAAGGGCTGGGTTAGCCTGGCTACGGTTTTGCCACCGCGGACCACGGGCCGGTCCGGCTCCCCGTAGCTATCACAGCGGTCAGCTGCCCAGCTGGCTGATATGAGTGTGTTTGTGGGTGACTGAGCATGCGCGGCCGAGGGTCCCTGTCCGAGGGCTAGCTTAGCCTGGCTACGGTTTTGCCACCGCGGACCACGGGCCGGTCCGGCTCCCCGTAGCTATCACAGCGGTCAGCTGCCCAGCTGGCTGATATGAGTGTGTGTGTGGGTGACTGAGCATGCGCGGCCGAGGGTCCCTGTCCGAAGGCTGGGTTAGCCTGGCTACGGTTTTGCCGGTCCGGCTCCCCGTAGCCATCACAGCGGTCAGCTGCCCAGCTGGCTGATATGAGTGTGTGTGTGGGTGACTGAGCATGCGCGGCCGAGGGTCCCTGTCCGAAGGCTGGGTTAGCCTGGCTACGGTTTTGCCGGTCCGGCTCCCCGTAGCCATCACAGCGGTCAGCTGCCCAGCTGGCTGATATGAGTGTGTGTGTGGGTGACTGAGCATGCGCGGCCGAGGGTCCCTGTCCGAGGTCTGGGTTAGCCTGGCTACGGTTTTGCCACCGCGGACCACGGGCCGGTCCGGCTCCCCGTAGCTATCACAGCGGTCAGCTGCCCAGCTGGCTGATATGAGTGTGTGTGTGGGTGACTGAGCATGCGCGGCCGAGGGTCCCTGTCCGAGGGCTAGCTTAGCCTGGCTACGGTTTTGCCACCGCGGACCACGGGCCGGTCCGGCTCCCTGTAGCTATCACAGCGGTCAGCTGCCCAGCTGGCTGATATGAGTGTGTGTGTGGGTGACTGAGCATGCGCGGCCGAGGGTCCCTGTCCGAGGGCTGGGTTAGCCTGGCTACCGTTTTGCCGGTCCGGCTCCCCGTAGCCATCACAGTGGTCAGCTGCCCAGCTGGCCACTAGCGAGCCTGGCCAGCCCCCGCCCCTCCCGTACATAGCGAGTGTTGTACTGCTTTCTGGTCAACGCCGGGGGGGGGGGGGGGGGGGGGGGGGGGGGGGCTGCCTGTGTGTGTATGGGGTTGGCTGGGGCTACTGTCCGTGAGCGAGCTGTATTAACCGCCACCAGCGAGCCGGCCAGCCCCCGCCCCCTTTTATCCACATCATTAATAGTATATGGTAATTTTAGCACATCTTCTTCCCTGTCTGGAGTACTCATCTTCAATTATTAATACATTCAGTAAATTCCCGCAGGATATGACACAAACGTATAAGCAAAGCAAACTGTGCTGAGTAGAGTCTATTCAGTTTAATCATCAAATCAGATAATTATTATTATACAACTAGAAACTACTAAAAACTGGCTACTACATACCGTTACTGGTACAACTACTGAGTGGTTCACAAAAAATGAAAGCAGTGGGATGACTGTATTAATGTGCCAATGTACGATCACAGCAATGTAATAATCAGGGTTGCACCAATGCATCAGCTGAACATCAGTATCAGTCGATACTCCGCCTGCCATCAGTCATCAGAAAATACTGAGATGGCAGTGGCTGATGTTTATATGTTTATTTGTCATGTGGCATATTGTGTGGACTCAGAGGAGAAGCCTGTTTTTCTTTCTCTCTTTTTTGGGGATGTGACTCTGCCGAGATGCTAGACGGCGTGTGCACGTTCAATTTTTTAAAAGTTTTTTAAGTTAAGTGAGCGTTTTTTGGGGGAGTTATTAAGATTTCTTGGTATCATTTACACAAAAAGCATCAGTACCAGCACTGGCCAAATTGTTATTTTAAACATCGGTAAAGGCCCAGAATTTCACAATCAGTACGTACATCCCTAAATTTAATACAAGGAAAGCAAAGAAAGTTACCCAACAAAGGTTATTTGATCCAAAAAGTTAATCAATGTAAAGTAAAAATGATAAACAAATGTGAGATCATTAGACAAGCAAAAAACAGTTGGAAAAAAACTTATACAACTACAGTATTACAATTCCCTCACTTTAGCACTAGCTAATTTTGTATTTTTCTGCCAGATGGGTCTAGCTTTGCTTTATCGCTCACGCCTCCATCCCAGCCCGGAGGACAGCTGATGAGGGCTAAAGAGGGAATTAGCTACCCACTCAAAGGCTTTGCTCTGATCCTTCAGGTCAGTATTTGCTCCCCTCAGCTCTTGAGCAGGACAGAGTAACACTAGTTTGTGAGGATTTTGGCAGATTTAAAATCAAGATGGGGGGGGGGGGGTCTAATGCATGTATTGGACATTGATACATGAGCCCGAATATATGGGTGTGCATCATGGAGGAAGGAAAGTCTCACACCTGGGGCTTCCCGTGGTAGTAGTGTCTCCTGAGGCGCAGCTGGAGGGAGTGTTTTGAGTAGATTGATTTACACCCTGAAATATGCTTTCCTTTAAGTGGCAGTCAAACCCAATGTAACGCACATTAACGAATGTTACATCACTGCAACATAACATACATACATCTCACTTAAACATGGTAAATCACACAATTATTCAATCAAATTAACTTTCAATCCAAATATATCGCTTCCCAATAAGAATATAGGACATATTTGCTACAAACAGTATATGATAGCACATATGGAGTCAAATATTTTCATCCTGAAATCGTTTAAACTGGATAACGTTTTGTACTTATACAGCAAATGAGGGATAGCAAATGTGATATTTTGCTGGAAAAAAAACTGAAATATCAAAACGTTTGCTCATTCATTTTTTGTCCATTAAATAAATGAGTACATAATCAATGTGGTTTGAATTGACCTCTATAAGGTAACCTAAGAGGTGTTCAAGCTTTCTCTTATATTCTTGTGAAGATATTAGCTCTGTGTGAGCAACAGGCATCATTTATTGTCCAGATACAAAAATGCCAACAAACAAATGCTCTTTACAGACTGTAACTGGCTTCTGCTCTTTGTCTAGTTTTACATTTGAGGCTGGACTCTCTCCAGCAGATGGCGATAGCGCATAAAGAAAACCTTCAACACTTCACACAGGGTCAGCTGTGAGACACTGTGACAGGGTTGTTGTAGCAGCAGGGTGACTGCAGGAACAATCACTCACAAATGATCACTTTGCAACGGTCAGGTTAAAAACACTTCATATAAGAGAAATGTTTCACCACATGAAATTTTCCTGGGCAAGACAGACACCTGCTCTGACCTTTTAAGAATCAGAATCAGACTTTATTTGTCATTATTCAACAAGTTGAACAACGAAATTAAAAAGTGACCACAATCAGTGCCGGCATAAAATAAAACCTAAATATAAAAAATACAAAAAATATATATGTACATATAAAGGTATAAATAATTTCACATCAGCGGGATATAGCAGCGTTAAATAGTGATATGGTTGATGGGTAAAAACTGTTCCTAAGTCTGTTTGTGTGTGTTTTTATGGATCTGAAACGTCTGCCAGAGGGCAGACGTTCGAACAGTCCGTGTCCGGGGTGAGTGGGGTCTTGGAGGATCCTGGTAGCACTCTTGAGGCAGCGGGAGTTGTACAAGTCCTCCAGAGGGAGGAGACTGCCTCCGACTATCCGTTGGGCAGTGCGAATGATCCTCTGTAGCTCTTTCCTCTGTGCAACTGTGCAGCTGGTGTACCATGCACAGAGGCAGTAGCTCAGGACGCTCTCCACTGTGCTGCGGTAGGACACCAGAAGTTTCTCTGTGATGTTGTTTTTCTTGAGGACCCTCAGGAAGTAGAGTCTCTTCTGGGCCTTCCCCACCAGCTCTGCAATGTGCAGTCCCCAGGTCAGGTTGTCACTGATGGTGACTCCAAGGAAGCGGAAGTCCGAGACCCTCTCCACGCAGACCCCATTGATGTGGAGTGGCTGGATGTCATGCCTCTTTTTCCTGAAGTCAACAACCAGCTCCTTGGTCTTATTTGTGTTCAGGAGCAGGTTGTTGTCACAGCACCACACTGTCAGTCTCTCCACCTCCTCCCTGTAGGCTGACTCATCTTCCCCTGTAATGAGCCCCACCACTGTCGTGTCGTCTGCGAACTTGACGATGGTGTTGCTGTGGTGGATGGGGGTGCAGTCGTGGGTATAGAGTGCGTAAAGGAGGGGGCTCAGCACGCAGCCCTGTGGTGAGCCGGTGCTGAGGCTGATGGCTGTGGAGAGGTGTGGGCCCACTCTGACCCTCTGGGTGCGTTCTGTAAGGAAGCTCTTAATCCAGAGGCAGGTGGGGTGTGGGTAGTCCAATGTCCGACAACTTGTTCACCAGTCTGTGGGGAAGGATGGTATTAAATGCTGAGATATAGTCTATAAAGAGCATCCGTGCATAGCTCCCCCGTTGTTCTAGGTGGGACAAGACAGTGTGGAGAGCAGTGGTCACCGTGTCCTCTGTAGATCTGTTAGCTCTGTAGGCAAACTGGTGTGTTTCGAACAAAGGGGGGATGAAAGTCATGATGTGGTTCCTGATGAGCTTCTCGAAGCACAAACAGGTTGTCTGATTGGAGTTGACTTTCTCTATGTAGAGTAATAAAACAGTCACACAAAGAACTAATCCTAATAATGTAAACAGCGGCGTGTTTGGGAGTGTAACTGAGGAGTCAAACTGATATCAGTAGTAACGGCAGCATCCCATAAAGGTTTATTCATTTCCATGGCTTTAAGGCACAGTGACTTGGGTGAAAACTGTAAATGTACTGCAGGGCGATGCACAGTGGTCAATCATATTTTAAATGTGCCAGTGTTAGCCGAAAGGCTAGGTTTCACCGGCTGTCACTGAGCCAAGTGTTAGCTAATTAGCCAGATGATAAATAGATCAATATTAGGACATCCTCATTCACTCATTGAGGTAATTTTTGCAAGCATCACAGCCCACCATTATCTGAGGGTGAAACTTATAACTGTGGACAACGTTTTCAAACTGTTTAATACAGGTCCTCATTGCTAATATTGTTAAAGCAGAACCAGCAATTTCAACTTATCATTAACGTAAGTGCAGTCACACAACATCCTTTGCCACATGGGTCGAAAATATTGAATTTGCCTTTTACCAGCATTGTTTAACAGTGAGTCTTCAAAATGTTTGCTCATGATGTCAGTGATCAGTGATAGTAAGGTGCAGTCTCAGGTGGGACTCGTGCTAACTAGCCTAGCATCTGCGCATCTTCTTATAAACAATTCAAACTTTCTAATCGTTTGGTAACACTTACCACAGTCACGAAGACGTCTCCGGATCTCTGGATATTCATTTTCCAGCCGATAGGTAAAAGTCGTGTCAGTTTTACATAAAGAGACGATAAGTCAGTCGTTCACGACTCACGAGATACAACTTTTCAGGTCCCATCTCCACCTTTTTCAGGTGATGATATTCGACCGCCATCTTTCTTTTTTCTTTTTCTTGACTGATAACTCCCATAAAGCACCTGTCTGAAACAAACCATTCACGTGGTTTGTCTTTTGGTTTGGGTTAACAACTTAAGAGTTAAACTTTGTTTTTTATTTGAGTAAAAGTCAAAAAATTTACTGCAGCTTTTTGCTGAATGGAGATTCTTATTTTCTGAAATTATGAACCGCCCCTTCAACTAAATGTGGTCTGATTAAAACTTTCTTAACTTATCAATGCAATACTTTTTTTTCTCTGAAAGGTAGACTTTGATCTGGATGTGCTTCTTAGCAACGGTTCTGTCCTCAATTAGCCAGTTTTGGCACAAATGTATGTTGTCTCAGTGATTATACTGCACATTTGCACCTCTAGGGGGAGGCCACGTGCAGTGGATAAGCACACTTTAAAATGCACGTCTACCAACAATTGTGGAATGGTTGATTAGTTAAGCCCATTAGCTCACTTACTGGGGTCATATGTGCTGTTAATACCTGCCACCGTCCAATTTTATCCAGCAATGACGTACACTCAACTGGACTGGTGAAACCATAAAGTGGAATCCCTGATACGCAGAGCAGCACATATGCAAATACACAAAACTGTAATTTACTGCTAGATGAGCTTCACTAACTGAAATTTTCAATGCAAGGCAGTATAAAATCTACTCTTGTAAACAGCTGAACTGATATACTGGATATCTAGAAGTGATAATCACCCTCTGGCCTTTCTAAATGTCGCTACTTGCAGCTCTGCCAGGTATCCCACAAAATAGCTTTTCAGGTTCAGTACTAAAAAAAAAATATTGTGTAATGCCAAGATGTCGCTGCTGAGAAAAAAAAACGAAAAAAAAAAAAACACCACAGGCAAGTCACATTTTAGCACTCTTTGTTCATACGTTACGTTTTTCAGCAACAATTTTTGACATTGATACAGTGCAAATGCACAATAGCACAACAGACACCATTAAGGATACATACTATTTTTTTTAAAGTTGATACGGCAGATTTTGACAATTTGCATGTTTTATTTTTTTTTTCTTTTGCTAAACATAAATATGTTTGTCCTCCATTTAAGCTGTCAATGTCCAACAGACTTTTTTTTCTTCACTGGTAGGGACCCTTTAACACAGACAAGCGTTTGGAAATCAATGGCAAGTCATTTTCCAAGTGTGGTCGGCAACTTCTGCAAGGTCATGACAAATGGTGAAGCAGGGCACTGTCAGCATCTGTTTCCCATCATGCCCAGGAGCAGTGTGATCATCTGAGGCAGTCAGTCCAATCAGTTCTCATTCATACTTTTTTCAACTATGTGGCCATACTGGATGAATTTCAGCCATACTGTAAACCGGTGCTGATGTTAAACATGTCTACTTTGTCTTGATATGCATATTATATTAAGAAAGAGATAACCTAAGACCTGAGAAAAATATCGCATTTTGCAATGTAAGACACAGAAGATACAGTGCCGTTCACCCCATCAGTTCACATCAACCACCAACACACGAACTTCAAGCACTCACCAGTGTCTCAAACTTTTTCTTTGACAGATCAAAACAAAACAATAAACACTGACGACAGACAGACAAAAAACATACTCAGATGGCTCAAGTTAACACTGACTTCCTCCATCTTCATATGTACTGATTAATTTCTTTTTTTTAATATCACTTAAACATATGCTCATGGCAGATGTAATTTCTTTAATCTGGTGATTTTGTCTTTTTGTTATCTTTTAGGTTTTAAGAACTATTCATGGTGAATTCAAAAAAGGGGGTTTTAAACTTCAGGTGGACAACTCGTGATGGCTTCTGATCATGGCGGCGCTGCTTCCTCAGCATCCCTCAACGGAGACGTCACCTCCACTGAGGCTTTTAGATCTGCACATTAGTAGTAATGCTCAAGCACAAACACCAGCCACTTTCTTGACCCTCCCTCCCCCACCCCACACCCGCTTCCCCGGCCTCCATGCCACCTCTCCATCATCCAAACCCATTCATCCCCCTCACTCTCTTTCTCTCCCTCACAAGTCACTGGTCCCTGCTCTTCATTTCCAACTCCCTTTTCTTCATTATCTCCCTTCTTCCCATACTTATGGCATTTATTTTTACTCGCTCTTCTTGGTGATAGCCATAGCCGATTTGGACTTTCCAATGTAGGCCTCGAAGAAGAACTGGACAAAGAGCACAAAGTAGCTGAGATACATGAGGGAGGACCACACAATGTTCTGCATGTGGGATGGACACTCCTGGCCCTGCTGCATCCACGAGTACACCAGGTAGTTGACCACACAGCCCATCAGCATCTGGGTGATTTGCGTCAGTGTGATGAACATGGCGAACTTGCGCGACAGCTTGAAACCGGCCGCCCGCAAGGCATAGTAAGAGTACATGACGGCGTGGACTAAGTAGTTCATTGTCATGAACCATCCGCCGCCGGCCACCATGTCTTTGTAAGAGTACCAGGAGTAAAGCAGCACGGTGATGTGGTGGTACCAGTGGAGGAAGATGAGCTTCTGTTTCCTCAGGACGATGAAGAGAGTGTCACCTACAGGTGGGGAGGAGGGGAAAAGAGATGAATAGAGATGAATGAAGGGAGAGGAACAAGAGAAAAAGAGAATACCGTTACCACTGGCCCATTTAAAATGAGTGGCTGTGATTCAAATTGCTCTCAAATATGGAGCAAATGTTGGCCAAATGAACAATGTAAAACCATGAAGCAGTTGGCACAAAGACTAGAATGGAAACAGCTCAACAGGCTGCACTTTAAATAATACACAGAAACACAAGTGACTGCAAAAGCTGAATTTAGAGCATGCATTGTTTTTACCTATTGTTATGATTCTGCCTTATGTGTACCAGTTCTGAACCTTGTGGATACAGAGTGTCTGTCTATTTTTCCAACATTCACAGTCGCACTCATGCTGATTTGGACAACAACCAGACAAAGAGAACAGAGGCAGTGAGCGTCTGCCACCTTTCATTCCTACTGAGAGGAACAACTGCTCTAGGTTTAAGCCTGGAGTTCATGGCATGTTAAGCCCCAGAAAGACACAGATGGACAAGGAGCAACCACACAGGCAGGAAAGGATCCTTAGAAACATAAAAGAACACGACCAATATACTGCAAAACTGGCAAAACAGTCATATTTACAAAAAAAGGGTTCTTAAGTCGAAAATGTTGAGTATATTATTGCTAATTATAATTAATAATTGCTAAATATAAATATTTAATTAAAATAATAACATTTAATAGGAAAGCAATTCTTTTATATTCTTCATCCACTGAAACATGTGTAGTCAGTCAGCACACCATTCGATTGCATTGCATCTGAAAACATTAATAAAAGGGGTTTTACTCTCTGTAATAACAGGAGTGTAATGCAGGAGGAAGGTTTTGACTTACCCAGTTCTGGTGCTTTACTAAGTACAAAGGCGTATGCCCAGAACTTGCTGACAGGCCCGTTGTAAAAGCTCTGGTCACAAACTGACTGTTTGAGGCCCTTTGTCATCAAGATGTACATCATGTAACTCCCAGTACGGATGGCACCAAATATACTACATGGACAGAGAGAAAACGCAGACATGGAAAATTACTGAAGTGGGAAACATGTGGTATGTTCAGTTACTATACATGATAAGGGGCTGCATTTACATTATAACAGTCTGAAGCACATACTGCATATAAAGTCTACGACTATGACTGTCTATGACTGTGTACATTGGTATCAGCTGCAGCTTTTTAAAAATATGTTTAAACATACAGCACTTTTCACATATCTATGGTAACGCACTTTTTCCTGCTGGAATTAAACAGTATTTGCAGTTAGTGTCAAATAAACCATGATTTTGTTTCCCTCTGGATAATAATGAAATCAATCTCGTTACTCAACTGGATTCTACACATCTCCTAAGCGATGACTAACAAAATATGTATGTCATGTGTAAATAAATTTCATGGCTCGGTAATAAAATATAGTTGCTTCACATTGTTGCTGGAGGTAATGGTCTGATGTGACCAGCATGTGCCACTAACAGACATTCAGCAGCTAAAGCCAAATCCAAACAGAGTTTAATTACATGCATGGACAGTTATTTACACGTCAAATAATTTGGGTTCATCTACATGATAGAAAATGAATGTACATTTGCTGCCATTAATAATGTACGTTTAATAACTCTTTCTCACCTGAATACAGCAAGCGTGAGGGACCATAGCACCAGTGGTTTCCTCAACTCAAACTTCTCCCTCTGTTTCATGACATGGCGGCCCCCAAGGATACAGGCAGCGTAGAGTGCAGAGAAGAGAAAGGACTTCTTCCTGCAAACAAAAAGTAAAAGCGATTAACATGAACCTTTCTTTGACTTTTAATTGTCTGTGCATACCCAGGTTAATTCACTGATTATGTCGGGTCTTTTCCACCAACAACCTGTTTAATATTCATGCAATCACATAGAGAAAACACTCAGCAGCTTAACCGCTGCCTAATATCATCAAGTCCGAGATCATCCCAACATGAGCAAAACACCTCTATTGATCGGTTATAAATCCATCCTAAAACTACAAGCAGCTATTTACCATGCACACAGGAGGATTTCTGGGTCCACAAAACTACAGAGTTTATGCCCATCTCAACCTGATCAGCCAAAGTCACAGTTACCATTCTTTTCTAGTGAGTGTTACAGGCCATTTTCCACCATATGTTCCCACCTGTGGCAGTCTGATTTGTGCAGTCTATACCTGAATATACTTCAATGAGATTATCTCTTATGAATTAGAAATTGTAAACTTTGAAGAGTACATTAATCTATAAACCTAAACAAAAACATTAATAGGGACTAACATACATTAAAAGGAAACAGTGACTTAAGCTCTTCAGAGTTGCTTTCACCCCAAGCCAAATAAAACCATTAGCCTCCTATTTAAAATAGTGCCATGCATAAACAAACTGACAATTTGAGCATCAACGTGATACTGAACATAACTTTGCCCAAAAAACAGGAGAATGTTGAAATACATCCTGGACATTTCACCATTTTTTGTGTTTTGCATGACTAACAAACTGGTCGAAGGTTTTTCTCTTTAAAACTTCTCTATTTTCACAGAGATCATTAGGAGCAGTTACTTCAAAAACAACTCATGTACAAAAACAACCATAAGTCTGCATCTCCAACAGCTCTTTTTAAGTAGAACCTCTATAATAAGCACATCATACTGTTTACAACACAAACCTGAGTTGTACTGAGTTCAAGCAACGCCTGAAGTAATGATTTAATGATTTAAATCCAGCTCAGACTGTCGCAAAATGCTTAGCTTTCAGTTTACAGTTATTGCTCTAATTCAGCTCCAACTCCCACCACGCTGTTTGCCTTAATTGACTTGTCAGCGATCACTGCTGTGCCACATGAAGTGAAGGACTTGTGATGGAGCATCACCTGGCCCCGCTGAAATCTAAACAAGAGCATTTCCTTATGCTCAGCACATTTTACAAAGCACAGGTGGTCTGATTCGCCAGGGTAGATGCTGAGTAGGATCGAAAGAAAATGGAGGTGCGATGCCTAAAAGTAGAACAAACACTGTTTGGTCTATTGGACAGAGAGTAGAGCGAGCAGAGAGCAGTTGTTTGGAGCAGAATTAGCCAAAAAAGCTGGAGAAAATAAAGCAATGATGATGATAAGGTTCCAGGTGCTAATGAGCAAGGTATTAGAGATGCAGTGGATTTCTCAGTCCTTGGAGAGGTGTGTGTGCTTGAGAAAAGAGGCATGTAAGCACATTAAAAAAAATAAATAAATCAGGTTCGCTCTCAGAGGACACTGCAAAGGGACGAGCAATGAGGCATTCTGGGAGCTCTGGGACCGATGGTTCTGGTGATAATGAGCTGTGTAAAACTAGCTAAAGGAGTGCCGCTCTACATCAGTGATCTTGTTTTTGTTCTGCTTCACCTGCAGCTTCTTCATTTTAGCAGGCTCAGAGCGCTGCTGTCAGAGAGGTCATCATGACGCTGCGCTCCACATCACGATGACTCTGAGCCATCAGGACGCAGCCCAACTCTGAACAACCTTGACTTTATTACTCTATACACAGCCCAACTGTTATGTGCAGCGTTGCATTAGACAATAGACGATAGAAGTTCTGTCTCTGGATACGATCATTCATTCATTCAGGGTCAGCCGTGTTTGTACTATACACTCCACACAAGCTTTACTTCCAACAATACAAATGCAAACATTTCTCGCAGAAGCGTGACATTATGCAACCTGTAACCGGCAATCCATCCTGTTCTGTTTTGCAGCCTCAGCAGAACAACCAACAGCAGCACTTAGTTTTGCTGAGCAGGTGTGTAGCTGGGCAAGAAAGACTGTTCGCTTAGCCATTAAAAAATAAAGTTAAACTTGGCTGTAAGATATACTAAAGATATAACAAGAACACATTTACTCAACCTGATATCTCAACCAATCACAAGAGATTAAATAAAAGTTAACATTTGCCTGGTGCCAAAGCTGCAGATGGATGTGGGGCTTCCCTATTTGCTATACAAATAAAATTGCCTTGCCTTGCCTTGCCTTACCTTGCCTTTTCCAATACATTTCAAACACAGCATAACCAACCCTACAAGAAATACCACCAGTTCTGAGTGAACTATTTGTCTCCACCTTTTCTAACGAAAAGGAAAATGTTGCCAGGAATGTGAATCTTAAACTATTTCTATCATGACAGTACCCAAGCAGGGAAGGATAACAGTGTCAATTGTTTGGATGAATGGACTTTATTGTGTGTCAGGCGTTCTTAGAGGATGAAGGATGCCACCTCTCTGTTCTTGCAGGAGGCCCAGAAACTGATTTAGGCCACCTCCAGTGAACAAAGGACAAAGCAGTCCAGTGAAAGTCAAAAGGACCAGCTTTCACAGAATGACAACAGGGCTGGACTGCAGAATGACATCACTGTTTCTCAACTACAAACCAACGAGGAGAGGGCAGAGCAGCACAATACACAGTGGCCTACATACTGTAGTGAGGCCGGGAGAAGTGCAAAGGAGAAACAATCTCAGCATTCCCCCTCAAGTGTACTGCCATCCAAGCGAAAAGGTCAAAGGTCAAGACTAAAGCTGTGGCATTCATTTAGTTTCTTTACTGTACCAATAAAGACTATGTACAATTCAATCACATTAAGACTTGTCATTACCATTGTTTGCAACCAATTAACCATAACCACTGCAGTAAAACACACACAAAATCCTTGATTTTCCCATTTAAGCCATTGACTATCACCAATAGCTTAAAGGGGACAATGTTAGCACATGATACAGATATTTAAGGATAAAAGGATTGACTGTGTTACTGTTACAATGCAATTCAGCATCCAGCATTTTCCTGAAATGGTGTTTTCCCACTGCAACTAAAAGTTACTTTGTCTCCTTGATGTAATTTATTTCAAACATCTGCTGGTCCCAGCTCAAATAAACTCCAATATTCGCTTGCTGTGCAACATTTCTCATTGATTTACATTAATAATGTGGACTATTGTTTAGCTAAAAGCCCTACTGCTAATTTCTTAAGTATTATGTGACCCTTTACTTTCAGAATTAGAGAGAGACCATGCGGTGTAATTACATTATCCCCTAGGTAATTATCGGCAACCGATCAACTGGGGCATCCCTAATTACCACTGCTTCACATTAAGCCCAACCAACTGAACCAGTGGTTCCTGTTTGTTAAAAAATGATGACCATAGCTATTACAGTTCTGCATTTATCATCATTATGTCTTTGTCATTTGTCATCTTGAATCTATGCACAAACGTGTTACAGAAATGTGTGTAAACAATGACCAATTCCAAAGTACTATCTTTGCTTCAGGGAGTACAGAGTGTAAACAGACATTGACTGTATTTTGATATTAACTTTCAAAATACATGGGGTTGTTTGCAGGTTGTTTGAGTATAGACTGTTAGCAATCTATGTCTTGACTTTAGATAAACAAGCCTAAACTTGTTTGGTAACTTAGCAAACTAGCAAATATCAAGATGAATGATACAGAAAACCATCCAAAAAATTAATTCAGTCAGTGTAAGATTTTTTTTTTAATTATCTATCTCATGCAAAAACGTACAGAAGAATATTTTCATGTCATTCTCTGTGTTTTATCATCAACACTGTGAAAACTCAGCCAAAGGTTAAGATGTGCATTGCCTGCTCCAGTATGTTTAGAAGACGGATTCCTCTGCTGTCAGAAAAAAAGGGTAAAGAAACCCAAGGGCATGGTCAAAGCTGACAAGTTGGTGTGGAGGAGGAGGTGGTGGTGGTGGGGGCAGGGTGCTGCTGTTGTCTTTGCAAAGGCCCTGAATTGCCAGCTGCAGCCGAGCTATGTCTGCAGTCACAGGAATGTATTTGAGACATCAGTGTGAATTCACATCATCCCTTCATGCTTCCCTGTGTCTCTACAGCTCCACCCATCATCATCAGTATTCAGACTCACCCAGGAAATAAAACTGGGTCGACCTGCTCCTTCAAACAAGCCTTGTACATCATAAGAATAACATTATTTTCCTTTATGTAAGGGGCAAAACCAAATACTATCACCACAGAGCAGACATGAAACGGCCCCGTACTTTCCATTGTAGATTAATACGGTATATTTTTAATCAGTTTTGTGGAATTTAAGAGTCAGTCTCAGTTTCGGAAAATAAAATCTTCAATGGCAAATGCCTGCAAGCATCAGATATGATAACCTTGTTGATTTTTGTATAATATCCTGGAAACACAAAAGGAAAAATGGCAAAGACAGGCATTGCACCTCATCCCCTTTATCCTGACTTATGCCCACACAGGACAGGACAATACATCAGAGGGGTGTGGCGAGAGGCTCGACTCTGCTGTTTGTCAAAGTGGGCCGAGGCAGCACAAATGAAAAACTACAACGTCAGAGCTCTTTTGGGGAGGATCAGCAGAGATTTCTTGCTCTCTGCATCAGTGGAAACCAGCTGCCTCTCCCTCCTGCTGTGATTTCCTGAAACATAACAGTTACGAGCGATGGCTTCTTGTTCCGATGGGCTTTATGTCCACAAACCTTCATATAATGAAATTCGCTGTAACTACCTGTTACAATTTCATTACAACATTTTTTTCTATTACAAGAGATCAGGATCACAGCTCTCACCTCTGCTCAAATATTAGTTTACCTGAAAATCACTGACATATGAACCAACGTGATACACAGGAGCTGCTTGGTTAGGTAGGTTAGGGATTTTTGGTATCTCTTTCGCTCATGTGTGATTATTATCACAGGGTGAGACGCTGGGGCACTGGCCCAGTTTGTACTGCTGCCAAATCATGCTGAGTATCTGGGATATCAAAAGAGAAGAAAAAGGTGCTCGTATTGTACAATAATAAGAACATGAAGTGAACCACATCTCCAGAGCTGCTACTATGGCCTGACCTGAGCTATCCACACCAAAATGGCTCTACTAAACATGCTGTCTATGGTTCAGGTTGTTAAGTTTTGCTTTCCTAACTGCCAACAAAACTGCCAGATGAGTCAGAAAAAGCACCAAGCCCCACACACAGTTTACAGTAAACTAACACCTCTAGACATAATCTTGTTGTTTTGTGACAGTAAATCACAACAGAGATGCACATTTTGCCTTTGATTTTTGGAGCACTGTGTACCTACATGAAGCCTTACGGTGCTTACTTACAGTACATAGTATAATAAGGATGTTGATCCTATAGACCCTCCCATCCCCCACTTGCAGTGTTGTATAAAGCTGCTGGGTAACCTGCTGTGGAACTTGGATCTGTATTAGCTGGTCCAGGAGATTTCACTCGTTACATAATCCTGAGTTTGCAGTCTGAGGATGAGTCTGCACGCCTGTGCCAGAGAGTCGGTATCTAACCGTCTCACCATGGCATATGTTTACCATGTCACATGTACACAAGCACCTGCATGCACAACAAGTGTGCGTGCATGCATGTGTACACACACACACACAGTTCAAGATGTTCAACTCTAATCCCTGTCACTGCTCTGTTTCTAGAAACTGTGGCAAGGCACTGGGAGTTACTGTGCCAAAGTGTAGGATGAGCAGCAAACCACAAAATAAGACCAAGAGGAGCTGTAAATAAGACCTGGCCATTACAGAATAAGCCGTCATCCAGGAAGCACCCAGATATAATCCAGTTAGCAAAACACCCACCTTTCCTTGTCAGTGTATTCAGTTTTTGTTGAATGATCAACCTTGTAAAACTACTACCATCTCTTCAGTTCATTCTGCATCTGTTGGCCTACATACAGGGGTCATCTGACTTTTCAGGAAAATAAAAGAGTGCTTTTGTTGAGAGATTATTATCACAGCTTGTTAGGTGCTTAAGAACATCTTGAGGCCTGCTTATTTTAAGCAGCAAAACCAATGACTTGTAGGTAGTACGCATCTCCCAGCACTCGACAGTATGTGAGCACAATGCGCACATTTTTACCAAACCTATTCACCTTGACTCTGTCTCCATACTGTGCACTCACTGTATTCAAAGTATCACTATTATTGGGCTTCTTTGTAGAGCACATGGCTGCGACTAAAGCTTTGAGAAATGACTAAAAATGCCCTGTAGCGTATTGAGTGGATGGAAATATTTACCATTCTTAGCGCTACTGGTAAAACAGTGCAGTTTTTGATCACTGGTGGCGCTATGGACTGATGTTTAAATGAACAGGTCCCAAATTTGTTTCAGTTTTGTGCTCTACTAATGTCACATAATAGCACACACATGAACACAGTCAAGCGTGAGGGTGACACGATCGATAATCCTGGAACTGCAGAGGGCTGCAAGGCAACTACTGCATGTGAGCCACACTATTCCACCAACTGAAAGTTTATAGAGCAAAGAAAAGAAAAGAAAGGAAAGCTACATTGTGCTAATAGGTGAGGCAGGACAAAGACTGAGAAATAATGAGCTGAAAAGCTGGAGGTTCTGACAGAAGATATTTTGGTTTTAGCAGAGATAATTCCTTCATCTGTCACCTCGTTGGATTTCTACCACAAGCCTAATATGTAGACAATCTGGTCAGTTACACATTTACATTTACAACACATTTACTTATTTCCACTGATTAAAATAGAAATTCCAGTAAGCTGCAGCCAAGCTTTTCCTGGACAAACTGATGACAACATCTGAAAGTGAAACAAAAGAGCAGCAGCACTCCAGGCAGACCTGGAGTGAGGAGTCAGCCCACATCTTCATCTCTGACCTCACCAGTTGTGAGAAGGAGTGCGGCCAAGCAAACATCAAGCCTGGGGTGAATTCTGGGTGAACATGGTCAGGACAGATCAGCATCACCATGTGCTGCTCTTGTTGAAATGGCAGCAGCAGCAGGAAGAACCAATACTTTGTAGATTTACTGTACAACCATCAAGAGGAGTCCCTAGAATCGCACTGGGAATCTCTTTGGTAGTTTAGAAAGTAGACGCTGCACTGAATTGAAATACAAACAAGTTAATACAATCTCATTCTCACAGCAATCAGACACCTGATAATTTGCTTTTTAACATTTTAAAAACACATATTCTTTCCACCCATCCCTCTGTAGTTTTGAATTATGCATCCTTTATTAGTTGCCTGTCTGTAAAGCTGCCATGCAGAAATATATTATCCCATTGTTTCTATTCAGCAAAAGCCACTAGGGAGAGAGGGATGTCAACAAACAAAAATTTGTTAACCACATGAAAAAAGACGAAAGGAAACTTTACGTGCTGTATGTTAGGACCAGTGAAGTGACACCCTGATGCCAAATTAAAGATGGGTGTATCTCCTGACCTCATCCACCCAACAGCAGGGCTCTGAGACAATAGGCTGGAAGCTCTTGGGCTGAATGAGTAACATGAGACTTGGACAGACGTGACTTATCTCCTTAACTCATCAAATCCCAGGAACCCGACCTTCAAGACTAGTGAATGAGCTGCTCTTCTGAATGAAGAAGCAAATGATTAACCGTGTCGAGCTGAACGTGACGACCGACCACCACCAGAACAAAGCACCAGTCCCAAGCCTTTCACAACATCTGCAAAATAAGACAATTAATTATGTGCATTCACCCTACAACGGAGCAGCCGAAGCATAAAAATAGCAAAAATTAACATTAATCAAACAGATGTCAAATGAGATCTCATTGTTAGGCCTCACTGCAGCATTTTCAGGCGCTGCATCTCTTATTATCAGTCCAGGGCCAAAACCACCATAAGTCAAAAGTGCTGTGCCCCCATGGCAGTACTACCTACCCCAGAGGCTTGAATAAAAAAAACAACAGAGAACACAGATTCCCAGCAACCTGCATGGCAATGAGGAGTGATGACGTCTGAGGGGAGAAGAGAGTGAGTCAGCAGGTTGAGAACGTGTGTAACAGGAGGTAACAGCCTTCCTCAGGACAGCAATGCCACACTGCAAAACATAGCAATCATAATTAAAAAGGACATTTTTCTACACTGCAGCAGAATTTACCCATCACCACTCAACTGCATTATTTGCATTACTACAGGAAAAAAAAACACAAATCCCACATGTACCCATGAAACGCAAGAGCTCCATCTGACTGATATACATAATCCTTGATAGAATATCACACAGCAGCCTGGTATTAGATGATTTTCAATGACATTTCTCCACCACATTTGAAAAAACAACTAATCTCTCCATGAAACAATTTGCTGCGCCCTGTTTGTCTTGTTGTTTATGTCCTGTTAATAGTACACCAATGATGAATCCAGCAACACTGCCAATGTTGTCATGCTAGAAGCCATAGCTGTAAAGGCTGGGAACACTGCCCTGTCTCCAACTTACTTTAAATTGCTGTACCATCACATCACATCAAAGTATAATCTGCAATGAAGGACACATTTTGAGATTGATCTGACATCCTTTAGTTTATTCATAAAGCAAACATGTAAACCTATGAAGAGAAGAGAAGAGAAGAGAAGAGAAGAGAAGAGAAGAGAAGAGAAGAGAAGAGAGGAGAAGAGAGGAGAAGAGAAGAGAAGAGACCTATGACCACAATTCCTGCCAAATGTTAAGTAAAAACTTCCTCTGCCATGCTAAAATTGTAACGCTAGGTAGCCACGCAAGCTATTTTAAGTCCTATTCCCTTTTCTATTTTATCTGTAGCAGAGCCAGGCTTCTCTTGATCTAACCCACAGTTCAAGAATATGTGTAGAACACAGCGACAAGTGCCGAGGGCTTTTTGGAGTGTGTGACAGTAAAGAGTCACTGATATTAATATCACCCAGCTGACATGCCAGGTTCCAGCCGAAATGAACGTCACTTCGCTTTGCACGCAGTTCTCAGATCCCAGGTGCTATGATGTGACGCCGCTACCACCCAAAAATAACAGGAAAGCATTGATGGCAGGATCATATGAAGTAAAGGAAACATGTTTTTCCGCTTTTTCAAAATGATATATACAGAAACCACTGCGGCATGTGATCGGCCCTATCAATTCCTCCCGTCCGCTCATTACAACCACCGATTACTTTGAGTCGATGAACCACAATGTCATCAGCTTTGTTGAGTGTGACTGACATGTCACATTTGACAAATGCAGAGCCTGCTCCTACACAACCTCATGTGTTTGTTCTTGTAATGGGGGTGAAAAGAGGTTGATACTGATGTTGATGAATAACACCATCTACGTCTTTGCCCACTCCTTCCTTCCTCTTCCTAGTCTCCTTTCAACCAGATGCTTAATTGTCCTCTCCTCACAATGCTGAGCTATCTGCTGCCAGTCTCCAGGGAACACATCAGATCTGGGTACCAGTCTCCATTCATTCCCTGCAAACACATGCACGCATTACTAAGCTAAGGCACTAAACTGGAAAGGAAATTTATTTCTAACGAGAATATTTCATTTGCATGTGTCATCCCTAATAGTGATAAAAAGTGATATGCCAAAGGGTAAACTAAGAATAGTGAGTAATCTGGATTCATCAACGCAGCTGACCTAAAAATATCTGACAAACAAAGACCTCCACATCTACCCATATCTCCCACTGGCTGGTTTGTATTATTGCTACAGCTGAACGACATGGAGATTCATCATCAAAACTGTGATATGAGCAGGAATTGAAAAAGAATATAATACACTATGGAAAACTGGATTCAATGGTCACATTAAGACAAACTTGATAAAAAAAAAAAGAATATTAGTAATAATCAAGGTTATATCAGTTGTCTGAAATGTAAAAAGTACAGACTACAGTATAGTCTAGTTCATCTCATATTCTTCTTGATCTGTATAATACAGAAAAATATGATGACTGTATTCACTTTAACGTTTAGTGTGAATATGTGCGTTAGTTGATAAACTAAACTAAACTATATCTTTAGTTGAGTGCAAAAATAGGCCATAGGTTGTAGAAATAGTTAAATATACCATAAATGAGTCTTACCTCTGAGGTTTGAATAGTTTTCTTGATTGCCAGTCATTTATCAACACAAGTGGTCTACTCCACCTCCACTATGATGGTATTACTATTTCCATAGAACTTATATATTGTAATTAAAAAAAACAGCACGAAACCTACTCACAACTAAATTTGATCAGATTTCATAGGTTTGATCGAGGAAGAAAAGATAATTGTTCACCTACATTATTGACCACACTAAGCACACTTGAAGCACACCTATAATAGGTGGTCAAAGGTGAAACGTCTGCTGTGGCATCACTGTCCGGGGTTTCAGGTGCAACATGATAAAATGTTCAAGGTATAAAGATTGTCTGAACTTTGACCAACATCAGCAGACATGCAGGGTATCTGATGTGATGGGCTGGAGCGGGAACCCAGAAGTGTACAACACAAGTTTTTCCTGCATCACTGTCGATAAATAATGATGTAATATTCAGTAATACTGTGCTATGGTTCTTTAAACTAGGAGGTATCTGCAGATGTCGTACTATTGCACAAGAATCTGCAAGAACTTGTGCATACACATCAAGTAAACATGTGTAAAACAATAAATGCTCATCTGAGCAACATTCATGTTGTTGTTCACTATGGGACTAAAGAGATACTGTCACTTATGACAATGACTGAAAGTCTGACTATATGCTCTTAGCATATTTGGTTACTGTATATTCAAATAAGATGCTACTGAACCAGCAACCAGCAGTGACATTAATAAACCCATTCAGAAGCATTTAAATCACCCATTAAAACACTCAGCCCTTGTTCTAAGTGACCATTCGTCAGCCAAAAACTAATCTAATGGGCATCTGCACTCGTCCTAGTGGGTGCTACTTGTGGACTGAGCAGAGGTTTGCTGAAGGTGCCTCACCCCCGGCTAAATGAATAAATAAATAAAAGTGTGGCGTGCATGTCTGCGATTAAAATCACTGCACAGCTTAAAAAAGAAAAAACACACCGCAACTGGTTTTCAAGTGTCTTACAGACTGAGCCATTCAACAGCCGCTTCATTTGTTTCTGCTTTACATGATGTATGTATTCAGACTTGTTTACTTCTGCTTATGTTTTTTTTCCTTCCTCCACCCCACCCTCAAGTCCTAAAAACATGTCACACCTAGTCAGCTGCTCCCTGGACATTATGAATGTAATGAATGACCGATCAAATCCCATTTGCTGTGGTTGTTGCCTCTATCGGCCATGTGCACTGGGCCAGTCCGACACCCTCCACTACAGGAGCAGCATAGAGAAGTCAGCACAGATCAGCTGCAATGTGATTGGCTAATGCTCTGTCAGCAGACATCAGAAGATGAACGTTATTGGCCCGTTGTCAGTACCAGGGTATGGACAGCTCCTACACACTCTCTCTCTCGCTCTTTTTCACATACACACACATCCACAGATTTCAATGAATAAGAACGAAATTGTTCTAAATCTGGCTACAGCAGATCCACTCAGTCCAAATATGTGTTTAAAATAACATGCTAATCGTTCCTCTTTTCTACAGGCAGTCTAAACAGATGAAGCCAGACGAATGCCTCCTGCTCACCGTGTGCTGCTTATTCTTTTTTCTTTTCCTCTCTTTACATACCCACTGCCACTGAATGCTTAATGAAGCCTATGTTAACTTTACGCATGACTCATTTTGTTTTTCTTAGAAGCATTTCTCGTACAACCTGGCATGGACCTGGACCACAATGACTTTTTTCCAGGGGGTTCATGCAAAGGATGTTTGGATGGAGCTCAGCAGCACACGACCTACATTTGAGATTTGCATCTAGTCACACAACCACCAAAGCA
Source organism: Caranx ignobilis (assembly GCA_021432705.1). NCBI lineage: Eukaryota > Metazoa > Chordata > Actinopteri > Carangiformes > Carangidae > Caranx > Caranx ignobilis. The sequence continues at coordinate 21,066,113 of MU269981.1, read as the reverse complement.
ATGTGTGCTTAACTCATGGAGCAACAGTGAAATATCAGTCTAGGGTAGTAGTGCAGTTGTGCAAAGCCTGGCAGACACTGCCCTGGGTAAACAATCACAAATCTAGGATTGCCCAGGTTTTGTTATAGAGACTATTACCTCTGCTGAAACTTGCTGAGTTATTAATGAGTCATTGCTTAATCAGTGACCTCAGCTCCTCCTAATTTTTAAATCTGAAATGAGAATCAATTCATTAATTAGACAGAGAATGGATTTTGATTAATTGGATTATTCACAATTTCAGTCATTGTACAAGGAAAGCACACACTATTCTCTGATTCAGGTGTTTCTAATGTACAGATTTGGTACGATCGTCTCAACATCCGTGTGTTTTTGGATCTCTCATTGATCAAAACAAGCTTCTAAGAGCTTGTGATGGCAGCTTTTCCCCCTTTTAGTGCAGCTCTAATCAGATTCATGCAGAGCAGAAGGGTTTTTGAAGAATGGATCTGAGTGAGTGATAAAAGGATGTCTGTGTTGTAGTCTATTTTTCCTCAAATAAAAGGTGATGGCATCTCTTTGAGAGGAGAAACCTCAGAAAGGGGATGTTTACCAGCCTATGTCCAGGCTTGGTTCAATAACCCACTGGGCCAGTGACTGTCTAAATGAATGAGGCAGCTGAAGCCATGGATGACCTTTACAGCAGTATCGCGGTAACCGATGCCGGCAGAATAAATCACAGGAAATCAAGGACAAATCCTAACCCGTGCAAAAAAAATAAAAAATAGGTGCATCGTGTAACAAGCGCTTCGTAGCAGCCGAGCAGACGAGCTCATGCACGGGCTCAAATGTGGCACAGCATCGCGGCAGCAGCACGCGGCTCCGGGCCTGCGTGAATTTGTTCATTTTATGATGCACAGGCAGCAATGTGCGGATGATGACAGAGAGCCTGATATAATAGGATACGGCGAGGTTTAATCCCGGTGAGCGAGGCTGGTGCATGTGCGCCGCTACAGCCTCCTGCTCGCGTTTCGCACGTTGCTCAATTTGCAATGGAAACCCGTTACCAATAACGTGGTGTTGATAGTAATCATAATAGCAATAAACCCGAGGCGCTAACAACTGCTGTTCATGGCTGCATATGCTTACCAGTTCTCCTGCATCCATCGGATGGCTTCGTCCTCGTTGAACTGTCTCTCGAACTCGTACTCTTGTAGAGCTAGCACCGACATGCTCACTGCGCTGTGTTTGCTGTTCAAGCTGCTAAAAACTAGACGAGAACCGGCCTGTTGTGTTTGGTCTGTTTAGTCTGTTCCGTCGTAGCCCTCGACTAGCATCGCTCGTGCTGCCGTAAGGACCTCGCGGTTGTGCGCGAGCAGCTCGGCAGTGGCGGTACCTTCCTCCTCTACCGGCTGCACGAGCCTACGCCCTCTTCCTCAGGGATGGTGCCCTCCAGGTCCTAACGCCGCCGGATTCCTCCCCCCCGCCGTATATACATCCATGCTATTGCAGTTTCGTTCAAGTACAACTCATATTCATTCACTTCAGGTTTCAATTTAATGAAATTTTACAAGATAGTGAGAAATCAAGATCATTTGTGTACATGAATATTCACTTTAGATGATATGATTTGTATTTATCATGAATTAGGGGGGCTGTAGTTCAGTCCTGAATTCATTCTACAGCTTGACAGCCACCCCAAACATACGCCCTGATTCATAAGGAACAATTTTCAATTTTTAATTTCATTAACACTCTTGCAATAGTTCATATGATCCCTACACAGCCCTGATCTCTACCCCATGGTGTCAATCAAATACAAAGCAACAGCCTGGATCTATACACAACAACTGTAGCATGTGCTCCAAGATGATTAGGAGATGACACTGAAAAAGAGACAGTTGTCCTGCAAAATATTGATTTCATTTATTTTGTTTCCTTTTTTCCCAAGGAGTCATTCCACCCACACATGAGTTGACATAGTGTATGTTGCAAAACAGAAGAGGGCTAGTTAAATGCATACAAAATGCCAAAATAAAATGATGCCTAAACATAAATATAAATAAAGACAAAAATAAAGAAGAAACTATGGTAAAAGTATGAACACAATACATATGGAGTTGTGCAGTGTGAGGTTACTTGGTAAATAACTTGTTACTTCTAATGCAGTTTGTCACACACAGTCCAGTCCCAGTCAAAGAGATACTCCCTCACTTGTGCCCACTGTGTTAACAAAGTCAAGTACCAGTTTTCAGTCATGTTGATTTAGATTCAGTTGTGTGTGTATCAGTTCTGTAGCATGCTGCTGAAACAGGTGTAGAATTTAAATATATGATGTCGGTATTTCTATCAGGTTTCAATCCTCACCACTTGCTCCCTCACTTTAAAAGTGTTGGGATGCTTCTTTTTATCAGTTTGAAAATCTCACACTTAACACTTAACTCTCTCCAAAATGCACTATTTCCCACTTTCCAAGTGAGGTGAATATTTATAGACGTACATCGATATCATACCCCATCAGTTTAGCATTATGAGCTTTATTATTTGCCAGTGTGTTGCACAATCATTTGCCCAAGTTTTGAAAGACTGATACGATGGCTGCTTTATCAGTCTATCCAGGTGAAAGCTGTTTCTTTATCTGGCAAAAAGTAATTGGCACCGCCTGTCTGAACTCTCACCTAGATAGACTTCAACTCTGCAGGTAAATGCAGACAAATGTACACACACAGGCATAGACACACACACACACACACACTGCACACTGCACAATGATGCTTTCTTCAGATATGGTTGCAGCACCGATACACAGACTGTGCCCTCTGGCAAACTTACCTTTAGATGGTGGGCTGATGATGTCTACTGCTTATGTTGCACCTTGACTTGGACTTTAAGCACATTGCAACTGATCTCTAACAGAAACCCCGTGGCCCAAAAAAAATCACCTGATTCAATCATGAAAAAAAAAAACAGCTGCAGGCAACTGATGAATTGATTATTTCTTGCAACATGCTCTGTAGAAACGTTACCTCATCCTCAACTTGATCAAAGTTTACAGTGTGATTGTGATCAACAAATCATCTTTCCTCTTTTATGGGTCACCAAAGCTGCATGTGTTTGATGGCAACTCTGTAATATCTCATGATTTCATTCAGCCATGTACATAATGAATGAATTGTCTCAATATGTTGATACCACTGTGTTAATGTAATGTAGAGGCTTAAAACTTTGATAATGTCAAAGTTTTAAGATCAATTTATTTTTACCTTTTTCTACTTTGTCACACACTTGTCATCGTAACTTTAAAATCCAATGTTGATCAGTGTTGAACTTCAGCAGGAGAAATTAAGTTACATTGAACACAAGCGTTTTGTTGTTCTAACGTGAAACACACAATTATCAGTTTTCATGTACATGCTTTTCATAAACTTATTTGACTAGGAATTTCTCAAAGCTACAAGAGGCAAATTTCAAGCAGCAATTGTTGGCAACTCTGGCTCAGTACTGAATTCCCCTCCTCTTTTTTCCCCTTTCTTGTCACTATTGTTTTCCCTTTGTTTACAAACTTTTGTTACCATGTTACAACAAAGTGACTCAACAAGTTGAACATCAAACTTGTGGCCTGCTCACTGCTATTTGGACGGTTTACACTGGTCTTTGCAGCTTGTGTTCAGCCATGCAACCTTTGTTTACACCAGGGATCAGAATGAGCTGGTAACACCAACACAACCTTGGAGGGATCACAGAGGGTGTAACAGAAACATGGCTGATCTTACAGACAGACAACACAAAAGAAAGTGAGAAGAGGGAGAGAAGGAGGCTGGTTGTGTTTGTTAATGATACATGGTGCAACCCAGGACACGTTACATTTTTTATCTACGTTGAGTTGCCAGCTGTTAGAATGAGGCCTTACTTCCTAACAAGGGAATTTGTAGGATGAATCTTAATGAGGCATTCAAGGACTGTTTTGGCGCAGCTAACCAGGATATTTTCTGTGAGCTATACAGTAAGAGTTTTAAAACTCTCACACTGTAACACAGAGCACATCATTCTACTAACACTCTACCCACCAAGACAATATGGTGTTTATATAAGCAAAGGAGTGCGTTTAGGTCAGGTAACAAGGAGTAGATACATAGGGAACAGACTGGGCTGAGGAGAAGGATCAGGGAGGTTGAAACCTGCTAGAGGAAGATGAAGATGGTATTGTTTGAGATATGTGCAACACCACACTTCATGAAAACAATGTACAATGTTATTCGTGTAAAAAATGTAAATTGTTAAATCTCATGTAAACTGTCAATATTTTTTCTGATGAAATATTCTTTCTTGATATATTGATACACTGATTACATTTTGGTGGTCAAAGGTCAAGGTCACTGAGACCTCACAAAATGTAATGTTATAACACAATTTAACCTAAGTGTCTATGTGGATGAAATTTTCCATAAAAACCATTTGGATCATGGTTTAAACAATGTCAACTGTAAGTGAGTGACTGTGAGAGCCAGAGAATGGGACAGGACCAGGATGTGACAATGGGACACTCACACACTTCATGTGCACAGGCCTAAGTCATATACACTCTATGGTCTGTAAGAGACCGGACTGGAACTTAGCCATTAATGTGACGGACCAGGCCGGGGACACAGCAAAGTGAGGGACCAGGCCAGGGACACAAGTGCCCAATTCCCTTCCACCTCTCAGGCCCAGAACCCTGACTGACTTAAACAAGGGACACTCACACACTTGACGTGAATGAGCTTAAGTAATTTACAGTCTATGGTCTGTAAGAGCCCGGACTGGAGCTCAGCCATTAACATAACGGACCTGGCCGGGGACACAAGGGCCCAAAGGGAGTGAGTGTGAGAGCCTGAAAAGGTCCAGATGCTGTGATAGGAATGGGACAGGAACAAGACCAGGACCACTGGAGTCAGGACCTTACTGGAACTGGGATGAGGACCAGAGCCAGGACCATGGGGCCTGCACAGGGCCAGCACTGGGGCCAGGATGAGGACCAGACCCACTGGAACCAGTACAATGACCGGAACCAGGACCACCAGAACCGGAACCAATACCAGGATCATACCGGAACCCGGATGTTACTTGTTATGTACTGTGGGTAATTTTCGGAAGCAAAGGCAGTGTTGATGCTCACTGAAAGTGAGGGGTCATAAACTAACCTGACCCCTGTCAGTGTGTGAGTGTCCCATTGTCACATCATCAAGTTAGTTTATGCCCCCTCACTTTAAGTCAGCATCAACAGACTGAAGTCAAATACGAAAGATGTAGTCAGAAGCATACCAGACCCGGTTCTGGTCCCGGTCCCGATCCCGGTTCTGGTTCCCGTACCGGCTCTGGTCCCGGTACCGGTACCGGCTCTGGTCCCGGTACCGGTTCTGGTCCCGGTACCGATCCCGGTTCCGCTTCAGGATCCAGTCGCGGTTCCGGTCCCGGTCTCGGTTCTGGTCCCGGTACTGGTTTGGGTTCCGGGATCAGAACCGGTACCGGGACCAGAACCAGAGCCAGAACCGGTACCGGGACCAGAACCAGAACCGGTACCGGGACCAGAACCGGGACCAGAACCCGAACCGGTACCGGGACCAGAACCGGGAAGACATTTTCATTCTTTTGGTTGGGCTTTCTTTCTCCCTTGGGCTGACTTCATACCACCATGGATGCTTCTAAAACATACACAGGGAGAGAATGGAGGGACGCACAGGTCTGTGGTGGGCAAAACCAAATCTCAGAGCGGGAGGGGGGAGGCGCAGACCAACGTTACTATTTTTACTGCTATTGAGAAAATCTACCACATTATCGTGTTTATAATACTTGACATGCATCATAAATAATGATAGTATGATATTGGCGGGGTTGTGGTGGCTGGTTTGGATTACTGGGTGGGTTGCAACCCACCCATCCCCCCCATAAATTACGCCCTCACTTACAGTGACGGCGGTCAGTTCAAGTCGCTACCTATGGCCTGGTAGCTGTGTTGGTCGCAGTTAACTCTGCTCTAACACTCCTGTGGATATTTAGACAGCACCATTCTCTGTGCCACTTCTACTTCAACCCAGGAGTCCTTTCATGACCAAGCCGTCTGTTAGCATTCATGGCTTCAGGACGACTTTGCCGACTTTGCTATCGACCTCCTGCTCCTGTTGTGATACCCATGCAGTTACCTGTGGACCACAGACGTGAAGCTGAACTCCTCTGTCACTCGGAGCTGTGGACAACAGGGCTCTTCAGGTAAGTGTTTGCAGCATATTATGAAGCTGTTTTCAATGTGTTCGGTTATATGCTACAAACACCAGACACTGACCAACCACAAGCTGCTGCTGCTGTTGTCTGCTGCTCTTCTGTTCCTATCTGCACTAGCCTACTTTTTAATGGTATTAATTATGAATTACCTACTTTGTTGTTGTGGCTGAGCTTGTTTTTGTTTTTGGTTGCTGCTTGGTCAAATATGAATGCTCTCATATTTTCCTGTGCAGGATGTTGCAGTTGTCTTAGGGTTGCAGTTGTCTTAGGGGATTTACAATCAGCTCACTGCTCAGCTCAACTAGGCCTCTGCAAATGAGGTATAGGATTTTTAGCTTCATGTAAATATTAATAACGTGGTTGTCTTGGAAACAGCCCATTGACAATTACTTCCCTGTAACCAAGACTTCATGCAAACCCTTCAGCCAAGCACATATAAGATGTCACTTTGAGATGTTGTCATATGCACTCCATAGTGTTGCAAAAACATTGCACTGAAGTAGCTCTTGTGTTGTGGTTTTGCAGGGGTAGTTGCAGATTGTCAGAGGTAACATTTTGTTGATTGTCTGCCATAATCATAGATGCATTATGTGGAGCAAATCATTATTTGCTGTTTTGCTGAAATTATTGCCTGTTGCTGAATTTCATATGGTCTGCTGGCTCACAGTGTAATCATCTCAGCTCATAGTTTATTCCCTGCAATGGCTGGAGATGCTTTTTTGGTTGAATGTCTGTTGGGGCTAGCCATGGGTTGCATTGGCTCACTGGACTGTGTGTATAACCTATAGTTATTCTCTGTGCAGAATTCGATGAATATAGTGGTGGTGTGATGAGGCTCGATGCCAAATATCAGCTGTGTTTTCCACATAAGTAAATTTGTTTAATATGAGCCAGCTGAGCTGCACAACTTCATACTTGATCTTTTTCTCACTTTCTCATTAGATATATTTTTCATCTCCTATGGGAAATCATATTGTCCAGTAGCTCAAAGGTAATGATAATAGTAATGCTAGTAATCAATGGTCCAGTTCATGAGTAAATGCCTTCCCTGATGTTGCACAGTCAGACTGCATTATAAACATGGACACTGGCCACTAATGATTGATAATTTATTGTTACCTGCAGCAGTTTACTCCGCAGGTTTACACATGATTTATCTGCATCACCTCAACGTCTTTATCTTTGTTACCTAATTATGCTTCTCAAAATATCCAGCTTGTGGATTTCATCATTGCATCATTAGTTTCCCACGGCTCTCCCGAGTGTGATTCAGCTGTAGGACTCGGGTGTGTGACCTCTTACTTGTCTGTCTAAACATATCATCTTAAAGTCTCCCAGTGGAGCATCTGTTGCTGGAGCGAGGTGTACTACTGCATCATCTGGGATTTCATCATCCCAGCTCATTCTCTCCGCATCAAATAAATCTCAAGTGCTGTTGAGGAAGCACATAAGGGCCCGTGTGTATTCGTGTCTATGCGCGTACTTGCCTATGTGTCTGTTGTGTTTTGTTTTGTGAGTTTGAGAGCACCTGGGTAGTTGGTCTGCCCTCGGGGAAGAAGAAGAAGAAGTTTGGCAAGCATGTTAGGCATCTGGAGCTCTGCTCGGCAGAGTTGATGTGCTCATGAATTGTGTCCTTTCGCAGTCGAGGAAGTCACTCATGTGAAATATGGAGGAGAGGAATGTATGTGTGGAGGAGGTCATCAGAACAAGTGCTAGGACTACAAGAACGGGGGCGATGGGGCAGAACTTAAATGTCTCATGACTTCATGGATAAGATGGATTGGATAAATGTCTTTTATAGAAATCACTGATGCTGTTATCTCGAGAAATCTTACATTTATTACATAAAATCTGTTATTTGGCACCAGTTTATAAGTGTGAGAATTTACATGTTTTCTGTTTGTCTTGCCTTTCTTGACTTTACATTGTTACACATGAAATCACTTGGAACTAGTCATCTTTTAAAAAAGACCGATTGTATGTAAAATATCTTTGAGACTCATACAGTATTTCATTCATTATTTGAAAGCTTCTAAAAGAAGGAGTAAAATAAATCAAAAGTTCAACATAATCTTAACTTATGATCCATTTAGTAGCTTTTTTTGGGCTCTCATCCACATTTCCTGGTCTTTATCTGCAGGGACTCCATGGATCCTTTGAGAACACTTTGGCAAAATGTTTTAATAACAAAGCTCTGGATGTTGAATAGAAGGCAGTGAGACAGATAGAGGTGAAGAGCACAGTTGGGGAGTGAGAAACCAGTCTGACAGATGTTCATGTGCGCTCTGAGGGATTCTTCACACTGTTCTGCTCTTACACTCTTTATTCATGACCCCCGTTGAGTCCTGCTGTGGGTAGAATCACACGAACCACATGTCCATGTGTGTTTATTTATAGTTTTGTTTGATATTCAGCAAATGCTTTTTACTGCACACCCTGAAACAAGTGGACAAGTAGGAGCTGAATGTCTTGCTACAGAACTACTGCTACCTTTTCAGAACATGCCTTGTATACCAAGAAAACCATGTGACCTTAACAGTACAGTTTTCTGTTTATCGTCTAAGTTGGAGCAGCATTAAGAGTCTTTGAATTTACATACAAACCAATAGGAGGCAGGATTTTAAGTTTGTTTTTTTTAATGATGTTAATGATATATGAATATTAATCCAAGAAAATCCATGAAGGGCCTTAAACAGAATATTAGTCTATGGATGACTACCTGATACTTATCTGTATGTTCAATGAGTGTGTGTTGGTTATCCCACCGAAAATCGGGTTCTTCCACCATGATGTTCCGGACATTCGTTTAAACAGCGACATGTTCGGTCTTGTCCCGGTGTCACATATATTGCAGCATGTACAAAGACACTATATAGGCAGCCCTGAACTGACTTGCATGATATCTGAAGGCAGCAGCATGCTACAGCAATAGTTAGTGTATCAGAAAACGTTGGATACTGCTACACAGGCTTTTTTTTATTGTGAGCTGCCACTTTAGATCAAGGAGTCAACACACCAGTTAACATTATCTCACTAGATAATCTGTGACCTTAAAATGACCTTTTGACTGTGCTCCACATTGTGCTGATGTTTAGATATGTGCGTGTTCCACCTTAAATGTTAGGCGTCAGTGTTTTCCTCTAACGGATGAAACGGTCTTCCCATGACTACCACCTGTGCAGGATCATACGTCACCATGTCGCAGACTCCCCCTTCAAGACCGGTGCCTTTTGTAGATTCAGCACTTCCTAACTACAAAATGCTTTGTTCCTGCTGTTTTGCTTGCTGTGCTTTAAATACACCATGTTCTTGAGGCAAAAAAAAAAACAACACATCTGTCCTGAGAAAACTTTGTTAACACATTTCAGAGACCATCTGGATGCAGTGAGGTGTTTACACCATGATAGATTAGACTGCGTGTATGCAGTTTCCTCGAATGCTTACACTGCTGTTAACTATAAAGTATATTAAACTATAATACTGTATAAATGTGCAGCATTAGTTGAGTAATACTGACAATGCTGTAAGTATAAAATGAGGGCATTGTGTTGAACATTGAACTACATCAGAGGTGCATCACAATGTGTATCAGAAAGTTCAATATTTACGATATGATTCAAATGACTTTATTAATCCCCAAGGGGAAATTCATTGGTTTGGCAGCTCATTTACCATTTACAGGAGAGTGAAATAGCCTGATGGCTGTAGGAACAAAGGATCTCCTATATCTGTCTGTCCTGCAGTGAAGATGGAGGAGCTCTCCACCACTGCCATTTTTTGGTCCATGAAGTGGATGATCCAAGTTGTTCAGAATGGCCTCTACCAAAATGCTGTTTAAGTCCCACGAGATGTCATTAGTGTGTTGTAAATGTCAACATAACCATCAGGAGAAAGATGGACACGTATTTCAGTTGTATTTATTGAACTGAAACCATAATATACTATTAAATGTAAGATCACCGCAATATTTCAGAAATGGTCTATTCACACTAAACTGTATTTGTTTTTATAAGGTATGGTTTATATTATATCTTATATGTAGCTCATCATATGTTACTTGTTTTAGCAGCTTACTGGCAGTATACTTATTGGAACACCTAGAAACCTGGCTGAGTGGGTGAATCAGGCTCATAGTCACCAGTGTACTGCCATCTAGTGGCCTCAGGGTGACTTTCAGCCCAGCAGGTGTGTTATGCACTCAGAATACCTGATCTCGGCCAAACAAATTGGATTCATAATGTATGACTTACATTACACGCCGCTTATATCATATCTGGGGCTGTGGACCAGCCCTTGCAGTAAATCTATTCTATAATATCTCCCAGCACTCTGTGTGTGACATTGCCAATAAGATGGAGAATTGGTGATATGATGTATGAATGGCCAAGGTGAATGTATTGTTTTAACCAAAAGGGCACCAGATGCAGTCACAGAGTTGTGGTGTGGAAAGTGGAAATCTGACCTATTGGTTTAGAGAAGATAAAAACAAATTCCTCCTGACCTTTCCGCTTCATTACCTGCCATGATACCTCATAAATTGAAGAGAATACAGTGCAGGTGTCATGTCACAGACACAGTGAGACCTATACAGCTCTTTTTTTTCTCCTCTCTCTGTTTTTTTTCTGCTTGACTTTATTTTTGTTTGCTCTATGACCTTGTAGATCAGATGAATGTTTAAATTACCACAATATGAATTAGCTCCCTTACAGTAATAGCCTATAGTAATGCAATTATTATTGATTGAGAAAATACAAATAATCATTTCATCAGCTGGTGAACAGTCTACTGGAACAAGCTCATACTGTGTGTTTGTTAAACTGAATTATGCTTGTATGTAAAAAATGAAAATAACAGATTCCATGTGAGAGGAATTTCTTTTTAAGACATTAATTTGGCGCCCTCTGCTGCTCAAATAAACTATATGATTGACCAAGTGGGAGCTTCAGCTAATGGTGCGTTCACTGACGTACCAGGGAAAAAAAACAACAAAAAAAAACTCCCTTTGGTTTCCTGTTCTTATGATCATAATACTGCACTTTGTAAAGGTGGGTGATACAACACAGCACTGGGTCTTTTATAAAATGAGTATAGTCTATTTAAATTACAAAATGGTACAAAATGATGCTGAACTATAATAGTTAACAAGATGGGGACAGATTATCTGTAGCAACACCGACAGTAATGTGGACAACTTTAAACTATAAGGTCAAGAAGTTTAATGTTTAATATGTCAAATTAGAAATACATTTTGAGGTGTCTTTATGATACCAACATGATCTTTTATTATCTAAGCCTAACAGGAAGTACTGTTGGATGCCTCGCAGATACCTGTCACTCGCTTAAGCCAGTGACCCCATTACACATAATAAACAATCCTGTTATTACTGTGTAGTTTGTAGTTTTTAAAATGTACAAACATGACTGTTAAACCTACAGCTTGGTCAGTGTCTTAGTGCAGTGCTGTGGGACTCCTCAAGGGGTCGCAGAATAAATCTGGTGGATCCTGAACAACAACCATATTTCATCTTCACAAACCAGACTACTTTCTCTGACTTCTTTGCCTTTTTTAATCTTGTGAATCTTGTATTGATAATAATAATAATGATTCAGATAATACAGTCTAAGCAGAAGCATTCCTAAATTGAACTGCATAACCTGCAGAGGTGAGTGTCTTTACAGAAATCCCCATAGGATTACTAAAGAAACATAATTTTTGCTCACAGCAGAATAACACACACTGTATGACATCAACATCAACAAATAAGAACAATCCATACCTATGACTTACTACAGAAGATATTATGAGCCACCATAACATCTCCTGCAGAGAAGGATAAACCTTTAGCTCTAATCTACAAGATGCTCCTGTAACCGTCTGTCTCTCAGCCAATCCTAGCCCTGTGTGTGTACATGCATATATATATATATATACATATATATATATATATATATATATATACACACATATATATGTACACACACACACACACACACACACACATATCTATATATATATATATATATATATATAAGTGTGTGTGTGCGTGTATGGCTTCCGTATCATTAATGACAGTATATGGTGACACCTTCCAGTGGGGATTACCACACCGTGTGCTCTGGCTCTCCCACCGGGCGTGGTAATGAAGGAGAGCTGTGGAGGCTGGAGGCTGGAGGCGCAGGCGGCGGGTCGCTTTCCACCAGAGTTTACACGGCAGACGACAAAGCTGGACGTGACTGTCTTAGCGGAGATTAAAACTGTCTGAGAGAAGCACAGAGAGAGAGAGAGTGAGTGAGTGAGTGGGGGCTAGTTGTCTTTATGCACTTGTTCAGTCAACCTGCTAGTGCAATTTAACAGCAAATCACTGGCTAACAGTCCAGGAAATCAGAGGGAAAACTGGGACAGAATAGGTTTTTTTTTTCAAGTGGTCACTGCTGTGTGCTGTGTTTCAGCTCAGGGACACGAGGAAGGAGCAAAAAAGATAAACCTGAAGCTAAATAGATAAATATTTTTTTCTCTGCAAACAAGGAACTCAAGTCTCTGTCAATGTCATGGTTGTGTCTCGGAAAATATGTTGTAATGTCACACCAATGTGCATCTGGATCACCAATAGATCAGTTGTCTTTTAGGTCAAAGTGTTTATGTGTCAACATGACAATCATAATCATATGGCATCTCATTCACAGAAACAGCATCAGGTTGAGTGAATGGTACATAATATGTCAGTTAAAGTACACGGGATTCAGTCATCATGGGATTCTGATCAAAACTTGAATTATTAGCTACAGGCCATTGACTAATGTGAGTTTTGTTCATCAGCAGAAACTCTGACGGTAGAAAGACAAACCTCAGATTTATCAAATTAAAATGTCATTTATCATCAGTTCTGTATGAACATTAATAGCAGATGTTAAAAACAGTGTGGGAAATGCTTGTAATTTACATACAGGCTTTGATTCCTAACAGGTGATGTTTTGTCATTTTGCTGAATGACTGTTGGGAGAAAGAGAATGAAAAAAAAGAGAAAAGAATAGACGGCACTTAGTGAAGAAATCCCACTTCGATCACGTGTGATTTGATCCTCAAGGAGAAATCTGCAAAGTTATTGTTTTTCATTTTGGAGACATCTTTGACGCAAACTGATTATTACTGTTGTGGTTTTGAACTTAATCTACGTAGAGATCAGTTGGCAAGCAAACAGTGAGTCAGGATTGTCTGCTGCTACAGTCTGACTTCACAGGCCTCTTCTCTTGATTCTCCTCAGACGTGGCTGCTGGTGCCAGAGCTAACTGTGCGATTCTTCTTCTGCAGCTTAATTGAAACCATTTGGAAATGCAATGCGTATCACTTCCTCCACTTAAATATGACTTCTCACACAGAGACTGTAGAGAACAACAACTGTTTGTCATGATTTATAACTCTAACGTTTAATGTGACAGTGTTGTATATTATCACCTCCATGTTAATAATCGTTAAAGGTAGAGTGAAACCCCAGCAGCTCCACTCCCCTCCAGGTCTCTGCATATGTTCAGATCCTGTGGAGATCAGGCAGAGAGAGCAGACCTTAGAAAGATCAATACTCCTTAGTGGATTTCCTATATCAACCACAGTGAAATCCTACCATCTGTGACGTATAGGTTGAGCGTATAAGTCACTGCTGGGTGGGATCGAATCCAATAAGTCGCTTTCCACACCGTCTGTTCTTGCTGGGTTGGAAATGCTGTAGGCTGGGAGAGGTGGATGAGTGGAGCCACCAGGTGCACCAGGTGGAGTGTGTGTGTGTGTGTGTGTGTGTGTGTGTGTGTGGGTGTCCCCCTCCACTGTTTTTTTTTCCCACTAGAGCATTGTTTATTTCACATTTCACTGCTGTCCATCTACAAAGTTCATTTATGGACGTTATTTGTCAAACTGTTTGACATCAGAAAAAACAACTGTGTGTGTGGTGCATGGTTATATGAGCAGTGATCACTGTCATGGTGATCCAGCCTCCCGTGCAGTTGAAATGATGCAGATATATAGAGTTGGTACCAACATTTTGTATTCTGTATTTGCTTCCTTGTTAGGAGTGAGTCGAGGAGACTGATGCCATTTTCATGTCTGTAGCCTCTCACCACAAAGACTGGATTCAGGGTGAAACGGCTTCTCTGTCTCTGTCTAAAGGAAACACAGCTCACCCACCAGTACTTCTGATTTTAATATTCATTTGATATCATCGCCCTGATCGACTGTCAGCCGACGGTGACTCAACCCAACCTCAGCACACAAACCCACGTAAAGCCACAATGCTACACTTCAGCTTTTGAAGGAATGACTGGAGAGGTTTAGGTGTGGTATGTGTTCAGACGTAACCAGGCTGTTTCCACTTATTTCCAGTTTTAATGTTGACTGTAGTTTCTTATTTAACACACAGATGTTACAGAGTGGTATCAGTCTTCTTGTTTAACACTCATGAAAATCACAAATATGTTTATTTCCCAATATTTACGGCGATTTCTTTAACTTTATATCACTTATTATATCACTTATATCACTCGCCTTTTTGATTTTAACTTTTATTTAACACCAGAGCATGTTTTTTATTATTTATTTGCTACTTTTTGGAATTTCATAATACATCCATCAATGAATGAGAATCAGCATGTGAACTAGAGTCTGTGTAGCCTACAAAAAGTTTCACAAGCCCCACCATATTGGGGAAAAAAGGTCAGACTTAACCAATTACATCATCAATGCAATAATTAAACAATAACATAATATGGATACAAATACATAATAGATAATGTGCATTTCATATAAGAAACAAGCAAATAATCCAACATTTACACTGGTAAAAATGAAGAAACTCACCAGTGTTTATGTTATGACCTTAAACAAACCACACACAGATGTTTCAGTTAGTTTATAACTGTCTGTGTACAATAGTTGCTTGTTTCAAACAGCTGCTCATCAACAGAAGAAGACATCTGTGGAGAACTGGTAACCATTGGACCCAATAGAGATGGAAAAGTCAATGCCAGAAATTAAACTTAATAATAATAATAAAAAAAAAACAAACAGATCTGAACTTGCACCAGGGAAAAGTGGAACTTCCAACATCTGGCTTTAATAAGGGAGCAGGCCAAATAAATATTTTTTACAAGGAGTAAACATTTTACACTTCAGACAGCAGCAGTGTTAACTCGCTGCGACATGAGTGGGCACAGCTTCTATGTTTTTGCTCAATGACAGTCTGTCGATGGAGGCACAAGTTGTTGAATTATAGGCTGGTCTCCGTAACCGCAAGCTGCTGCTGGCAGGATGGTCAGAGGCAGCAGCAGCAACAGGCTCTGCAAAGAGGGGACAAAAAAGTTATTGCAGTGTAACAAAATGCTGAATTACATCATCTGTTCATGTGAGGAAAAAACAGTTTCCTGTAAAACAGTAGCAGGTAGTTGTTTATTAATAGGCAGCGTTTGATTTTTTTTGCACAATTTCACACATGAATGTAAATATATTGTTCGGGCAATTTTTGTATCTGCAGTGTGTGTGTGTGTGTGTGTGTGTGTGTGTGTGTGTGTATAAAGTGCAAGGTTGGTGATTTATAGGTTTGATTTGCTGTTAGTCAAACTAAAGATCTGATTTCCTCAGTGCCTGTTGTAACAGAAAAAAAAAGCTGACTGCACAAATCAGTACGACAAAATGCTGAAAAGATTTATGCAGTCCTCACCAAAAAAACGACAGATTCATCCAATCGTCTTCAATCATCTGCGTAATGGGAAAGGATAAAAGCATGCAGAAATGTTTTGATGCCTAGAAAGACAATTCTTATACTGCGAATCTAAATCTAATTTTCTACAGAAACCCGGTCAGACTGCAGATGAAGACTTAAAATAACCAAGTTTTAACCTTCCTGTTGTTCTCAGGCCAAATTTGGTCCATTGTCAAACTTTTTTTTTTTAATATCAGTTGTACAGTTTTCTGTGGTTCCTTACTACACTGATCAATATTTACATTGAATTCTTGTGTGTTTTATTCACATTTGTGGTCAGATTTTCTCCGGCCTCTACACTGACATAATGAGTCACATGACTCAACAACACAGTAACTTTGCAAGACCTTGGCTCAAAGCTGAGGAGTGAAAGTGGAGTAAGAGGGAGTCATGCAATTACTGGATGATAGTTTTATACTTAATGTTTTATAAACAGTCAAGAACTCAATATAGAGGTTAAAGTCAATAGTAAGAATCTGGTTTTAGGGGTCAAGAAGTTAAACTTGCAAATTTGTTGTATCTAGAGTGCATTGCATTGGATGTTTCTCAGATGCATTGCACATCATCATGAGTTTTTGAATATTTAGCTCATATTTATTCCCTTTTGTAGTAAACATAAATATATTCTTTAATGGCGAGTTTCAGGCTTGAAAATGAAATATGTCTTGCATAAAGTTTAACTGTTACACAGGAGAAGCTGCTTTACATTATATCATGCGTGTTCCTGTATTTCTTCCTTATTCCATCCCATAACTGGACCACATGAAAGCACAGAGGTTTTATTTAGGAAACACAAATTTCTGACTTGTAGCTTTGAACTGAGTGGTGGCATTAGTGGGGGATAAATGATGTAAAGCTTCTCTTTAAGTGGTCCCGCTCCATAATATTGTGCATTTCATGCCCAAAGATATCGTGTTTGTACAGCTGGAGAGTCAGATCAGTGTGTGGAGTGTGACATTAACTGTGCAAGCGTTGGAGGCGTTTTGTTTCCACCAGGACAGCAAAAAGAAACTAGCGCTTTAAACTGCAGTGCATGTAAGTTTTTTTGCACATTGCACACTCAGGCTGTTATGAAGCAGGTGAAGACACGCCCTCCACACTTTGCTTCTGTTATAGTGAAATGAGTAGTTATCTGATCTTTGATTTCTCAGATAGGACAGGACACAGGCAGGATTTCATTTCACATAAACTGGCGAGAGCACGAAAGCAGCCGCTGGACAATTTCCACAGAATTTTCTAATTCATTCTCCGTGTGAGGAAGAAATTGTGCAAGATGAAACGAAATGAATTGAAAAACGAAACAAAACAGAAACTAAAACAAACAGAAGCACTCAGGTGTAATTTTCTATCTGAAGTTGGAGCCTGGGAAACTATTGTGCCGGGCTGCTCGTCAGACGCCGACTCCTGGCGGCTGACAGCGGCGAACAGAGGTAAACGTCAATTAAGACGTTACAGTAGATGACAGGCCTAAAGAAAACAGCTCTGAGAGATGCCATCTGGGGCAGACTGTGTAAACTGAAGGTGTCTGAACACGATGCTTCAGATAAGGTTAAAATGTTAGCAGCTTTAGACTTGTCAGGTTAACATGAGGAGGCATGAGGAAGACTGTAGGTAGCCTGTGTGCCTGCAGGCTGCCTACTTTTTCCAATTACACTCCTTCCTACACATTTTGTAGTTTTATCTTCCATAGATAATAACTACACAGAATTTATTTGCAGATAATGTCCAATAGGAAATATAGGATGTTCTTCATGTGGTCAACACAGAACATAATATAGGGCCCCCTGGTTTCCCTTGCAGCTGGGTAGGCCGACTTTAATGCTAAATAATACCACTTGAATGACATTTTTATCCAGAGGAGTTTGAGCATGCAGGCTTTTTTCTGCAGTAACCTGCTGAACACACACACACAGACAATTCAGACAGTGCCAACAGCAAACTGAGTGATTAATGCTCTCTCACTACTTCCTTTTTATGTATTCATTTATTGTAAAGGTATTTAACTCAGAGAGCAAAGTGGCTCTGAGATCCCTCCAACATTTACGCTCCACAGCAGCAGAGGTGAGCGACATTCAAAGGTTTGGTTTTTCCTAAAGATACCGCTATGAATTATTCCTGCACAGGCTCTTAAATCATTGCTTTTCATCTGAAGAAACATACATCACACCCACAGGTAAACTGTGTTCTTAAACATTTGATTTCACCCAACACACGGTTTGTTTCTTCTATCAAATAAATGCATGAGTCTCTCCTGATGGATCATTTCTTCCCTCCCACTATTTCAAGGTCCACGAGAGCCGTGCTGCTGATCTCCTCAGTATGCTTAATGTGTAGAAATTGATTTGGAGAGAAAACGTCTCAGATGTGTGTTTTGTTTTCATTTTTCTTTAATAGAGCTGGAGCGAGCAGGAAGTGTGTGCGTCATGAAATTCGCCCTGGTTATCTGCTTTCACACGCTCTGGCCAGCCGCCTGCCCTCAGACAGCACCGAGCCCCCACTGTGAGAGGAGCCCGTGCACCACTGACAGACACACACGCGTACATGTAGAACCACACACATATACACGCAGTGGACAATAGAATGAGAAGTAAATGTGTCTATTCACAAGCATGGAGGCATGAGGGATCGCCAGCACGTCAATATTATCACACAAAGCACATATAAATCAAACCCTGAGGCAAAGACACATGTTTAATTTTGCTTTGTGCAAATGCATGTGAATGTTGCAGTGAATAAAATGCAAATTCTAAAAGTGATCCTATGCCGTTCAATGGAAGCACAGTGAGTGAGCAGGCCGGAGGAAGCAGGAGTTGGTTGATGTGTGTGTGGTTGTCAGAGTTAAGCAGAGATGCAGAGACGCTCATGCATCTTGTTATATAGAGAACTTCTCCTCAGGCCTTAGGTGAGGGTGAGAATGTGTGAGGTCACACCATGTGACCTTTAGCTGAAGCTGCTGGGCTGCCATTGGTCCAGAGCCAACCCCCCCCATACCCTCAACCTCAACCACCTCCCCCAGACACACAGCAGTCCTCTCTGCTGCCTGACCGCTGCACACAGGGCCAAAGTGAGGGCACTACTTATGTATTTGGAGGTGGCCTGTGTACCTCATGTGTCCCTAAATAAAACACTCTGCTGAATATTACACATATATGTGGAAGTGTGCCTACTGTACACCTGTATGGGGGGGGGTGTACAAGAGAGGTGCACGTCTATATCTTCCCATTATGTGTTTGTTTGTGGTGTAGATATGTATGTTTCTTATGAGACACGGTCATGTGCGGATTGTGAAAAAACAAATTCCCCACCTGGGACGATAAAAATAACACTTTATCTGATCTAACTTAAAGATACAAACTTGGCTCTAACAAGCAGAAAACTGATGATGATCTTTGGAGGCTCTAAAGCTGCTCGGTGTCACAAACAGAGACCTGCTGTGATGTAATTTAGCCCTGACGCCTCATTGCGTATACTACAAAAATAAACCACTGATCAGAACCACACTGTAAATCAGAAACCATCACCTTAAGTCACAACAACCCGCAGACCCCCCACCCCCGCACCCACACACACACACACACACACACACACACACACCCTGCAGCTTTTACACAGACAGAGACACTTAAAATAACCACAGCTTGCATGATTGTTATTCTTCGTGGCTGTAAATGCAGGAATTAATTTTGAGGTTGCATAATTTAAAGTCAAGTCACTTCTGCAAAAGGGATTAAAGTTGTCCACTCAGAACCATTACAATGTTGCACATTAAGATCCAGTGTTGAAGTACATATTAATCTGTGGAGCTGAAATTCTGCAGTAAATTAATATGTCAGAAAATTCCCGTCTTGCAGTAGTTTTTGTTTTAATCAAAATTCATGCAGATATATATGTGATCCTTCCTTGTGTGTGTGTGCCGTGCACATGTCATGCAGCTTGTGCAAAAAAAAAAAAAAAAAAAAAAAAAAGTTACGTTGGTAAATGCAGTATATAGAAACCCAGGCCTCATTAGCGTGTAATTAGAAGATACGCTCCCTGGTAACGTGGCGTGCGCGCTGTTACCCAACCAGCTCAGCTCTGCTGTGAAGCCGCCGCCGCGTGGATACTGACAGCTTGTTAATTATTTAGATGAGGGGCTGGAACGATACATGTTTGGATGTTTGATTTGCACTTGCTGGCTGCTTTTTTTTTTCTTCTTCTTCTTCTTTTTGAATTCCCACCGGAGAGCTGAGGTGAAAGCTGTGTCTGTTCGCTCCGTTTCCTCACATTGGATTTTTTTTTTTAAATTTAAATCACCCTGGCGGAACAAATCTCACATTAAGATGTACTGGTGTGTTTTATAGCCCCCCCCCCCCAAAAAAAAAAAAAAAAACTGGCGGTGGGAGATGAGATGTGTGAATTTACACAGACACTAAGTGAGAATTGCATCTCTGTTGGAACATGATGCGTCCTGTGCATGTGATGTTGAGCTCGGCTTATTACCTGGAATGTGTCGTTTTCTACTTTAACACGAGTTTGGTTTGACGCATGAGAATCTGCAGAGTCTGAAGTTTGAATTAATCTCTGATTAAAAAAAACAGCAGTGTAAAAGCAGCCATGGTGCAAAACTAAAAAACTCCTTTAGTGCATATATCAGCGGTTTTTTGGTTTTTTTGCAGTGAAGCTGTGATGATGAGCTCTTACCTTGTGCAGGAGAGGAGAGCAGCTCCGCAGGTCCCGAGCTCCGTTTTCAGCCAAATGAGCCTTTCCCAGTGAAGCCTCCTCTCTTCAGGTCACCCTCTCTCTGCACATGTTGATTGTGCGGATGTGTATTGACGCTGCAGACTTTGCGTATTCACCCCTACACAGCAGCCGAGGCTTATCCCCTCTTGTCAGCTGATTATTGCTCCGCGTTACCGTTACTCCATCAAAAGGTGCATGGCACCACAAAAGAGCGCGCGGCTTTGTGTTGTTGTTTTTTTCTCTCTTTTATAGTGGAGGATGAGGAGCTCAGAAAATCACTTGAATTCATTGGTGCAGAAGGAGAAGGACTGCTCTCTCTTCCCTCTCTCTTGTGTTTGTTGTTTAACGTTTTGTTTTCTGAAAAAACAACATTGGGACTAAGTCTGATTTATTTCTCTTCAATATGAACCCCCCCCCCCCCCCCACGAGAGGTGACCTCCTGCAGCATGACACCAGGTCCTGTACCAGGTCCTTCAGCAAGAGGCTGTGGCCGCTCTCTGCTTTCACCAAAAAACAACAACAACAAAAAAAGACTATCCCAGTGGTTTTAATGGTGAGAGTAATGACACGGAGCTGTTGGGTTTAACACAAACTCAAACAGCTCGCGCGGTCCACGTTACGGAGGTGGAGGGTGCACGCTGCACGCTGCACGCTGCGCGCTTTAACCCAGACTCGGGGCTGTTTCTGCGGGGAGCGTGCGGTGCTTCCTCCCCGGTGTCTCGGCTCTGCCTGCAGCCATGAAGCTGCTCTCGAACCCCCCCACCCCTACCCGTCCCTCCCTTCCTCCCCCTCCGCCTCCTGCTGTCAGCATCAGCCCACATACCTCTGTGTGTGAGCTTGTTTGCTCAAGCTTGTGAATCATAGTTTCCCTAGACCGCGGCTTTGTTTTGCTTTGGTGCATTTTGCGCACTGTAAAGCATGACTTAAAAAAAAAAGAAAAATTGCAAAGTTACAAAAGGAAGAAGGAAGGCAAACAGATGCATGCGCGAGGCAGGCAGGCAGGCAGGCTGCGTGGGGATCAGCTATGTTTGGGACAGACAGAGGAGCAGGACACGGCTGGAGCTACAACACTAAACACAATCAGACGTTATGGTTCATTTAAAGTTCCAGTCTAAGTTTGGACAGTTGCTTCAGTTGAGTCAAGTGATGATTGGATATTGTGGATTACATGGAGGTTTGCTAATAATCCACTTCTCCTCTGAGTTCAAACACAGGGAGAAAAAAACAAACTGTTGGACTATTGTCACTGTTGTGGTGGTGTGTTGTGTTGTGTGGTCCAACTTCTGTTTGTTGATTCCCGTGTTATTTCAAGCACCAGTGACCAGCCGAGCCCCCCCCCCCCCTTTGGCTGAGCAGGCAGACATGTATTCAGCAAGTTAATCTGACGGAGCATCTCGCTTCGCTATGTGTATTGGAAGCGGCCCCATTGTTTTCCTCTATAGATTAGCCGCACAAGTTCCTCACATAATCGAAAGGCTATAGACAGGACTGGACTGTCAGTGCTGCTGCTGCTGCTGCTGCTGCTGCTCCAGCTGCTCCACTGCACCACCGACACTATAGTTGTATATAACACCGGCTCTAACACAGAGATTCAATAATAAAAGTCCTTCAGCAGAATGTTTTTGAACAATATATTTACTTCCATTAAATAAAACACAATAGTTTTTTTGGATGTTGAAAAAAAAAACCAAAAACATAATTCCGTACCAAATAGTATACACAGAGCAAAAAAACCCAAAATAATTTGTCGCAGGAACATTTTTGATGCTTCTTCTTCTTCTTCTTTTTTTTTTTTTTAAATCCAGAATTGCTATTCTAAATCGATATTCACACAGACATTAATAATAAATTTATAATATGTTAGAAACACACAACTGGTGCGTTTTAGTATGTACATTCCCTTTTTGTTTGCAAGCAAAACATGATTCCTTTTTAGGGTTTTCTCTTATTTTTTTTTTTGTTTTTGTTTTGTTTTGTTTTGTTTCGTTTCCACATGCGTTGATAAATTGAACCTGGAGAGAACTGGAGGGTTATAGCGCATTCGCCTCGACAAACAGGAGATGATAATTCAAATATATATATACAACCTTTTTCAGTCAACAATTAACGTCCAAAATCCACCAGAGAGGAAAAGAAAGAAAAGAAAGAAACAACCCTCCTCGTGACGAGCTATGAAGAATGAACCAGGCTTGTTGTGTGTGTGTGTGCGTGTGCGTGCGTGTGTGTGTGTGTGTTAGTTTTTAGTTGAGAGTTTTTCTTTTCTTTCCTGTACTGTAGCGCAGAGTGTAGCGGAGGCCTGGACTCATCATCACCATCATCATCATCATCATCATCACCATCATCATCGTCATCAAAGGGGGGAATAAACCTAAAAACTCCCATTTCAGTTTGACTCCTCGCTGAGCTGGAGTTGAGCTTGTTTCAGTGGTTCAGTCTTCTAGTGCCCTTTTTTTTCTTTGAAAAATGAAAAAAGTAGTTGTAGTAGTCTCTTGTTCCTGTGGCCGGCTGTTTGCAATTATACCCACGCGCACACACTGCAAAAAATGACCACCATAACGAGCCATTTAGTCTCAGTACTCAACTTAAAAAAAAAAAAAAGAAAAAAGAAAAAAAATCACATTTGTTTTTTGTTCCTGAAATTAATGAGAATTAAAATCAACCAACAGGAAGCGATGGGAGAGAAGCTCATGTTGTTGTTGTTTGGGTGATGTTCAAAGAACAAAGTGGCAAAATCCTGAGAGGAAAAAGCCAGAATGTGTTCGAGCTCAGACCAAGAAAATGCCAGTGTCTTATGAAATTTACCCCAAACACATAAAAAAAAAGTCAAATACCCCCTCGCCTGGTTTCCTTACCCTCTTTTTGTGAGGAAAAATAACACTTGGAGCGTCACTACCAGCCTGTGGTGGCCTGTCAGGGTGGTGATTTTTTGCAGTGCAGGTAGGTATTAGACTGGTCTGTCCACGGCGTATTGGCAAGCGCTCAGATTAGTCGCCGGATTCTGCACACTGGCGTATCCAAAACTCGAGTGCTGCTTGGCTTTCAGTCTCAGGCTGGCCAGGCTGGAGTTACAAGTGTCCCTGTACACATAAGGAGGGGTCGGAGGCGCGTAGGGGCACGCCGGCGTGGGCACCCCCGAGTTGAGAGACGGGTTGCTGAGGTTGTTCAAGTTATTGAGGCTGTTGAGGCTGGAGCCCGGCACGCCCGTGACCGCCGATGGCACCATGCTGGAAGTCATGGAGGATATGGAGTTGGGCGGCGAGAACATGGTCTGCGAGGACAAAGGGTTGACGTTCATGGAGTTGAAGAAGGGGAAGCTTTTGGTGGATAAGGAGGCCGACGTCAGGCCCTTGGCGGCCCAGTTGTTGTAAGTGTAGCTGGGGTACATGTCGTCGTAGGGCTGCATGAGTCCATTGAACTGCGGGCCGAAGCCGTTCTTGCAGAGCTCGGCTTGTTGGTTTCTTTCCCGTTTCCTCCACTTGGCTCGTCGGTTCTTGAACCAAACCTGGAGCAGAGAAAAGCAGAGGATTAGAGATTCAAGCATTATTTATTTCAAATACAGTCAAACTTTTCTTATCTTTTTTTTTTTTTTTTTTTTTTTTTTTTGCAGTAGAGTTTAAATGAAACAAATCCATATTTCCTAACAGCCCCAGTGTGTGTGTTTGTGTGTGTGTGTGTGTGTGTATTAGTGTGTGTATAAACCCATGCAGGCTGCCGCTTTGATTGTATCTGAGCAGAATACACACCGGCCTGTCACTGCAACGTCTTAATGTGGCGCTGGATGTGTATTCCCCCTGCAGGCTTCCACAAACACACTGACCTTCATCACCACACAACGCCAGGGCGACAAATCGCAAAATACAAGCTTTGCACCTCTTTCACACGAACAGGCGGAACACGACTGGTATCTGTCACCGACTGAGGCCGTTCACATTAATAACGAGTTGTTGCTCTTAGCAGGCAAACAACAGGTTGGCAGTTTTTTTTCTTTTGCTCCCGGTTTGTTTTAAAGTTACAGTAAAGATTTGAAGTCTTCCGAGAACAACAAATCAATCTTGATTACTTTGCAGTGTGTGTGTGTATGTGTGTGTGTGCGCGCGCGCAGGGAGATTGTGATTATATTTAGACTCACAGATAAACATGTGCAGTGTAATTAAATAGAGCTTGAAGCTGCAGTATATTTAAACAAGACTCTTATTTGTTTTCAGCTGAAAAACTGTGTCCTAAATAATTTTCAAGGAGATTTCAGCCGTGCGTAAAGTTTGGTGTCCGTGCGTCATAATCCTAAAGTGTGGGATATTTGGAGTTTCACCGGGCGATTGGCACAAAATGACACGCACGGAGTGTTTTTGTTTACACCCGGGGGAACACTCACCCTGACCCGGGCCTCTGTGAGGTTGGTCCACACGGCTATCTCCTCCCTCGTGCTCATGTCCGGGTAGCGATTCCGCTGGAAAGTGGCCTCCAGTTCCTGCAGCTGTTGGCTGGTGAAGTGAGTCCTCTGCCGCCGCTGCCGCTTCTTTTTCGACGGGTCATCCGAGGAGTCGTCGTTTTTATTTTGGATCTTTTCTTTTTCTGTCAAGAGGAAACGGGTTACTTTAGTCAGGGTCGGGGGTGGGGGGTGGGGGGTTAAGGCCTTTGTGCTACAGCGAGGGGAGGAAAAATTCCCCCCAAATCCATGTCACTCTTGGGGAAATGGATGAGCTGTTGAGCCTGAGAGAGGACCCCGCTCTGATCCACAAACTCTCTTTATTATTTCATTATTTTAACTTTTTTTTTTTTTTTGGCATTGTTTTATATTTTCAAACGACTTGTGTTAATCTTGTAATTTAATATTGACACTGTGTGTGTGTGAGTAGATGCCTGTGTAATTTTAGTTGTCACAGTATGAGCTCTCTTTCATTCACATGACACAGAAACTTTTCACCACACACACACCCACTCACTCACAGCCTCTCTCTCTCTCTCACACACACACACACACGCCAGCGTCAAAACTAATTATCCGAGTAAAATGACAGCTGTAATCTGCTTGTCTGCATGCATGTAAAACTCCCCGTGCGTTGATTAACCGGAGCCATCCTTTGTTTGATATCAAGGATGACATCCGCGGCGCCTCGCTGAGAACATCTGCAGCACCCCCGGGCGGTTCTTACCGACAGACTCCGGGCTGGACGTGTCCGACACGGTGTGCACCTCTAGCCGGTGTTTAGAGTCCACAGACCGCTGCAGCGGCTGTAAACTAGAGGCCATCGCCAGAGCCGTGTAGTGAGTGGAGGCAAGTTTATTCCCCGTGAGGTGGTGATGTTCTGTGTTTAATGGATCCCTCATAGAGTTCATGGGTAAAAGATCGCACAGCTGGCTGTCAAAAAGCAGATTAAGTTCCCTTTTAGTACAGGAAGGATAAGCAGAAAGTCCGACTGCGGAATGTGTTCAGCTCTCCAAAAAAACGCACAGCAACGCGGCTCCTCTTGCGGTTGAGCAGAACCCCTCTCTGATTAAAGCTGGTAAATGCTTTAGAATAGGCCATTGAGTGCTGCCATGGCATCGGTGGCGAACGGCGGCTACCTCGGCTGACTATCAGAGTGACAAGGACAGGTAGGTGATATTAGATCCAGAGGCATACACACACTACACCGCTCTGTGTTCATTTCAGCTGTTGCCTGCGCACTGCCCATCCAACTGCGCCTCTCTCCAGACCTCCACGTCACCAGCATGAGCCCGCCCATATTCTCTCTGACAGGCACATCCATGTGGATATGACGGCGTGCCCGACCAACCGGAGCTTGCAGAAACGAGATATGTCTGCCAATGTGTTTATGCCGGGCTGGCGCTTATTTTTCTCTTCCAAATAAAAGCATGTAAAGAGAGATGGGACGCACGGTGTACCCGAGGCGCTCCGAGGCGGCGTTGCGCAGCAGCCCAGGACCAAATAAAAATGAAAATAACACAGTTTGGCCTTATTTTATGAGATGGGTCCAGTGGCCCAGTAAAACGATGCAGTTCTATTGATACCCGAGCTGAGCCGCGTGCTCACAGGCTCTGTCACTGCAGTTGACTCAGGGAGTCGATGTGGATGAAGCGAGCCACTGAGAGGATTGTATTGAAAGCACAAAGAAGCAGAAGAAAGAAAGAAAGAACAAAACCGCACACTGAATATCAAACACAACATCCCTGTAAGCCCACAGAACAATGATCCTGTGCAGTGACACGCGATTTTTTTTTTTAAACCTCAAAAGCAGGGAGGTGCCGGGCCGCTCCAAAAAGTGTCTGTGCGCACTTGTCAACTGACGCTAACTACCAGCCATGTACAGTATGTTAAAAAGAGCACATGTGCAGCTGGTGCGGCTCGTACTGACGTGCTGTATATGGAGGATGCAGAATTTCAAGTGGGCTATCATGTGTTCATTCAAAGACACTGGAGATAGGTGAAGTTAAAAAGGTGGTAAAATGACTTCAAAGGCGTCAAACGCAGGGAGATGAATAAAGCGCATCTTCCATCACATGGTGCACAAACGTGACCAAAACTGACCCAAAGTGGTTCACCATCCACCCGCCCCTCCGTATGTAGCCTCCATGCTCGGGAACAGCAGCGTCAGTCATACCGGTTGTCAAATGAGGCGACCCTCTTGACCTCCCCACAGTTAAGGTTCAAATATCCATTAAATCAAACCGCCGGAGCCACAGTTAGTTAACCGCGCAGACTCAGTGTGTTGACGACGGATTACTTCATCAGAGCTTAACTGGATCTCCCTCCTCACTCCTCTGCGTTTGGACCCCTCAGTCTCAGGGAGCACGCGTCTAGTGTTTTTCCTCCTCTTTTAATCTGATAAGACTCTCATTTGCCTAAGAATTTCTGAAGGAGGACTTTTAATGAGTTTGACTCGATATGCCTGCTATGTGTGTATGTGTGTATATATATATAGAGAGAGACATACACACGGTCCCCCAAGGATTGTAAAGCGTTCAAGCACAGTGAACATGTTTAATCAAACAAATGTGACTTTAATTTTCAAGGTGCATGGGAGACGCAGAGGGTGGAGAAATGTCAGCTGGGTAACAGGTGACTGAGAGCAGGCAACATTCACGCCAACTGGGGCAACTCATTGCAGGGTGCAAGTGGAAATCATCATCATCATCATCATCATCATCACCACCACCACCACCACCACCATCATCATCAACAACAAATAACACACTTCCCATCTCCTCCACGTGGCCAGGCGGACGCCCATTCAACCAGCACATTTGGATTTGGCGCTGTTAAAAAAGTTACTGGGCTAATCCCGTGAAAGCCCCTGATATATAAATACCAGCAGACCATAGCCTACAAAACACACACACATGCACACACATGCACACTGAGAGAGGGGGCCGATGCTTTATCAAAAGCAGGGAGCCAGCCACCCTCACACAGCAATAAAACCTTGTTTGGATCGTCCCTGAGCCATTGAATTAAGATGGTGGATGTTTTTCATTTGCGACCATTCAAGCATCATTTAATAGCTGCGTATTTATAATCATGGTTATATGTGGATACACAATACAATCACGCTCTTACATTCCCCCAAACAGCCACTGAAATGTAGGTTAAAGTGCGAAAAATAAACATCAGGCTTATTTCAATACTAATATTCATAATTATTGTCATTATTTTAATGATAATATCAAGATACGTGTTTTATTCTGCAAATGAAATCAGTAAAGTTTGGTCATAATGAACCGTTTTAAATACAACAATAAAAAAACGCTGTTTTCTGTGTCTAATTTGACGCCAGGCAGCGATCAGTGTGTTGCTCCTTTTTCCCTTTGCAGCCGTGTTGTAATACTAAACTTGAAGTGGATTATCGGTTTCCTCTTCATTTCTACCTTCTGAATGCTTTATCTCTCTTCTGCGGATTACTGCGCGCAATAGGCCTCTGTCATAGAGGGCCATTAATTAGCAATTCAGTCAATATAGGGGGGAGACGACAAGGCTTTTTACATAGGATTAAGGAGACATCAGATTCCTCCATTAGTATATTCCTCCTCACGAATGGGCTTTCATTATACATTTAGTTTTCCCCGGAGTCAATCCAACAAGCGCTGCATATATTATACAGCAGAACAGTTGACGCTCGTGTGTCTATATTTACAAGCATCATTCTGCCCCCCTCCCCCCGCCTCTCTCTTTCCCCTCAACCTCCCCCAACCTGTATTTTATTTTAGTTTTCTTATTATTCATAATCAATGATCGTTGACAGTGTGCAGCTCTGCCATGACGAGCTCGCGCTCTGCCACACAGCCCCCGTCGATTCTGGCTAAATGAAGCAGAATGAGAGTTATTGGTTATTCGTTTAAGACCCTAACAAGACTTGATGCCATTTCCCCTCCGCGCGGGAGAATAATTAATAAATCCCACTTTGTCTCGCAGGATTTCAGCTTGTGTTAAATCGTGTTCTCGTGTTTTTTTTTTTTTTTCTGGGGTGTTAGTTTGGAAAGCAGCGTTTATGAGGAGAGATCTGAGGATGGTTGAGGAGGATTATTGAAAAGAAAAGGAAAAACGCATTCAAGTCTGATCCGCTTCAACGACTTCTCTGAGCCAAAGGCCGTAAAACACAACTGAAGTTTATGATTAGATGTATAATGTTTATCTTGAAATTGCATCCCATAACGTGGCCGCAGTGCTGCCAGCCTAATCACACGCTGAGCTGATGATGCTCAGTGTTTTCTGCCTGCTTCAAGTGCAGCAGCACTGCTGCAGCTGCAGGTCCACATCTGGCCACCAGGTGTCCCTCTAAGACAAGAACAACCTGCACTCGCTCAGCTGCTGCATAAGCGAAAAGGCCAAAATATGTGGGAGCAGCTCAAATGAGTGAGATTCACCGCAAAATAAAACAGAAAGCAGCTGTTTGTTGTTGTTGGTTTTTTTTGTTGTTTTTTTTGTAAAGAAAAGAAAAGAAAAAACATTTTCAACCCGAGTCTTAAAGATGAAATTATGACGAGATTATTTAGGGGAATTCAAACACAGCTGATGCTTCGTGGCCTGTATTTCCTTTCTGGAGAAATCACCGCAATTTTACCTTTTTTTTTTTTTTTTTTTTTTTTCAATTACATATTTTGATCTAAACACAAAACAATAAACTTAAAACAATGAACTCATCATTACGTCACCAGAGTAGCTCCATCATTTCACACACACACACACACACATACACACACACACACACACAATCAGCTTTAAGATCAAGGCTTCAGTGTTTGCGCCTCTTCCTCAGGGACATTAATCAGGTCATTATTATATTAAAGTTAATCGTTTTACTGGAACTTGTCAAAGAATGATCAGTTTTGAGATTTTCCTATTTTTTAGCCAATAAACGTTTATTCACAATTGTAGGTGGGAAGGTTTAGAATAAAATGTTCTGTAATTAATAACCAGGCCATGTTTGGAAAAGGAACACACTCACACACACACACACAGATACACATGTCTAATGTACAGTGTGTGTGTTTGTAAGACGATCACTATATAAAGGCCTAACAATCACTTTAATGATTATTGGAATTAATATAATTATAGTTAATATCATATTCCCACAGACATTTTTAATTATTCCTGCTGGAGGAGACGCATCACACTGGTTCCTGTGGCGCACGTACTCACCTATTTGCGCGCAGGTGGTGGCCAGTTTGCGGCAGTGGGAGTCCATTATGGCAATTTGAGGAAACCGCTTCTGTGGAAAAAACAAAAAGAAGAAGAAGAAAAGAAAAAGAGAGCCATAATTAGCCTGGAAAGCAGGTAAACAACCTCCTGTGTGGTTCACCGTCAAACTGCTCTATACCTGTGCAGGCGATAATTTAGGGAGTCAACAATATAAGACGTAAAAGAACAAGTGGTGTGCTGCAGAGGATGATGATCATTAGGACTGAAGGAAACATGCTGGTGGTCTGGAGGAGGAGGAGGAGACAGGAGATGCTGCTGGAGCAAAGATGTTGTTATAGTAAAATAAATACATACAAATACAGTTGAGGAGACTGAGACGTGTTTTTAGTCTGAAAGTCTCACTCTTAAAAAAAAAAATGCGTCGGTGATCGATTAATTTCCAATTTGATTTAACCAATAGCTTCTCTGTGTTTCACGAAAACCTCAATTCAATAGAATAGAAATAATAAAGGAAGCAGGATGGTTTTCGCATGAACAATCATCAGTCAGCTGTTTTTATTATCATCGTCTATATTATGGTTCATCATGTGTTGTACTTTTTATGAATGTAATATTTGTTTTAGTACAGTCTGATCATACATACATATATATATATATAGTATAAAACCCGCCGTGTTGTGCATGAGCCGGGTCTTGTGTTTGGGTGCAGCCTGCAGCAGTTGGAAGTGCAGCGATTCCGTAGTAAAATCACGGGATTAGAGTCTGATTGAGATGTCTGTCGGTGGGATATTACAAAATTCATTATCGCAGCCCCTCATACTACCTCGATATGAAGTTACACAGATGGGGTTTTATTAGTCCAGGCTCACACACTGTTTGCTTATGATAATTCAAGTCGGGAGGAATTTGCATGCAGTCATGCTGTTAACCATTTTCCTCACTTCTTCTCTTCACCTGCTCTACATCATCTTGTGTGAGGCCTTTTTTTTCCTTTTTACTTCTTTAATTCAGAAGATGCAGATATTGGAGGTTAAGTTTTACACGGTGTGGAGCCATACCTGCGCAACCTTTCCTTCCCTCACCTGCCTCCCTCCCCATTGCCCCCCCCCCCGCACTGCAAAATGAAATAGTGGGGGTCAGGCTGTAAGGTGGAAGGTTATTGTGTGTTATCTAATCAGTGAGATTTAATGAGGGTTGGGGGGGGGTCCTTCCTTATTCATACATTTCACTGTATTTTATTTTTAACGTTAAAATTCTGTAGTGATTTATTTATATTGCTCCTCCTTTCCCCCTAATGTTTTATTATATTTGGGGCCAAAGTTAAATGGAATAAAAATAAAATGTGATCATTTATCTTGAAAAAAAAAAAAAAAATCAAATGACAGATGATTAATATAAAAGACGCTATGAAGTGCGTAAATGACGTAATAAATGTACGTTAAAGTCAAATAAACTGTTTGTTATTGTTGTAAATTGAGAGCATTTAAGTTTAGGTGACAATGATGCATTAATTCTTAAAAATCTATTGATCACTGATGAACTGAACGACATCATTTTAAATCGATTTACATTATAAATACCGCACATTATATCTGGCACGTGCAATAATGATCATAATAGTTGATAATAAATGGTGGTTGAGTGGTTATGAAGCGGTGATAAATATTTGTATATCCTTCATATATGTGATTTTTCCCTCAGCTGCTGCAGTGGCCGGTCTAAACACCCATCTGTGATTGTTTATATTCATGTTGTTCACCCATTCATTCTCACTTCACGGACGCTCCAGCAGCACCAACAGTTGATGTGCATCAGTGACTCACATGGCACGAGGCCCAGTGCAGACAGAAAGCTGGCATCGCCTCACACTGGCTTTACTTCTGAAATTAACACAGTAGAGCATGAGACTGCAGCCTTTACCGGGAGATGAATCGACTAACCTCCACCATATGGTCCTGTATTAATTAAAGGCGTGAGACCGTGAACGCCCCCCCCCCCCCCCCCCCCCCAATACACTCCCCCCAAAACCCCATCACCACCAATTCTTAACTTCTTATCACTATAGAGTGTATTACAAAGGGATGTGCGTCTGAACTTGGCTTACTGACTTTCTATGAGGAGTTAGTCGTGATTTACTGAAGACAGTGAACTCACCATTTTATCAAGGCCAGAGTTTGAGCGTCAGGACGTTTTGTTGATCAGCTGTACACACATTTTAATGCGTTTTAGTGGCATTAGAGTTGGATTTTTAACCACACTGAGATAACACCAAAATGCATGTGTTATGTTTTTGCTGCTTGTTTTGATTTTTTTTCCAATAGTCTTCATAAGACAGAGTCTGGTTCACCTCTTGTTTTACTTCCCCACACTCCATCACCTCTAACGATACAGCCGCCGACCTGAGTGACGGACCCTGCTCTCTCATCACCTCACGCTCCTTCACACTACAGCTACGGCTCTGACATTCACATCAGAACAGGCCAAAGAAAGAAAGAAAGCAAGAAAAAAGGAACCGAGGTGGAACAAATTCCTCCACTTGCATTAACTCACATCTCAGGTTCTTTTTTTCTCTTTCTTCTAAAAAAAAAAAAAAAAAAAAAAGAAGAAGAAGGCGCGCGCTGCTCCACCACCACCGCCGCACTTACCAGTCGTAGACACCGGTGGGCTTTGGCTCTACCCAGCCGTCGGCGCTTTACTCTGCACTGACGAGTTAAATTCCAGCGTCCGCACGCGCTCGACCAACACCAGCAGCCGCGTTTTAGAGCCGACAAATTCAGTCAACTTCTTCAGGATCCAGTAGCGCTGGAGTCTTAAGTTTCTGTCCGGAAATGTGATCGTTGCATGGATGAGACTCCCCCCGCTATGTTATCCAAAAGAAAAGAAAAAAAAAAGAGGAGACACAGCGCTACCTTTAGGATTGTTTCATTTATGCGCATAAATAACCATCTATTTACAGCGCGAGGAGAAATGGCGAAGGAGGCGCTTTGATCCGAGTCTCCCCTTGGTTCGTCCTCTTCTGTCTTCCTCAACTTTTTCCCCCTAGAAAGACGCTCCAAGAGTGGCGCATTTTTTCCTCCTTCTTTTGAGCTCAGAGAGAGGGACCCCGCGCGCGCGCGCGCGCGTGTGTGTACGTGTCTGTGTGTGTGTGTGTCTCTGTGTGTATGTGTGTGTGTGTGTGCGCTTTTAAAGGGGTGTGTTTGTGTATATATGTGTGCGCCTGTGTAGTCTGGCTGAGAACAAACTTAGAGCCTCTCAACTTTCAGCAACAATCATACAAAAAAAAATCCAGAGTGGGATCTTTAAAAAGGACACAGGCACGTTATAAAAACATATATGTATATAAAAAAAAAATAAAGAATGAAAGGCTGATATTCCTGTTACGTAGCCCGCCCCGGCGCGTTTACGGTTACACTGCGCCATTTGAGATGCAGGGAAGCAAAACATAGAATGGGTCAATTTGCCTAAACCCAACCTGTAATTTAAAACAAGCAACTCAACTGCTTATTATCTAAACTCTGTGCGCGCAAAAATAAACAATAGTCACGACCACAGATTCATGACTGAACCCACTTTACTGGCAGGTAATTTATATGAAGCCACTGACACTGACTCCTGTTCCAGCTCCTGTTATGTAACCACCAGCTTCACAGACCAAATTAATACTCATTTAAGAGGCCATTTCACACACACACACACACACACACACACACACACTGACATTGTTTAATTTTCACATATCAGCAAAAAACAGAATATTTGTATCACGTGGGGTGGAGATGGGTGTACAGGGGGGCTGTTTCTGGGGGGGGGGCATGCAGACAGACCTATGCTGAGGCGGATTTATGTGCAGATGAAGTGAACAGCTGGCTCGGATGCAAATGTTCTTTATAGATCCGTTTCCTCAGATACAGACAGGTTTTTTTCCCCTTTCTTCCCCATTCGCATCTTAAGTGATGCGAGCAGACCGACTGGACCAAGGCCTGCGCTCCTGTTTCTCCTAATCCTTCTTTTACATTTTTAGTCATACTCCCATTAAACCAGTAATTAATGCGCACATCCACACGGGAATTTCCAGTCAAAAGGGGACACACTGGAGCAAAACGTGCGCGTCACGCACCCTTACAGCCCGCCCCCCCCCCGCCCCATCGCCTCCCCTTCCCACTCCTAACCCAAAAAATTTGGTGAATCAGACACTGGTATCCAAACACACACATGTGATATAATAAATCCTCACCCTTACAGAATGAGTAATAACGAGATGGATGTGATCATATCATATTCTAGTCCTCTACAGAGGCCCAGGAAGGCCACTCCGCTGGCATAAACGCGCGTGCATGCTGTGTGCGTTGAGTCAAATGCAAACAAATGAGAAAAAAAAAAATCAAATCATCTTATTTACCAACACAGCTCATTTAGTGCTTCACAATTTGACCCTTTGGTTTGGTTCAATATTGGATTGTGATATGGCACACGCACCTATAAAAGCACAACCATGTGCACACACACACACACACACACACACACACACACACACGCACACACAGCTACACATACATAACAAGTAAACGAGCCCAAAGCACGTGCAGAAAACATCTTCCACATCATGCACATCTTCACATCACGCCCCGCCTGCACGGAGGGTGAGCGGCGCCTGGAGAGGCGTGATGGTTCGGCTATATTCTCCTCTTACCTTCTTATACAAAGAGAGAGAGAGAAGAAAAAAATCAGTGGAGAGCCTCCTCTTTCTCACGCAGAAAGGTGCAGAGGAATGCCTGAAGTTCAGAGAAGGCTGGCGGGTATGAAATCTTTCGCCTCGGGGGCAAACCGGCGGCTTCTTTTCATTTCAAGCGCTTATCGATTCGCCGTTGTCATCTTTGGCGACGCAGAAGGACACTTGAAAGAATTTCTGATGGGGCTGTGATGTGAGAATCAGGGTGACCTGCTCCGCTGGTGTTCTCTCCTGATTCTTAACGAGCACATCAGCCCGCCAGCCTCAGTACAGTTGGACATTTCAACTTTTCCTCCTCCTCATGCTGCAGACTGGAGAGGACTTTTAAAACACTCTTCCCTCGCTGTCATGTGTATAGCTATCAGCACGCACCCAAGCCTGCACTAGAAAGAGGCCAGATGAGAGACTGCCCAGAGGTTCAGCCACAACTTAATGCATTTTTTTTTTTTTTTACAAATATGCAGAAACTTTTATTTTTTTGAATAAATCATCTCCACACTTCTTCACTGTGAGATCTGTGTGTCTCATTAAAGGCTACAGAGCATCTAAGAACAGGTTATGCACCTAATGTGATGTAATATACTCTGCATGTCCCCCTGGCCTGGCAGTCATGTAATGATTTATCATGAATAAATACAAAATTATCTGCACATATGCACACCCTGCAGAACACGGGCCTGTGTTTATACCTCCTAGAATATAAGAAAATGCATAAAAGCTACTTACTGAATATGAGGCTATGCACCCTGTGACACAAAGGTATTAGTCTTGTGAAATGAAACCTTGCTTACTTTCTATAGACATGTAGAATAAATGGCTTCATGTGACAAATGCTCTTTCCAATCTCTGCGGCACTTTGCGTTGCGCTCGTGCCACAAGGAATCAATTAAATAAAACAGTGGAATCACAAAGAAACAAATCTGTTTAAAGCAGGCCGTCTCTGACTTTCTCCCTCCTCTTCACATCACACCATGACTTTTGGATTAATTCCACAGGCTGTCAGAAGAAGGGAGATGAATCTGAACTCTTTC
This sequence comes from Caranx ignobilis, assembly GCA_021432705.1. Taxonomy (NCBI): domain Eukaryota; kingdom Metazoa; phylum Chordata; class Actinopteri; order Carangiformes; family Carangidae; genus Caranx; species Caranx ignobilis. The sequence goes on along the minus strand of MU269981.1, from coordinate 21,030,011 downwards.
TTTTCCCACTGCGTTCAGTGAAATATAATGTCCTTGTTTTAATACATGGTCATCACTCTGTTGCACCGGGAAGCTTGAGTAATGCAGATGTGAAGTGGTTCCTTTATTTGGAAGAGGTGGAGGGGGGTGGGAGGTGGGGGAGCAGGGGTGGAGAGGGAGGGAGGGGGGGGGGGGGTGCTCTTTGCCTGAGAAACCAGCCTGGTTTTCTTCTTCTATTTTTTTTTTTTTTTTTTTTTCATTTCAGTTTTAGCCTCAAACCACATGCGATTGTCGCCTAGTGCTCTGTCTGGCCAACACTCTGTGGCCATGTAATAAAATTTGGAGTCAAATTGGTGTTTCCAAACCACAAATCTTTAAACAAATCAGTTTATGTACTGCTAATATGTTAGAAATAAAGTAATGGCTGGGAATTGAGTTTTATTTTGGGGTGTGACTTGCACTCTGCTGAGATTTGAAAGGAAAGGAGGATGACTGTGGAGAGGAAGAGGAATGGGAGATAGGGGAGGAAGGAAGGTGGAGAAGATGAGCTGGGAGGAGAAAAGACAGAACGTGAAATGAGTCTCTCTCCTCCGAGACAGAAATATCCTGTGTGTATTTCCCTTTGTCAAGTATCACTCCAAGAATGTTATTAGCGAAAAAGCTGCCTGTAAATTAACCAAATTAAAAGGGTGGCTCTTTGATAGCTCTTGAGCTTGTTGAGCGGCTTTATGCCTGATCCTTACTATTCCAGCTCTGTCACAGTACCAAAGGGAGATGAGCTACACCAACGCTAAGCACTCCAACTCAGCAACATGGCTTGTGGTTTAGAACGTAATACGCGAGGCCAGTAAATGACTTACATGTTAGGCTGCCCTCACTTCTCCCGACATGCTCAGCTAACATGGTGTATATTTAAAAAGTACTCAGCTCTTCGTCTTTGTCTTCTTCTGTAATTATCCTATCCTCAGCTTCCAAAGAAAATGCTTAGCTGATGTCATTGTGGTTTTGGCCCCCCGACTGCTCTAATATTAATCCCATGCATGAAACGGCTTCAAATGAACAAGGATTACTTTGAATTAAACTCTGCTCCATGTTTTTATGTGAACACATTAACTCCTGTCATTGCTGGTCAGTCAGACGAGCCCGTCTCCATTTCTCTTGACTTTGGACATGACATGACTTTGGTCAAGCATGATTAAAAATGTCCCTGAGACCAGGACGGCATTCATTACGCTGACAGCCGCAGACAGACAGCACAGCAACGCTTTTTTTTTCTTTTTTTATGGCTTGTGCTTGATCTTAGGGGAAAGTAATAGTCGGTGCATACATAAACACATGCGGCCTCAGCCTTAATCACAGGTGCGAGCCGGCCAATAAATTGCTCAAGCAGGTCTCTGATCAATTACATGAAAAATCAATGGGAAGCTGCCACTAACCTGCCTAAGGGGAAATCGGCCAAGAATGAAATTGGTGTGATAAAATGACTATGATGCCTCCCACCCTGTCAATAACATGTAAAACAGTTCAGCTACATGCTAACTCTCCTGTCAGCAGGCCTGAGGTGGACCCAAAGGTCACAACTGGAATCAGCTTAGTCCTAATTGGTCTACTGTGGCAGAGAGCGACGGCATGAGGAGAAGAGGGGAGAGGAGAGGAGAGGAGAGGGAAGGGAGGCAGCTGCAGAGATGTGGAGACGCTGAATCAGACAGAGGGCTATAGAGGACGGGTGAGTCATGTGGAAACCAGACCCTTAAAATGTATATAAGAGTAAAAACATACATACGAGGATGAAAGATTTAATTCAAGGAAGGGTAGAAGAGGGAAAGACTGACTCGGGTGGTCTTCGCACAAATTCAGATGAATTAGGTTTTATTCCAACAACGAATAACTAATCTTTCACTAAACTTTCACACAAGGCCTCAGTCAATGGTGCATGAGCTAAATGCTAATGTCACCATGCTAACAACTCACAATGGCAATATTAATATATAAGGAAAATCTTGACATGAGTTAAAGTTGTTGCAGTTCATCCTGATCCTGCAGGAATGTTTGAAACAAAATTCACAGAAGTCCTTTCAGTAGTAGTTAGCCTCATGGTGCCACTAGAGGAGAGGTCAGAGGGTCACTAAAGCCATTAGGATTAATCATCTGGAGACCATGATGGTCTGTGAATAAGGCAACAGAAATCCATCCAAGAGTTGTTGAAATATTTCAGCTGACTAACCTACAGGATGTTATTGTGTATAGAACTGTGCCACTAATTGCAGTGATGATGTTCAGGCAAGTTAGAGAAAAAGCAATAGATGTAAAGATTAGCCATGAAAAAGAGAGGGTAGGAGAAGATGAAGCAAAGTAGAGAACATTAACACAACTGACCCAGAGCCAGAAAAAAAAAAAAAGGAGCCAGACAGATAAAGAGGAACACGTCCAAGAGGAAGACCAAGATAAGAGGTGTGAAGACAAAGAGAAAAGGACAAGAGACGGAAGGAGGGAGGGCGGATACGACATGGCTAATCTGAAATCAGAATGCTAGTCCCATGTCATGTGTTCTGATTAGTTCCAGTGTTTCATGCTCATCTCTGCTTTTCATGGAGCCCTGTCGCCCGGCTGCCCTGTACACAAGCGCACCACACAACCTCCTGCAGTAGACGCGCACACAGTGGGGCTCGGCGAACTCACAGCGACAGACGCATGAGAACCTTTAAAGATGACGCAAGGGTCAACATCCACTCGTACTGAGGCTGATCTGGGAAGCATGCGTGTCTGTGTCAGAGGCCTTATAAAAACAGCACCGAAAGGAACTGTGGCCGATTTTAAGAAGCCGCGTTACAACTGTTAATCTTCAGACGACTCTGTTCAGCGATTTCATATATATAGACCTCAACGGCTCTTTGGCCTTTTCCTTCAAATCAGTGCGTCAGGTTCACTAATCCGTCAGTGGGCAAACATCACAGGGAAGGTGATGAAGAGAGGTGTGTGTGTGTGTACACTCATAACTCGTCATGCTGGATGCAAGATTTGCTGTGTGACTGATTCAGTGTGTGTGTGTGTGTGTGTGTGTGTGTGTGTGCATGTGCATGCAGGGGTTGCTGCATGTGCCAGTGGTGTGGAGGAGAGAAAGAAAGAACGAGCGAGGCCGTGTGTGAATGAGGAGGGTGAGGTGGGGGTGTCTAATCCAGTCCCAGTGTGAAACTGTTGACATTTGTGCTTTTTTTCCCTTCATTATGTGACTGGGGCTGTTTTGCGCTGGATTAGCTACAAATCTCCCATGCAGCACATTCAGCATGCCACTAGTAGTTTAACTTCATTAATAATGGATGAAGAGATTGTAATCCAGGAGTAAGAGAGCATGCAAGAGCACCCTACACACACAGAAAGAGGGAGAGACGGGGGAGAGAGGGCACCCCTCTTGTAGATTCAGAGTCTTTCTTTCTTTCTTTTTTTCCAAGACAATCCTGCGATGGTGATAACATTACCTATTATTGCTCCCCACAAGTAATATTGCATCAATACCTTTGTCTCAGGTTGTAATTTGCGTGCAACCCACCAAGGTAGGGGTGTGTAATCGAATATATGGAGGGGTGAATAAAAGCGGGGAGACTTCGGAGGTCTCGGCGGTGCATATGCTAGTATCTTCCATTGATTGTGTTTACTCAAGCTTCTCATTGCAGACTATTATGGAAGACCGGGGGACACACCCTGGCCTAACAGCAGGATAAGGGGGATTAAAGGTATACATATTCACACTTTCTATCCCCGACGCCAGCTTTGATTCCTGTCAACACAATGGTGATACAGCCGGAGCACAATACTGACCAGTGGTGTGAAGATGGAGAGCTGTGTAGGTGTTCAGTCCTGTTTTTATCCAGTTTGGCAACAGAGAGCACAAACGTACCTGTTGCATGAATATAATGTGCAATGGTCGACTGATGGTGAGACATAGGTAATACAGTTTTATTTTGTCATTTAATTGACTGGATGGTTGGATCCCAGGAAAAAAAACATTCCCTGTTTGCTTCCTGTTGTTGTCAAGTAGAGTGGCACGCTGCTAATTAGTAATTAATCATTATGACATAAAAGTAGCCTGGGACTTTAATGGCTCCTGGATGACCGAGGCTCCAGGGCAGAGGCTGCATTTTTACTCACTTTTCAATCCACTCTCCATCAGATGAAGTTTTTACTTATTTATTTCCATTTCTACAAAGTCCCCATATTTGCATTTTAATTGACATCTAAGGAGAAATAACCTGAGTTAGTTTTTTTTATTAACAACAATAATATCTCTTCTCAGAGGATTTTTATTTTGTATATGTTAAAGAAGTGTGTATTTAACATTCACACTGATGATCTCTGTGTCTGTAAAGAGAAGTGAGACAAAGCAGAACCCATCAGTTGTATATCACTCATTCTCCTTAATATTAGGGCAAAAGGCATTGACCCTTTGACCTCTGGCTATTAGAGAGAGGACTTTAATCCTTGTGAGAGTCCACTGCTGTCTGGTTGGTAAATTATGTGACTTTCACCTACAGTGAGATTATTCAAGCCAGAGAAAGATAAAAGGAAAGAAGAATACGACAGGAAAGATTTAGACTTTGATTGTTGCTGGTTCTCTTTCATAAGCAGATGGCGAATTGCTGCTGCTCTATTCTTTTCTATTGTATTTGTTAGCATATATTTGTCTCTGTATTTTTTATATAAGTCAAAGAAGTATTTAGAATTTTCCGCATGTCGACTAATAAAGCACTTTTTATAATGTGTACTCCATGTACGTCTATAAATAAAGATGGTAACCTTCATGTGAAGGGGCATTTCAATGGGCTGACAACTGCAGGCAAAAAGAAACAGTGAGGTAACAAGATTTAATCTTGTGGAAAAGCTGGAGACTAAAATCACTATATTGCTGATCTCACGATAACTTTATAACATGACTTTCCCCCAGAAATATTCAAAGATATTTTGAACCCACTGACCTTTAATGGAGGTCCAACCAACCTCTTTATATGCACATGCTGTGATCCTGAATGACTTGCACATGAGGTGACATGAGATATCAATAAAAAACTTGTATAGCCTCATGATGTCCAGTGTGAACACTCAAAAAAGGCCGCAGATCCTTTTATGCTATTATTTCATGTGAGAAATCGCTCAAATTATTCAATTTCACAAGTCGGCCATGCCCTTTAATCTGGCCTTTGTGAAACTGATATGAGACATTTGACTGAAAAGGAAAATGTACGGCCAAAGCAAATGTGTCATTCAAGCCTCAGACACCCTCAGATTACGACAACTGTAGATTTCAGAGTGACTTTATTAGTGTAACAAATAAAGACATGGATTTCTGATTTAATTAGCATAAGGCATAATCCCCACTGAGAGAAAGGCATGAGTGGGTCGGACCAGCCAGACGCCACAGGTGGAGATATGATCTGGCACAGTAGCCACCTGTTTGTGAACTTCCTGTCTCAGTTGAACAGAAATCTTGTTTGTGCTTGTTGGTGTGCAGGAGCCGGATCGCTCCAGGTCCGCTCGCTCTCATACTTGAAAGTGAGATCAGCTCACAGGAGATTTCGAAACAAGACAACTAATCAAAGGTTCTGCCTACAATTATGTGAAGATCAAAGTCACACTATAATTAGAAAAGATGAAGTGTATTGATCCCAGAGGGTAAATATGGGTTTTTGAATGAAAAGTATGATATCAGATAAAGTCCTGCTGCTGCTCCCAGCAAGAAATGATTATAGTGTATATGTATTTATTATTAATCTGACAGACAATAAGAGTGTGGTACAGGGTGTCACAAAGGACAAAGGTCATTAATGCTCTAAACCAACATAACAACAATAGTAATAGATATAATCAGAAAAAGTTTGACTGGTTAGCTTTGACAAGTCATTTGGAAGTTACAGGTGAAGATATTCTTTCAAAATGGACAAAAAAACTTGAGAGTGATGCTGAACTTTTCTTCTGATTAGGTAACTTATACAAATGTTTAGTTGTAAGTGACCAAGTGAGTAAAACTTTCAGTAGATTCTAAGATCTGATTCGTTTCAGTTTAATACTCCTAGATGCCCACATGTCTAATGTTCAGTTCTAGGTAGACGACCCACTTCTATTTTCTCTTGGCAGCCTCCCCGTCAGAAGAACTGACCAACAGTGTAAACGTTTTACACTATTGGCCAATGAGCAGCTACTGGGCCGGTTGTGGGTTTCGCACTTTGCTCAAGGGCACAGCAGCTGTTGTTGTTGCTGAGGTGGCTGGCTGAGTACGTTTCACTGTCCCATCAGTGAGCATCAAGTCGCAACCTTCCCTGTGCAACCATCAGATCGTGTAATTAGCTGCAGGCAGTTGCAGGCACAGGGAATACCAGGCGGACAGCTTTGATGTGTGAGGTGCCACATTGCTGCAAATAAATGCTTAATGGGCTAAGCTTAGGTGATGTCATAGTTCATTGTAATGGCAGTTGCCAGCCTCATAAATAATGCTTAAGATTGTTTCCAAGTACATCCTTTGACTGACGTGTCAGTTTGCTTCAGGCTGGCGCTGCTGACCCCTGGCATGCTGTGAATGTCACACAACAGTTTCCATTGTAATGAACCAACAGAGCAGACTCGCACAACATTAGAGATGACTCTCATCACTGAATGAGTTTTCCATCGTAAAAAAAGACTCTTACAAAAATCAGAAGTGTGGCATTTTGTCATTGTCAATGGGAAAACTCTCTTAGTTTTATAGAGATGTTATGATTGTTATGACTTAGGGGGAATTTTGCTCCAACACAGACTCACGCACACACACACACACACAGAGCTTCAGTCGACTGCGATTCACAGCCACATGCTGCATGGACACAATAACTAACTGGTGTGAGAATAATGAGAAAAAGCATTGGCATGGCCAGCATGGCCTAAAACCCTCACAGATGGATTCACATGGGGAAATAAACTTTTCAAGTCAAGAACTAAATGTATCTCCTTTTAGTACAGCCAAGCTAGTTGTTATTAAAACACTGCAAGTATAAAAAACAATCTCAACACAGATACTATATGACATTAAAAAAACACACACAAAGTGGGTCAAAATGTGTTACTGGTGAAAAGTCCCTTTTAAGGACGTGATTATGACTCACTGACTCTATAAAATGGTAAAACATGTCCACTGCAACTCCTAAAGGGACGGTCGTTTGGCAATCTGTAGAAACCCTTTTTTCCATTTCCAGTGATATAAAAGAGGAGAAACCAAAGTCAGCAAAAAAATATGAAGCTTTGTTTTGATGTTGCCTATTATATAATATATGATATTAACTGATGATCAGTTCCTTTCATGGGGAATTTGCCAGTATATTAGCTTCAGTCCTGGACATGACTATATCAAGAGCAACTTGGTCTGGGAGCTTATTGTTTTTCATAGTTGAGGTATAGATTTGACACCTCTGCAGATGTCTGCTCTGGGTTTAGTGTTTGCTGAAGGCCACATAAACTGAGGCTGAGATTAAACCTCTAATCTTCTGGCTTCAGGATGGTCTCTCTCATTGAAACTCCAACCTGCCACCCCTTACTTTTCCCGACTCTCATATAGCTCCCCCTCCCCCTTACTGTATATACCTCCATATAGCTGCTTGATGTTTCATGCGTGCACCATAAACCAGACACCCGTCATTTCAGGTCTTTCATCTCTAATACTTTCTGAGGAGCAGCCATCCAAAATAATGCACCACCGAGCAGTGCCCTCGTCATGAAAGGACGTTTCCGTGGCGGCTGCCTCTACATGATACAAGTGCTAATGCTGAGTGCAAAGTTACATCTGGTTCCCCCTGACTGGGAGGAAAGCTAGCCCTGCTGACACTGAGGCTAGGCTAAGCTGCCGCTGGATAGCTTGTGCTTTCCGTGTGTTTTGGGGGCTGCAGTGCATGCGACGCATCAGCCAAGGCCACATGAGCCCCGGAGCATTCCCCTGTCTCTCTCTAATGTTTCAATTAATTGCAGGGCTGTCACGAACGGTGTTCAGCTAACAGGAAACACATTGGCTTTGACGTGAAAGCCCCAATTGTTGATAGATGTAATTAGAAGTGTAAAACCTCGTTCCAGATTGTTTCACACAACTGCACGCTCTCACATATACCTCCCTCCACTTCTCAATGTAACCTGAACAAGTTTTATTTTAAGTGTCATACAGTTAGAGCTGTTATTGGATTTCTGCCAAAAAAAAAAGCTCTGCTATTCAAATGTGTTTTTATGAACTGGAGTTATTTAGCTCTAACTACAGGTGAAAAGGGGGTTACAAACTCTCCTGCACAGGAGCCAATGAGAGCCCACTGCATTGCTCAAGGGCATGATGATGGAGCTTGTGATGTGCTCAGTTCCCCCACCCAGGTTTTCATTGCAAATCTGGCAGATTCAGACTGCAGCGACCTTCCGGTCACAAGAAAGCTTCTCTAACCTTCAGGCTACTCCAGCGTTGGAATACTTGTGTAATGAAAAAGGGATGAGATAGTTTATTTGGGGAAAAAATGTCTGAGGAGTGTGAGAGAAAAGAAAGCATGGGAGTGGAACCAAAGCCTTCATTATATGACTGATAATGCCTGATGTGATGGATCACGCAAACTCCGTGTGCATCCCTGGTGGTGCACATGACTTCATTTTGCATGTCTGGTGGGACAAATATTCACTCGAGGCAATTTCAGAGCTCTGCCCTCGCCTTTTTTTTTTTTTTTCTTACATCATATTCTCATATGTTACTTTAATAAATATGGCACAAGTAAAATTTGATTATGAAAATTAATCGGTGTGTTATTAGATCACATTCCATTTTTGTGAGATGCAGCCACGGACAAGCCGTTCCACTCGCCTTGTATCTTGACAGAGTTATCTCAATTTCACAGTGAAGTATATAAAGTGTGATTATTTAGGCCAAACACAGAGGTTATGTAGCTGATGAATAGGACTTGAGGGGTTTCTGAAGAAAATCATTATCTGAAAACCTAAAAAGTGCTTGAAAATACAGCAGTAGAGTAGAGAGTGTCTGTGTTTTTTACTTTCTATTTGTAGGAAGCAGATCGACTGAGGGTGTGTTCTTTGATGTCTGATTTGATTGACAGACTGAGTGGAAATCACCTCAAAGTGCAACGAAGTGATGCAACAAAAACCTGCGTCTCTTCTTCTTTTCCTGTGGCATCATTCCAACACATAATTGAGGCAACAGTCTCATTTTCAACACAAAGACATGAACATTAGTGTCACGGCACAAGTTTGAGCAGCTCTTCAGGATCAGAGAGTACTGCAGTTGTAAAATCAGATTTTTTTGAGACAGCTTTAGTTAAGACATACATCAAGTCTGACATTGTTGCATTGTACACATCTATAGATTTGAATGCTGTTATATCTAATTTATTGGATGTCTCTGGGCTTTTGAAACCATGCAGAGGCCTATATGGGCCTATTCTGACATTATAGCTACACTTCTAATCTACACTTCCAGTTGGTTTATTTGTTGCTCTGCCACTGTGCATATGTTTTAATTGTGACCTAAAAGGGACAAATTAGCTCTTCATCAAATGATACAGTTCAATACAATACAAATCACTGTAGACTCATCAGTGAAGAAGAAAATGACATTGAATGAAACGACACACAGACTATAAGCACTAAGCACAAAGTCTGTCGAGCAGTTTTATTATAGTTGATCAAATTTGAGTTCTTTGTCCTGTTTTTGAGTGATATTTTTAAACCACCCCCACCACCTTTCTATTTAGTAAGTCACCTTGACCCCCAGCTTAGAATAGAAACTTCGTAAAAACCAGCACATTTGTTATTAGTATTATTATGAATATAGACTGCGGATTGCATCAGGTATTGACTTTGGACAGTGAACCACCATAAAAACAAATGGCCTTAAAATCCACACTAAGCTGTAAAAAGTTGGAGGACAGTGAAGAGAATCCAACTGCTGCCACTTCAGATAAATTATTCTGCACCAACTTTGGAAAAATATTGATGGAAACGCTGAAACCAGTCTTTTTCTTTTAAAGGATCGCCCGTGTTTGTTGGGAAGGTAAAATGTTTACAGACTGGATTTGCTGCCATTGAATGGTGGGCTTCAGGTAATGATTGATTGATATTTTCCATTGGCCAGTGAGACATGAATTTAGCAGAGGTTGACAGGTTGTAGGTCCATGATCCTTGCAAAGAGAACTGCAGATCCTCTAGTGTGTTGAAGGCTTGGCCCTTGCAGACCAACTGAGTCTTAACCCCTTCTCTGGTGCTCATGGTTATAACACAAAGCATTCTGATCACTGGACCTGAAGGGCAGTTCAAATACCGTCAGGTCATCGGGGGCCCATATCAACAGAACCAAGGCTTTGTCACCAATCCCACTCAACTTCAAGGATCTTTAGGGGAAACAAATCGATCAACTCCTGACTCCATAACTGTTCTTTGGCCGCAGAGAAGAAAAACACCATAGGGATTTTTTTTCTCTGTGTAGCTCAAGCACTAAATCTTACCTGTATCTCAAAGAAAACAATGAAACAATATTACATTGGGGTTGAAGTTATGATTAAAAATACCTGGTTTGAAATTACCAGCCACCAAATTAGCACAAGTGAACCAAACTGCAGTAGGAACAACGTCTTTTCAAGGTTTCAGAAATGATCCAGATGTTTTCAAGACAAAGAAATTACACAGTTTACATCAAACAAAAAAAGAAAAAAGAAAAAGAAGCAGAGGCGCAAATGTCTCTGTCTTCCTTTCCCAAAATACAAATGGAGATTTTTTGGCATGCCCACCTGCTCCTCTATCTCTCTTGACACCCAATTAGCTACCAGTCCAATTACCTCAGCGTACAAACCACAGATCCCTTTTTAGCTTTTGAACCAGTGCAGCCAAATCAAAGACAGAGCTGGAATCAGATCAGACTCTCCATCTCTAGTTCAACAATGTCTCCTGGTGCTCTTCATAAGAGATGCAGTCTAATATCAGTGGCTTTGGTTAAAAAAAAAAAAAAAATGTCACTAACCTGCTGTGACCATTGCCCAGTGTAAAAAGGCTTTGATGACGTGTGTGTGTGATATTTCAGATGTCTGTCACTGACCCTTTGCACTAATATGATGTATATCCACCAGATTTCTGCTAGATTTTTAATCCAAAATACACACTTTCTCCTCTGCCTTTTGAACAGTGTTGGTTAAATCACATCATACTACAGCGATACATGTGAAATCTTGAAACTTAAGCTTTGTTTTTTTTCCTCATGTGCACTGTAGCAATATAAAGCAGCAGTGGAGTAAAGGGCAGATTGCTATTGGTGTCTCAAAAGGTCACAGAAAAGGCTTTAATGTCCTTCCATGCTCTGTCGGTATGCTGTGCGGCTCCCTGGCTTTCCTGATACGTTGCCTCCCTGCTGGGACACTGAAGCAGCTCTGTCCTGGCTGCAAAGCAGGAACTCAGAAAGCGAAGGTGTCAGCTATGCAAACTCCACGGCAGAAACAGTGGTGGAGTGCAGGAACGGGGTGTAGTGGCGGTAGAGGAATGACGGTGCCACCTGTTCACCTCAACTAAACATCAAACCGAGGGCACTTGAAAGGAGAGAATAGGTATTTCTGTTTTAAAATGGAGACATTATGATTTATATTGCCCCCCCCCCCCCATGGCATAAAATGGCCACAGCGATGGCAGGGGATCAGCAGACACGTCAACCAACACCACTGGCTCAGAGAAATTCTGCCCTTTAAAATGCACTTTCCAGTCTCAGTCATGTGAAACAGCATCACTCTGAAACTACTGTCTCTATGCTCAGCATGAAGCGTAGGGCGAGAGGGTGATCATTGTTGTGCGACACCGAAATCTAAACACAACAGACTTGGCAGCTCTGTGAGGCTAAACTCATATTTGGACACTATGGCGCCTTGAGCTAAAAGCTAATGTCAGAATGCTAGTGTGCCCCCAGTGACAATGTTAACATGCAGTTTTACAGCTGTCTTCACCATGAACATCCTCTGTAGCATGGCAGTGTGTTAGCATGAGATAATTAGCACTGAACGCAAAAATGAAACAAGCCAAGACTGATTCATTTGTTTTAAAGGGACTGGGAAAATGTAAACATTTGTCCTGATGATGGTTTTTAGATGAAAAGGCTCAGGAGACATGTGGGAGACATGGATGTGTGTCTCACCTTAAACAAGGATTCAATAGAAATTCATCAAATCGAGCAATTACCTCTGATGCTGACATCATGGATGTACCACAAACTGCACCTCTTCAGATGTCCCTTTGGGGCTCGCTCCAAAAGCCATTCAATTCCCATTTGTCTTAAAATGTCCAACTAAGCAGCAGAAATAAAACACATTTACAGCCTGGTACCAAAAACTGTTTTGGCTTCTACGGCTAATTTCCTCCACCATGACAAATGCACAGGGAGTGAAATTTTACACTACAGCTCACAACACCCAGTTAAATTCTTATTAAGGCTTAAAATTCTGCACAGTGGAGCACAATGTGAATAATCTGTATATCTGATGTATCTGATGTCAGTGCCAGGTCAGGATGTTTTCATAATGTATGATTTGATGTAAGTAAAGCTGAGATAGCAGCTTGTATTTGATTAAATACCTTTGCATAAAGGTAAACTCAACACTCCATTTAGCATCCATCCATTATATCTGTCCAGACTTGATGTTGTAAAATCTCTAAGGAGGCTTGTGAAGCTGTTAATGAGAAGACCACACAACTGTACTGTACCTGTTAAGGGTCTGATTAACTTCCTTAGTCAGTCAGGTAGGTGCTAAGATGTTTGTAATGTTGTCATGGTGACAAATTTAACTCTGGTGCTTGAGATGTTGATGCATCAGGATTTGGCTGAATATTTGAGCAGTAGTCGTTATCAACACCCCAACTATGTTAGTGTCAGAAAAAACTATTCAAACCTCATTAACCTTGTACCGCAGCTCACTTTGTTCAGTCGGATGATGTCATCCTGAGGAAATGACTGGTCCGTCCAAGTTTTATCAGCCATTCTTCACACTTGCCATCCTCTTCTTCTTCCAACCCTACACCCTTGTTCATCCCAAAGCTCCCCTTAAAGCACTTTTACAAGGTGAGAAGTGCCAGATCCAACAACAATTGAAAACAGAGCCGGTGTATCAGCTGTAGCCATCAATCATACTTCGATCAATCACTGTCACCCAGCCCTGCGCCAGCCTCCCACACCAGTCTCTCTGCTGCGCCCTCGGCATGTAGCCCTCAGGAATGCTGGGTAATGAGGGATGGCAAGGGGCATCCAGGCATCCGATTACTAGCCATGTTGGGAAGAAAGGAAAGATGTGTCATGTGAGGGTGTGTGAGCTTGTTTACATTTACGTCGGAGGTATTCGACATCTCCTTTCATCTGGAGGAACAGTGGGATGAACTTTGTGTCGCAAACATTACAAGCGACTGAGAGGAGAGGAAAAGTCGCAGGGGATGCACCAAAGAAGTTTATGACTGGGAAGAGTCTGGGATTATTGTTGACATGTTAGGTGATAAGCTGTTATTGCTCTGGCTTTTAAGTTATGATCAGCTGCCAGTCAAACACTGTATGTTACAGTGCTGGCCTTTACTTTGACCTTTTGTTAAATATGGACTTCATAGATACATCAGTCTTTTCCCCTGTCATATATCAGTGCTCATGCTAAATGACCAGTTAATTGCTTTATAAACTAACACAGACCAAGAGGAGACACAAGGTTGTTTTGTTTTACGTGTTGATGTCAATAAGCAAAAAAGACTTTGCTTGCTTTATGTTTTTGGACAAAGAAAGAAAGAAAGAAGTTACAGCCTTCAGATATCAAATGATGTCTTGTACAAGATTGTTGCCCTAATAAAACATTAAAAATGACAAGATATTGAATTTAAATATGAAATCTGGCAAAAGACCAGTCAGACTTCTTTCAGCTAGTACCACAAAAATAATTGAAGTCTGTTAAAGACACAAAAATACTATAAAATCTATTCACCATGCCTCAAGTTTCCACTATCATATGAAGTCACATCATTGAACTTGCCAAGAGTTGTCTGAACTGAGTAACAGCAGCTCACTCTTTGGCTAAAACGAGATGTAGCGAATGTTTTTCATCAACAAACCAGTGCCTCTATGTATCAGTCACTAAATACAAGGAAATGATTCATTATTTACAAGAAAATTAATACTAAGGATTTGTTGCTATAAAACAATACAACTTTGAAATGCGGTAACTTTAATAACTACTTCCTTTTAAAGACAAACTGCTATGTAATTCATACATCTGGTAATAATGTCACTGATATATCAATGATATTGTTCCTCATAGCGTTAATGTTACTGCTATAAGCAAAGTTAAAGACAATTTTCTCAAATCGAACCCTGTTGAATATAAGACATCATCAGATTTAGACTTGTAAAGACGTTGCATGAAGGTGTAACATGTTTATTTATTGAGCCTTAAACTTGTTTATTTGCCGATTTAATGGTTTTACTGATATTTATTCTGGCGACAGCCGCTTTAATTCAGCTTGAATATCTCAAGATTTGAGTCCTCGGACTAAGTATCTTTTTTTTTTTTTTCTTTCTAAATGGCAGCGAATATCACATCATGCCATGGAAGAGATGGAGATCTCCCTGTTAATCTGTGCTACAAACAGCGACTGTTGGAGGGGGCACTGCAAGGTATTAAGTGTAAATCCTCTTTCCAGAAAATTGTTCACAGCGCAAATGGAAATTCCATCAGAAAAATTCAGGCTCATTTATTATTCATCATCACCCCCTCACCGATGCCTCGCCTAGAGGTGATGAAAAATGATGGCGGATGCGCAAGTATATCATGTGGGACTCTAATATATAGCTATCAAAAGCAGTGAACTGGAAAAGACAGGATTTAATATGGTATCTGGTCCTAAGTCCCTACTAATTCAATAACATTATGCCAAAGATTTATTAGGCATCCTATTTCCCATAAACACATCTGCTCACAGAGTTTGATGCAGGCAAAGCTGCAATATGTAAAGTATGTTTGAGGGGGGGCAGAGTGTGACTCAACACACCTTTGTAAAGGGAAAACTTGAAAATTCACTTTTCAGCGTTACCACTTGTCTTAAATGTTGCACAATGAAAGGACACAATACGGTGGATACAGTATTTGCAAACTTTTAAACTTCACCCTCTTTAGTTGGTTTAAAATCTGAAGCTTTTTCACTGTGAAAAAGTGAAACATGGCTTCTCCTGCGAAGTGATCACAGTCCCTTGATCCTTTCTGATTTATAGATAGTAAATGATTTTTTTCCTCCTTGAAATGGGCTCATTATTTTGAAGCGGGTTGGAGGGTGATCTGTCAAATCTCAACTGGAAGAATTCCAGACCAGCAGAGGACAGATGTTACCTGTTTGCCTTCAAAAAGTAGCTATTTTCTTTCCTTTTTCCTTTTTTTCCTCCCCTATCTGCTATTATTCAAGAGCCTGATTCACTTTGTCAAGTCTTTTACCAGTGTTTTGAGTATCATTTTGGGATAAAATTTTGGATCTGATATTGCTGTTACCAGATTCCTCTAGAGCCCATCATATCATCCTGCAGTCACCTATCAGACCAGAACTAACCTCATTACCGAGGAATGTGTCTTACTCATACACGCCGAAGCCTCCTGCTCTCGACAATATATCTCAGTGTCAGGACGTGCTACCTTTTTGGGCCCGGATTGAAGAGAAGAGAAATCATGAATCTTACAGATATGGAAAAGGATTCCTCTTATCTTTTCAAAACCTCTCATGTTTGCCCTCTGCTTATGTAAAGCTGTAAAGTTTTAAAGGCGACATGGGAGTTTCAGAGATGCACGTGATAGCTGAGAGCCATCCTCTCCTCTGGAACCCATTAAGAAATGTATAAAATGCCTTCCTACTCAGTTTGATTTGTAGTTAGAGGGTTAACCCCTCAAATGTCTGTCAGTGGTTCCCGAGAATTTGAAACCCCAGTAGTGAGTGATTGTTTCAATGTAAATGGGGCATGAAAGCCCCTCTATAACTTTTCTTTTGGGTCTTGTCATGCTCAATTATAAATCCCACAAGTGACTCCTGGTTTTCAAGTGGCCGTTTTACAATTTCAAAGTAAAAACAGTAATTTTTTATACCTTCCAAAGTACTTTCATGAAAAGCAAAATAACAAATGAAAAACCCCATTGCTTGCAGGAATAGTGGACAAAGATGAAGGAGACTCTGTGTCGACATGGTATCTGCTTGTTGTGACAGTGGGGCCGCTGTGTGCACAAACACATGACTGAGTTTTGTGGGGAGGTATAACTGAGGCTGGCGCGGTGTTGACATCTCCAGCTGTCTCCAGGGTTGGAATAAAGATCTGACACCCACAGTGGTGCAGTGTAGACACCAGCTGGGCCTGGAGCCAGAGAAAATGTCTTTCACCTCCTCTATCAACACTGCCGATTCTCTCTCCTTCATGACCACAAGTCTCTCTCCTTCACCCTGTTACAAACAAAACTTCCCTCAGCTTCTATTTTGTATCTTTTACTTTAGTCGTATAACATTTTTTCCCCCCTTCACCCTCTTTTCTACTCTCCAGTGCGTCCCTCTTCCGCTTTAGCCCGAGTTCCTCTACTCTTCCCTCCCTCCCTACTTCCCCTTGTTCTTCCTCCTCCCACTTGCAAATCCTTTCCAGTGACACAACACTGATTTTCTGCCAACTTTTCTTCCCTCCTTGAACATCAGTCTCTGTGGCACAGTAGCTCTTGACTTTTGTGATGACTTCATACCGCCTCTCTTGGCTTGGGTGGCGGTCAACTCAAGCGGAGAATGAGGACTCTTGAGAGGCGCAAGTGCTGTCTGCTACAAGTAGTGCAGAAGATGCAACAGAAGGATAACATTATCAGACACTTCTGCTGCATTTAAATGCATAGCCTCTATGTTTTTATTCTCCCTCGGCAGACATGACGACAGCACATGGCTGCACTGAGTGCAGAAAAGTGGTGAGCGCAGGGGGTTATTGTACAGTAATGTCCTTTTGATCCTTTTTGCGTGCAGTTTGGCAAGGAGCAAACACTCACACAGTTGAGATCATGAGAAAGTCTGTTTGAGATCTTTCTGATAAAAATATAACATCAGAGTGGGGGTGGGCGATCCAGGAAATACATCACATGACAAAAATCCTTTTAGGTAGAATAGCAATTCACAATCTTAATCATGATCTGCTGTCTTCTGATTTTATTTTGAAAGGATGATGTAACATTTTGGTGCTTTTTTTATGTGTCTGCTTGTTGCTTGTATAACTTTCCTTTGATGGAGTGTAAACTTCCTCACAGAAGATGTGTCACTTATAAGACCAGAGACTCTTAAAGAAGTTACTATCCCATATACGACCATTGTGATTGACTTGTACAACATGTTCCTGGCTGTCAGTTGTAAGCTTGTCTGCCGCGGTAGCTCGGCATCTAGGCCTGCAACTAATCCCTGTATCACCTATAGTATCTAGTGGCAGCACCTATTTTGCAGTGATGAAGGAATAGATTTGGCTGTGTGTCTTTCAGCTGGAAACCATCTACAGTGTAAAACAGTACAACAATTTGGAGAAGAAAGCAGAATACACAGAGTATAGACATGAAATCTTGGGCAGGAGCTTTGGACTCTCAAATGGGCAAGAAAAAAACCCAAACATTTTCAATTGAGTTCTTATAGTATGGCATCCCGCCCTGACTTATAATACAGACCGAAGGTTTAATACTTCTGAACATTTCAGAAATTGCACGAGTTGCACTTTGAAGACAGCATGAGATGGCTACACCATTATTTAAACTTAATATGTCAATCATTTCAGCCATGAGTACTTCTGTGGGAGAAGCTCTGTAAACCACAAGATATCAGCCTTTGCCAGTGCATATTTATGTTCCAGCTTAGAAATTGCCTCACTGTGTTCAGCACATCTGACACATCCAAGAACATTAGTGGAGGCATTGTGAACATACACGGTGAGAAATGAATTTGCTCACAAGGCGGAGAACAGTCACCAGTAAATCATTTGATGTTTGGGCGGTAGTCTACTGATCATCTGTTCTAGAGAAATTAATCTGCTTCACATCAGATTGTCAAAACCTTGCTGGAAAATCAGAGGCTGGGTTTCAGCTGAGAGCTGTATTACTGTTATCACTGTGCTGCAGTGTCATGTCATACACATACATGTTGTGTATTTAAGCACAGACATATGATCAAATTAGATCAAATTCCAATTACGCCCAACACCTATAATTCACTTTTAATCATATTTAACAATGAATTATGGATAGGATTAAATCCACTTCAATCACTTATTTGGAATTTGAGATGTGGTGACTGTGAAGGCCGTTGTATATAATTCACATCATTTTCATGCTCATCAAACTATTCACTGAGTCCTCTTATCCTATGGATGGAGTCTATGTCATTCTGGAAGAGACCACTCTCATCAGGATAGAACTGTTTCATCATAGGATAAAGGTGATCAAGGGGACAAGTGGACCTAACCCGTGCCAACCAAATTCCCCCCAGAGCATAACAGAGCCACCAGATCCCCTCACTGTAAGGGTCAAGTATTCAGGCGGGTATCGTTCCCTTGGTGTATGCCACACATGCACTCACCCACTCGTGGAGAATATAGTGAAGGATGACTCATCTGATGATATCATCTTTTCTTTATCTCTGTCGGCATCTGGCTGTGTAGTGAGAGGACATACTATGTTGTCCTTGTTGATGGACTTTGTCTTTGTCTGATCACATCCTGCAGTGACTTAACCAGTCACCAGTTTCTCCTCTGTTTTTCCTCACATATCACACTAATGCACAAACATCACATTCAGCAAATGTTTGCGATAGATCTAAATGCAGATGTCACTTCAGTCACTGTGACTATTGAAACACTATCCACTTTAACACATATGTCACTGGAGCTGCAGTCATTTGTGCCCCAACAATGAACCCTGTTCCAAAGCCCCTTTGGTTTGTTCCTTGTTTGGTTTGTTGAAGCATCTGCATTTAGTATTTCTCTTCATTCATTAATTTAGAGTTTTTCAATTTGCCATCATCACTCTTTGTAATTTGCCCTCACTCTTTGTATCCAACCTTAGCTCTAAGTTTGTCCATC
Source organism: Caranx ignobilis (assembly GCA_021432705.1). Taxonomy (NCBI): domain Eukaryota; kingdom Metazoa; phylum Chordata; class Actinopteri; order Carangiformes; family Carangidae; genus Caranx; species Caranx ignobilis. The sequence goes on along the minus strand of MU269981.1, from coordinate 21,010,915 downwards.
AACTCTGGCTCTGTCATTTTAAATTCGTTATCGCTCAGTCTTGCTAATGTTTGAAGGGATTTAATTGGATTAAAAGCAGTGTGTGTGTGTGTGTGTGTGTGTGTGCAGTAATTGCTGAGGTACATGTCTCGTAGTGGGAGAGAAAGCCATATTGGCTTTGACGAGGGCTCAGAGAAGGGTGCGGAAAGGGAAAGGAATGCCTTCAGATTTCATTTGGAGCGAAAATGCTGATGCGGTGGTAAACGAATGCAGACGAAAAGCTGGAGAAAAGAGTGAAATCATGATCACAGTCTTGACGTGGTTCACAGACAGATTTTTGTGGTCACCCGGCAGCGTTACAGAAGCAATTCCCAGTTTCGGCTCCTTTCCCCAAATGTTTTCCTATTGCCGCTCTTACACTTGCATTTTATGGGGCTCGTATTCTGTGGCCCATGGTAGTGTTTAGTACCTTAAATTGGGCTGATGTAGAAGAAATGATTGAAATGAACTGGATCCAGGTTGATCAGGATTTAGAGTGCTGCATGTCAGTTTCTTCAAGGCGATGATGGTAGTAAATCCTCAAACACGCTCTTTAGTGCTGTAATAGTTTGAGGAATTTATTATTATTTGGCTCCAGCGCTGATTGTAAGAATGGAAAAAAAAGGTGTCAGTTTGGGAAATTAGCCCTCAGAGGGTATTATAACTCAAACAGTGGACTATAGTCATAAAGTCAGTACCTCATTGGCTATGCAAATCATTTCAAAACCTTTTGACCTGCTTGGCTTTTATACGAATGAGGGGGGAAGATTCTTTGGTTTAAGCCTCTTAGTGACAGGAACTCTGGGCCTGAGGCCAGCAGTTATGACTGATGGAGAGGGTTGTCTCCTCAGCTGCTCCTGTACCCACTGAGAGAACAAGCTAAAGATGTAGAGGCCAAATATAGAAGGCTATTTCTCACCCTGGGTTGATGGATTACTTTGAAGCCAAACTATGTACAGTGTCCAAAGAGGTAAAAATGTAACATATTCAGAGGATGGGTATCTGTTATCATACGTGGTAACTACACCTTTTCATTTTTACCTTGGCCCGCCACATTGCAATAAGTTTCTCCTGCACATGGAGATCATTGCAAGACTCCCAGCTCTGAAACTGAATAAGACCTCGAGCAAATTGTGTCAGAAGCCAACAAAGCTGGTGGCGTTTGTTTTGAAGGCTGTCTGCTCCCAACTCATGCAGTCTCCTGAGCTGGGTTTGTATTCTTTGGAGCCGAGTCCAACCAGATGTTTCTCTTTGAGCCACTGAAACTGATAGCTCATGACGCAGTGTCATTTTTCACCGCCATATCTCCGCACTCCACTCAACACCCACATAATGCTTCATTTCTGCGAGCGGAATCAATACGTATTTTAAAGTAATATTCTCCGGGAACAATTTTTCGGTGTGTGGCTGGCATCTTTAAACTGTCTGAAAGCGATCTTTCAAAAAGGCAAAGCCTGTGTGGGAGGATTTGGCTGTGAGTAGGGAAAATGCGAATCAAAAGAGGGCAAAGATCAATATGATTTTCAAACAACATAGCAGTAATTCCTGCTGTCCGTATGCAGCAAACTCGAGCCTGAATGACTCGTGTGGGGGAGGCCTCTTTTCTGTCTTTTCTCATATTCTGGACAATAAGAAAATCGCATGGGTGCAAAGATGGGGTTCATTCTGTTTGAGTTAACGATTGACCTTGTTAATTAAATGAGAACAGCTACTATTGCATGGCATTGAACTGTTAAAGATTGCACACAGAGTTACAGTGAACCACAGAAATCAATACTCAGCCGAGAGGAAGATCAAAAATTGCTTGATGAAACGGTTTTGTTTGGTTTTCTATCCACAACTTCCCACTCCCACTGTTCAGTGGCCCCTGTGGTATGTTTGTATCTTTTCAACACTATGGATTTATAGACGCCTCAGCATTGTAAATCACCCTGAAATCAAACATCCACATGCTCTGTATCTGCCACTATGGCCAAAAATACCTCAACATTTTTTCCAAGAAACTCTGCTCTCTTGTGTTAAATCAAGAAGCTTGTCGGATGAGAATGAAGTTCAAAGCTGCGTTCGCCACAACAATACGGAGAGTTAAAGGTCTCAACAGATGCTGCACCTCTCCTGAGCAACAAGACCAAACAAAAACGGCAGCAGTGACCTGTATCTACATTATGAGGACCTTTGTAAATAGTTGGTATGGCTTTCTAAAAATAAACGACATGGATATCCTTTAAACAATGTCGCACAAGTGGCTCCTATTTGTCTGTTGATCAGAGGAGGTTTCAGTCTGCCATCAATACTTGTCAAGACCAGTGTCTTTTATAGGGAGACAGCAGTGGAATAGGATTTCAGTTTGTGCAATCAAAAACTGAGAATGTAACCCAATATGTTAAGATAATAAATGTTACCAAGAAAAAAAGAGCCATAATAAAAGGTTGTAAAAAAAAAACAAAAACATTATTATAATATTTATTGTGATCTCAGCTAATTTCTCATCATGATCTGAATGTGTAATCTGGCTCATGATAACTCAACTGGAAACTGTACGTTGTTAGCTCTGTCGTCCTCCCTCTCACTAGGTCAAGTTCATGCCCCAGCACTTGTCGCTTGTCTTGGTGAGCTGTCTGTTTTTAAAGTGTCAAGGTCAAGCTTGTGTCTGGGCCACTCCAAGCATGTCACCAGAAGACAGTACTTACAAGGCACAGGCACTACTAGTAATGTCTGCAGCAGATGTTATTCAGACACAATGACTTAAACCTTTCAGAAAAGACATAGTAGTAACAGGAAACAGCCCAGACTGATACAGGGTGTTGCAACAAGACTTTTTAGTCTTTTGAAATTTCATCTTACTTTGCGTGACTCTGTTAAAAACAAACTGAAGCTCTCATATAAACAATATCCTATGTAATGGCCAGTTCCATTCCCATTTGAAATTAAAAATTAAACCGTTGTATTAGGGAATTGCTAAGAGCAACTGTTAGAAAAATGTACGTTTGCATCCATTTTTCAATCCTGTCCCTAAATGACCCTGTCCTACCCCAGCAGACACAATCTGAAAGGAGTCCAGTCTTTTCAACATGCCCATAGTTTATGTCTTTGAATTTTTAACACTTAACAGTTCATTTTAAGAGAGATTAAAGGAAAAAAAAAAACCACAGACTTTGCCCTGAGTGATCCTTGTGTTTTTGCATGCATTCTTCGGCGACTTAAATTTAGCCCAGCGTCCTAATCCCCAGCATTGTTCTGTTAGTTGGGAACAATGCGAGACATGTTTTTGGGTGCATGGCGCTCGGGGCTTCAATGTGGACAGAGTCATGGTCCAGTCCAAGTTCACCCCGCGCCACTGTGTCATCTGCCAGACACAGAGATGACTCACTGCACAACTGGAATCGAGGGGGCTGCGGTATCGGGTGTCCCACACGCTTGAAAATAACCAATCAATGTCAAGAAAACAAAGTAAAGCACAAATTAGCCCTGCACAACTGGACATGGGAGATGTATGTGTGTCGAGTTTTGTTTCTCAGCTTAAAAGAGCTCAGGGAAAGAATGTGTGTCGGCCTTTGATGATGATTTGTATCTACCTCCGAATTTCATCTTTTGGTTTTTCCCTTTGCCTCATTCTGTTTATTGAATGATAACAATATGAAAAAGAGGCATATTCTTTTCTTATCTTTCCCAAACAAGAGGAAAAAGTTTGTCATGGAGTCACTGAGGACAGCGCCACAGTGCCCTACACAGACAGATCTCTTAACACCCGCCATGTCCGCCTCACCCTCCTAAAACAATAAGGGGTTAAATTTCATTTGTTTTCACACATGTTAATCTCTGCTTGTAAAACTTACACAAGCCCAAGGAGGTGTGCTCATACAAAAATTCCTCAGTGAGTTTGTCAGGCGACGAGTGCGTGGCTGGAGTGAGTGAAATTAATGAAGTCTGTAATGGGTTATCAAAGAGGGGAACTTGATATCTGTGGCGGGGAACCCCACCTGTTTATGGGGAGACGCACTTGGTCCACTCACATACACATGCACACACATACGCGTAGACATGCACACACACATATACATACAGACGCACACATCACAGTCTGCCAGACCAAAGAATTGCAGGTGGGGTTCAAATGCTCCCCCAATGCCAGAACAACAGGTGGATAGGCATTTTTTATGATGTCTGCCCTCTCCGTGTGTACTTTCCAAGGCGAGCAACATGAGACTTCAGAATTTCCTGCTAGAAACAAAGACAGACAGACAGAGAACTGTATACCTTTTGTTGAGTGAAGTGGTCATGTCTCAAATCAAGGTCAGCTTGATTTAGACATTCAGTGATGGCAGTTATGACCCTTTGTTTCTGATCGCTGTTGTTTCATAGATTCGTTTGCTTCAGCGAATCATCATTTTCTCAGAGAAGAAAACAGAAAGTTATTTAATTTTCGAGACGCCAGTTCGTCTGATCTGCTGACCATGACTAAAAAAACTAAATCTCAAGAGAAAATCCAAGAGATTTTTTTTGATTTGTTTTCTTGCAAAGAGATGGGAGGATTGATACCACTCAAGTATATGTGTGATAAATATAAAGCTAGAGCCATTAGCTGGTGCGATTAGTGTAGCTTAGCATAAAGACAGGGAGAACCCTCAGGGTTTTCTGGAAGTGGGTGTTACTTTTTGTCAATGAATGGATGTATAAGAAGGTCAAACACGGATTGGAGAACTGGAGATTTTGGATTCTTAACATGATGCATCGCATCTTTTATGAATATCTCTGGCGCCACTGTGGATCAGGACGAGGCTGAGCTGTGTTTCTAAATGACAGGCGAGGTGACTATCTGCTGTGAGGAGCTAATTTCAGGGGTACAGGAAGAAAAACAGAACCTCACTTGAACTGTTTCATCGATTATCTCTTGCTGTTTTGATATTTATTGATTTACTGGAGTCCAGAGACGCAGACAGAAGTGTTGGGGTGGGGGGGTGGGGTGGGGGGGTGACTTCTCTTTATGCAATGCATTGACATTCTTCATAACAAAAAGTCCCCATTTAGGATCTGCATCGCTTGCGTCAAGTTTTATGAGGTGACAATTTCAAGATTTTATGAACTGATAATTTCCATTCAAGGGGCTATTTACCTACCATTACTTTACCTAACAGTCAACCACCCTGGTTATTTGCCATGGGCACATGCCAGCCATAGTCAGCCAAATGGCAGGATATGTGGAACGCTTCACTGAGCAGCCAAAGTGTAGGTAACACCCCTCCAAAACCACTTGGAAAATAGCACTAAATTTCCACTCCACATGCATTTGGGATATCAAGCCACTGCACGCCTCACTACATATGCACAGTTCCTCAGCTAATAGGTCTAAAGTGACTGTTAATCTGCAGAATATCAAAGAGTTATTTGCACGACTTGTAATGTCAGCCCTCCGTCTACTGTGACACTTTTTCTTCTCAGGAAACATATCCATGTTACTTAACGCTTGGAGCTTATGTGTTGAATTTGCTCCTTCTATAGTGTCCTTGAATCAACAAGAGTCTCACAAATAACATGAAATCAGCCTGAAAGTGCAGTGTCAACTTGGATAAAGTGAATCACTTCCTCTCCTCCATGTCTCAACAGCTCAAACTGGACAATGGTGGGTTTCACAAACAGGGTTCACTTGTGTTTCTCCTTGAGAAGATACAGTTACATCCATCAAAATGTAGAGTTTATGGTTAATTCTGATTAATATCCAAGTTTTATATCATAATATCATATCTGGGTGAGTTGTAACTGATATATCTGCCCCACTGACATCATTTTCACATCAAGTGAAGAATATGCTGATTTAACAGTTGTTATTTTTGTAAGATGACTTACAATAATCTGTACAGCTGCATCAGTCTCATCTGTAGCTGTGGCCATTTTCTCTGGCTCTGGCGCAGGAACATGACGTCCCCATTCTTAATCCTTTAACTGCTAATGCAAAATAGTCAAACATGAAGATAAATCGTGAGAGATGATATTGCAGCCGCAGGGAGTGCTGCTCTCCACAACACGGAAACGCGGCCAACGCAAACTCTGACGTAGAAAACCCAAAGGAAAATAAAAACGCGCCTTTTCAACACAGTAACACTCGCGCTGCAGTTACAAGTTATTAAAAAAACGCTGAACAATTATGGAAACCATATTTCAGTTGTAATCGTCCATTTGATACTTGTGGCGTTGTGCACACATATTTCACTGCCGGAGCCTGAGAGTGTTCCTGGGATTCACTCACTGAAATGCAAACAATCCATTTTTATTTTCCCCCCTGTAAAGTGAAGCCAGAGCAGATACTTTATTTTGTGCTTCTCATAAGTGAGACTGATTATTACATAGGCCTATTTCAAGTCAGCTTTGATAAGATACTCTACACATGACAGATTATTTCAATCTTTTACTTATGTCGTCCTCGTTTCGTTTACATTCACCTTGCTAGAAACACAGAGAAATCCATTACAACTGATGTATTGTTAATTTTTTCCTAACTTTTACATCCAGGATATAAAATTTGGTCTTGATGTAGAAACTTAGCAGTTCAGTAAAACATGCTCATCACCAAGGTCATCAGTCAGTTGTGTCTGTTGTAACTATGTCTCCCAACTAAACTTTCCATTAGTTTTCCAAACACCCCCACCTCTCTGTACTTTCCATCCCACTGAACTGTGGAGCATGCACTAATACTCTGGGCTCATCATATTATGTCCTTTAAGTTCATCTATATACAGTATGTCCTAAATCGCTATACAGAAGTGCTAATCATTTTCAGTGCACAAGGGCCAGCGTATAGTAAGATCAAAGTTAAGCTCATTCGTAGCTGGAATTTGTTACCCTCTGGGTTATTTTTAGGTTCTCCTTGCTAACTATCTGCCTTTTGGACTTGATTGGAGATTAGCACTGTTTTCATTCTGGCGCTGAGTAAACATCCTTCCATTTATTTTCAAGCTCTGAATCCTCCCACTGCGACTAACTGGATGGGCACCTGCTATTTTTGGGAGGATATGGTGAGGGGTCCTCTAAAGTGAGACAGGCTTGTTTTACACCCTGATCAGAATCTATAAATAATATCTGTGTATATGTGTGCGCGGGGGTGTAAAAGGGTAAGTGTGGGGTGATGATGTGTGCGTTTGTGGTGTGTGTATATGCATGCTGAGCCTATGGGGTGTATTTGTGTACATCTATGTGAGGCAGAGAAACTGAGACCGGCACAAGTGAGTGTTGAAATATAACAACTTGTATGATACACTTTCCTCTTGTGTGGTGTCAGTTTGATGGTTGGAGTTGTTGATGATTATTTTTAGATTGCTGGCTACTTAACAATGTTAACAACTTGGAAATAATAATTAAAATAATAGTGTATAGTCGCTCGTTTTTAGCGATGCACATATACACATTTCTCTGGGAAACTTCAAAAATGTTAAAAATCTGCTGATTATTGAATCAAATCACAGATAGACAGCTCTCACTTGTAGCAGATACATCGATTATTCAAACCAACAGCGTGACATGTTGCATTTTTGGCCACACCTCAAACAGTGATGTCACAGCAGGTGTCTGCCATCAGCTGTCAAAGGCAAACAGTTGTTGTGACATCACTGGTTGGGGTGGGTGGTCTGGATTCAAACTGAAACCTCTGGCACTCACAAGCTAACAGGCTAACTACATGAACACACTGTGCTAACTGTGCTAACTGTTCTGATCTCAGGTCTGCTAGCCTGCTAGATCTGATCCAAAATTTCTTAAATGAGGAAGTAAGGGTAGATTTATCACCAGAGTTAGAGTTTTTTTCTTTTCACTGATCAGTGCAGTGCTTTTTTAAAAAACCTACTTTATAACATGTTGGGTAAGAAACTTTCAGTCTGTTAAAAATGTCAATAAACAGAAACAGTATGTTGACAAGATGCAATTAATAAAAAACAGAAATTTGTTAGATTGAGTTTTACTTGATGTTGGTGACATTTCAGTGTTTATTTCTTTCAAAGTCAATGTTTTCCTTTCAAATGTTCAAATGTAATGTGCTCTCAATATGCTGCATGTGCACAGCTGTGCAGCGAGTTGAACAGTTGAAGACAGAATTTGGCCTTTGTAGTTTTTACTGGAAGCAATTATAAAACTATGAAGACAATGTTGGACAACAAATTGTATTGTGACTGCAAATAAGAAAAGAGATGAGATACTATACAGGGTGTAAAACTGTAAAGTCCTTTCTGATATATTGCTAATCACTGGATTTATAAAACAGTAGGTTGACAAATTTAGCCACGTTTATACCAGGATGAAATATGAAGTATTTGAAAGATCAGCAACTCCTAATATGAAACACAACACATTCAGTGATGGAAATCAGACATTTAGGGCAAGAATAAAAGTAACAAAAGTAAAATGCATTAGTTTTCCAAGAATATTGTGCAGTAGCATAGCAACACATTAGCCACTGCTAGCTAGTAAGCTAGCTTAGTTAGCAACGAACTGGTAAGAGAAACAGTGAGTTAACAAATCAAAAGTTACAATCACAGAGCAGCTATAATAGCAGGGTGACTACCTACACATAATGCTTCATAAAGCGCATTGGGGGAGGATAAATATCAGTAATTTGCTTAGTCACTGTCTGACAAGATGGCAGAGGAAACATGTAGGCCTAAGTTACACTGCCATAGATCTTTGCCGGTAACAGTTTCTATAGCAACAACATGATTCATAGAAACAGACACTGTGAAAATGAAGCTAAAGAATGAGTAATAATCTAATTAAATGAAAGTTAATGTCCTGAAAGGAAGTCATGTGAGCAGCAGTGTTCCCTGCAGAGCTGGTAGCGTGAGGCTGGACACAGGCCTGACAGCTGGCCTGCTTCAGGACTGTGAAGGTTATGATCACAGTGACTGATTTCTATCTCACCACTCGCCCAGTCAACATGGCCTCAAGACCCCTGCTCAGACCCTCAGACAGCTGGACCCTGGTTCTGGTTTCACTACTAGTTTGGTCACTGCAACCACAAACTGGAGCTCATTGTCACATATTTCTGTAGCCTAGTACTTGTCCCTTGTCCGTGTAGACCATGTCTCTGAGGCCATGCTGGAATGCTTCTACACAGATTTATCTTATTTAGTGAATGATTTTACGGATGTGTTGCATAACAATGTCCATACACCGTGAGAGCAGATATATATGGGGAGGCAAACAGTAAAGCTTTCTCCTTCTGTCTTTTTCTTTTCATGAGTAATGTCGATTTCTTTTTTCAAAGCACCCTTCCCCCTCCTCTTTTCTTCCCCCTTCCTTCTACTTTCTCCACTACTTTCCCTTGCCCCTTCGCGCCAGCTGTGGTCTGCACAAAAACTGATTTTCAGAGTGTTAACCACCATGTTCTTCCTGCCGACGGCAGGATTTCATTTGCAGAGCACAGGGGGCCAATATCTAGGGTAATTCCCAGGGTTTAGTGCCACTGATCTCTTCCCAGCTCACCTTGGGGAGAAAAATTAAAGCGGCGATAAGGCCTTACCCTGCCCAGGACCGTGTTCACCCTATGCTGTCCGCTGCCTCACTGCTGTCAGCTACTGGAGGCTCACACAGATAACACCTGGTCAGTCTCATATTCACTGTGTTGGAGGCATTTGTGCACAAACTATAGGTAATATGCCAGAGACAATATGGCAAATATTCACATTTCTTAAGAGGCCTTTACATTATTTTCTCGTTTTATTTTGTGGATCATTGAATAGTCAATCCTTAAAACCAGCAGATTTCAGTATAAAAGTATGAATTCATTAGTTTTCTTACAGCTTGTTCAGGGATGTCTTTATCAGCAGTGGGGCAGCCTTGTATTTAATTGTGTCTTAATGTCTTTGAAATAACATACTGTAAGGTTTAGTAATACAAAAGTAAAAGTACAACTCCTGGGTGAATGACAGTGTCCAGGTTACATAAATACAAGTAAAGAATTGCATTTTTTATTATTCAGTTATACCACAGATTTCCATGTATTTTCATTGGCATTCAACGGCATAAATATAATAAAGTCATCATGTCTACTAAGTGGTTATTTTGACAGATAATTCTGACTGTCTGAGAGCTCGAACCATCGCTGAAGGAGGAAAAGCTACAGTAGTTTCTGCTTGTATATTTCCATCCTTCCTGCCGCAAATTACCTTTCTACTATTTGAAAAAAAAAAAAAAAAAAACCTTGTCCATGACCATTTTTAGGACTTGGATAAATGTCATTCCCCCGTGAATGTGACATCTGCAAAAATCCTACTTTAATTTCAAATGTGTTCAAACTGACAGCATTTCATTTAGAGGAGAGGGAGAGACACATTAACAAATGAAATGTCAAAAGATTGAGTCACTTCTTCTTTCTCTTTTTGTATAATTCAATCTAAATGGGGTAGATGTGTGATTTCCATGTACAGTATCTTAAATGGAATATAAAATTGGTTGCAGAGGTACTTAGGAGGAAATTAAAAAGAAATAAAAAGTTTCTTCCAAGTTTTTATGGTTGGTGGTCCGTTCAAGGACACCGCTCGTCATTGCTCTGCTATTGCACCTCAACTGTGTGATGGGAGCAATTAAAGGCAAAGTCTTGCTAACCATGTGCTCAGGCTCAGCTCGGTGGAAGTGGAAAATAAATAGGTTCAGGAAACACACTCACTTTATAGCCACCTTCATTCACTCATACAGACATTTACTATTTCTTTTCAATTACTTTTTCTCTGCCTGCCTCTAAGAGGGGTGAAATATAAGAAGAAATGTCAGTAATCCTCAGGCACCTTCATGCATACTCTTTTAAAACCATCTTTGAAAACACAGACAACCACACACACAGCTTATTCCTTCTCACTGGGAGAGGGGGAGATCCCGGAAAACTATCTATTTCTGCACATTGTGTGTGTGAGGGGGGGTTGTGGGTTTAAGTGAAACCAAATGAGCTGATGTCTCCCTGATTAAATGCTTAAGTTATTGTTTCTTTAAAAAAAATGTATCTCTCTCTCCCTTTTTTTTTTTATACATGACATGACTGCCGGCTCAACGTTTCACCAAACAGCGTGCGCCTCAATGTGTTTCCAATTGGTGCGAGATGTGGAGCCCACGGTGGGACATGCATGCTGCCCTTTGAAATGATGCACCAAGGGGGAAAACATAAACAAATGTTTGCCACCAAGCACGTTTTAAAGCCCCCCCCCACCCCACCCCACACCCACACCCTCTCCCTTCCACTGCCCAACCCCCCCCCCTTCGCCTTTCCAGAAAGCCACAGCCTCACATGTGACACATTACCAAGGAGGCAGAAAACATGTTGTTGGAATTAAACTATTACGAGCCCTCCAAACAAGATAAATTTCCTAATTGGCTCCTTTCACAACATTTACATATTGCCTTTTTTTTTAAAAACCTCCCCCTGTGAGGTGGGTGTTGTTCATTTGCTGGGTGTCAAGTAGAGGTGTCCCATGGAGGTAGTAGTTTATAAGGAGCAGCCTGGTGGGACAGAGCCATACTGGGAGAAAAAGAGCGGCCGCGTCGACATACGAGGCAAAACAAACAGTCTGACTTCTAAGCCTTGGCAGACCCTGCTGACGGGTCCTTTGGTTTCTCAGCTTTCCTCCCAGATGCCTTTCAAGCCTTTTATTCTGTTTTTTACTGGCATTTTTTTTCCTTAGCACTGCTTTTAGGATGTATGTGTGTGAGAGTGTGTGTGTGTGTGTTTCACGAATCCCCACCAGGATAGACTCAAAAAGAGAGTGAGGGGAGTACGACAGAAACATAGGGCACAGTGTGAAAGTGGCAGAGGGCTCCTTAAAATGCCACTTTCAATCAGTTATATGCTACATTTGAAGACATGGTCACACACATGCACATACACAATGCTGCCATAACAATACACATAGCCAATGTGAAATGATACTCTCAAAATGGCCAACCCAAAATAGCTTCACACCGCACTTTAACAGCTCCTCACTTTCCCTGTCAAGTTGAGCAAACACAGACGTCACGACTATCAGAGGAGTCGTCCCTCTCCTTCTTCCCCTGCCCACTTCTGAGACGCTGCTGCCGCTGCTGCCGCTGCACCAGAGAAACTCAATCTATTGTTTGATGTGAACAGACAGATTGTCTTCCAAATGCTTTGTGTAAACAAGACTCGTTTTAACCTCTCCCAAAGTGTGACTTAATAAAGATGAAAACACAAGGTGTCCGTTTCCCCACTCGCCGGGGAGGCTGAATGAGAACCACATGCGTAAATACACCCCGGTGTGCGGCGCTAAGTGTGTGCATGAGAGAAGAAACAGTAATCAGATTGGTTTCCTGTGACAAACAATAACATTTATTTTAAACCAGCAGCATTTTTTTCTCAGGCAAGCAGCAGTAGCTCCCAGGGTAATCAGAGCCAGACTCGTCTCAGCTCCGAGACGCCGGGATGTTGCTACCTAGCTGTCTTTGGACCAGTCAGGGCAAGTGGGAGGTCACATCAGCGCTGGTGTAAGACAAGATGGTATTGCTCTTTAAGAATAGCTTTTGTTTGGAAGAGGATTCAGGGGAAAGAGATCATGGGTGATTATTTTAAATATAGTACTTAAGGGGTTTTATCAGCTGAGCTTTTACTGGGATTTTCCTCTCCATAAAAAAGTACAACAACTTCTTAGCGCCTGGGCTGAAGTGGAGCGCCGCAGCATCAAGAGCTGTGGGTAAAGACCATGTAGGATTCTTAGCTTTTTAAGTTGCTGTGTTTCAATTGACCATTGATTATTCAAATAAGGTCACAATTTCTTATTAGTGTTGCTTGGCAGGTCTGTAATTCATTAATATTGTTTATTGTCTTTCAGTGAAATACAAGTAGACTGATAAGTTAGTTGATCTTTCATCCAGGATTGGCTTATTACAGGTATGTTGGGATTTATTTATATGTGAACAGACAGTCAAATATTCTCCTCAGTACATATCTTGACCAAATCCTTAAAGAAACGAAACAAAAAAGGGAAATGGTAAGGTACACTGAGGATTGTCAGCCAAAAGGAAAGATGGGATGATCTATCTATTGATCAGGCTATAGTGAAATGAATCAAACCTGCTGTCATCATTAAAGCCTGTTCAATGCAAATGCAGATTAAAACTACAACAAAATGAGTCACTGAAGTTGTGCAAAGTTCATTGCAGTGAAGTTATCATTGTGCTGCATCATCATATGTTGATATTAGAAACACTTGTTGATATCAGTTTCAGCCTTACTGCATGTCTCTAAAGAGGATATATAATGGAAATACTTTGGTGAAAACTTTGAGCATGTAAGGGTGCTATTATTGGGCTCATCTTTTACCTCTTGCTGCATATCTGTGTTTCGCAGTCCCTATAAGGATCTACTTTAATTATTTAATGTGGAAGCTTATCTCAGTTTCCCTCCATTTTCATAATGAGTGATAGCTTTGGTGCCCCATGTAGCTCAGCTTAACTGTGATCAAGTGGAGGCCTGTGGGAGCTCCCAGCACGCTTACAGTCCCCTAGCAGACAAACGCGCCGGCAATGATGGATCACACGGTTTTCATCACAAACTCATACGAGTGTCTGCTCGCCTCAACTTAAGGGCTTCTGACCTAAGAGCTCCCCTCCTGTTGGGGTGATTTTAGTTGGACAAATTTCAACTCCTACAGGGTCTCTGCCGGCTGTGGGGAGGGAGTGGGGGGCTGGGGGGGTGGCTGCAGGACTCATCTGCCTCTTATTACGCACCTAAATTGAGTACGTACACAGTGAATGTGTTAATGGATAGAAATGCGGTGCAGGGACATGGCGTGCAGGGCTGGTAAAGAGAACCTTCTCCCATGGCCTGTTAGTCTGCCAGGGTAGCCAGAACTCTCAGTTTATCTCTGCTATTATGTCTAGTGTTATGTTACTTGGCAGTGGTTGGAAACGCAGATATTTCTGTGTTATTTATTTACACACTGCACATGTGAGTATGTTCCTTAGGGACGATTGAAGAACTTCAGAAATGTACAGTATTTCCCTTCTTACTTTCACTTTTGTGGCCTGCTGATGTGACCTAGAATTTCATGCCAAATGCTAATGTTGACTTCAGTAGATTCCAAAGTCTCGAGCCAGCTGCTGTCCTTTATAAGCATTACAAAACAGGCATTTGGTGAAAAGAGGACCACCACAAGTCTTGAAAGTCACCTGATAACGAAAGGGAGTCTGTAAATTAACACTATTCACCAGGAACATGCAGACATTACATTTTGTTTATGCGTATGAACCGTTGAAAAACAAAACTTCACAAGTGAAACAACCCGTTTTGTAGATTTCAGGAGAGCTGTGCAGGGAATTATTAAGAATGAATGTCCTGTCCAGTGTTTTGAAATCCACAGGCTAATTTCACGAGCGGATGAGAAATTAGTTTCGCACGCTGCACATAAATGTGTGAGCATTTCCTCGCGAGGGCTGATGGTGGTGGGCGCAGCATAGGCAACCTGTGGCAGCAGTGTGTGTGTGTGTGGAGAAACTCTCATGGCAACCGACAGTGCCACCAGTTGTTTGATACTGTAGCTTGGCATGGCGAGCGCCTCACTGAGCCCACAATGGATCATGCATGACCACTACACTTAAATATAGAAGTGCAGGCAGCAAAACTGCAGCTATTCTACAAGTAGCTGACGGAAGGTCCTGTTGCACAGTAGCAGGCCTGTGAAAACATATCATCATTACCTTAATAGAAAATGTCATCCGGTAGCACTTATGTTGCCCACAAACTGCATTTGCTATTGCAGTTTAGTCTTACAAAGGTAATTTTTAGTTGCATTTTCTGGTTGCATTTGTGGAATTTTATGATTCTGAGGCAGACAAACATAAACTGGTGAAAGAGGCAACACAAACAGGAATGATGTCATCTGCCAGAATGTCTGTTTGTTTTAAACCTCCGTATCAGTTTATTGGATAAACTCTGCGCACGAAAGATATTTGATATGTTGAGTGTTTTGACTAATGGGTCAGTCCGTGCTGGTTTGTTTGTATGTTTTTGTATGAAAGATTTTTATATAGACCCCAGATTAGCAACTGCTGTAGCTGAAGCTAATGGACATCTGAATAAAGAATAAAGAAGCAAAGATATCATTCATATTAGTGAGGGTAGCTTGGCATTGAACTCTCTCAAGAAGCCACCTAGTAAATCACAGGAGTCCCCCTTTTAAAGGACTATTTTCTCTTTTCCTGCTGGGAGTTGGATAAGCTAATATGTGACCCCACTCTGCATATATGCTAAACATGCCTTAAGCCAGCGTTAAGGCTAAAAGCAGGGGCAACTGGCTAGCATAGCCTAGCCCTCCTGTGGTTATCCATTAACACATATCATATTTAATTTATATGCACACATAAATGTTAAGTTTGTTGTGCGCTACATGCTTTAAATGTTTCTTGGCTAACAGAGTTCTTGCTTCCAGTCATTATCTTAAGCCAGGCTAATCACCTCTCGATGCTAGCAGCACAGCCCACTTAATACTCAGTGGTATCGGTCCGCACGTCTAACTGTCTGCAAACAATAGAGGTCATGCTTTCCAACAGCACTTATAACAGTGTTGTGGTTCCTGTGCAATATTCCACCCAGTAATAAATGTAATGTCATAAATATGACAGCCAGTTCAGACAGAGCTAGTCATGCCCCACCCACTGTGCTGCACAGAACCAAACTCTATATTAAACTGTTGCATCAGTGTAATGCTCCTTGAACTCTACACTTTCATAGACAATAGTATGTGAACAAACTGTCCCAATTAAGCAAATACAGGTAAATATCCTGATCGTGGTTTAGTTAGATAGCAGGATACAGACACAGAGATATTGAGATGCATGTGACAACCCTCGTTCTGCCATTAAAAGACAATCAAACGGCAAATGTTCTGGTATTCAGATGATGCAGTGAAAAACCAAGGAGGGATTGAGGATTAGAAACAGCTTGGAGTGCAAATTGAATTAGCCCTTTTCAGATGACTTGGAGTAAGAAATGAAATGTCATCCTCGCCCATGAAGGCAGAAATGCAAAACATGTGAATGTGAAGAGCATCTTTTTTCTCTCCTTTTCTTTTTTTTTCTCTCTTTGTATGCTGACTCTTTTTACTGTACTAAGATGTGTCAGGCATAAATCATCACAGTGGGGATGAGAACCAGCCGCCTGCGCCTCTCACACTCATGCTAGATGGTGAGCCGTGCTGCTGTCTTCAAATTGTGTGTCACAGCTTTAACCCTGCTCGGACAAATTACCTCCTGCGGTGGTGCCGCTCCCACCAACCAACAACCAACAACAAAAAAAAGACACCAGACTGATTCATAACTTGTGGTTTACATGAATCATTTTTGGATTCATGAAAGCATGCGAAAGATTTGCCCCAAATAACATCAAACACATGCATATACATACATGTAATAGAATTTACAGTGTTTTCTTCCAAAGTGAAACTCTGCATTGCAAAGTGAAATGTGATCACTCTATATCACAAAGCGTGAGTACAACAGCAATAATCATTAGTTTTCTGCTAACGACACTTGCATTGGAGCAATAATCCACCAGTAAATCTGAAACTCAAACTAAAGGCTGTTTTAGTGAGCCGGAGCTCAAGTACGCAGCTTGTAGACAAAGTGATTGTGTTTCACTGAGGCATAAGCCATTCTGTCACTATTTTTATAGACCTACAATCCCAACCTGCTGGAGAAGTTTTTTTTTTTCTCCTCACCCCGTCTCTGCAAGAAAGTTATATGCAGCTCCCTGGTGCTGGATTTGAAGTTGATATGCAAGACTCATCGAAGTTAATAACGCCGGGAGCAGACGAGTGAGTGTAAGAGGTGGGGCGGCGTGTTTCTCTGCTCCCCTGGCTCCTGCCGTGTCGGTGTTATGGTTATGACACCAGAAATTGGCTCCGACTATGGATCCTTCTTTCAAAAGTTGCTTCTGGTGAGAGACTCGGGTCGTAACAGTGTGGTCATGTAACAAGAAACTGTGTTTTATGATCTCGCTGATGCAACTCAAGTATATATTCACTGATGTTGTTATTATTATACTGTTGTTAATGTCTGTATTTCTTTGTGCAGTGATATTTTGTATCTTTCATAAATAAGGAAAAAGCCTTTTTCATGGCCCAGAAATTCACATTGCATGACTGCATGATACATACAGTAGGTCTGGTGACTAATCTGATTGACTTAGCGTACATGAAATCCCCACTGGATAATTAAAGTAGTTTCTACCAGGAGGACATTGACATTTTTTCTTACTTATGCATCATCGTTTTGGGAATAGTCATGTGTCATACACTTAAAAAATAGGCAACAACAGGGGCCTGGTTTGAGTGTACTGAGTGATGCAACTGGGGGGACTAACTGTCCAGTTTGCAGTTAAAATGCTGCTGTTTGTCTTGATGTCATGAATTTCTCCAAAGTCTCATGTTGTTGTGCCATTTTTGAATATCAATATTATTCCAATTTATATGACATATTTATTTAAATATTAATATTTAAGTTTAAGTTGACATCTGTCTCATAGCTGATACGCTACTGCTTGGAATATAAATGAGTTTGAGATTGAGGCTTAAAAAGTAACACTGCTAACAGGACATCACTAACTGTCACTCCCCTAAAATTTCTATCTGGAGCATACTCTGTATTGGTGGGTGGGGGGGTATTTTACTACAGATACAAGGCACATGCTGTACGGTGATGATGGGTCTGGAACTAGGTTATCCATCACCGGCCGCCCTCAGTCCACGGGTCCCTGGCCAATACCACATCCATTATCAGCTTGTGGGGATACAACGGAGAAAATGAAAGGGCTTTTTCGCCAACAGGAGGCTGCATTAAAAACGTATGGACAGATGTGAGAGTCTGGCAGACCCACTACACTTTTCACTCTGAGGACACAAACTCAGGAATGTTTTCTTGTAAATGATGAAATGGTGCACAGGGACAGACATTATATATGTTAGAGCTGACTTTTAACCAAACATAATGTACAAGGCAGAGCTTTACATTTTAGAAACAAAAGAAAAGCACTACAAATACTAAAAAAATCAACTTTGTTTTTGCACTCAACTACACTTTTTAAACACATGCATGAATATAAATGTTTCACAATAGATATTTATGGCTCAGAGAAGAGTACAGTGTAAAGAAGACCTAATTTTCCTCTGTAACATGAGGCAGAAGAGAAGAAAAATCCCACCAAGACTGGGCCAAAAGTGCTTTTTCATATTGTAAATTAAGGAGAAGACTGTGGCTTTCAAAGCAAACCATTATGATAGTTAACGTAGAACCACTTTAAAGGCCAGCTGCGGGAGTGACGTGAATAATAGTGTTTAATTTGTCTAATCTTAGCAGGAGCAGTGGGTGGCGGGGGGTGGGGGGGGTGGGGGGGTCGCTGGTACCATGCTGGCACTTGAAGAGAGCTGCTTCCACCACAATGTGGTGCAAATGCCCTAAATTATCGTTTGGCTGTGTTGCTGTTGTTTTTTTGTGTCGCTCGCCCCCTTTCATTTGTAGTTTGTTTGTTATCGTGTGTGCCCAGAGGACAGAGACGGTGCGACTACTGTGGAAAAGTTGGAGCAGGAGGAAGTTTGGCACGTGAACGCTCGATTGAGGAGATGATTTTCTGGTTCTCTTTCAAGGGGGCTGTAATTTGCCCGAGCGCTATAAAATCCCTATAAATAAATAATTTAAGAACTTAACAGATGTAGTTTGGAAAGTATTTACAAGGGCAAGTTCCTCTGACCCTTCTCGCTGCAGCAGAGACATTCACTTGGCCACGTTATAACGTTACATGTATGGTGAGCCTTATTTAAAGTGTCAATAAAATTGTCTGCTTTTGGAAGCAGGTTCGAATGTGGCTGCTCACAGTGTGAGCGGTTTAAAAATACAAAATAATGCAGATATCAACAGTTTTGCGAGTATTCATCATCCCAGCGGCTGTGGTTTATGCTGAGCTATATTTCCTTTATTTTATTTTCCTAACTGAATTCAGCACTGCTGCCTCTTGCGCTGCTGCACCAGCCAGCACTAGTTTGGCAGTGGAAAAATTCACTGCTGATTTTTATACTGCTTGTTTTCAATTTGACACAGTTTTACTTTGCTGTAAAAGACGACCCTGGATGGAGACATCTCTCCTGTGATTCTCCCAGCGGCTCTGCTCAGCGTTGGTTTGCGTTGGAACGGGAGATGTTGCTCTACGCTACGAGCGGCTAGATAGTCTCGTACTATTTATTATTATAATCCCTCAGCACACATTATAATTATGCGACAGAGCTAATAGTGCGCTGAAATGTAAACCTGTGTGACATCAAATAAGATTTAAAGCAGGCTTTAAGGAAAAAAGGAAGAAACGTCTTTTAAGTGTGAAAAGATAAACACAAATGTCATCTGCAGCTTTAACAAAAACAAATCATGGTCATGAACACCCAACATAAAGAGGAGAAGGCACATACTGCAGGGGCAAACCGTCTGTGTGTGTGTGTGTGTGTGTGTGTATCGCACCTAAATTAAACCATGTGGCCACCAAAAGTCCCTCACCACTCTCCCGACCCCCTCCTTCCAGCCACCCACCCACCCACCTCAATCTCCTCGTTCCTTCAACCCAGACCTCTCATTGACCTTCCAGGCGCTCATTGTCCCAAAGTGAGACTTGATTACTGGCCTAAGCCCTGTGAAGGTTCGCCTCAGTGGCCACAGCTGATCTTTTATACTAATTTCGGATTAATGCGGGGTCTGCAACACTGCGTAAACACAGCCACTGAGAAGGCCCCTGCCACACAGAGCTAAACATTAATCCTCCTTAATGCTGAGAGTCAACTTCCAGTCCTTATCAGAATTTGTCTTAATCTCTGCCTAGGCTGTACAAAACTCCACTGCTCAATAAGTAAAATGTACACCACCAAACAACAAATGAGCCAATGAGCTGTGGCTGGAGCAAGCAAGGGGGGGAAAAACAGCACAATGTAGTGGTGAAGAATAGAAATGAAGCCAGACTTACCTCAGAGATCTTTAAAACACTTGTCCTGGTTTGCAGACTCTGAATGAAGATTTAAGTGAAGACCAGGGAAGCAGAGCAAAGGTTTCACTTATTGCCTGGAATCAAAAAGTTCAGTTCAAGCTTTGTTGTTTTGAAAAATTTTGACTCTTTCATTGCTCATTTTAAGCCTCTGCCACAAGCATGTTTTCAGCAAGTTTCCCCCACTCTCTGACTCTCTTTCTTATTTTTCTCTCTCATGCCGCTACGAATCCACTGATGTGTGGGGATTTTTTTTTTTTTTTCTTACCATGTGGGTCCTAGTCCCTGTCTAGTCTAGCGCCCTTCCCTAGGCTGAGTACGCTTGTCTGTAATTTTCTCAATATGAGATATGTGATATATTATTTCAGCAAATATCTCGGCTCAGTTCAGCAGCGTTTTGAATACTTTGATTTATGACTGGATGTTTTTGTATCATAACCACTGGCATATTTATGGTGTATTAAAGTCAAAGACTTGTTTTTTTTTCTATTAAAAGAAAAAAAAAACACTAGGGGCATTTTCTGTTGGTGTCATCTCTTGGGGTCATGCAGCAATGCAGACATCAGAGCAGAACAGGTTTCTTTGAAATTTTCTTGCAAAAAGAAATGCAACTAAAATATTTTACAGTGTGTTCTTATAGTCATTGGCAAAAAAAACCTGCTTCAAATTTACCAAAAGGAGAAAAATTCCAAGTGTATTATTCACATTTGTTTTATAATTCCTCATTCAGTTTCTTAATGAATTTCTGTCAAACTAAAACAAAATGGAGAAACTTTGTATCGATGACAATGAATAATCAAAGTCTAATGGATGAATTTAAATGTATTTCATTACATTTTGGTCGGCTTTGCAAAGGAAACTAGCGGCTTATTTCAAAATAAGGGTGAATTTCCCGCTCCAGGGTCCCGCTGGGGAAATGAACAGCCCAGCCCTCTGGGTGAGGAACATTACGCCAGAGCATCACAGGGAACGAGGCGACTAATCTCTGCGTAGCCCAGTCCAACAAACAGTGCCGCAGAATGACATGTGGACTGTCGAGGAGTTGAACATGTGTGTGTGTGTGTGTGTGTGTGTGGTGGACTGGACCATGTGCATGTTAAGCTGGCAAATGTAAACACAGTCGGCTGGGGCAAAAAAAAAAGGAGGCCACATAATTACAAAGTTTGAAAGTAGATGCCAAAGCGCAGCGTAAGCTCTTATAAAACAACAGGAGTATGGAGAGAAGTTGGGGGATGCCTCACACATACCTACATAACATACTAGGACTTTAACAGACCTGCTGTTTAAAGTGACTTCACTTTCACATGCCGCAGCCCGGGTGAGAGACTCTGTTGACTTTAACAGTTTCTTTTTGGCCGCACTACGCTTTGCAAAAACAAAATTACCCTGCTCTGAGGTTTTGGGAAAGAGCTTTTAATTTAACGGTTGCATTTGGCAAGAATCCTCGTCACTCTGAAAATTCATCACTCTGAATTTTCTATTTTCTTCCACATGAAGATTCATCTCGCTGCTCTGTAATTATGCTGGTGAGGAGATCAATGAGCTGGGAGGCTTTTCGTCCAAACTTGGGTCAATAACTTTAGGATTCTTTGAGACGGCTCTGCGCTGCCTCTAGCCACTCTACATTATTCAATTTTTTACTGAGGTTAGTGCTAGTCTTTTATGAGCTGTGAACTGACCACAAATGTACGGACTAGGCCGTCCCAAAGTACATCCCTTACCCCTCTTCCCATCCTTTCTCAGCTACTCTTCTCAAGTCTATGGGAAAGGGCAAAAAAAGATGGCAACAGCTTTAAAACGGAAAAATCCTTTAATGCAATTCCTACCTTATCTAAAACACCTACATATCTGTCTCCAGTCTGCGGCCTTTGAAAGGATATTTCAGGCCTGGGATTGAGGGGGAAAATCTCCCTTCAGAAGCAGGGCTAGGGATGAGTTATAGGCATCTAAGAGGCTGGAAATCTCAGGGGCCTGACCATGGCTTTAGCATACAGCTCCAACCACGGCCAAGGGCCTAAAGCAGCAGAGGCAGCCCCCCCTCCTCTCGTGCACCCCCTCGGCCCTCGTCAAAGGAAGAAATATAGAGAAGCATGAGAAGGCAGTACTGATATTAAGAATTAAGAGGGCCAGGTTTTGGTTTCATGGTGTTTTTGATTCACACATGTTCCAATAAAGTCTGGATGATCAGCCCAAGTTCTGCTGCTGTAACCTTCTGCTCCTCCACAGACATTTACTGTCGCTCTCAGGAGAGTAATCAGACTGAGGAGAAAAGAGTTGGCTAAAGGTGAAATGTAGGCACGAGATTATTTCATTTTATTCCACAAATAAACAAACAAAGAATAAATCCTAAATCATGTACTTCTGGAGCTTTCATCTGCCGCTCATGGTCTTCCCAAGGAGACAGCTCAGGTGTCTTGCTGTATGTCTTTGAATAATGACTTGTGTCTCAAATAGTCCTCCAACTTTTTTTTTTTGTTGTTCCCAGAGTTGAACTCCTGGACTAAAAACGTCTCGTGTGACGCTCCACATATCCACTGAGATTCACGCTGACCACAGACAAGTGTGAAATCTGCACAAACATATATTGTGCTCATGAAAGTTAAACTTCCAAGAAAGACACATTTTTGAGTGGCGCTGAGCTTAAAAGGTCACATAACCAAATGTTATGAGTTTGATAATGTGACTATAGTTACATGAGGTTTTGAGAATAAACTTTTTCTTTTACTGAAATAAAACTTTACTCAAAGCACAGAAAGATGTTTGGCCACATTGTTACCAGCACAGATGTTATTCTTTGGGTTTTTATTATGTGTGCATTTTATAAAATTTTACAACACAATGCTGAAAGTGTGATAAAACTTGTGTACATGTCTGAAAGTGCTGTATAGTAAGTGCTCTCCATGTTATTGGCTCCAAGCTCTAAGACTGGCTGCCCTGCCCAGTGTCTCTCTTGTCTTTGCCCCTCTATTAGTCTGACTTTAACCCACTTCTCTGGTCAGAGCCAGTAAATTTTCCAGCAGAGGATAAAGTTCAAGAAGATAAAATCAAACAGATGTCAGTGTGAGGGTGAGTCTCTGTGACCCAGAGAAGTGCTCTCATCAAAGAGCTGAATCATTTGTTTTGAATTATTACATTGTTATCAAAAGCGACGGCAGCGGCCTGTTTGAGGAGGAATCTGATCTGTTTGTCTAAAAACGCAGGCGAGGATACTCTGGCCCAGTGGAACCATGGGAAAAGAGTGACGGCTGACAGGAGGAGGCAGCTGGGGATGGGTTTGATTGACAGCCATCAGCTATCTTTGGACTTTTTGTTGACTTTTGTTTTAGCGGAGCCGAGTGTTGACTGTCTGGCACCTCACTCCTCACGCCAAATTTCTCCACCTTCCGGGCAAGTAAACAGGTGGAAGAACAATTTAAAGAGAAATGTTGTGTTGTGAATATTTTTGTATTCACGACACTCCTGCACGGCACGTTTCCTCTGTTGTAAATTTGATTAAGTTTTACTAATGAAATTTGTGATAAGATCAAAAGCAAACAAAGATGCTGGACAGATAAGTTGAATAAATGTTGATTCTTTGGGAATCGTTTGGCACACATTGAACTTATTTAGTCTTACACCAGAGGAAGATCATACCAGTCAGGGTCATACGTTCACGCAAAGTTCATGTTAAGGTTACATTTTTGCCTTATCTCTTAAATCTTGTCTCAACTGATGAGAGAGGTTAAGTCCTGGACAATAAAATGTTGCTTTAAAAAAAAACTACCCACGATACCTTGTGATATATAAGTAATAAAGGAAATAAACACAGAACATCTGACCAAATATACACAAACTATTTACATCTGTTGCTGTAATTCAGGCTCTCAGGAATTTACACGATGAAAAAGTGAGAGTGTTGTCTTTTGAAGGGCCCAAAAACAAACTGGATTTCAAAGTGTCTGCGACATAGGAAATTCGAGGTCACCCGAGGGGGGTTGGTGGGGTGGAGTGGGGTGGAGTGGGGTAAACTAACTTTTGGTGTTTGCACACTTTACTCATGTGAAGTCTCGCTGGATGAAGCATGCAATTTCCGTTTGTACAGTAACTTATAGGACACATGAATGTGAAAGGCGGCTTGCCTTCACAGAGTTGTGTTAGTAAGCCAGCAACAAGGTACTCTCTATTTTAAAGTGAACTTCAGTTTTTTGTTTTTATTAACCTGCCTGTCAAATGTGACAGTGCTTTAACAAAAAACATTTTTATTCATTTTTCCTATGGATATTGAAAAGCAGTGACATTTTGTACATTTCACACCTTTTTCTATCAGACATGGCTTTATAAGACTCCAGAGTGCTGTGTGGTGTGTGGTGGCCCAGAGTTACACAGTCTCCTGAAATGTCTCGCAAGCAGGATGAAGCACGAGGGCCTAGCTAGCTGGGATCACAGGAAGACGTTTGATAAGCAGACCCCAGAGTGCTTTCGCTCCCAGCAGACTATTCTCACATTCACAGTGCGGGGGCGGCATGCCAGTAGCCAGATTACTCACCACAGCAGTCAGTACAGCCTGTCAGTCTACGCTGAGGTTAGTCGAAGTTCATAGCAAATGGTCCAACAGGTCAGTTTCCAAATAATGTCACTTAAAAATATTCACCTTTTAAATGCTGGAACATAATAATAACTACAACTTTTCCAGGGTGTAGGTTAATGAAATACAATATACTCACAGACACTGTGTTTATCTCAGTTTAAGGTTAAGAATTCTGAATCATAGTAAAACACACAAAAAGAAGCTAAGTCAGTGATTAGCTCATCTCAGATTTAACCAACCAGACAGAGCTGTTTGTGACGACCGGCAAATGAGGATTATTTTTGTAATGTGATGTGTTACAAACTAGAATATTTGTAAGTGCACACTCTGAAACACAGCAAAACAAACGGCAAATACTTTTGTTTTATCTCTAGGGGTTTTTCGTCAACTTGCCCTTAGAGCCACAATGACTGACCTGTGTGACCTTCAGTTTGTGTGACGTTTAGTCAGAAACATGTCACCACTGACACAGTTTCTCTGTATAAACGGCCTATTCTGCTTTTTTTTTAGATGTCAGCTTGTCAGCGCTTGAATAAGATTTTAAAACTTTGCTCGGTTTAATCAAATTTGCTCAGAGTTATCACCGCAGTGTTCGACTCTTTTTGTCTGGCTTTTACCATGGACACAGTACGACATCCACTGGTCACTTTTAACATGCTATAACCGTGGCTGCTGCCACAGCTGTCATAGCAGATAATAATTATTATCAGACCGAAGACTCTTCAACAAAGTTGTGTCTTCTCTGACCCATGTGAATGAACCACCGACATTAGCTGCTCATGATGATGATGTTAAGTTGATTTCACAAAGATGAATGTCCCTGAATTGACAACACTGAACTGCACACAGCATGGGCATAATTACAATCGTGTTTGCGCCCCGGGGGGTGGGTTACAACCGTGAACACTGGTTGAACATCCTGGCCAAATGGTCACAGAAGCATAAATAAATAACCGTGACACCCCTGGTGTGATTCTGGCAGGAAGCCTTTGTCAGAAGTCATCCCCTTCTCTCTTGCCTTATGTTTCCTGTCCAGTTCGCTTTGAGCTCATCACATTCCCTGCTCTCAACAATATCTAAAGCCTCCTACATGCCAGTGTAGGAGAGAGAAGAGACTTTTCTCTGTTTCAGGCTTACTTTTTGACTGCAGTTACCAGGATTATATAGGCTTCTGAACAAAAAAAGCAGCAAATATCATTGTGATGCAAAATACCATGTCATGTGGCTTCAGGTGAGTTACTTAGGTACAATTTTGGGGAGGATGCATGACCACAAGAGGTCAGGGAGTGAAGTTATTGAGAGTTGAACGAGTCGAGCTGTGACACCAGATGTGATAATAAGTAGAAACAGGTATGTTCCAGTCATTTAAAAAGTGGCTGTGTCCAAAATGTACTGTGTCTGTGCATGGATATGAAATGGCCAAAGACTGGGCCTGCTTCGCTGTATTTCTCTGGATAAAAGAAGTTGTTTTTTTTAAAGAAAGTTCATGTCCATCACTTTACTTGTGCATAAGAATCCTCTAGTAGAAGTACTCTCACAGTGTGACTTGATATTTCACATTGACATTTAACAATAATCAGTGATTCTCCACAGAGAGACGCGCTGTCAACAGCAGCAAACCGCCTCATCTGCCGGAGGCGACGCGGGCTCATAATGACTTGCAGAGGATTGCTTCTGGACCCCTGCATCCCTCCGTTATTGATACAGTAGGGTGGGAAGATAGCTCTATTTTCTGCAGAGGTGAATGATGAGTGCGGCACCGTTTACATACTGTATTTTCCAGTGTTTGCCCTGAGGAAAGGAGCCTTGGTGGAATTTGTATTGACTCTACAAATGTTTAATGAGCAAGCAGCAACAGCAGCTGGTTGCACAGCGCTGATGAAATGATGACACAAGACACACGTGTGTTCATGTGCACGGCAGCGACTGGGCATGTGTCGCACACAGAGCACTGTACATGCCATAGTTGTACTGGTAAACAATTTTACAATTTTATTTATTTTCTATTTTTTTTTCTTGGTTTTTCAGAATTTAGACTTTTTGTGAAAGATTTATCAGTGAATTTAATGATGCTCAGTTGAATTGCTGTTTTATATACAGTAGGTACAATGAAAGATATTAATTTAATCATACATCATTTTGAAATGGACACAAAATTGACGTAACATACTTTTTAATAATAGAACATGAAAACTCAAATTCCCACAATAAAACAAAATTCTTCATAGATGGCATAATATAATATAATACAGTTTGACTTTCACACAGAAATGAGTAGAAACAAAACTGAATGAATATATGCATAAACAAATATATAAAAATGAAATGGGGAAAAATAAAAATACACAAATAGCATCATGATGAAATTGGCTTTTCAACCTCATGTAAGTCCAGAATAGTAAAACAGCAGAAACACTGTGGTACTAGGCATCGTGTTGATCTTTAAGAGAGCGTGGGCAGCCACAGTCCACAAAGCTAACCCTGTCATCTGGCAGCAGATTTGCAAGAGAGATAAACTGAGATCCTACAGGGGATCAAACCCAGCCTCTATCTCTAACAGAGGATTTAGCCAGCAGAGACTAAAGGGGCTAGAGCAGAATTACTGTGTATGGAGCCCGAATGAGTCGTCGCATTTACCCTGCAAGTTGGTTGCTTTTGTGCCTTGATACTGTTTAGCAGGATAATACAAAAGATAAAAATGCATTTTCATCCTGTGTTACAGGTTAACATGAAGGTCCATTTGGAGGGGAGGTATAAACCTAACAGCGGCACTTAGACACTATTTTACATTTGTAGCTTTGCAGCACCAGGAGCCTCTTAACATAAATTATGCATCTTTTAATGAAACTTTATTGGCAACGCTCTAGTGCCAAGTGACAAGTTAGTCTAAATACAAAACAGACTTACTAAAGAATGAGTGTCATTCATTAATATGTAATGAATTGTTGGTTCAATAGTATAATGTTAATGAACCACTGAAAGTGTGGAAAACATCAGAAACATTGTCAAGGATTAGATTTTTCTTTTTAATACAGACATAATTAATTGAATAGGAAGCACTTAAAAAGTAATGAGTGATGTAAATGACTTAACTAGATGTACTGAGGAAAAAAGTAGGCAGTCTAACTGAGCAGTGTTTGTGCTAAATACTGAGGATATTAGCAGGTGGTGCATCATTGTATATATGACTGAATTTGGGATTTTACAAGAGTGTTCACTTTTATTCCAGAGGAATTGCGCACTTTGAATCCCATCTGTGACCTTTTTCATGGAACCATATCAGATTTCGTTCTTGTTATAGTGAAAACCTCATGGGTTTTATAAGGTCCACATTTATTAGTACTATTAATAGACATTTAGATGAGGGGTGGGATGGAGTCGGGTGCTGCAGTGTCAGCTGGGTATTTGATTCTGTTGACCAACCAAATTAGAAGCCAATCAAAGTAAAGGTAATTTCCCTACAGGACTTTTTGAAATGTCAAAAGAAGCCAAGTTGAGATAAACAAGGAAGAAGGGATGTGGATGATAACACATAGGCATTATAATGCTTAAAAACCTTAACCAATGGATTGTTTTGATGAATTGATTGAACCCTAACCCTCATTTATCAATATTTTCTTTTATTATTATTGAATAAAATGACCTGGTACAGTGAGAAACAGTAACCAGTCCTGACGAACCCACAGAGAATCAACATTGTAGTGTGCAGGTCTTTGCAGCCTCTAAGATCTAATCCCATTGCTTCCCAAACCATGGCCAGCCATTCACAGATCACTGAGCTCGTGCTCGGCTAATGTGTGTTGTTGGTTTAGCTCAAAATGGCGGATAGAAGAAGAAAACAAGTCGCTCATGTCGGGCTAAAAGAAGAGTGACACTGTACCAAGATACAGCACTCACAAGCCTTTGTAGAAACCAGGCAGACAGGCAATGGGTCCAACCTATGGTGCCTGATTCGGTTGTGGTTTGCAAATAAAAGTGGCGGTGTTCGTGGGCAGGAAGCCAGTGAGGGATCGCATCCTTGTCACTGCAACGGGGAATTCGACCAGTTGGTTTGGAAAGCCCCGACCGTGGGCGATGGGATGTAGAGATAGCGTGTTGCATGCTGCGAATAAAGCTCCAGGTTGGCAGGAGAAAAGAAGCGGCGGGCGATAACCATGCTCACTCAATTTGTAAATCAAGACACAGGACAGGCTTTTCACTGGGGGGCGTGAGAGCAACAGAGCACTTTAGTGGCTAAAAGACAGACTTGGAAGCAGGATGAGATTAGCAGGTATCTATCAGCATGCCTGATTTACTAGTGGGGTGTTTTAGGAACTACATAGCTGCCAGTCATTTTGCTTGTCACATACACTGTAAAAAAAGTTACCACAACCATGAGAGGTACCGACAGTTTTGTGAAGGAAAGGATTTTTTTTTGGACAGCAATAATGGCACCTTCTGATTTTATTTTGGTAGTTTTGACATTTGGAAGACACCACATTCTCACAATTTATCAATAGTACAAGATTGCACAGTGATTGGTGTAAAGAACAAATTGTGGTTGCACATTTATGACAAAATTTGTCCCATTAAAAAAAAGGTAATTTCTTGCTCTGATTTTGCAGCCAGCTTCCTTCTTGTATCTTACTTTGACTCTCATTGTTACCATATTCTAAGTATTGAAATACAAAATAATTGAATGTTAATCTTTGTTTGAAATATTGACAACAAGATCGATTTTTGTGGAAGAACGTGAAATAGACAAATCACAATAAGACAAAACTGACTTTACAGCTGAAATTTAAGTCGTGTGAATATAAAACCAACTCATACAATCTTTAGAAAAACGTATCGTGTATTTCAACATTTTTCCTATTTATTGGTTTGGTACTGGTGAGTATTGCAGAAGGCAATTTCAAACAGCAAAACAATGTTTTTTTTATAGACCTCATGATTTAAACCCAAGAGTATAGATAAGCAAAAGTAAAATCGTTCTCCAATTTGTCCCATGCATGTAGGATTTTCAGAGATCGCTAAAGCAAAAAAAAAAAAAAAAAAAAAAAAAGCAAGGACGCATATGAGTTGGAGAAATCTGCATTCTGAATCATCTGTGTACATTGGAGGTCAGAGTTGCAGTGCAAACTATTAGCCCTCTCCCCAACCCCTGTTGCACAGCCCTACTTCTTATTACTACAATGGTGGTTTCACCTTTTCAGTTTAATCATTCCAGTAGATATTAAACTCTCCCGGCAGGCTGGGGGCTATATAGTGTAGGGATTTACAGAGGGATTTGCATCCTCCTTTCTGCTAGTTCAAATCTCTGTGTCTTCTCAGATCAAATTATCATAACCATCATCGGGCACAACTCCACCATGAAAATACAGAGCAGGAAAAACGCCGTCAGCGATTCCATGTTCCCCTTTTTCTCAGAAATATGAAATATGGTTATTGTGCAGTGCTATGTGGTACAATTCGAGTGTTATTCCATGGTAACAGAGCCATTGTGGAAAACATGAGTTATTGTCAAATAACTGTGTGATTGACATAAAAATTCTCCTTTGTAGTAAGAAGTTTATTATATTTCTGTGGCATGTTAACTCATATTTTGAGAGATATATTGTGTTTGTGATTATATTGCACTATAAAAAAGTGCCCTCTTTAACCCAGAAGTGTTTTGATGAAATGTAAGGGTCTCGGGGTCTGGAATAAAGCGTTTTCCTGAGGCCACATTAATGTGATTGTTTTCAAAGGTGAAAATTAAACTGGGTTTTTTTTTCTCCCATGCCTGAGAACTGGAGGCTCTTCATTAAATACAGCTGAATGCACCAAACACAAGAGGCTGAGTGAAAGTTTTCATATGGACAACTTTCATCTATTGCGGCGTATTATATATCCAACTTAATACATCATCAAGGGGGTTAACACACCATCGCGTGACTAGCTGTGATGCCATAAGACTGAAAGTAAATTAACGTGACGCGGCGGACCCTGGGACCCTTGATAAACGTGGAAACCTTTATTATTATTTATCTTATTTTGGGTGTGTAAGCTGAGAGCAGACGGGGGCGGGTCAGCACAATGTCCGGATTGTTACACGCTGCACGCACCTCCATACTGAGGGGAGAGAGATGAAGGCTTCCACCTATAGGAGCACCGCTTTACTTTCCAATCTCTAAACCTGAATATGGCTAGTGTGGGAAAAAGTGCGTTTTCTACCACTCTGCCTCTGACTGCAAGGGAACAGGTCAAATCCTCTGCCAGGTGCCCCAGGCTATTTTTCCTTTCCTCTTTTTTTTTTTTTTTTTTTTCTGAACACCTCCACACCAAGAGAGCAAAATCTCTGTCAGAAGGAGGAGGAGGGGAAAGGGAGGGGGAGGCAGAAACACTCTCCTGTTTTCACTTTGTGTGTGTGTTGAACCCTCTGGGGCTGAAATAATTAAGATCAATATATATGAAAGTTCAAGATACTTTTTTTCTTCTTTTTTTTTTCAAAGTTGGTTCATTTCAAGGTAATTAAAGCATGATCTGGATCTCATGTGAGTCTGCGTAGCCTCATTGACATACAGTATCACTGACGATGGGCAGATTTACGAACCATATTGCTTCAGCATCTGCTAATTACCCCGTCTCACTTTGTGTTTGGACCAATTACTGGCAGGGATACACACACAGACACACAAATTATGTCTCTTTTACTCTCCGATGCTTTTGCCTCATTCATTTTAAACACCACAATCATCTCATTCAGATAATGTTCATCTGCAGAGAAAAAGAAAATTACTCAGAGACATTGTTATTCTTCATTGTGAATAGTTATCTTCATCAGAATAATGCTACGTTACTGCCTGCTGTTTAAAAAAATACATAGGTTTTGTAAGAAAAATGTCAAAATCAAAATGAAATTGTAGTTTTGTTTAACATCAGTAAAAGAAATTAACTCATTTTGGTCTTTTATTTCAATTTTAATTGAAGAAGCGTCTTTTCTTTCATAAAATGTGTTTTTACCCGCAAAGACAACATTTTAACAAGTTCTAAACAGTGTATGCAAATTGCTATAATCCAGTTTATATGGTATAAATATGGGAAATGCAGTTCATTGCCCTGTAGTTGTAGTTAAAACATGAGACAATACATTCTCTGAGTTTGGAAGGAACGTAAAAATGTTTTTGTTTTTTTTCCCTCATCATGGATTCTGGTAAATATTTCATCTAATTCGATTGACATTTAAGGGCCAAAGGTTCGTGACATTTCTATGAACACTTAAAACAAAATGATCATGTGAACTTTACACTCCAGTAAAGAGAAGAGGAAAAAACACACCAAACAACCAAAATAAGCTGTAACAAAAAAAAACCCCCAAAAAACCAAAACTTTTTTACCTCTCAGCATTGAGACGTTGTCATTTCTCTGCTGAGCATCTCTGGCCCAAGTGACACCGGTCCATTATACTGTCGGAGCCCTCAACTCTTCCCCCAGGCAGCCCTCAGAGGTCACCTTGGGGAGGATTCCACTATCCACCAAGCCCCACCACACAACACCCTTCCCATCATGCCATTGTTCAACCCAATTCCACCTGGGATAGACACAAGAGGATTGGAGAGAGGCTGAGGAGAGGAAATGTGCCTACGTGCGTGTGTGTTTATGTGTGTTAAAATGTTGTGGTGTGTGTGTGTGTTTGTGTGGACGACCAGCTGTCCCAGGGTTCTTGGTGGAAGGCTGCAGCTGTTTAGGCAGCTTTATGCTGATAACGGCTGTAGCAGTGTGTGTGGAGAGTGCATGGGCACAATGGAGAGTAAAATATAAAGAGACGCAGACACTGTAATGTTCCCTGTTCAGCTTTTCACCTTCATAAAAACAATCAAATCAGCCAATGTAACATCCCTGTCTATATACATGGATCATTTAAACGACTGCTTTACCACTTAACTTTAACTGAACATTCCTGCACTAGAGTGTGATTATGTACTGTTAAACCACAGCTATGCTGCACTCGTTAGGAGCTCTGAACTCACTGGTAGTTTTAAAATGCGTGTAAGGTGGTCTCTAATCTAAAGGCAGCAACTAGGTCCATATGATCTGAAAATAGAAACGTAAATGTGTATGATCTCACCATGACTTTGTAAATGCATTGTACACCAGTGAGGATGAGGACTAAACAGATATAAATAATATCCAGAAATAGAGTTAACATGAACTCGAAGGACCTCAACAGATGTGAAATGACAGATAAATAGTGGAATAAGTGGATGTAGATGATGTTCCACTGGTTATAAAGTTGTAGACGTCCAATTGTTACTTTTTTACAGATGCCTTTTTGTGTAAGGGGCTTTTATTAGAGAGTCAGCAGCTGAGCGATTGACAGGAAATGAGGGGAGAGAGATGTTTCAGTTCCTGGTCTGCACCTTAAACCTCGGGGTCACCTGCTCCAGCTGAGTCTCTTTTCAGTTCATTTGAAAAACTTTGACCTTAAGTTTAAACAGAAGCAACAACCCCAAAAAAGACCTGGAGACAATTTGTTCAGAGGACGACACGACCCAACTGGATGCACCAGTTTTTTAGATCAGGTGCAGATGGTCCCACATTATGCACATTATGAGATGCTGTCTGAAGAGCAGGACCAGATCACTTGTGGGTCTTGGAGCCAGTGTAGTGCTGCTGGAAGGAGGAGTCCAATTTCCTGCGTGGAGCTTTAAGCCCCAACATGTGAAGTATTTTCAAACTGATTTGCACCAGAGTCCACCACCCAAATGTACATACTTATGACATCCACAAATTGGGATATAGTATGAATTACATAAATGGTGTTTGAGCACATAAGTCACAGGGATCAATGTGTCCTGCTTTGTCCTTTGTGCGCCTCGCCTCGGATTAACCAAAGCTGGAACAGCGTGGGGTCACTGTGTGCCACCTAATTTACAGCTGACATCCCATGTCTCCTACTGTGGGCACATGGAAGGCATGATGTGGGACACAGATGCCTGCAAAGGCCTGGCACCATGATAAATTTGGAAACAATACTCGATGCAGTGCAGATACAGGATGATTAATTGCAAGTGTTCCTAACCTTTTAGGGCAAAGCCCCGTGAGGCGCTGGACTCACGTACAGCTGCAGCTGCCCCATTGAAACTGTCACTTCTGTTGACTGTGGCAAGAGGAAGTCAAACTGTCATACTCCAAATAATTTGACATTCAGTCTCTGTTTTGTACTGGTGATTAGGCCTACCGTATAATCTTTACCTCATGAAAACAGCAATTAAGGGTCGAAAGGGAAATTGCAGTTTGAGAACTCTAAACAGTGTTTCATCCTTTCATGATGTGGTTGGAGACTTGATATCACTTCCTGGCAACAACATGGCGGTGGTAAGCTTCTGAAAGCATTTAGCCAGATTGCTGAATTCTTCTGTTGGGAACTATTTCAAGATGAGCAGGGTTTAACAGTTGGTAGACCTCTGTCCCTGCATTGTGTTCACATTATAAACCATGTCAGTAGGCACAGGTGATGGATTACACAGTGTTCAAACCATCAATATCACCATTGTCTCTTGATTTTTTTCTTTGATTATGCATTAAGGGACTAAACTATTTATCATCCATTCATTTTTCCCCCTCACTTTTTTAAGTAAATTTCCCAACTTCGTCACATGAACAATGGACCTAACACACGGACAATTATATAATATATTCCATTAACTTTATAACTTGATAACAGGGATAAATGCTGCCTCCCAATACTCACAAGGTAGGATTAGAGTGAGGGACTCTGCTGCTGACATACTTGGAAAACTTCAGCTGGGCCAATAAACAGAACACACAAAGAGCTCTGTAAATCCCTGTGGACTTCTCTGCGGTGATACACGCCGCTGCAGGTTTGAAGGTTTGAAATTAAATTTTCTTGCTACAACCTTCTCACCAACGATGTTTCCTGCAGCACATTTCAGAACATTTTATGTGACCGGCACGAAGACTTTATTTCTGGCGCAAATGTCCAGACAGGGAGAAGGAAATAAACTAACGTCGACTTATGAAAACAAAAAAAAGGTGAAAAGAAATTTATTCATGCAGCATCCTCAAAACTGACTGACACACTGGTGACAACAACAGTCTGACAAATTGTCCACACTAGTGCACAATGAGTGTGATAACGGCATTTGAAAAAAAGAAAATAAATATCTACAGCAGGTCAGTGATGTGCCAAAGTAAAGAAATATCATTCCCAGAAGCTTTGCAAAGGATTCGGAGAAGTCTTTGGAGTTAGATGCAAGGTTATACAGGGGGCAGCCAGAACGGGTGTTTAGTTTGGTAGATGGAGTCAAACAACAGCCACAGAATGGAAAAGACACAGAAACATAATTCACCTTGCATCAGGAAGAACAATGGTGACAAAAGAAAGAAAATAAGGGTGGAAGGCAATGGTTCAATACAGGGGTGAAGTGCAATATTGAAGTGAATATTGAATGATAAGGTGCTGACAAGTGTTTTCAACAAATATAGCAACTTCTTTATCCTTTTTTTCCCCCTCTATCTGACAGAACTGGAGATAATTTGATCCGAGAGTGGTTCACCTGGGAGAGCTGGCTGTTCTGACTGCAGGAGGATTTGTGAACTGGCTCTAAGGCAAGTTCAGCCGAACACACAAACTCTTATTAAACTTCCTGTTTTCACCGAGTGAGAGCATGCACATGCATGTGCTGGTGTGCGCACACACACCACACGCACGCGCATACACACATGTAGCATTTAACTTGACCTTTGTGACCCTGCATTTTTTTCAAAACAGAACGATTTCTTCTTTGTGATAATGAGCGTTTTTATATTTTCCTGGGGCCTTGAATCACTGTTATCCTTATATGGCAGCAATCATTGCTTGGCTATAACACTAAAGCTACTGCACTGGATCAGTGTCCATACTTCAAGGTCAAATGAGGCAACAAGGAGTATCAGTCACATAGACGAGTAGAAATGATGAGCCGCTGATCAAGCTGTGAGCATTTTACCATCTCGGGCTTTTTTGTTTCTCACATTTCAAATAAAGAGGGAGGGAAAAAAATCAAAGCAAAAAACTAAAACAATACAGTAGTAAAAGATCCATAACCACAACTGCCATCCAGTCAGATCCCATCTTCATCAGAACTGGCTGTCCTTATGGTAAAACAAAATAAAGCAGAGCTAAGTAAAAGTAAATGGGTTTTCCTATTGAGTGTTATTGCTTCAGGAATGGGTGCAGATGGCTATTGATCTGCCTCATCCTTGGCCATTACCGTTGGGATGGCAATCAGGCAGGCCCGTTGGTTTCTGGGTAAACAAGCATTTTCTCCTCTCATGGCAGAGCGGCACTGAGATTGAGAGCAGTAAGAGGCTTGGAAAAACATTTCTATCTGTCTCCTCTGTGCTGCTGACAGGACAATTGAAAAGTATCTGTCATTCATGGATGGTCTAAACATGATTGTTTCTATGCTTGCTCTGGCCTATGAGGAGGGATATATGCCCTGGGGTATAAGAGGACATTTACAAGAGCAAACACTGTCATAGAATACATAAAAAAAGAGAGGAGGGTGGAGGGAGGGTTGTTGATATGATTAGTTGCAGACTGAACTGTGCCTGCTCCCCAAATGGCACAGACAGACTCATAATAATGTCATTTGCTGTGAGTGTCATCGAGATCAAAACTATGGCATACTGAGTCTAATAGTCTAATCAAGTTGTGAAATCTGAACTTTTTTTTTTAATTTACCACCAGAACATTTCAACAGCTGAAACTGGTAAATACCACACACTGCACACTCAGGCGGAATCCATGCTATTTGAGCACATTTTGTTATTTTTCTCTCACAGTCACACACACACACACACACACATAATGACTATTGTGTCTCTGTAGTAAATGGGTTTGACATTGTTTTCATGGAAAAACATCTTAGACTCAAACAGGTGGACCACAGTTTGTGTCCTGTCTCTTTAATGTCTCCTGAACTGACTTAAGTACTTTTAAAACATCAAATACACACATTTTAACTCCAGCAAATGACCAATAACCAACAACAAACAATTTTCCATCATTACTGTTCAAGTTTCTGTGCCAAAGTGTTTATGAATTGGAATAATTCTTAAAACGATAAAATGATCGACTCTCTGAATCTCACCTCCCATTGTTGGTTTTTTTTTCCCCAGTCTGAACTGAGGATTGAGCCATACGTTTTCATTAAGACTATATCTATTCTTTCTGAATCTATAGTGTGATGAGTCAGGTGTGAGTCCCGAGCCTCTCGCTGCTCTAAATGCCATTCCAAACTCATTACCTCTGTCTCGTGTCTGGCCATCCAGCCATCATGTTCTGACCTTGAGAAAATAGATAGAAAGGTGACAACTGAGTACCCAGTCTATAAAGGAGAGAGAGAGAGAGAGAGAGAAAGAATGATGCTTGGGGGTAAGTATATTCCTGCCATACTCCTGTGGTGGCCAACCACATTTTCTATATATGTAGTATAAGTTAAGTACTGTAGGAAGCACTAGTGTTTCATGGGATGGGAGAATAGATTATTATGGGATGACTGTAGGTCTCTGTGCTGTTGCTTCACACAGGTGGGGAGTGGTCTTGGTATCACTTTGCACACGTGTTCCTATCTTTGTGGGCGTGTGTCAAATTTCCCTGTATTAAATAATGATTAGACATTTTAATTATGAAATCAAACACGGAAAAACAAACAAACTCTAAAATCTTTTACTTGCACAATGAGGTATCGTTAAAATAAATGAACTTATGGAACGTGATCTTTTTGTATCTGAGACTTCAAAAGCAGGTATGTGCAAATATTAAACTTTATTGCACTGTGTATTATGACTACGTGCACAGTACTTCAAACAAGGAAATGCACTGGATTTAATGCACTTTCTACAAGTCTTTCTTCCACATGTCGCAGCAAACACTTCCTGCAGTAACTCGTGAACATTCAGTTTTATTTTGTTCTAGTTGAGGATTACCACGGCCTCAGACAAAATGCTAACTTCCTAAATTGCCTCAGTTTAATAGATCAGAAAAATCATGTTCTGTCTTTATGCATTAAGGGGGATTTTTTCTCCTCACTACTTCCTGTAATAAATAAACGTGCTCAGACTGCTCGGTACTGACAAATACCGCCTCTTAAAATCATATTTTCTTTAATGAAAAGACAAATCTGCACACAAAGTGATGTAATTTCCCTTGTGTTCAGACAACTCGAACCACAGACATTGACTGAATTCTGAAAAATTATTGAAATAGTCGGATTTGTTACAGAAACAAATGGAAAAATTCAATGTATTTCCCCCACCTACTCAACCAGAATGATTTTAAGAGTCTTTAAGAGTAGTTTCAGTGACATTACCAAGTATCTTAGCAACGGGATCACACCGGATTTAAACCTCACTGTCTGCGGCTTCATGTGATAACCTCAAAGCAATCATTCCCCCCTTCTTCTTTTTTTCTAATTTTCACCAGATTGCCATATTACAGATACATGTGTTCAGTTAGTGATCTTTATTTAATAAGGTGTGGTGGTGGAGCGGTTGAAGATTTGCTTTGTGTCATGAGTGGACACGTTAAGAATTTGATTGAAGTTAAGACCTCACCTTGTTAGCAGCGATTTTTTTTTTCTTCTTTTTTTTTTTTTTTTTGGTCAGATTGACAGGAGCCCTATATACCTTGATTAAGCCACGTTTCTTAGGCTCATCTTTGAACTGAGGAAATCAAAACTGCTGTGGGAATCCCTAATATGGAGGTGTCATTTAGAGTCAAATAGAATGCAAATTACTTGTACAATTGAAATGTCAACTTAAACATGCTGCGCGCCTGGCCTGTGGCTACCCGAAGAAGTCATTTAAAGTCATTTCGTTGATTCAGAGTCCCGCTAATCCTTTTTCATTTCCTTATAGTCTCGGAGGTTACAGGAATAACTGGAAGAAGGGGGTGGTAGTGGTTGAGGTGGGGTTGGGCAACACATCTGGGAATCAGGCTGATTTCCGCCTCCATCTGGATGGACAAGTAAGGTTCATCAAGAGCCGTATCCTCAATGTTTTTGCTTAAAAAAAAAAAAGAAAGGAAAAAAAAGAAAAGAAATCTGCATCCCAATTACTGTGAGGCTTTGCTTATTCAAATGGGATTCCTCCACCAAACTGACCAGTTCATCAGACAATCCTTGAGTTAGAAAAAGCAGCAGAGAATATTCCTATCACTGCAGTTCTCAGTTAATGGATTTAAATATTTGAAATGACTTTAGTTGAAATTCGGGAATATAATTGATTGTTTTGAGGTTTGTTTTCCACCTAAAAGTAGAAATCCAGAATGAACTGTCAACATGCGCCACTTTGATGCACTGCACCATTTTAAAGGTAGGGCTAGTAGATAAACTGAATTAACAGTGATGAAAGAGCTTGATGGATGTGTCACTGGGAGGTCGTGTCCAGGTTATGGTCTGGTGATTTTATCCTCAGTCATACATGTTGGTATGTTTCTGAAGGCAGAGTCGCATTCTCATAGAGAGCATTCTCAGTTAGCAAGGGAATAGCAAATCTGCAGTGATTATTATCACTATTACTAGCTGCCGTAAAAAGCTTTCAGAGCACACTTGTGAACCAACCTGTCTCCTGACTAGCACGGAAACACTGCAGCCACGCTATGTCCACCAAACCTGGCTTATGAGATGTGATGGATCTGATTTACCAGTTTGTATCTAGCCAGCAGCTGAATGCCTCTCAGTCAGTGTGTGTGCTCTGGAAAGGCGTGTGATGACGCTGCTCGTTTTTCATTCACAGTCCGAAACAGAGTCAAACTCCACTGGCAGTGTGAAAACGGTCAGCCGGCTTTTATTAGCGAATTTACCTGCGTCCATAAAACCTGCTTATTCTTGCCTTCCACCATATTTTGACCAAGGCAAAAAAAGGAAAACTTTTAGCATTTTTACTGTTCTTACTGCAGCTCTATTGTGCATACTGTTATTGGAGTTCACAAGCATTTATAATTTAAGGTTTTGTAACATAATTGTCATTGTGATAACAATTCATAAACATGCAGGGCTTGTTTTCTCAAGGCCAAATTCCCAAGTGGCCAACACAATGAATTTGATTAGTAATGCCACATCCATCATCTGATTCGGTCATGTATGAAAGGATCCGTTCCAACGGCATGCCATATATATATATATCCACTTCCATTGAAATGTAGAAATTGTTACTGCTTAATAAAATAGGTGAAATCGCTCCAATGGGGCCTTAAACAGCAGTGGCTGTGAAGATATTCATGATTTACGCACACACAGTAACAGGCCCAATGTAAACTTCAACCATGCACATGCACAAACATCCACCCTGGGATTTACTCATTGTCTCCATCTCATTGACACATGGCCATCAATTTCTGCTGCATCTTGCACTGGATCGTCTTTAAGGTCGATTTGATCCATCCAAACAGTGGCCTGATGGGCTGTCCCCCTCCTCTCTCCCTTTTAAATTGCCTTCCCCAGGGGAGTGCTTGTGTTTGCTCCTGGTGAGGGCCTATGTCCACGCGGTTAATTTATAAGAGAGACAAAATGCTTTCATGAGTTGTGCTAGTCTGCGGGTATACTGTATGCACTTGTGGTGCTCAGTGTTGATGTGGGCCTTTTTTTATGTGTGCAACAGTAAAAGTGGAGCTTGTAAAAGCAATAATCTGACATTTTTTTGGAAATACACATCTGGTTCACTTTGTTATGGAGCACTATTTGAGAAGAGTGATAGATGAGAGTGATAACAACTCTCATGTCTGTCCTTTAAACATCAAGCTTCAGCCGGTTACCTTAGCTAAATGTGGAGACTGGAAGTAGTGGAAAAGGCTAACTATGAAACAGCTGACCAACATTTATGGCTCACCAATTAATGAAATGTATCCCTTTAGTTAAATAGAAATTCTGTTATATTGTTTTTTTTAGCCCAGTCTATACTTTGACACAGTTAACTGCCAGCAGTTACCATTGAATGGTCACATCATGTTCTCTTTTGAGCACATTAGTATGTAAAATACATTCAGGTATTTGAGGGTTGCAATGTATATAAATTACATTTGCATGAAATAAGCACATTTGTTCATAATCAACCTTAAATATCACTTTCAGTTATGTATCTGACTATTGCCAGGTCTTATTTTTAAACTTTTGGTTTGATATGTGTTATTACCAGTTTTAGCTCAACTAAGCTAACAGGCTACTGGTGCTAGCTCAATCTTTAATGGACAGCTGACTGAGTGAAATACCCCAGAATCCACAGATGAAGTTACCCCGATATTTCAAAGTATGACTCCACATATGAAGAACTCTGAACTGGTCATACTTTGACCTGAGCATTGTAAGATTCTTGGGGTTTGGATGCAGTTGGCGGTCATCCTGAAGTGTTATTTCTTTTTTTCAGAAAGACACATAACTTTTTGTCAGTTTGTGTATAGGTACTGTAAGCTTACTAATTTTAAAGGTATCTGGATCTCTGTTTATTAGTTTGAAAAGCAAAGCGAGGGAAAGAACAGTTATTGGAAAACTTTCTCTGACCTGCCACGGGATTCTACAGCGTTGAGCAAACACAGGCAGATAGATAACACATTTCAAAGCATTTTTTTTTTTACTGAAGAGAGAACTTCGTAAATGTCTATCATCTGACAGCAAAAACAAATTACTTTGTTTAACAGCTCCTTGAGTGTCTGGAGTTTTATTGATAGAAGATGGACTGCTGGCCCAGTTTTTTTTTTTTTTTTTCCTGGAAGGCAAAAGTGATGAAGTATTCTCATGAAACTTACTGATGTCTGAGGCATCATGCCTTGACCTCTGGGAGCTATTGGACCGTTGTTGTGTCCCCAGTAACGAGACCTAGACAGCTGTGATTTCAGATTACAGGCTTTTCTATCATGTTCAGTGCTATTGGACTGCAGAGAGCCCCCCGCCACCTTATTGTGCTTCTTAAGTGTTGCGTCTTCAGGGAGCCATTGAGGGCCCCAGCTGCCAAATAGCAGCAAGAGAAACCATTTGTCTTTGCACGCTTATCTTTAGCTCAACACCCCCCCCCCCCCCCCCCCCCCCCAATTCTGGAAAGAGAAACAAAAGTGCACAAAAGCAGCACTAAAAAATAAGGAAACTCTTAAAATAAAGTAGATGGCCTCTGAGCCTGTAAGAAGCCACTGACATTCATGAGCACAGAATTGGCATAATTTTACATTTTCATATGAAGTCTGAATTCGAGATGAAATGGCTTGTTAAAATGTACACTTTGCAGAGACGGCAGACAGTCTGTTGAAGAGGAAATACTGGTTCTGCTCTGCACCATATGGACCGTGTTATCACTTTTTAGAGCCTCAGTATGTTGGACGCTATGATCTTATTAGATGTGTTGAGTGACAGATGTGATTTATTGATTGCATGTACTGCATCGGTGTCCCACTTCACTGCATGGCCCACTGAAACTTTGACCTGTAAAGTCTGTTAGATGTGCTGTAGTCATATTTTTCTAAGTCAGGAAGGAATGGGTTGAAGTTAGCAGCCAACAAAATATGTAAATATCAAATGTAATTTTACTTTAACTGAAACAAATAGGTGTTATTTTCATTTCAATAAATAACGTTTAGCTATATTTTGGTCCATGAGGATTCATTGTTTTCTGTATTTCATGGTCCATTGTCTGTTTTAAAATATACATATCGGTGACCATTTCATTCTGTTTGTCTTGATGAACTCAACATTTGCCTCTGATTTGTTATTTGCCAGAGCTATGTGCCTGCAAAGTGAACACTGGCCAACACTGGTCTCATATATCAGATCTATGTATTCTTACTTCAAGACTTAATATCAGAGTAAAGTAAATTAGTAGCTAGTTTGTCTGCGTGTCTGAATGCACTATGCTAGTGCATGTTATTATTACTCTTTTGCCTACTGGTGTGTGTAGATTCTGCAGCAATTACTCGTTCACAACCCTTGATTGTTTCACATATACATGGAAAACACATCAGCACCAGATAATCTAATGTGTTTATACAATAAATTAGAGCCCATTATATCCAAAACAAACCTGGACCTGTCAAACCTATCGGCCACCCTGTGCTCCACTCCTCAATATGACCTTTTCATTTTCATGCTGAAATATCACAGGTAATAAAAGCTTGGAAGTCAGGTGCTAAATGTGTTTAGTTTTTAATTATCACACTGATCCTCCTGGCAAATAACAGTACCGATCAATAGAGGCTACTGGGAAATATTCCATTGTGAATGCATAGTGGGGATTATCTCCGTCTCCATCATCATCATTGTCATCGTCAATGACAAAATCAAATTACTGCTGATGATGAGTGGACCCTGCAGTGGGAGGTGTGACAGATAGATGTGGGGAAATGCAGAAGACGATGCAGGGAAATCTTTAAATTTCAGCAAAGGTCACAGCTGTGGCAAAAAGCAAAACAAAGCAAATGGAAATCTTTAATTGCAATCTATGAGTAAACTCTGGTCTCCTGGATGAAAACTGGACATGCTACATGTACTGTCATTACCTTAAAAGAGCTATTTGTAAGTTGTGCTATTGCTACATAGTTAACATTAGCAATAATGACTGTTTACATTCCAGACTAGAGGACATACTGAGTTCAACATCAAACTTCATTGCTTTTCTGACCAAGAGTCTCCAGCAGTAGAAAGCAACAGAAGTGTTAACTGTTGTCTGTATCACGTCTTTAAGTTAGCACGCTAACCAGCTAGCCCCACCCTGATTGGTGACTTTCTGATAACCACTCATTGTACTATAGCCTCCACTCTGCCCAGGAGATGTAGTGCTGCTCAGAGGGCAGCACTACATTCACCAGCACTTTGAATATTTGTCACTGTTAAGACTAAGACTTTAAATTAGATCATCTTATGACATCACGTTTTTTTTGCCTGTACACAGTATATATTGTATATTATTGTATTTTATTGTATTACATAGGAAATCAGTTAACACATTTGTCAATGACACAACAGTAGTAACTGAATGAAAATCCTCTCCGTCTCTTTTTGTTCCCAAACTCAGAAAGTAAGAAAATAAGGCAAACATAGACAAAAACAAAAACATCATTGTCAGTCCTTATGTGAAATCTTCTCTGTCTGGACCATGTAACTATACTTACATAAAACAGTGTTTCCTCCCTGACCAGAGATGACTGCAGGTTTGATTGTAACATACTATTTTCTTTTTCCTTGAACCTCAGCAATAATGATTTTTTTTTTGGAGATTAATGGCCACCAGTCTCCT
This sequence comes from Caranx ignobilis, assembly GCA_021432705.1. NCBI lineage: Eukaryota > Metazoa > Chordata > Actinopteri > Carangiformes > Carangidae > Caranx > Caranx ignobilis. The sequence continues at coordinate 20,967,086 of MU269981.1, read as the reverse complement.
CCTCAGTGTATAGGCTGCCATGTTGACATACAGAGTGCTATAGTACTATAGAATGCGATAATTTGCCAACCCTGCTTTAATCATCCTGTATTATTTGGCGCTACAGAAGCCAGCTGTGGTCAATAACGTCTCAAAAATAACTCTGAGGGGTAAACCAACATTTAATGTGCTTCTCCAAACACCAACCTCTTGCTGACCTTTTGCCTCTGTGACAAGAGACTAAGTAAACTGCACTTATGCTCTTAAGAAAGTCTATAAATGTTGCATGTGCGCCGAATGTTTCCTTTGCTAATCAAGCCCAGCCAGAGAAAACAAACTGCCTTTAATTTCAGCTTATGACTTGTGACTTGTGAGAGGTTACCTCTCTAGTTCACCAAGAAGGACACATTCCAGCAAACACACCAGCAGCAACTAAATAAGACTGCCTGTTTGTAATTTGTCCTCTCGCCATTGACTGAAAACTGGAGAGTTTGAACAGACTGGAGAACAGACTGTGTTACTGAATGATCAGAGATTCTGCTTCCCTTGTTTAGTTGCTATTTTACAGCGACTGTGTGTTTCTGTGAGATAAAATCCCTTCACACAATCAAACCATCTCATGCTGGAGTGCACATTTTTGATTTGCATTTATTTTCATTATCAAGATACGACTTATGAGTCACTTTATCCATATATGCATTAATGTAAAACCGTTTGTCTTTTGAATTGATATATTGACATCAGTTGTAAACTCACGTGCACATAAGTTGAACTTTTCATCACGACAAACCAATCATACCTAGACAATCTGGTCCCCATTGTTCAATAATAAAAATAACAATTATGATGGCAATAACAACAGCAATTTTCTACTACTTTTGACAGTGTTTGAGTGTGTCTTCAGTGAACCATGGGTGTGTTTGGTCCCTCCTGTTTGTACAGGAAGTCTGCACCTCACCAAACCTGCCCATCCCTCATATGTAAACAACAGGTAATTATCAGACAATAGCCTGAACCAAAGCCTTAAATATACAGTTAGTTTAAGGCAAGTCTTTTCAAGCCCCATATTCAAAGACAAACCTACTAAGCTCAACAAAATAGCAAAGTTATTCCTCTTTCCTGACTAAGTAATACATTAATTTCTCATCCTCTTTCCCTGTTGCCCAGTGGCATGTCTGTAGTCTCCGTGATTTCTTTTACCTCCAACAGAGCTTTGGGAAAAACGAGAAACTTACCTTCTCATGCTGCTTTTGCCTTAAGCTACAGTCTGAGGTTAGTCATATTAGGCAGGTTTTATTGCTTCTTCTTCTTCTTTTTTTTTTTAAACCCTGTTCATACAAATCCAGGGCAGAGAAGATGGTGCTAAGTTGTAAGCAGAGCTGACCAGACATCGGTCAGTGGTGTCTGTCTGCACAGAGGGGACTAAAGAGTGAAAACAGAGTTACACTTCATCCTGCTCTGGATGTAAAGTTGAAACTTAGGTTTAGCTTTGACTGAAGATTGACCATGTTGTCATGTAACAGGCACTCATTCTTTTAGGCACTGTTTCATGTAGCAAAAAGTCGACCTTTCAATACGTTCAGAAACATGAAATTTGTAGCACCCCACGGAGAATGGTACTCAATATAGTGCATATGAATATCAAGGCCAATCAGTCCTACACACGTATGTCATATCCAAATTTTATCTAAGTCTGAACCATATTCTACAAATATCTCGCAATGTTAAAGAACGGAGTAAAAACTGATTCCTGGATCTTCCCTTTAACAGAAACAGCATCAAAATTTAATGGTTACATCCCTGACTCATAACCGACCTTTCTGATCTTTGGTGTGACGTGGGTCAGTACCACTTTTTGTGCACTACCTGTGAAGCACAGTCCTCCACCAAGGTCTAGGTCACACAGTAAACATCAGACTTCATGAGAAAAATGTCAAAATCCTAGTAAATGACCCTTTGCCAAGTGTGCTGTAAAAATTTGGCACTTTTTACGGACAGGTATCCTGCTGACAAACAAAAATGTGACGACAGTCACCAACAATACCTGAATAGTTTTCTGAACCTTTTGCATAATTAACCTTCTTTTATAATGACAATCACATGAATGCATGTTAATGATATATTTTTACATGTAGGTTTAGGCTGTGCTCAGGATAAATGAACTCCAATGAAAGTTTGAAAGGGAAATCTATCTAAATTAAAGAGTAATGACAATAACTCCTTCTTTCCTACATGAGTGTACTCTGAGGGTCCCGCTGCTCAAAGGAAACTAAGAGCATCTGTCTCCCCCCCAGCACCTGACTGATCACAGAGTGGCTAAAAAGTTAAAGAATTCACATTTTTCACAATTTTATATGATACTTCTGCTGAAAGCCAAATAGCACGGCGTGTGTTGTGGCTTCGTGTGAGCCAGTTTTGGGTTTTTCGTCCTTCCCTGACCCGAAAACTTTGGTCCACATCAAAGCCACAACACATCTGGTTCTGAGTAGAGGCAGAGGGCAGGTGGACACAAGAGGTCTTCATTTTAGCAGCGGGGGGATGTCAGAGGGGAGCGAGGGGTTAGTGGCAACACAGAAATGTTCACCACACACTTCAGGGAGATTAATCAGAGTTTAGAAGAACAGGATTGTCATTTCCTGGATGAGTGTTGGGAAATTAGCTCGACCATAAATCTCAGTAGGTTTAGACATTCAGGCTTTTATTGGGTTCATATAAAATGAGTTCACTGCAGCCCAGGTAAGAGCTTTGTGTTATAAAATCAACTGCTGTAAGAGGTGACGAAGAGAAATTTTAATTTCTTCTCCTGACCCCTGGACACTAAAGTCTTTTCGTTTTGACAGATTTGAGTGACAGTGACTCTTCCGGTTGGTGATAAGTTATGGGTATCAGGAACAAATTCATTCGACAGCTTTTTTAATGACAACAAAGCTAAAGTGACTCAGTAATGCAATCTGTAAATCACGTGTCTTGATTTTCATATTTCTTGCTTCAGTTATAATCATCTGCTGTCAAAAGATGTGTCACACACTTCTGGGCCCAAATTTAGGATTCAACAATATTAGAATGAATTACAGTAATATGAGAATAAAATCATTAGGGCACTGTCATTACAATATGTTTAAACATACCACACGGTCCTGATAAAGCAGTGCTAGACTGTTAATGAACAAAATGTAAGGTTTTTTTTCCATCCAAACTTTAAATTCAGTTGTTTTGTTCACAAATATCATAAATAATTGATGTATGATTGATTTGAAAACTGAATTCTTTTGAGGCTTCAGGCTCTTTGATGCCATAGTGATAGTTTATTTGAGCAGAGAGTCAAATTAAACTGTTCTGTCACGGTGTGATGTGTCATAGTAAGTCTAGAGTCCATTAAATGTTTAAGCTGTGAATAATATTTTAATGAGAAATGAATGATGAACGTTCAGGAATCCACACCTGGTATGTAGTGCATTTCACAGCCCAGGTCTGACAATGAGCAGGACAGAGATATAGTAAGGAAACAAGTTGCACACTCACTTTTTATGGGCTTTTCCCACTGACATCCATCCATCAACACAGTGATGCTCACTAATGCAACAAGTGCCAGAACAAGTAATTATGTCAGTAATTTGTTGTTTTGTGCATTACCAGACATAAGATAGGGAAAGTAAGAGACACAGAGATGGAAACACTCAGAAAAGGTGAGAGAGAGTGACAGACAGTGTGTCCGTGTGTGTGTGTTAGTGTGTGTGTTAGTGTGTGTAACCTCTGCAGCCATGGCCAAGTCATCCTGCGGAAGATTGCTGGCAGGCCTGGGGGTCAGGGGTCACCCCTCTGAGGGAATTGTCCCTTTAAAAGGTTATCTGGGCCTCAGTTTGGTGCTGTGATGTGATTTCAGTTTGTAATTGTGTATGATTGAAATAATATATAAAATCAAACAAGCTGTGAAGGTCATCTTTTTTCCCATGGTTCCACTTTTTTTTCTCCTCTGAGAAAAATTCTCCAAATGTGTGACTTGTCTGGTAAATCCATTAGCAAGCAAAGCTAAAAAAAAAAATAAATAAAAGGGAGAAAACATAACTCCAGTAATTCGAGACATGCAAAGCAGAATCAAATCTTATGCTACAGCAAAAGACGCAACATACCATCACTGTAAATTTCATCTCCCTTATCTGTAATGTAAATATACTTATTACGAGGCATTATGTGTATGGTTTGTCCTCAGCTGAGAAAATCCCCAATCGTTTTAAATGAAAGAACGACATTCGTCTCTTTGTTCTCTGCCTTCTCTTCCATTGCCTGTTTGTTGGTTATTCCTGATTAGCAAGGATCTCCATCTGCCTGTCTGCTTCTTGTTGGGCGAAAGCTCTGCTAAATCCGTGCAAGCCTAATGTTTATCTGATGTGAAAATAATTACTCAAAAGTGTTTTTCTTAATCCTGATAATTAGAGCGTGAAAAGGAAGATCAGTGTCACTGTATATCACGGGGGCCTGGCGATTGACTTCCTGGTCGCTGTAAGTTTCAGGTGAAGATGGGAGCGGATAAAGGTTAGATTAGACCTAATCCAGAGCAGCAGCAGCCCTTAATCTGTTATGATACAAGGATGATCACTTAAAAAGGTCTGGATCCAGGGCTCTGCCTCCTGGTTGGGCGAGAGAAGGCTCGACTGGGACCCGTCTTAAAACCTGCTTAGCGGCGCGGTGGCGGCAGCAGCTGTGAGCACTTGTGGACGACCACGGTTAGAGAGCAAGAGAAAGACAGAAAGAAAGAGAGAGACAGAGGAAGACATCTCAATATCATCCCACGCCTGGGTTTCCCCATCGAGAGCGGACAGGGATTAGGGGGGAAACCTGTTGTTGGCCAGTAATCTCAAGATCAACAAGCAGGTTTGAGTCCAGGGCTATGATTTCACTGTGGCACATCAGGGATCTGCAAAATGAAGCCCAGAGTGGCATTAAGGGCCCAAATGGAAAACAGCTCATCTTGTTAGAGCAAGGGAGGCATGAGACTAGCGACCCGGTGATATTGGACGGAGCGGGAATTCAGTCATCTCGGATCCAGATCATATTACCAAACTCCAGCGGGATAGGAGCGTGAGCAAAGGGGGGATTAGGCAAGAAAATCTGCGTGGCTTGGTGAATTAGGGTTGGAAAAGACGGCAGGATGGCATGTTGCGCCGTTGGCATCGTTGAGATGCTGAAGTGGATGGTGTGGATGCACACGCCAAGGAGGGCAGTGATGTGAATATAGTGACACATAGAGTCTCAGATGTGTTTTTAAAGTATCAAATGGAAGAGTCGGGTGGAAAAATAGAGTAGAGGAACACACACACATACAATTATAGAATTATTAATGTGTTATTTAAAGAGACTAACCACAGGAACAAATAAAAAAACTTTGTAGAAAACGGGGGTGAAATGTTGAATCTGTCTGCTGCAGATGAAACAAAGTAGAAAAAAACAAGAGGAAAAAAAATGGACAGAAAAAGTCTGTGAATCAGAAAATATTAATAACAATAAAAGAAGCTTGTTGTCTTCATTACACCAAAACTAATTTCCTGTGTTTTTATTGATACAGAAATAATAACGTATTGAATTTTGAGTCATGAGCATCACTTTTGCAGGTTATCGGATATTGGAATGTCGCCAGTAATTAGTTGCATATTTACCAGGCTGTTTTATATGATAATAAGCAGATTGAATCAATTTACGCATATGTTTATTGACTTCTTTTTTTTTTTCTTAACCAGCTTATTGATTAGTGCAGAAATAACTCGGCAGCCAGTTGCCTAAAAGAGCTTCATTACCTCGTTTGCTGTGTTTCTACACGACAGTTTGAAATGCCACTTTGGTTTTTCTACACATGACGACAACACACTGGTGTTTATGTTGTTGTCAGCAATGAGGATCAATAGTTGGTAGCCGCTGATTATTGGTTGTTGGGTTGTAACAGATCCATTAGCTGAGGATGACATTCAGATGAAATCCCAACACAACAAAATGATGAGTTCAGTAAATGAGTGAGTTCCCTCTTGTTTCCATTACCACCTTCATATATTAATGTGTTATATGTGCAGCAGTGACTGTTACACACACACACACACACACATAATCACCATCTGAATCCCTTTAATGTCCAATTGCAGTAAATGAACAGGAAGTTTTCTCAGTGACAGTAATGTCAAAGCACATGTTACATACACAGTAATCAAAGATAAACATATATATGATACACCTCAATAAAAATGTATATCTACACTATCATCTTTTAGTCAACTCATCACAGAAGGGAAAACTGACAAAACTGTAGTTACATTGTTTTTACCCACCAAAAGACAAAGACAAAAAATTAGGAAATAACATACAATAATAACTACAGCACGGCTGCTCTTTTCCTGAGCTCAAATGAAATAAAAGTGTAATAAACAACTGTTGTGCATCACTGATGATGTGTCTGGTCCAAACTTTTTAAAGGCAGATAAAAAAAAAACAAGCAATAATGTGGTGTTAATTATTCCAATATCTTAAAAATGAAAAGTAAATTCTTGCTTTTTTCATGCATTTTTATTAAATCTGTATTTTTGACTATATAAATATAAGCACAGGTTAAAGTCAATCATCATGATATGAGCTTTTCACCTGATAACAGCAAAGTATGACCATCAGCTTGACTTATGCTTAACATCACTGCCATTCAGCTTCGAACTGCTGGATGTTGACCCCTTTTTTCTTTAAGAGACAGGAAGTGACATGAGGTCCAATAATAAAGTAGATTAATGCCAAGAGCCACAGTTTACAGCACGAGACTGTCGACACCCGAAGTGAGCAGCTTCTCTAAACTGATCATAATCGGGGACCTAAGTCCCTCAGTGTGTCCTTATCTCTTGGAGGACGTAGATATACTTTTGTAGCACTATGGTAATTTTCTGTAATTAAGAATCTAATCAAAGCATATGCTAAACCGCAGCTTTTAATAAACACATGAGCTGCTGCTGACAGAGGACAGGGAGCTGTCGGGTTAACGTGCATGTTATTAGATTTCTGTATGTAATAAAAAAGAGGGCAAGGAGAAGAAGATGAGGAGGAGGAGGAGGTGGAGGAGGAAATTTACCACTGTTATATTTTTCCGGGGACTTTATTTTGAAGTTGACAGAATTAACTGTTTGAAATAATGCATACTGTATTGTGATGAGAAATACATGCTTGTATTCATAATAATATAGAGTTAATGAAATCTGTGCAGAGGCTGAGGTTGATAAGGCAGCACAAACTGTTTAATTTATGACGCATCTCTTGAGTCTGGGATGAAAATTTGGAAATAAAAAGATGATAAATATACAAATATTATTGCTGTCAGTCGGATATTCACCACATGCAAAGGTTAGGCCTGCCATTTGCCACGTTGTTTATGCCAGATTATTGCCAAGCTTTTGTAAGAATCTTCATAATGGAGTCTGATTATATTCGGGCTACTTCTTGCTGATTTACCGGAGTGACTCTGGTGAGCACAGGAGGGCATGTGCAATCTCTTTTGTCTGGATATAAAAGAATAAATATCCTGCTAAATCCAGAGTGCTCGCAGGGCTGGGCTAAAGCTGCCGCTCAGTATTCACCGCTGTGTCTCTCTTTGCTCTTTGGTTCCACCATCCTGGAACTTTCCTCCTTTTTCTTTCTTTCTTTTTTTTTTTTTTTTTTTTTTTTTTGTTGGTGCCTCTCTCGCAGTGAGATGGAGCAAAGGGAGGGGAGCGAGGCGGAGGGGAGAGAAAGCAGCGAGAGGGAGGAAGGAAAATGAATTGGGGTTGGCGTTTGATGTGTTGATCGGGAGAGGAGCAAGGACAGCAGCTGCACTCAGAAGCCTCCCAGGGGAGAGCAGGCTTGATAGCTAAATGAAGACCTCTAGTGCTTTCTTGTTAGCCAAGATGGATCCTGCACCCAGATGAAGCACAATTAGTCAATGGTGACGGCTTTAGGTGTCCACCGATCACAAGGCACAAGTCAGTGCTTCTCAGGGGCGAAGCTATTGGCAGTTAGTGCCCCGGGCTGTGTCCTAGCCCTGCTGGCCTTTTTTTTTCGGGCCTCTTTACCACTACAGAGGGGAGAGCAGAAATCCCGAGCCGAGAGGGGCTGCAAATATCTCTCGTCAAATGATCCCTCTGGCATTTGGGATACAGCTGTGCACATCTGATTAGAGCGAGGCGGGCATGGTCCAGTTTGGCTAAGAAGTGCTTTCTCTTAGATCTCAGCGGCTTTCTCATCTGACACATAAAAAAGGGAAAAATTCTCAATAGAGTTGCAGCTTGCCCATCAGTCAGCTATTAAATCCCTCATGTCTGTGCTAGCCCACTGGCATTCTGACAGGAGAGAATTGATTGCTGCTCTATCTTATGTTTAAGAGAAGCCCAATTTGTACTCTGTATCAACTCACTTGGAAATAAACCTCATCTTTGGCTGTGAGAGAGCTGCATGCCGCTTCTTCTTGTTGCTATTCAGCGTCATATTTCTCTGTTGCTACTTTTTCCAAATTTGGCCTCCCAGACAAAACAAAACAAATCAGACCAGTCATTTGAAACTACAACAAAACATGTTTGCTTTTTTTTTTTTTTTGTCTGCGTTCTGCTGGTGCTCCATCCCTGCAGCATGTCCTCCCTACCTTGGCTGCTGCTGCTAATGTCACTGGAGCAATGCAACATGGGGAAGTTTGTGCCACTGCATGATGAAGCGTTCTATTTATATTAAAATGAGGGAGCTCCTCTGGGAGATACAGAGGAGAATGGAACAACAAACATGGAGCTTTAGAGACGAAGGCAAGTGTGTGGGGAACCAGTGACAGCGAAATGGCAACTCCTCCATACAAAGTGGCCCTAAGGACCTTAGGAAGAGTTATAATATGAACGGTGGCATCCAGGAGGTGCCTTGTGGGCGTAGTGCATACACTCTGCACTTTGCCATAAAACAACACCCACGGTAATAAAGTAAAACCCTTAAATCCACACCACCGTACCACGCTATCCCCTTAAATTGGTCTTACTTGGTGTTTTCTTTTTACTGTTAATGCATTGACCAATACTGTGGTAACATCAGCTGACCTGTGATAGATTGTTGAATCTTTCTCTGTTTGTTGTAGTACTTGTCAAAGCCTGTATTTGTTAGTATATTGACTAGTGTCATTCACAGTCTCCCCTAAAGACAAATGACACCTCCAGAGGGCTGTGTGGGTGTGAGAAACTATTGCACATCGTCATTTTAGGTTGTTATTATAGTATTGTAGTATATAAGTGCACGTATGTAGAAACACATTACACATTTTTTCATAGATAGATAGATACACTTGGTTTTTTTATAAGGTTTTTCTAAGAGGCCAGTATCTGTGTTGCACATCAATATAACAGGGGCTAGTAAAAAAAAAGAAAAAAAAAAGACCATTTCTTACAACAACTTGCCCTAATAACCTATATTATCGTTCAGCCATGGTAATAAAGGCCAGTGGGCAATAACAGCTGGATTTTCCTCTTTTTCTCCAAGAGCCCAGTGAGAGTGGAGGAGAATGGACCCTGGCCCTGCCGTCTGTCTAGTTAATTAAGCTCAGGGGTGAAGGCGTTATTTGTGGGAAAGAATCCAATTATTTTGCCTCTCCACTCTTCCAAGAAGAGAGGGGCTGGTGTGGTGGTGGTGGTGATGATGATGATGATGAAGATGATGATGATACCACTCAGAGGCAAGATAGCCACTTCACGACTTAAGGAGTTCATTCCCTGTACCTCGTCTGTGCCCCTCGCCCCACCACCACCACCCACCACCACCCCCATCAGCCCCTTCTCTTCCCCTCCCCCCTGGATTAGCCAGTTCCCGTATGTGCCTTTTAACAGAAACAGTGATTTTTCATTTGGTGAAGTGCAAATGTGACAGGTACTGTTTCACTACTAAAGAAACATCTATTATTATTCTTTTTTTTTTAATTGTACGTTTCAGTGTGGCTCCAACATTTGTGGTGGGAAATTCTTGAAATGAATTAAAAAAAAAAGAAGAAGAAGCATACCCCTGTTAATTGCAGCTTCAAAGGCAAAGGGGCTTATATGAAACAAAAGAACCAATTAAAAATCTCTGAAACCTTAATTACGACTTTAACATCTAAAAATAGACTGCAATATCCCCCGTCTGCCTCAGTGTAATAGATGGCCTTGTTTGAACACAGATTTTTGCGTTTCTCCATGCAATTAGTGGCCTTAGGTGGGGATCAGGGAACGCTAATCTGAAAGAACCAACTTAAACAAATGCAGCTGTTTTTTTTTTTTTTTTTTTTGAGCAATGTCTTACTTAAGGAGCACTATCTAACTGTACTGTACTTCAAAGCAGTGATTATGCACATTTTCTTCTCCAGATGAGATCCAAGTATGGATCTGTTTTATTTTGACAACCAAACGTAAATATTACATGTGCATATGAGCAGTAAACCACACAACTGTTAAGTGTTGCTGTTGTTGCATTTGGTGATTATATTTGGTGTGATCGGTTGCTGCTCTGTGTTGTCTTTGTGTTGGCGTATAGCAAACCTTACGGCACCTATAGTGGCATTTATATCTTCTTTCTCTCTCTCTCTCTCTCTCTCTCTCTCTCTCTGTATATGTTCAAGTGTGGGTGCTGCTATTGCTCATGACGTTAAACCAGTTCTTTCTCTTTATTCCTCCACTTCAGCCACAACCAGAAGCAGAAGCATAATTGTCTTTGGTTTGTCCATTCATCTGACCCATTCTTGTGAATGTGATGTCACTTGCTCAAAGGTCTATGTCACACTGACCTGACAGACGCTTACAAATTCAAGTGTTTATTGCTTTTTATTCCAAATGCACTGATGCTAAATCATGATAGAGGATAAACTCCTCACAGACTTGTTGTTAAATACAACAAATGTACTAATTTAAAACTTTTCTATCATTTTGAGGTTGGGTATTCATTCTTATTCAGGGAATTCATTCAAAGTCTGGTGAAACTTTCTTTTTCATCAATACTCCTCATAGTAAAATCTGCCCGTCACTGGTGAGTTTTGCATCCTGATTAAATAGTTTGTACGTTTTCTGTCTGATTTGCTTAGTCAGGTCTGAATTGATCTACTTCATGACTTTCATGAAACTTTTTTTATTATACCCCATTTGCTTTTTAAACACAATTTCTGCCCAGAATGCAGCACATTTTGATCATAACTTTAACTCAACTTATTACCGTGCCAATTAAACCACTCTGAAATATACAAATATCTACTTAGTTTTAGTGAACACAACACAGCAACCTTGTCTTTTGAGGTATTTGTGTGATATCACACACAGAAATGCATCTACCTGTCACATGTGACACATTTTTCCTAATTGGAGTTTGTGCCTGAACAAACCTGAGTCTGTTTGATGTGACTGTTTGTGTGTGTTCTCGTGCACGTACAAAGACGTGCCGTATCGTTTCACACTTTTCATGTCTCCGCTGGGAAAGGCAGGGCCCCTAATCTGCGCCCAGGAGAGCTCACCCTTTTCTCCCCTCCTGAACTTTGTCTCGGTGTGGGTCACCTCGCTGGGGCCACAGGGGGAAAGGCTGCCTCAGCCAAGCCTTAATCCTGGGGAGTCGATAGATGCTAGCATGGCTGCAGGCCTCAGCTCTGCACAGGCGCCCCAGGGAGAGCTGCTCATTTCAATAAATGTAAAGTGATGCTGTCCACAAGCAAACATGAAAGCCACACACACCCAAACACGCACACACACGTTATTATACATGCACACACACATACCCACACATGTGAGCCAGAACTCATATGTACGCAGATGTGATGGAGAATTGGTTGTCCTCGGGGCAAAATATGGAGGAGTGATCCGGTGATGTAGTTAAATGACAGGCAAGCGAGTGGAACATTTGCTCGCTTGATGCTGTCGATGCGTCGCTGCTGCCCCGATAAGACCTTATTTACATTTGTCAGGGTGGAATTGATTTCTTTTTTGCCCTTTACAGACTGCTCAAACCGCAGAGTGGATGGGAGCTGTGTCGCCTCGCCTGCCTCCGATAAAGCTGAGAACGTCTGTCAAAAGTCTGGGTTATGAAACCCTCACAACTTTGGGAGTAAAAAAAAAAAAAAAAAAGTCTGAAAAATCAGCACTTTTTTCTAACATCTTCTTATATCCCACCTCACATTGGCCCAAACAAACCGGCTGCCTTCACCTTTATGTGTGTGACAAGGACATATGTTGATGTTAACCCCCTGTGGAGAGAGGCTGCAATATTTGTATTTGTGTGGATGTAAACCCCTTGATATGCCTCTGTGTGTGCACATGGACTCATGTGTTCCCATGTATACTGTGTGAGTGTGTGTGCGTGTAGGGGTGTGAGGCAGAGGAGGACACAATGAAATGGGTGGCTGAGCGGGCGCCTCCCACCATTAAAGCACTAAATGGGCAGCCGGAGGTCCCAGTGAGAGTGTGAATGAGGAGGGTTCTCCTGGGAGGTTAAGGTCAGCAGGTTTCTGATAGGACTGTATGATTAAGGTCAGGACCGGCTACTAATGTGACTGCGTGTGGCGTCGAGATGGATGCCAAACTCTTGAGGGTTAAGTTCATGATTTTTTTAAACGGGCCAAGGTTAAGATCAGACAGCAGAAAAGAAAACACAGTAAAGTCATTGTTACAAGTGAGTGTGTTTGTTTGCAGAGGCTGCAGCAGCTTTTCATGAGATTCACCACTGACTTTCCATGTGCTCATGTGTACTGATCATTTTACTTTCAACACATAAAACAATCTGTGGCTTTGAGTTGGAGTTTTTAAAAAGAAATATTTTAGCAACAAGTATTTTTGCTCCATAAAGAGAGCACTCATTCACAACATGAGCCATTACATTATTTTAGCATTTCCTATAAAATTAAACTGCAGTATTCAGACAGGGCTAAAATGACTGCTGTCCTCACTAATACATTTTGATTTCAACATTTTCCCTTATTTGTATACATCAAATTTGTCTGCGTTCCATCATCTATAGTGTAATGTTATTGTGGTTATCTCTGTATATGACAGCTATTGCCTGTCTTTTGCAGTCATCTCTTGACTGAGCATCTAAGGACAATGGGGGGTCACGTTCTGTGCAGATTTTTAGGCCCTTTGAGGCAAATTTGTGATTTCGAGCCACATAAATAAAACTGACCTGACTTGTTTTGGCCATAAAATGTTAGAAATGAAGGCAAGATTATTTCTGACACTTTCTCAGAGGCAGAGGTGGTATCTGTAGTCCACTTGATTCTCCCATTGAAATTCAATGATATAAATCAGAGAAAAGCAACAAATAGTCACAGTTGAGAGGTTTTGATGTTTAGTATTTCTTAGATCATCAGCATCATTGTTACTGATTTATTGTCTGGTGGTTGACTAATTGATTTATCAAGTAATTGTTTTAACTTTCTCTTGTATCCTTAAACAGACCCTTTTATTTTTGCTGTGAGATTCTCCAATTCATTCAGAGAAAACACAAGGTGTCTGTTGAAAACCTGAAACAGAGGAGGATGAGAAAAAAATGTCACCTTAAGATTCGACTTAACATCAGGTTGTTAGCGAGTTCGTTCTGTTGCTGCACTTCATCAAATTTTAATGAGACCCAAACAATGCAATGATATTTGGACAGATCCAAGAGGGCCACTGCCAATGACACACACTATCAATAAAACATCATCACAGGATAATGACATTCCCAGCAGTCTTCAGCTACGGCCAATCCAGTGTAAATGTCTGGCCGGACTGACTGACAGATACACAGGCAAATAAATAAATCTGACCTCCGGTACTAAGGGTATTTCACTTATAGCTGCCAGACGGGCCCTGCACCAAAAAAGTGTTTATTAACAAGCCCCCCCTCCCTAAAAAAATAAATTAGAGGTGGCCCTCCCTGCCTATCTCCTTCGAATCAAACTCTAAAAGATTATTCCACATAATTATACTAAAGGGCAATTGGTTGATATGTGGCAGGGTCGGAGGTCGTGGCCTGGTATAAGCAATCTGTAGGCTTTGGTTGGCAGGCGGTAATACGCAACCAGGCGTCAGCCTCTAACCCTATTCCCCAGACTGATTGCTACCTGTCACCTCCCTTCAACTCATGTAAATTGCGTCTGCTTTTCTGCAGGAGGGGGTGGGAGGGGTGGAGGGGCTGAGAGGATGGGGATATGTGGATTTTCAGCTGTGTATGTGTGTATGCATTTGTGAATACATGCCTGCGTGTGTGTGTGTTTAAGTTGGGGCATGTGTCCACTCTCCACCAGCACCGTCCTGCTGCTGGGCGGTAATGGCTTCTTGGGGCAATCAGAGGGAGACACTTTCTTGACTCATCTCCTTTAATGGTGTGTCCTCCTCAGGCTAAAATTGAACAGTCCCGACATGGCCTAAGGCAGCCGATGAAAATTCAATAATTCGGCTCAGTCAACGTCGTGTCATCTTTTTTTTTTTTTTCTTTTAGAGATGGGGAGTGTAATTACACTGCACTAACTTGACACCTGGACAGGACTGTGTGTTTGTGTGTCAGTGTGGGGGTGGTGGGTGGTGTTTGGGTTTTCTGAGTGATACCTGCAGCACCTGTTGTTGGCCTCACCTCCACGCACCCATCCACCTGACACCAGGGCCGGCTCAGCTCAGCCTGGTTGAACTGACAGCACGGCTCAGGTTTGGTTGGGTAGTCTACAAACCAACTGGGCCTCAGGAACCATTTCTGCTACTGCAAAGTGTTTCTCAGATGTGCTGCAGATAGTCACGGCTCCGGTCGTCACTATGAATATGACAATGGACTGCTTTTCTGTGATGACTGGAGTAACAGATTTACTGCTAATTGTTCTTATCTTCTAGTTATTAGTAAACATAGATTCATGGTTGACTGCAGGAATAATGAGTGAGAGATCAAATGAATCCGTCTGTATTTCCTTTTTTTTAGCAGAGCATAAACAACTTTTCATTTCTGAACTTATGAGCAGAATATACACAAGTTCAGAGAAAGATTCACTAAAGATTTTGGCGTAAAACCTTTTTTAAACAGTATATTTTATAAATCCACTGGTGAACATAAAGCTGCAGCCTAAGGATGAACCCATTCTAATAATTTGAGCATTTTGCCAATAATAAAGAATAATTCTTAGACCCTGTGGTTTGAATACACAGAGTTCAATGCCAAACAAATGAATCCTTGCGTAATTAGCATCTAGTTTATCGGGGAGACTGTTTTATGTTGAGTCCTCGAAATCCAATCTCACCTCAAAATATATTAGGCCTATATGTATCATTTATATGTCTGCGTTCTTATATCAAGAAAGCAGACATACAAATTTGTCACAAAATAATGAAGTGTACGCTATGTATGGTTTAAATTTATATTGATTTTTTTTTTTTTTTTTTTGTTCCGATGTCAAACACAAATGCCTTATTTTCAGGAAAAACAAGAGGGAGAGAGACAGAGGGAGAGAGAGAGAGAGAGAGAGAGAGAGGGGGAAGAGCGAATACATTTGAAATGAAGAATGGTTGTGACAGGGAGGGCCTATTTGGCTCTGTCAGTTTTTATATGACATTATTATTCTCCGGGTTATAAATTCTGGCATGTTAAGATCTCCGACAACAACGACATAAAATTCAATCAATGACGCCTCCTTTTCCCACCTCGACTCTGGAGCCCAGCAGCAGCAGCAGTAGCAGCAGCAGCAGCAGCAGCAGCTCGGCCTGCTGATAGTTCCTAAATCAAAGCCAATGGGATTCTGCATAATTGTGTAGCAGCAGTGGCCTGGCGTGAGGTCGCGCACGGTGGCCACGCGGCTTTATGGAGTTAATGTGAATGTGGCGGTATAAAATACTGCTTCATAAAACACTAACAGCGCTGACATATCACAAAAACAGAGAGAGAAAAAATAGTCCATGTTTATTTATAACCGCTGCTGCATGCATGGAGGCGGTAGTCCATCGAGCTGCTGAGGCCGAAGATAGTTCTTCACAAAGGTCGATTTTTTTTAAACTGGGTTTTTTTCCCAACAGATAACTGAGGACAAGGAGTCACAAACTTCTCTCACTCATTCATAAGAGAGAAGATAATTATATTAATCAAAAATCCTGTTTAACATTTTGGCTAATGTTGCTTTACTTCTACATTGCCTGTCGAACACATCGTCCCAACACCACATGTATATGTGTGTGTGTGTGTGTATCTCATACCGATTGAATAGCAAAGACACAGTGGACCAGATGTTTTCTTCTCCCCCAAATCATTAAGAAAATCATTATAACAATTCACTTGTGAGTTTGTGTGTGTGGATGTTTGTGCTCACAGAGGTGCACTTCTCCTCCATCTGCATGCTGCTCCTCGCCCGCCCTGCTGATTGCTTTGATTGATCATTATCTGATGGCCTCTTAATTAGAATGCTAATGAGGAGGAGGTTTTCTGCCCGGCCCGTCTCCTCTTCCGTGCCTTGTCTCTGAAATGAGGCATAATGGAAATGCAGTAATGGAAATGACATGGGTAGTGTGGGATGGATGATCCCCCAGTTAATAATTCCAATCTGTTAATCAATGGCCTGGTCGATTGGCTGCCACACAGAGAAGGGACAACCAACCCACAAAACCACCCAGTGTCAGCACCACTGGGTGAAGGGGATTGTGGGAGATGACAGTGATTTGGGGTTGTGGCTAAATGAGTTGATTGGAAAGAGTGTCTGGCAAGTTTTTTTTCCTTTTCTTTTTCAGCAAAATACACAAAGTGATTTCTTTTCATATAAGTAAATAACAGTATTCATTTCTAATGATAGGAAAGATGATACTGTCCCTAATACACTGAGACTTTGCAGCTTTGCTCACAAGGTTAGATGAATGTAAAAATAAAAAGAAAAACCTTTCTTTTTGGGCGATGGTGGTGGGGCGCTGGGGGTTGGTTTGTTTGAGATCAGCGCGTGGAATGAAAACGTATTAACAGCATAATAACAAAAGATTATGTTCATCTAGGGCGAGGCCCTCCGTTTTCTCGCCAGGCGCTGACTGTGAAGTCTTTATTCTGTGAGTCGGCAGCACGCTGCACCCTTAAAAAGGTTATTATGTTCCCTCACTGTGGCAGGCACCGGCCCACGGAGCTCCGATATTGTGATGGGGGTCGCCTGTACCACATTAGAGCCAATAAATGTGCGTTGGCACTTCCTCAATTTAAAGTAAAGCCCCCTTTCCCTTCTACCTCCCTTCTTCATTCCTAATAGGGTATTCCAGCAACGCATCTAATAAGTTGTGGGATATCTGCTGTGGGATAGGTCTGAATATTTCTCTTCTCTCTATCTGCAGTTGTTGCAGTGGGAATTTGTCATCTGGTAGCTGCTACTTTGTATGAAGCACCGATCTTTAGTTTGTTTTTATTCATATTTTACTTTTAATTAATTATCCACAGCTGCTTGTGGCAACTGCATAGATCTTTTTTTTGTGTTGTGTTTGATAAGAATTAGTGATTTTCATATTAGAGACCTGCCTGCTTTTACTTTTGACCCCCGTTTTGATTCATGTATTCTCCAAAAAATGTCTTGAACATGACTCCAGGTGTTTTTTCTGAAGCAATATAACACAGCAAACATTATTTTACCTTCACTCTTAAAAACTCGGAGTCTGCTGTGCTTATTGTGGCTTTTAAAGAAGTTAAGGTTGGCGAATCTAAACACATTCTAAGCTGGGTTATTCTCTGATGCCTACCATGGGAGCTAATATCAACCTCGGGGATCATCCAAAGCCCACTGGGTCTGCAGAGGACTCCGAATTCATGAGGATGATGTGTGTGTGTGTGTGTACATGTGTATGAAAAGGGCAAGAAATAGAGATTTGATGATATTGTGATCACCTGTGAATGCTAACAACCATAACGCAGGTTTAAACTTGTTCCTGCAGGAGCAGTAAAAGTAAGAGCTGAAGGCCATGAATAATTACCCCAACACACACACACACACTCTCTCTCTCTCTCTCTCACACACACGCACACACACCTTCAAGCCTCACATCCGTTACCACATTGAAAGTCTGTAAGTAATGAAGAACATCCTCCAGTGGCAGGACAAGCACTTTCAATGACTGATTGGTGATTGATTGCCCGCAGAGCACCTCCCCAATGGTCACTGTGTGAGGGGTTTTTCTTTTCATCTTTTTCATCCTTACAGAGAAAGAGTGAGGGAAAGATGGAGCGAGCGAGAGAGAAGGAGCATGAATTCATTAAATGTGCCAAACCCTTGCCTCTAAAATTGATCTCTCCCCTCTTTTTTTTTTGAGCCATCGCCTGATCTCATCTGTATTCCAGATCCATTCCCAGATGATACCACCTCGATCAAGAGGCAAATGCAATAGAATCATAAATCTCCTTTAAAATATCCCGCTTTAGAGCGTGTGCATGTTTGGTGGGATGATAGGATCTAATTAAATAAACCTCCGTTACCAGTTTGCGTAAAGGCTTATTTTGGCTGCTAATGCCGCACTGTTAAAAATGTGGGTTTTGCGGGTGAAAGTGCTTGGCAAAGTAAACACATTTTATTTGTTTTCAGCTCGTCTTTTTACAGTCTTCAAGGGATTTCAACGGTCAAGCAAAGACGAACCATCTGCCCTCCCTCTCCTACAATTAACATTAATGATAGTTTAAATAGCTCAGCACAAACGCTTCAAATTTACTCCCCTGTCTGAGTCAATTAACCAAACGATACATCCCACCTACTGCAATTGCTGCTCCTCAGCGTGAGTGATGCGACATTTCCTTCCTCCAACTATCCAATGCCCACAATCCAGCCGTCTTGGGTCAGCATGGTGTGTCTTTTTTTCTTAAACACACATTGATTTGAGGCGTCGCCACATTAAACATTAACTGGGGCCTGAGCCTCTCGTCATGGACACCAGGGGCAATTAATAGAGCAGTAATGGCGGTGAGGTTGGGGTGGGAGGGCTGGGGTGGTGTGGTATTGTGGGAGGTGAGGGGCGGTGGTGGGTGGGGGCCAGATCACTCAGACAGCGCTGAGTGATGACTGCTCTGTTACCACCTGTTTGGTGTGGAGGGAAATGAAGTCGAACCTTGGCACCCCGCTGTGAGATGCTGATTGAAATTTACAAGGCTACACGCACGCCACTGACAGCCATGTCGGATCGGACACTTTGAGCAGAGCCAGACGTGTAATAAGTAAAGCATGCTTTGTGCTAAAGAGCATCGGCATGGGAGGGGCTGCAGGGTATTAGAGAGGGGCAGAAATAGCTTATTAGCAGAGGGGCAATTGTCATGGACTCTGATTAGGAAGGGGATACTTTTTTGATATCCTGTGTGATATTTACAAGTAACACAGATGTCACCAACAGATGTCACCTTGTGCCTGGATATATTGTATATAAATATATATATTGTCTGTTGCTACACAAGGAAACCTACCAACTTCCTTACTGTCATGTCTGATAAGACTTGTTCAAGATGTACAGTTCAACTCAGTGTCTTCATAACTACATGGATCTCATGCACTGATTTTACCAGAGAGCCATAAAAACAGCCTCTTGTTCCCAATGTCTTCCCTCCTTTTGTCATTTGCTCCCTCTAACAAGGCTTGACAAGTCTAAAGTGGCCCTGTTTGTTCTCCTTTATCAGGCAGGCAGCTCCGAGCCTCTTGTATTCAACACACACTACAGTGGAACCAGATGTCCTTTTGCCAGCGGCACAACTTTCAAGTTGACAAGGTCCCCCTAGAGAATGGGGAGAGAAGGAGGGATGGAGAGGGGGGGGGGGGGGGGCTTGGATCGGTGGCAGGCAGAATTTGTGACTAATAGCCAGTTTGATGTGACAGGCCCCCGCCGTCTGGGGAAATTGAAGCGCTCTCCGTGTCGATACCTTTTGTGTCTCGCTCAGTTGTAGGTTATTGTTGGCCTGGCCTTGGGGACCGAGGGTCGGGTAGTTTACATTGCAGACACTACGTGGTCAGCACCAACTTTTTTATTGAGGGTATTGATTGGTCCCGACTGCCCCGCTGTGGCTAATTTGCTTGTTAACATAAATTTGTCAGAGAGCAAAGCAGGGAAGGGAGGGAGGGGGTCCATCAGCCTGAAGTGTCCCAGCCTCCATTTTATCCCCACACCATGTCAGCCCCAGACACTTATTTCAAGCCACCTTTTTTTTTTTTTGTTCGCCTTTAGTCCAATACACGGGACCTGTTTATTAAACAACTAGTAGTTAAGCAGTCATTTAATCAATACAACTTCCCCCCATCTCGCTGCCTGGAATTAAACACGAGTTAAACACAAACCAAGCATAATGACCTTTTCATGGGACGCACTCAGCCAATGAAATTAACACCAGGGACTGTCCATTTATACCTTTAAGCCTGTGTAAGTCATTAACTTCAGAAAATATCATTTTAAATGACAACACATGGCCGTCAGCGGGGGCCACACACTCTTCACTCCCACCCTCGCTCTCATATGTTGAGTCTGTCAGTGCGCGGAGGAATGCCGTGGCTTTCTAACTAACAACAGACTGAATATATCTGTGAGAGAGAGAAAAAGAGAGAAGGCATGAATTTTATATTAAATTCCTTTGGCTAATCCAGTTCGCTGTTCGGTCCAGACTGAGTTTAGGCAAAAATATTAATAATGCATTGAAAGGAGCTTATTTTCTTCCTCCTGGAAAGGGTTTAGGAGACTGGTACTTTCTCAAGTTATGCATCTTGGTTATTTGTAAGCACCCAATAACTAAGCAGGTGACAGTTCATTTTATGAGATCTTAAGCCCGCTAAAGCCTGAGAACGCCCCTGGTTGGATTTCTTAATACAATAGAGAGATGGTATGAAAAGGAGATAATGAATTGGTGGAATATTTTCGTCCTGTTTCTTTGCATCCTTGAATGCTGCTGCCTGAGGCGGTTCTTTAACCTTTTACAAGCCAGTTTACATTTCAGTAAACAGCACCTCGCATCTATTGTTGTTCTCATCACATCAGTAAACTCAAGTTGTCTTATTTTTATAACTCGTCTTTCACTTAAAAAAATTCATTGAATGTCAAACTTTTTAGTAATCTGTCACATAATGCTGCTGGTCTATCTACTCAGGGAAGCAGTAAGTGGATTTGTCTGGCACCGACACATATGAAATGCTATAAACACTACTTACTGTCATAGTCCTGAACTGTTTTCACATGCTCAACAGTGTTTTGGACTCTCTCGGTCTGACTGCACAAGCTCTCGCTGTCTTTGCCTCATCTCTGGGAAGTATAATTTTGGTTTTGGGAGCCGCTGCTGTCCTGTGGCAAGGGAGAAGGGTGGTGGGGGGAGCGACATGGCAGGGAAGCTGTCTAATATGACGCATTGTCTCTGCCCCCCAGCATGACACATATGCACAGACTCATCCCATGTCCCCCTCTCTGGACGGTGTAAGGTTTCCCAGTATGCCGCAGCCCCTGAGAGCAGGGGAGCACCAGACATGGTGGCGAAAGCCAAGGGTGACATCAGCAACAACTGGTGCAAGATGCCATAGAAACATCAATATTATTGCTCTTGGCATTCAGAATATATCACAACAGGGAGTTTAGGAGTCATTGTTGAGCTATAAACCAGTGAGAATTTAACATTAGGCTAAAATTACTCTGAAAACACAACAACAGTGACGACAATAATAACATACTTTTAATGACTGCTGCGATGTAGTGTGAATCATCTGGATTGATTCATGGTTTTGTCAGGACATAGTAAAAAATGCCTTTTATAATAACTCATCAGTCCAAAGTGGTGTCTTCAGATTGTTCATTATATCTGACCAACAATTCAAAACTTGACAAAGAAAAAGCTTCAAAAACAAATTTTTGACAGCTCCGCCTTTTATTTTATTTTCATGATTCACAGAACAAACATTTTAGTAACTTTCTTATCCTTTCAGCTTATCAGATGAGATCTCTCTAACTGGACACAGAGGTAAACAGTGACCACTTAAACGCTCCCCTTAGGGGGGTTGCATACTTTGACCTCACCGTGACCCCACCCCGGCCATAACCCTGACCTTCATCTGACCTCTGACCTCTAAATTTAACCCTAACACCAACTCTCTCGGCCGGGCCCGCGCCCTTCAACCTGATGGCCTGTGCCTCGGAGGCACATCTGCTTCGGGATCCAGCCTTTGAGCGAGGAGAAGAAAGACAACGAAATCTGACTCCCAGATGAAATCCACTCAGTTTCTCAGTGATCCGCTACCGTGAGACAAATGTTGATGTTTCGTCACTGAGGCAAAAAAAAAAAAAAAAGAAACAGCAACATGACTGGCACCGGCTTCTCCCACAAGGAATCACATGCAAGTCGTTGTCTCCATGCTGCATTGCTCCTGCACAGTGATTCATACGTTCATGGAAAGTTCGTTAGGCATGAAATTAAGCAACAATATCATCACAACCAATATAGGATAATTAATTAAGTATAAGAGTATTGCTGGATGCGCTATTTATGTTAAAACTGCCTCAGGGTGGTCATCTTCTAAGAAACCAGTGGAGAAGAAACCAATAACATCAACAACTGTTTTACCATGAAGCCGCTCAGGCAACAAATCAAAGTATAATCTCTGCACTCAGACTTACTTGTAAGGACAAATATTTATCTCTTTTTAACACGGCCCTTACATTTGCCATTTCACCAAATCTGCCCAAGATTACTCTGGTCTCCTGTGTTGAGCATCCTGCCATGAATTGGCCTACTGGCTCAACCCGAACGCGGTGGTCTTTTTGATACATGGGCCTGCGGACTGGCCCAGGAGCAAGAGAACAGAAATAAATTTCCCCTCTTTACCCCTCCCTCCGCCCCCCCCCCCCCCCACTCTCTCTTTCCCTGTGTCCCTGTGACTCCCAAGCCTGAGCCATACTTTTCATCCGAGCTTCGGAAATACTCCCCTGCGGCTTTTGGCTTTAGTTCCTTTGCGGCCTAAATCTCTGGACCCCAGAGCAAGCGTGGGCCTGGGTTGCAATGGGTGGTCAGCAGGAAAGTGGTCGACTTTCAGCATACTGAGAAACACAAGAAAGAGAGTGCACGTTTTGCGAGGGAGAGAAAAACAAAAACAAAACAAAAAAAAACCAAGAATACCGCTGCATTAAGCAGACATCCTGTTAAAAAAAGCCCTCCCCCTTTTGAATCCAGATGCTCATATCGCATCTGACAGTTGTTGGGCGGTAAAGTTCAGGCTTTAAAGCAACCAGCTTTCTGTTTCTGTTTTCAGCTTTAGCCTCCTCGACTGTAATGAAAGCAAAACAGTAGAAAATTCCCACATTATTAAATAAAACATGTCGATGGCCAGAGGCCAAACATTGTCACGCTAACAGGAGCAGAGCACACAGCAGTGTTCTGCTCGGTCATAATCTTAACAGTATTGGAATGACAGATAATGTGTGAAATATTACAGGTGCTTAAGATGTTATGAAAAAATAATATATGTATTATACAATGTAAACAAAAATCTGTCCTGTGGTAGTCACTGGTTCTGGTTTTTGCCCCTATATATGGATTTTATAGGACAAGACAAGACATGAGTCCAGCTTCAAAGACATGAAATTAACCCCCCCCCCTTACAGACATGATATCATGGTGTCAATACTACACTTAAACGCTCTGTTCAAACCAGAGCTCAGATCAATTTTTGCAGTCATGGCAGCAGTTGGCCAGAGACCTCCCCAGGCCACTGCAATCAGGCTCATCCAGGGGTCATCCAGGGGTCACCCTTACAGCTTTCTCTGACCTTGGCTGAAGTGGTCTATCAGGCTCTGCATCTGATACAGCAGAGTGGCCTGTGTTGGCTCTCCACATGAAAACTCAAATAGGTATGTTTTCCAAAAATAAACATCACTGTTGTTTGCCTCTCTGTAGATTATACAATATACTATTTAAATGAGAATTATTTTACTCAACTAACATCAGAGATTGATGAGGAATGTCGGTCATATTGTCATATTATAAAGATGATGCCCACATAGGTGCTGATAACCTTTCTGACCAATCAATTAAGTGATTAATTGAAAATGAGGTTATTTAACAGGACCAGGCAAATCTTTCCGTAGAGGAACATATAACAGAAAACACACCAGGATACACTGTGTGTGCTGTCTGGAGACTGCAGTAAATGTTTAATCCTATGTAAGTCAAAGCAGCCAGTGTGGTGATTGTGATTCAGAAACTGACGCATGATGGCTTCCTGTCTCACTGATTCCCAGTTCAGCTGACGACCAGGTGCCAACAATGACAACATAACTTCAGTGTCAGAAATCATAAATACATAACTTTATACAAGACTTTTATGCAATGAAGACATGTTTCCTGCCTGTCTTCTCAGAGTGCATCATCTCCCTCTCTCTCTCTCTCGCTCCTGACGGCCTTATCGGAGGAATCCTGTCCATAATAGAATCCAGATGGGAAGAGATGAGCAAACACGAGACATGGCAAAGATAGAGACATTAATTACCTTTTTGAAATAGCACATTTTCCGAGGCCCCAACTGGATGAATTTGAAACGAAAATAAAAATATCCACTGATCACATCCCACACGCTTTTGGGCCAGATATAATAATTTAAATGGGAGAGAAATGTTGCTATATTTAAAGTTATCTTTAGGTGATAGATGTTCTCTTTCATCCTCTGCTTCTTAATGTTACACAACCAAATACACAGAGAGAGAAATAAAGGATTTGTGGTGACATGATAGGCTTCTTCGTTGTTGTTTACATTTCATTTGATGACAGAGATTTTATTATGATCTGACTGTAGTCCGGGACATCGCCAATTGATTCTTTGAGTGATGATATGGTACAATTCCTTGTTAAAACGTGGGTTTGTAAGAGAAACAGAGTCACAGGTCATCTTCTAGAAAATCCAGTAAATTCCAGCATGAAATGCACAGAAGCTGCATTGTTCGAGATCACACTAGTTTGAAAATCCACAGTATTGCAAAGGGGAAAAAAAGAATATACTAGCTTGGGGCAGATGAGAGGGAAAAAACATGCCCGCACCCCCACTTCTCCCCCCTTCGGTTCCCTCTATACCTGCCTGTCTTCTTCTGCTGGTATCCTCAACACCTTTCTTTGGGATTTACTTAGAATATGAAAGGATTGAAGCTACACCTGGCTTGACAGACACTGTGCTACTTTATTAAACCTCATGCGTCAAGTACGGCACCGTATTAAAATTGAAAAACAGGCAGTGAGAACCCGATTCCTCTGGATAGACAGTGTGAAATCCTTGGTCAAAGCACCACGGATCTGTCTCTCCTCACACCCAGTTCTCTCAGAAGCCCTATTGATATTTAGATGATGCCATCGTAGGTAGGATAGGCATTTTTTTTAAAGATATTGATTTTAAATTGCACATTAGGCCTATTCCACGTTGCTGGCTATATCTTAAAGATGGGCCGCTTCTCCACTCCCCAGGCGCCACCTTACGTGTGGGAATTTGTATGGATTTTTTGGGGCTTGTTTGCAGTGATGGGGGAGCGAATGCAATAAGTGCTCCATTACTTACACAATCTGTGAGTGCTCAGAAAATTAGTCACCAGTGACCTTTTGGCCTTCTTCTCATACTCATTCCCAGTCAAAAGACCTGATGGGAATAAGAATAAAGTCAAACTAAGGCGGCGATGCTCGAGCGGACACAGCAGCCAAAACATGACACTGCTTTGTTCGCCTTGATGAAATAAGACAAATTTAATCAATATGACAAACAAATGCATAGATCAAAATGAAAAAAAAGACTCATACATTTGGAATTGAAAATACAACAGGGTGGCATTTATCACCTTATGATCTAACATCATTTCTCTACTTTCTGCACTCACCCCACTGAGTCACTTTACATCTGCAAACATCATTAAAAGTTGCTAAAATTGGATCCTGCTTGATTTTCAAATTTGTTAAGTAGCTCTACTTTTGGTGTGTGCATGTGTAAAAAAACATGTGACACAAGTCATATTTAATTTGACATCAGGAGTTAACACCACATTTTTCTTCTTCACTTTCTCCCCTAAGTCAGTGTCAACAGTGTTCATGTTGCTGGATGTGTCCAAAGGCTGTGCAGAGCAGACGGTGACTGGTCAGACACAGCAGAGCACAGGATTTACCTGAGTTGTGTCTCAGTTGCATATATATGTCTGTATATAAAAACAAGTAGGATTAAATAACTTTTGAAAATCTCCCTAAATGTAAAAAATGCTGTGCAAAAAAAAAAAAAAAAAAAAAAAAAAAAAAGTGAAATATCACATTGACATAAGTATTCAGACCCTTTACTCAGGACTTAGTTGAAGCACCTTTGGCAGAGAATACAGCCTCAAGTCTTCTTGGGTATGACGCGACAAGCTTTGCACACCTGGATTTGGGGATTTTCTGCAGTTCTTCTCTGCAGATCCTCTCAGGCTCTGTCAGGCTGGATGTCCCCATCCAGTTGGTGGGCAGACATTTTCAGGTCTCTCCACAGATGTTTGATCGGGTTCAAGTCAGTGCCTTGGTTGGGTCACTTAGTTGTCCCTAAGCCACTCCTGCATTGTCTTGCCTGTGTTCTTAGTGTCATTGCCCTGTTGGAGCATTAACCTTAGGCTCAATCTGACAAACAGAGTCTCCCTGTCCCCACAGTCTGATGCTTTTTTGCCACCAGCATGTCTCAGCATTGGGATGGTATTGACAGGTGATGACCTGTGCCTGTTGTTGAGAAGCATTTTGGTGCTTTCATGTTTCTTCATGTTGGATGCTTCCATCTGGATATGGCCATAAAGTCCATATCAGGGGCGGTCCCCCTGGAAGTTTCTTCCATCTCCACTCAGGATCTCTGGAGATTGACCATCCGGTTCTTGGTCATCCTCTCTTACCAAAGCCCTTCTCTCCCTGATTTCTCATTTTGGCTGGGGGGCCAGCTCTCAAAGAGTCCTGTTTGTTCCAATTTTCCTCCATGTAAGAATTATGGAGGCCACTGTGCTCTTGGAAACCTTCAACGCAACAGTATTTTTCGTAGCCTTCCCCAGATATCAATCATGTCTCTGCGCTCTGGAAGCAGTTCCTTCCATTTCATGGCTTGTTTTTTTTTCCTTTGATATTCATTGTCAGCTGTGCCACTTTTGTAAAGAAAAGTGTGTTCCTTTCTAAATCATGTCCAATCAATCAAATTTACTACACGTCCAGGCTAAAGGTGTAGAAAATGAGAGCTAAAATTCAGGTGTCAAAGTTTCGGAAGTCTGAACATTTCAGTTTTTCCTTTAGATACAAAACTTCTTCAAACTTTTCTTTGTCATTATGTTGCATTCAGTGTACTGTATAATGATGAGGGAAAATTCACCATAAGTCTGGACAGTCATGAGCAGCATGTGGCAGTGAGGGGGTCTGAATACTTTCTGAATGCACAGTAAATGATAAGAGAACATTTCTTTTGTCAGGTAGTGACCAGTGATTTACACATTGTGTATTTTCTTGTATAGCTTGTACAACTCAAGAAACCTTTAGGTCTAACTTGCCTGAATATGAAGATTCAGACTTCACCATAGGGAAGGGAGGGCAGGTGATGTAAAACGTAAAGCACTTCCTCTGAGTTATTTTTAAACGAAAAGAAAGTAGGATCAGCACAAATCGAACAAATGATGAGAAACGACCTGGCAGAAGGTTGCGTTCTCCCTCTGAGGTGATACTGAGGGAGGAGAAGAGGAGCAGGAGGGCCTCCATTCCCCTCCCTTTTCCTGTCTCTGCTTCTGTGGCTCTTTTTCCTCTCGCTCTCGATCATTCGCTCCCTATTTCTCCTTCTCCCTCTCTCTTTCTCTGCTCCTTTCACTCCCTATATCTTTGTCTCCCTCCTCTCTGCTGTATCTTCCCAGCAGTATGTTTCCCGCAGAATAATAAGGAGAAAAAAAAGGCAAGACAAATCACAGTGATGCATTGCTTAATTTAATAAATGAAGCTTGAGAAACTTGATCACACAACACACTTGACTCCATGAAGAAACACAAGGGGACTGACTATTGCCAGATGCCGTTGGATGTCTGTGAACAAAGAGGACACACACATGTAATCTCTTTGGGTTTGGGGCGACACTGTCTATCCGATGGGTGCCAACAGAGCTCTCACTCTGTATGACTGACTGTGCTTTGACATCACAGGGAGTGGAGGAAAGATACTCCCTCTTTATGAAGAGTAAGATGGAAAATCCATTTACCCGAGCTGACTCATAACCAGAAAAAGAGCTTGTTTTAGCTTTCAAAATGAATCCATGATGAAACTGCACTGTATGTATGGAAATGTGGAGGCCTAGTCGGCTGGAGGGGAAACAAAATCTGTCACAACTCAGTGGGGCTCCCGACTTGTTTGAGTTAGGTGATGAACGCAGCAGAAGGAAATCAGTTGCAGTTGGTCAACAATTAACAATGAAACCTTTAAAATGTGAAAGAAACTGGGCTGTCAACACAAGTTATTATCAAAGATCTGTGGTCCTATTTAGCAGGACAAGCCAATTAAGTAATTGATTACACCATAATCTCATTCATATGTCAAATTGTCACATCAGTGCAAGTAAATAAAAGAGTTTCAATTCAATACTTGTTGCCAAAAGTTGGAACTTGTTGCAACTCTAATACAAAACAGCAAAGAGTGACGTGAGCACAAGGACACTCCACCTTGTTAAGTGCAACATGTAACTTGCTAAAAAAAAAAACAAGAAAAAACAAATGAAGAAGAGCTGAGCACACACCACTTCAACTAAAAACTGTCACTATGATTCAATGCTACTCAGACCAGGAAGCTTAGAATAAAACATCAACAAACATCACGTCTGCAAATATGAGCAGTGGATCACCGGTCTGATTCCAGGGCCTCCTCTAGAGGTTGTTAGAAACAGTTTTCAACAAAAGTATTGCCGGAGCATTAGGTTCATTTTGATTAATAAGATCCAGAAATGTACCAAAAATAAAGGCTCGACAGTCAGGCCGTGTAACCGGGTTGTGCTGAATTGTCAGAGTTCTGCGATGAAGCAACAAGGCCAGAGAGGTTTTTGGTGAATTGAATTTGCTGACTGGCTCAGGGCACAGAGCCTTGGCAGCACAGGAACCAGTCTTACACCAGCGGCTAGACACAACATGAACATCACTGAATATTTATCATCTGTGCTGTCGTAAACAGGCTGCCCACTAGACGACAGGACAGACCAGTCTAGAGATGAATCACACCGCTCCCCTGCTGCGGCTTGCACATCCCCGGGTAACTGCCATCCCACCCTGACCATACTGTGACATCCCATCAGACATGTGGATAGTTTTGTCAGCTACCTTGCAGAACGAGTGGTTTGGCACCATGAAATGTCCAAAAGTGATCATATTGGTCATAAAAAGTTAAATTGACTTTTCATGTTAATGTTGTTGCCAGACCAAGTGTAGACTTGCCACTGCTGCACAGCATGTTAAACTGTCCTTGAAATGATGGCACCATATAATCCATGGACAAATACATTGCAAGCTGACTTAATCTGTGGGATCACAAGCAAGGAAAGACCACATTATTAATGAGCCATTTAAACAGCATCACCTAATCGGTGCTTAACTGTGTCAGCATTGTTTGTGTTTGAACAGAGTTTCGTGATAATGCAGGAATGATGTTCAATGTAAAGTGTCATTTCACTTTGAGTGTAATCGTGGGACTGTTAGGTTACATAGTTTATTTTTTGTTTTGCATATGAAAAAACATATTTTCCTTCTTCAAGAATAACTTTGGTTCAATCATTGAAATACATATGCCATGACCGAGAGAGAAAGATCTGATAAAATTCCTTTGTCATGGGGAAAGACGATTATTTATGGTGTGATTTTCGCTTATGTATTTCCTTAATTAAAACATATTGGCTTCCAAAAGCAATATAAGAAACAAATTGCTTTGGCATGGCTGTGGCAGTTGGAGGACAGACTCTGCATATTGGCAGACTAAATGAGATGGGATTTGGAGTCTTTGAAACTACATTTGTGCTTCAGACTATGGTAATGAGGCCTAGCAGAATGATATCACCATTCCCAAATATTTAGTTTGTCATTTTGTGGTAACAGGCCCCTCCGTGTGTGTGTGTGTGTGTGTCTGTGGAGCAGCTTTGTGTGTGAGGTGTGGGTGAGCATCTGAGGATTACTTTTACAGATTGCAGACCATTTCAGGAGGTTACCTATTTTATAAGGTAATCATCATTGTAAAATAGTTGGTTTGAGTTACTACAACCTGCATGTGATGTCACCGCTCTCACTTTTATTTTGAAATATCTTCCAGCTTTTATCCAACTTGGGAGTCTAACTGGAATCTAAAACAGTGAAATTTCATTTCACGTTCATCACTGCTGTTATAATTCATTCATTCATTCTGAGAACAGCATGTCTGCATCTGGGTGCCCTGTGCATGGGAGTGCAAACGTGTGTGTGTGTGTGTGTGTGTGTGTGTGTGTAGCAGAGAAAGATGGTTTCAATCGGCCGGCTGTGACAGTTTCAGCTGGGACCGGGAGGAGACCGTGAGACAACCCTTCCTCAAACAACAGTGAGGGGTGGTGATACACTGCAGTGATAATGGCCTCTTTGAAAACAAGAAGGCCCTCCCCTCTCGTATTTTGGAGGGAACATATGTTTGTCTGTCTCTACTTCTGTCAACAGCCTCCACTACAGTGGCAGAGACCAAAGAGAGCTCTCGCTCCTCGTGCGGCAAAGGGGGGAGGAGAAGCCTCCCTGTCAAGGCATGGCCCGATATGACAACTCATTTCACAGCAATGCACTGGTGTGGTTTCTCCGTAAACATGGATATGAGAGATGCTTTATGGGAGGCAGAAGTTTGTGGTCAAGAGGAAAACATGACATAAGCCTCCCCAAAAGAGAGAGAGAGAGAGAGAAAAAAAAGTGCTGTGCCTAAATTGGTAAACGTTTCTGTTGGGTAAACCAAGCTCTACTCTCCGACCTCTCCGTACCCTCAACTTTAAGTCTCACTCTTTGTCTTCTGCTGAGAGTGGAGACTGAAACCAGATGTTTTTAACAGATAACAAATGTCAGAGGCAATAGCTGATAGCACACCTGGTACAGTACAGACAGGGCGACCGGCTCTGGTCACATGAACAGTCGGATTCCCAGCTCTTTCATGACCATGTTTTTTTTTTTTTTTCTGTGTTCTGCAGTTGCCCGCGTTTTTTATTGCCTTTTATTATATTATTGTGTTTTTAACAGTCATGTTCAAATGCCATCCATATGTCAAGTCGGTTGCCAAATCCAAAACTGTCTTCTCTGTTACTTTTCAGTAATTGTGTGCCTTTTTGTGTGGTGCAAATTAGGGATAGTCCCTGGTTGTGTCTGATCCTGTGATGTTATGCCTCATTGTGGTCACTTTAACCCTTATACCCTCAAAGTTTTAGACTGGTTATCTATAAAACCAGAAAGTAGCAAACGGACTATCTTGTTGTTCTGTGGTGCTTAAATTCCTGTCTAGATTACTGCCAAAGTCAAATGTTTATCATGTCACTGTCACATATATAAAAGGCATAACTAACATCACTCTATTTATTTTCCATGTCAGTGTTGTCAGCTTGAAGTGACCCTGATCTATTATGAGATATTGCCTCTGATCTGTGGTTAGCTTTTCTTTTCTTTCTTTTTTTTTTTTTTAGGACTGACATCACATGAACTGTATATAGTAATCCTCCCATGCTGATCAGAGCTTGTGGAGTGTTTGAGTCAACACAGAGACGAGCAGGGGGAGGGTGGTCTGGTCCCGCAGTCTCCGATGATTGATGAAGCTTCTTGTGACACTGTCAGAGAGGGATCAGCACAACAAGCAACAACTTCTGCATAACTCAGCTCGAGCTAGACGCCAGCCATGCTATTGTGTCATCAACACTGGCGCGCACACACACTGAGACACTAGTAAACACATCCGCCCACCAGCTCACACACACATATTGAGTCACTCAAAGGGACGGGGTTTTGATTTATCGTCGCTGAAACATAGTTTCTCATACAGTATAAATGGATGCTGGACATGTTTGCGCACTAATACGCTCCTATAAAATGATGATTATCTTCTGTTCTATGTGGATTGGATTACTCCCACACCTGTGCTCCCAAGCTCACAATTTTGGTTGTCATCTCTCCAAAATCAGCCTCTAACCACCTGTTCTGATGACCATAGGGGTATGGGAACCAAGATCGTCCATGGCATGCACTGCAAAAAATATCCGTCCACTGCATAAGCAGCCATCGAGGGTTTTAAGGCTAAAATGACCTCTTAAAGTGGGACTATGCAACTCTGGTTTTGCTAACTCTCCTCCCGGCCTGTGCATTTGTTTTCAATAAAACCAGTGAGAAAGCAATCCATGGAGTGGTGGATAACATTATATATCATACACAATGTTACGATGTGTATATTTGTGTAGTCTTATCTGTCATTAACAAGAGATTACAGGTTACAAAGCGCATTTGTGTTGCAGTGCTACCGAGACCAGAGCTGGGAGACTGAGTCGGAGGCACTGATGTTGTAAGGGTGAGGGTGAATGGAGAGCCTCCATTCTACCTGTAACAAGTTACAAGCATTTATTTAACCATCACAGTCACTCTGAAGCTGTTTAATTAAGGTAAAAATGTAGCACAGTTAAGGAAAAAATCCTGCATATTTCCTCTTTAAAATATCCACCAGTAGAAACCCAATTTCACATGACCGAGGTCTCATTTTAATTTCTTTGGTCATTTGTAATAAGAACACTCCATTCTGCCATTCTGCCAAGATCAGACTGTTAACCAATATGGAAGAGAAAATGAAGGCCAAAAATAAAGTGACCACCAAATTATTGAATTGATTATTACAAACATTTCAGGCGATTAATGTTTTAAAAGAAAATAGCAAAGGTTTTGATGAACTGCATCTCTTGATTCTTCTGCCTGTGTGTCTATGTTCCCAGAGCTCTGCAGTTAACATTGTAGGTACAATGTCTAATTTATAGAAATGATGCAATAAAAGCTTGAAGCACTCAAATTGAAACGGCATTTTCAGCATCAGGATTTACTGTACCTGTCACTGTAACTTTGTGGCATAAGTGTTGTTACTTTAAAACCTGGCTTTCTATTTAAACTTTAATGACCTCTCAGCTTTGTTTTACATTTGTGTGCGACCAGGTTCAATTTGTTGTATTGCATTTTCCTTCATGCCGTCGGACAGCAACAAGCTGCTGTATCAGCAAAGCAGTTAAAGATGTCAGTGTTTCTCTGGCTCTCAGAATGGAAGTGAATGGGCGAAACAAAGTTTGTCATATTTAAAATATAAATCAAGTCTTTTAAAACAAGTTATGAAAGATATAATTTGATATGTTATTGTAGTGAAGCTGACAGACGCCAGTAGTGAAACTGAATGACTTCTGAATGCAGACATTTTTTGCAGTGGGGCTGCACATCAATCGTCATTTTTGAGTTTTACTCCTGCAGCTGCCCAGATGTATGATTTACAACATTAAAGTCTCAAGTCACTTTCATTTTATTGAGTTATCAATTTCTCCACATGAGGAGCTCTAACAAAGTCGTGTGACAACTCCCAGCACATATAGAGATGACATTTAAAGAGCTGGCCATTAACAATATATCTGGTTGCAGTTCGAATGAGCCATTTTATTACTGAGTGCATATCAAATAATGGCGTCTGTTGGCACATGGATGTGAACAGGACACATCAGGATCTCTGCAACAGGCAGCGGGCCACAGAGACCGTCCGGTGGTCACTCCCATTTGGCGCCAGCCGTACAAACCCAGAATTCTTCACTTCATAAAAAAAATGTTCATGCCCATTCACAGTGCCTGGTAATCAATACTACCGGCACAGCTGTTAGACCATGAAACGGCCCTTAATTTGGAGACAGCCCCTTCCTCTCTGTCAGTCGGCCTCAGTCTGTCGTAAGATGTTAGCTAGCTCACCTAGATGTGGGTAAAGATGACAGGCCCAGCGTGGGCTCAGGGTCATTTTAACACTTTGGGGTTTGCAGGTCTCTTTTTCACTCTTAGTGAAAGTGCACACACTCCTGCCAAGGCACACCTCATATAAGCCTATAACATAATATGCTGCATGACTGTATCCATGTGCTGTGGTTAGCCTCATGTAGTCTGATATTTACAGCATGAAAACATATAGAACAGTCGAATCTGTGTGTTTTATGGCAGTAAATGAATAGCAAAGTCTAAATAATTAAAAACCATGAGAATTCAGTCAGAAAAATTCAGCTAACTGCAGTATCCCCCAAAGTGCACACTTTCCCTGTCCAGTGTTTCCTTATCCACAAAAAGCTCAGCAGTGAAATACTGTACTACAATGCTACAGTGCAATCTGATACGTTTTAGACGAGACCTTGAAGCAGGCCAGAACCACATCTATCAGTGACTAAATCTGTCCTTGCATTCTCGGGGAAGACTCCAAGGATGAAGCAAGTCTTCAAAAGCATCTCTCCCCTTTTGATGTAAACTTCTGTGACTGGTAGGGTGCCTCCTCAGCCCCGCCGCCTTTTAATTGATTATGTGAGGCAGAGGGCACCGTATTGTAAATGAGGTGATAGACAAAGACCGCAATGCTCAGTAGCCTGACCCTCTGTTATTTTCCGCTACAGCAGCGGTTAACAGTAAAGAAAATCTCAAGTTGTCATTCAAGGAAGAGGTCATGGGAACATTTAATGTACTATAAAAAAAAAAAAAACATCTTGGAAAACTGTCCTTAACATTTGTCTTATTCAGTGACAGATTTTATCCTAAAAATAAAATAATATATGTTCTCATTTGTCTGACATAAGTATGTGTAATTAATGAAGCTTCCTCAATTTCATGGAAGATACTGCAAATCCTCTTTTAGCCATACATGTGCGTCAGAGGCTGTCGTCTTTTACAACACGTGCATATTCATTACATATAGAAGCAATTTAAGTTCTCTCACATGTCGAACGTTGTCCTTGGGCGCTCGCTGGCGAAACAAGCCGAGGAGTCTGGCCCTGCTCTTTTTTTTTTCCCCCCAGGTGGTTGAAGGGGAGCGTTGTTGCTAACAGACTGCGGTGGTGGAAATAAAATAAACCTTTTCGACTCCACCCGCAGCTCGGGGCACCATGACATTTGACAGTCTTTTATGGTGCAGAATGAGACATGTTTGGCAGTCGAAAAATTCAATTGTGGCGTATTGATTCTCAGCCGTCTGTCATTATTCCCAGGTTGATTGACAGGAGGAAATTGGTTACGTTAAGTATTTCATATGTTATACGGACTGACATTTGTTTGCCTGCTCCCTATGTCAATATTGTTGGAGAGATCTGTAGCTTTATGAGATAGCATTATACACCGACTGTGGCGTTTGTGTGATGTTCCAGTGTTTTTCCTGACATAATTTAAGATATATTAAAAACCAGTGGAATCTTGAGGTGTTTAATGCCAATATTATTGTCCTCCTCCAGGGGATCATGTATGTTCATAATCGGTGGCAGCATGTGCACATATGTGCGCTGCACGCCGCACAACTCCACACTCACGCCTAAAAATATATTCTCTGCATGCTTTTAGGCTCCGAGCATGCCAACAGCAGTCAAATGGAGCTATTGTGATTGAATTGTGTCGACACTTAGCCTAAGAAGGGAACGTAGTGACCTCATCACGCTGACAGTTGGCTCACCTGGGCCTGCGCTGACTGTGGTATTTGATCCGCGTTAGCACCAACATATCACTATTTTTAAAATTCATCTCAACTTGGTCGGAGTGCCAGTTGAGGTTTTATATGTCAATCAAATAAATATATTCAGACCATTTAAGATACTCTCTGGTAATCATTATGCTGCATCTTTGCTGCATTATTAGACACAGCTCTGCTCCTTTTTTCTCTGCCTGCCTGGGCCACCTCCTCATATTTAATCTCAATGGGATCAGCATCAAATCGAAGTTCAGCTTTGTTTGCTTGGAAAAAGTTCCAGAATTGATCCGATTATTCAACTCAGTTACATGAATTTTCTTAAAATTCTCTCTGAACACTCTATCACAGTCTTTGCATATGTGATAATTTGTGTGTGACGACTTTTTTTCTGCGTGACAACTGGTGCATGCTGCAGCTGGTAGCGTTCCTGTATGAGGTTGGTCTAAAGGAGATATACAGGCCGTGTAAAAAAAACAAATGTCAAAGTCGTCCACATATAGCCAGGTCAGCCATGACCTGATAGATTTCAGTTTCATTGTCTTTGTCATTATGACACTGGGGGCTTCTTCTGTCTTCCTCAGCCAGTGTCTGTCTTCATATACCACACAAACCACAAGTATTCCCATCAGTTCCATACTATAATGTAATCAAATAATCAAAAGTTTTACTTGATTTTATTGTCATTTACACATATGCCCATTATGTATACCTTTTATGTCACACCTAATAAAGTCTTTTTAATAGGGGAAAAAAAGAAAGGAGATAGTGTTGGGAGAGAAAGTGATGGATCTTTACAAATATCACTCTTATGACTAATGTCTCAACTAAGATCAAAACTCATGTTTTGACAGGTCATTTTCACAATGTGACTGTACACCAGACTGTTTCTGTGCCAGGGAATCCCATCCTCTTTGCTCCAGTTGCAAGTGATGCTGGAAAACAGATATCACTGTCTTGTGAACAGTAATTATTTACACACTGGAGGCCATACACATGGATTACTCACATGTTAACATGAATAACTTTGGCCGCTGTCTCATTATCTAGCTGTAGTAGATGTGCCAAAAGAAAGCAGGTTGCTGAGACAGCTTTTCCAGCTGCAACTTGCACTGAAGAGTGAAATGCAAAAATTGTGTAATGCACTTTGAATGAAACAGATGAATCAAATAGATGTTATGAGTACAACTGCAAAACCTCTTTTAAAGTGACGAAAGGCAACTTTTTTACCCCTAGAACTATCACCATTGGGAGTATATGACAAAGTTATTCCTGGCCTGTTTGCTACTGTGACATTATAGCTGTGTCCCTTCAGAGGATGCAAGAGGACGCCTGCGAAGGTTGGCACGGCTCTTTGCGGCCATTGGTTTTAACAGTTGTACTGTAAGCTGTTGAACTGAGGTGAAACCCAATACTTTCCTAAAATGTTTAATCCTCTGGCTGTCTGTTGGTGCTGTCTGCTTTCACTACCAATTCGCGATGAATCTTGGGATGAAGGTTGGGCCAAGACAGATCTCCCCATGGGAAAGAAGGAAGCATTTGAAATGGGACAGGCCAGACGTTATGGTTTGATGCAGCAGGTCTTAAAATGCAGCTCCTTAATTGGGACACAGCAGCTTACATACAACTCCATGTTAACTTAGCAATTTAGAGCCTGAATATACAGGCCCGTCTAACACCGTCCAGGGTGCTTGCTCTCTATTTGGCTATTTCACAGTTATTCTTTACTGGTCAAACCCAAAGGCAAATGTTTAGATTAAACTTGCCCATCCCTTATGCTACACTGACAGCAGCACTGTCCATATAGATCTCCAGTCATGGGTCAACATTAGCTCAATGAGCAGTGGTGAGGTCAGTGGATCAATAGTAAGACCCCCCACCCCCACCCCCACACACACCCGTTCCTCTTGTGTTTGGTTGTGTACATGACATAATGTTATATATATGTAAAACTTGAGATATAAATAGTTTCTTCCATTCACACTTGTTTTCACTATTGCTCCTGAAATGACACAGTCTTCTGGCACTTGAGGAAAATAAACCCCAGAGCGTTGTCTACCTAGGCTGAACCAAACACCTTATCTCTGTACAGCAGCTCATCCTTAGCCTGGAGCCACACTTGTTGGGTTTAGTATTAACCTGTCTCCTTCCACTGTTTGACGGACATCACCAGGTGTTAAAGTGGCTCAAGGGTGTGGCGGTCTCTGTCTCATTGTTGTTCTTCATAGCTGAAAACATTGCTGCGTAAGCACATGATAACAGGCCTCAGGCTGCAACAATCACACTGTGGTGATTTCCCCTCCCCATTGTGTTGTGCTGATGATTATTCATGTGCCAAGTGCGGTGGCTTTCAATGAGAAACTTAACTTGTTAAACTAAACTGATCAAAGCTACTGTTGATTCTTACTGCATACCACTAATTGGGTGCAGTGAGTGTTCATGGGCCAACATTTTATGGCCATCAGCTTCATAATATGCCTCATGTACAGAGAGTGAGCAATTAGTATCTGAGTTTTGTGCCCTGTGACACTGCTGGTATTCTGCCCTCATGATAATTTATGATTGAAAGTCGTAAAAACCTCTCAGGGTGACGTCTGGCTGCTTGTTTTGGCTCTGCACTTGCATTTGTCAAACCTCTAACCTCTGTCTGTCTATGCTATCAGTCACCCAGTTTAATACTGTGGCGTCTGTCTGATGTTTATGTTTTATATATATACTTGATACACATATACATAATGTCAAATTCTTGGCATTGAATGTTATTGTTCCTTATGCATTTTTTTGTCTTGCAAGTTGATCAGATGCTGGGTGTTTACAAAATAAAAGCTCATGCAAAAACTAAAAGTAGTATATAAAAAGACTCCCACCATCTTTAGGACAGCCTGAGATAAATTTCTAAAAGATGAGAAAAATGACATTTGACATTTGACAGATTAGTTTTTAAAGACATCAAGTGTGTCTAGCGTCGAATGCATGTAAACTACATGTTCACAACTATGATGATGATCATACATGATGACTGGGCATCGGGACCATTCCTGATTCCAGCCTCGTTAAAAATTCATGCATGTCTATGGGATATAGAAGGTCTGGGACCAGGTTTGTCGTTACTAGTCAGTGAATTCTGGGAAAACCTTAAGTGGAGTAAATGTATTTCATGTAATCCCTGGATTAGCATTGCAGCCACCTAATGGCCAGGAATGGACCCCCCCCCCCCCCTTTTAGTTTTTTTGTGTCCATTTCACCTGAGGCAACATGGTGGGTGGACTGGTTAGTGAGAGGGAGGACTTAGACCACCAGCTGCTACACAGAGGCTTTAGAAGAGGAGGAGGAGGAGGTGGTCAACAACACCAAGCCATGACTTGTCACTCAGACACACAATAGAAATTTACAAAAACATGCAACATTTGTGTTTAATATATTGTGACTGATGGTGTAAGATTTTGGTGTCTACTATCACAGGGAATAGTGGAGAACAATCAGAGTCATGAAATAAAAACAATCATGTATTATGTAATGATTATTTTTAATAAGTAGCTGTTAATAATTGGTCATTAGTTTCTGTTTTTTCCTCCCTCAGTAATGCACAAAACATAATTTGATGAAAGGTTTTTTTGCGTGCAGAGCTTTACAAGCTCCTGCCTACAATTAAATTATTTTTTTTTTAAAAACATCCCTTATGAAACTGTATATGTCAACAGTTTATAAACGCCTTAAGACTGGGAATCTCAAGCTTCCCCAAAAGGTTAATGATTTAACTATATTGTAATTTGTCATGGCGTCTCATGGCTAGACTAAATGACTACTTTTAATTCGCATTCATTTTGGTTTTTGCAATCACTCGTTGCCCACGTTTCTCTATTTATGGCACGGTTTGCCCAACTGATTTAACGTTTTATTATGTCATTTCTTGAATAAACTATGCGGGTTTTATGAGAAACACATGACCTAGATGAGATGAAGTGCTGCTCCCTCTTTCTTTGCCTCTTACTCACACACATGCACACTCACATAAACATGCTAATTTGGCACATTTACCTTTGTACTGCAAGTCAGATGAGCAAAAGTCTCTCTCCCTGTGCGATATAAGGAAAAAAAGATCTGTCTGTGAATAAGAGTTTTTTTTTTTTCCTGGGAGTACACTGATTGTGTTACATTATTAAAGTCCTAAGATGACCGCATGCAAATTTGTTGTCAAACCGCTCTGATCTGGCGTTCTATGGCCCCAGAAAGCTCAAAGTAAGTGGCCTCTCGAGTTTTCTCACTTGAGTCGTCAAAAGCGATCCAAGGGTTTTCATCACCAATCACCACACTGATCTGTTTGCATTCACGCAAAAACCAAGAGGAAAAAAAAAAGAATATGACAGTTGGACCATAGCTATCCACAAACGATGCCTCAAGGCTTGAAGTGTGAGTTCAACCAAGCGTAAAATGTCAGACAGGGAGCTTCCAGGGATCGCTTGTTGGCAGGACAAAGTGGAAACCCAGCTTCATGTGAGGGGGGGTGGTGGGACGTTTGGTTTGTACTTTTGCAGCTTGTGGATGGCTCCGTGTTCCTCTCAGATGTCATCCGAGACAAGTCTTGCAACACTGACCAGAAACAGAAGTTGTAGCCTATATTTTAGCCGAGATGATTATTTATGTACCTGCCATGAATTTTCACTCAAGCTTTGCCGTGCACCAAAACCTTCCACACCTCCCCCCAAAAACCAGACTGAACAAGGCTGAGTAACCACAAAAAAAAAAAAAAACAAGTCTCAGGCTCTCGAGATTCTTGCTTTCTTGAGTTATGAATTCACCATATGCTGTGCAAAATTATACTTGTGAATCTAACGGCTGAGGTTTGTTTGTGAGAAACTCTATGAGAATAAACACTGCAATCCTGCTTTAAGACCGCAATCAATCTTATCGGGTGGTAGGCTGGATTTGCATGATAAAAAACAATCAAATTTGCGGTTCTGAGTGATGATTGCTCATGGTATCCAGCACCAACTGCTTTTCACAGCTAATGATAATGCATTATCCACAACTGCAAGAGCAGCATCATACACTGGCTTCAGAATCCATTAACAGTATGTTCCTATTGAAAAAAAAAAAAAAGAAAAAAAGAAAATCTCAAGCACCATAATGTTACTCCATCAGCTTATCCTGTTTCAGCAAAGCAACGCTGTGCACTGAAAATACACCATCGCTGACAGAGAGAGCCTAATCCAGTGATTGGTTTTACCTTATCACACAACTTAAGGAGTGTACACTTCTAAGCTGACGGATTGAACCTCTGTTCGATACAGGTTTGCAAAACTGAATCTGTTGAGCCTCCAAGATTTGATATGGGTATTTAAAGCTCTGTGCGGCATTAACCGCGGAGCACAACAAATAGCCTGCCTTTTAACAGGGCTAGGGAATCCCGGGGCCAGTTGGGATGCAAATTGAAATGATCCAAGAGTGGATTGAGAAGGTGAGGGTGGGCTTGGATGGGGCTGTGGAGGGTGGATGTGGGAGTGTATCGAGGAAGAGAGGGCTGTAGGAATGTGGGAATGAGACGAGGTGGTGTGGGGCTTGTGGCGAGTTTCTGAGGAGTTAGTCGCGATTAGCCTCAAACACTGACTCATGGCTTTGAGTGACAACTGTGTAGTAACAAACAGCGGCGGAGAATGTGCCGCCCCTGCGCTGCTCCTGCCTTCTCCGCCTCCCTCAACCTCCCCACGCAAAGGGTGACAGTCATTTGGACAGCAAACAGTGGATCACTGCTCAGCTCCCCTCTGCTGATATGTGTGTGTGTGTGTGTGTGTTTGTGTTGGTGTGTGTTCCAGTCAGGATGTCAGCAGTTCAAGAGGGGTGAGGGGGGAGCAGCAGATTCTGTACTCAATGTTCTAGTTACACATCCACCATGTGATGATGCACAGTTTTTATCCTGAATTACCTTATAATGCTGTAAAATCAACAACATCAGTGCTGTTGATTACACAGCTGTGAGTTTCTGCCTCGGGCGTTTGTGATACAACAAGCCGGCATAGAGACATCATTTTTCAGAATTATCACTGATCGTAAAATCGCTGTGGCAGAGGATATTTTTCCGCGGACAGGCAGACAGACTGAATTGAAAGCAGTTTGGCAAACGTTGGCGAGAGAAAGAGAGCGGCTGAGTTTAAACGATACGTGATAATCGAAACCATGCGGAGCCTTGGCCAGAAGAGATGGCAGCAGCATTAGAGCAATGGAACCCACGGTATAAAGTCGTGCATGCTTACTTCATTAGGTACACAGTCTGCAGACCAGAACATCTGACACCACTAGAACAAATGGGATTATTTTGATTCAAAATTGCCATCGTGTTGGCACCTACAGTGCAAAGTCACCGCTGCCAACACTCGCTGACTGTCTTTCAATGTAAACTTTCAGGCAGCCATTTTAATTGTTGATGCTATCCTGCCAGTGTAGGGATGTGCCAGTCGATGCCATCACATGCGCACGCTATTACCTGCGCACACACACATACACACTCACACAGGCTCATTAGTTACTGTTAAGCTCCCACCGACTAACATTTGAAGAGTGTAACCTACGTACTTTTCATTATTGTAATTAAAAAGGAGTGAATTAACACGGTGGACATGAAAAGAAGAAGACTCTCTCCACTGACCCCGTTAATCAAGACTGGAATGATCTGCCTAACTGGGATTTAATTGCCTTCTGCTGTTTTCTTCCAGCAATAATTTGGTTTGTGTTGGCTACGCTGTGCCACTAAAGTAAGCCAAGCCCTGCTGGCCCATTAAAAGCGAAGGCACTCTGTTTTGGTGGGTGTGGGGGTAGATGAGAGAGGGGTAGTAAGGGTGTGGGGGGGCGAGTGTGGGGGTGGGGGGGCATAATGGCAACGTACACTGGGTGACTCATGATCGGGAGCCCATGGAAGTCAATGTAAGACTATAAAGAAAGCAGCTTCCCTCTCTAGGGTGTGGTGAGGTTTAAGGGCTTTCACATACAACTTTAAAGAGCCCAAGTTTTAAATCCTAGGATATACTGTTAAATCACATGGGAGGCTTATTGTTTTCAAGGCTTCACATATAAGCGCCGTTAACCCTCTGAATGCCATTGAAACCAGTCCGACGTATGCTCATTATAGAGCATGAGCAATCATCAGCAGGGCAGGTGTGAGTGAAAAGCGTCTGTGTTCGAACATACAGTTCAAGTCGCTCGACTATGTTTCCAGTTATTATCCAGTATCATGTTACGCTCTGTGAAATAAATGACTCCCGCCCCTCCTGCAGGTTTACCCACCCTACCCCCCCACCCCTCCCAGTTGACCATGTGTCCATATATGATTGAGTGTGCATTTGTATGACCACCAGCCTGATGAAACCACCCTGACATCACTGAGCGCCTTTTTTTTTTTTTTGCTGCATGTGCAAAACCATCCAGTGGATTGAGCCCTTTTCATTAATCTATCATCAGATGTGACTGTAGCTGTCTGCGGGGCAACCCTGGGAAAGATGGGAACAAGAGGAGGAGAAATGAATAAATAAATAAATAAAAATCTGACAGGCATTTATAGAGTCTCTTCAAGCCAATTGCATCTAAAAAAAAAAAAAAGACTACACTGAGTAATAAGCATGCATGGAGATATGATATGAGGATATATTTGATGATGGAAGATATCAGGCAAAGTTAACTGGTGCAGATGAAACCAATTTACTCTCATTTCTTTGTCTATTTTGTTTTACATTTAAAGAGTCTTGTTGAAATGAGATATTCAGCGTTTGAATGAAAGTGACACTGGGTTTTGCAAAGAGAGGAGCACAAATCCAAAACCAAACCTGCAGGCGAAATCTTCCAGACCTGCAATTTTCACTTACTTTTGTTTCACTTGTGAAAATAAACATTCATTTCAACCATAAAACCTTTTTATTTATCGCTTGTTTTTTCATTTAGCGAGCCACAGCTCATCTTCCCCTCGCGTGTTGTGCTGCTGAGACAGTGTCGAGGAGTAAGATATGATTGTATCATCAGATATCGATCCCAGCCCCCCAACCTGCTCCTACGCCTGCTTTTGATTTCTCAAACTGGTGCAAGAGGCCTGAAATTGGTCCGCGCAGTGATTTTCACCGTGGCTGTTTTTATTTGTCAAGAAAACATTCATGCACTTCTCAGCCGTGTCCACAGGGCCTGTCTGTCTGATTATCTGTCTGCTCCTTTCTCTTATGTTTGTCTCTCTCAAGTCTCTGGATTGGTTGTAATGGGTTTCCGTGAAATATCTTTTTTTTAATGTGTAAGTTGCTCAGATGTTTTTTGTTTTCATTTGCTGAGTGCAGATACGATGTTTGTTTAGATGCAACCAGCAACAACAACTGTGAAGAGCAGTGATGGTTCAGGTCCAAATTAACTGCTAGAAATAATAATATTCAAACACAGTACAGAAAAGAGTCCTGAAGCTTATCCCTCAACTATTAACACTTCTAATTTGAAAGAAATTATGATAATAAACGAGACGCAAACACAATGGCTGTATTTGAAACATTATTTCTTCTGCACATCTGCGCTTTATCTGATGGGGTTGGTGATTCTGGGCAGTCTGCTCTGCCAACAAGTGCTGTGGCATCCCACTGTGTTTCTTCTCCCTGGAAAATTTGACTGTTGTAGAAATCTACACATGTGAAAGCTGAACTGCTGCAGCATCAGTCAGTCAGTCAGTCAGTCAGCTGCTTGAGCGGCTCCTCATCACTGACTTTCATTTGTTTTGAAATAAGATAATGTGGGAAGTTTTTAAGGCCTTCATCTGTCAAATCTTATTTCATCTTTGGTCCTGATTCTGATGCTGGAAACCACCAGAGCGGATTCGGTCTTCGGGCTTGAGCAAACTGATGGAAATATGAGGAGCGTAAAAGTCCAAATTTGATATACCCAATAACAATTAGTGCATGTGCACCTTTTATTCAACAGGCATTTTTTGTGTCTGAGAATGTTAAGATTGTATGTGTTTTTAATGGGAAATGATCATTCTTTTTATAGTTA
Organism: Caranx ignobilis; assembly: GCA_021432705.1. Lineage (NCBI taxonomy): Eukaryota > Metazoa > Chordata > Actinopteri > Carangiformes > Carangidae > Caranx > Caranx ignobilis. Next base: position 20,922,461 of record MU269981.1, on the reverse strand, counting down.
TTCTAAAACAAATTAAAACCATTATATTCCTAATAATAATAAAAAGCTTTACGCCCCCAATCAGGCAGCCCACACAGAGCTCCACACATACATCCACACCCATAATCCCTCCATACAGTGGCATGGCTGTGATGTAGCTCGAGTGCTTTCACCACTGCTGATAATGCCCATTATTGTGAGGAACACCAACTGAACAACATGACCCTGCTCATTCTAATGAAGTCACTAATTTAATATGCCACTGTGCTTTGGTGGCAAATAGATTCAAAAACTAATCTGGGCCAAAACTGATTAGGCCTATTAAGTGGTAATGGAGCGAGGGGCACTTAGCATGCTCGGAGGTTAAGCACCTTTATTTAAGGCGTGGCTGCTCTTTTGTTGTCCTGTTGTTAAGCTGATTGCATAGCTGTGGCCATCTGTCTTCCTGTGTGGTCCTCTGACTCTTCAGACGTGTTCACACTCAGATCTTTCAGATGTCATTTGTGACCTGAGACGTAAAGAAAATTGATTTGATTTTTTGATTTGAGCAGCCACACACACACACACACACACACACACACGCACACACACTGACACACACACATAAAAAAAAAAAAAAGTTTGACAGCGTCTTTGAAAAACATTTCCTGTGGGTTTAGGCATCTGTAATCTCACACAGTTTGATATTTGTTGTTGTGCGGAATAATTTATAGAGGGATGTAGACAAAAAGCTGAAGTCTAGTAAAAGTGTCACAAATGTAGGAAAACTGAATATATATTTTGACAGGTAACAAATTTTTATCAAAGACACATACAAAAAAAGTTATTTAAATCAAACAATCCCTTTGAATAGTGCAGACTCCAATTTAATCAACTGTCAGAGAGAGCTGTATGTACTACAATCTCCCTGATGGCAACAGCCTATTGCGTAGTTCTTAAATAGTAGAATAAGCTTTCATTGTCTTTTGATGTGTGTGACTGATCTGCCGACCAACACGACCAGAAGGCATTCCTTACCGAGCGAGCTGGCTGTGGATCCTCGCTCTCTGCCAGCTGAACGCTCACTGCCACGGCACGTTTTCTTCTCACTCCCAGAAGGCCTTGACACTTTTCTGGCATGTATGAGTGATAGATCATGGTGCATAAAAAAAGACAATGTCCTGCAGTGTTGAAAATTTATGGCCCAACAGATCGCGCAGACCCATATGTTCAGGAGGGTGGAGATGGAGCCGTTTTCAAAGCTGCAATCAAATACATCTCAATTAGAGCCTTTTTTTCTCACTCTTCTCATAGTAATACCTGCTTTAATTTGATGGGCGCAAGACAGACACGTCAGACTGACACACTGGAGGCATTTCGAGCCTTTGACGTGTTTTTTCTGTTAGCTGTCAGTGCAGTTATTTCACCTGTGAAGAATTTTCAACTACAAGATTTTATTTATTTGGCTCTAGACAAACAGTTTTTTTTTATTACAGGCCAAATTTAGTGAAGCTTTTAAATAAAATTAAAGGTCTGTTGAATAGATTAAAATCTTTTAAATAAAGAATTCATCCATAAAATAAAATCAGGATGAATAACTGAATCCAAATGTGTGGAGGATTTTGCAAAACAGGAAGTGCCTTCATTCCTAACCTATGTTTTTAGTTTTATTAACATCATTTCATTTTATTTTGGTATGGATATAATAGGCTCATGTCAGCTTACCTAGACGACATCGCTTCATATATCTGTATTTTGTAGGAATTTGTTTGTTATTAGGTTTCCAACTCTAAGGTTGAGATATGCAGGGAAAGGGACAGTGTGATGGTGGGAGAGTTCACACATCTAAAGCAGGTGTCAGACGCCATCTACTGGTTGCCCAGGTTGCCTCATCTTTCAGCATATCTGCTGCTACATGCTGCCCACAATCTCAGAGAGTGCTCTGGATTTAAAAGATATTGTGTTTCGCACTGGCTGAATATTACTTAAATTGATTGGGTACGAAATACAAACATGACTATTTGAGAATAAAATTACCAACATACTGAAATGCAGCTCTGTGCTGTATTATCAAGGAAAGTATAGAGGAAAGAAGACATGTATGTCTTTCATCATGAAACAATTATGAAATATAATGTTCTGGATTTCTTAAAAAAGATCAAGATGTGTGCAAAAAATAATTAATGTGCTACTGTGATGTGAAATCAAAATAGGATGTAATAGGAGAAACATGTAAATAAACTGATCCCAACAGTCAACACTTTACTGTAAATCAGTAGAAAGTGTTTAAGCTGAAAACTAAAACCAAAATTACCTAAAGAAGAAAAAGCCAATTTGCTCAAACAAGCTGAAATCAAACAAACACTATACAGACTGAATAATTCTGCTCAGGACTCAATCAAGTCCCATCCCCTGTCGTCTCAGTGCAGCCTCATAAGACTTTGAGGCTGAAAGCCACAGAGCAGCTGAGCACCATCCTGCCTGTGACTCCACCATGTGACCCTGCGGCCTGTCTATCCAGATGGTCCACTTTTCTGTCTGTCTGTCTGTCTGTCTTTCTGCCTGTCGCCCTGTCGCAGCTCCGCCCATCTGAGCCCAGTCTCCCGAGCCGGCATGGGAGCCCTTCTTCTGACAGCTCTCTGAGCCCTCCTGCTAACCAGCACCAAAATACCCAGACCTCCAGACCGCCACGGGCTGCCTTCACTTCAGCACCTGAGGGGTTAAATCATGTATTCAGATGAGACTCAGTATGTTTATACCTATTCCAATACTATCAGTGTTAAAACTGATGATCGCTTGTGTATTTTCCACAAAAATGTTTAAAATTTACAATTTTTATGCTCCAAAAACTGTCGAGACTTTTCCTCCTGATATTCTCCTGTGATGGAAAGCTCTGTGGAAAAACATTTAAACCAAATGAAAAATTGCTCCAAGCAGCTCTGCAGCAGTGACTCACTGTTTAAAAGAAACTCTGAAATCTGGACCTTCTTTTAGATGAAGAAATAAACACATTTCTGTAGATAATAGATCAATATACACAGTGACCAATATCTGACATGTCAGCCTGTACACAAAAAAACACAACCCATAGAATCTGTGCTGAACAAAACAAGGTGAACTGTGTGAGTAAAACTGCTCCTATGTCCCCAGAAAAAAGAATTCAGATTGTTAATTCAGGTGCCTCGAACCATTTGTAGGTTATTTTTACAGATGCCATTTTCCATGACCCTGTCTTGTAAGATGACTCTGCCTCTTACAAGCAGAAGAGATGGCCGCCCTCAGGTGGGCGTCTTCCTTACTCAGGACGGCACAGACCACGCCCCCGACATGGAGGATCTCCTCCGAGTCGTGTTTTTATCGTTCCTGGACTTAAGTGTAGGCCACTTAACTATCTAAGCTTTCGTAGTGATCATCCCATTTATCTGGGATTATTGCAGTGAATTTACTGTTTGGTCTTCTTCCAGGCCTAAAATGTCAAGTCCAAAGTCATGTATGCAGTAGCTTTATTCGGTAAGACCTTCGCAGATCCGTCCAAAGCTGGTAGCAGTTGATCTTTGGATAGAGCATGAAATAAATAAATCCTCTTTAGCAGATCAATATTCATCCTATTTAATGCTGGATGTGAAACTGCTGGATTTGAGGTGGTAATGCTGATGTACAGCTAATCGTTGGAAAATAAGCAGCAGGGCTTTGCGATTCTCCAGCAGATAGTTTAAACAGGAAGACGGATGAGTAAATGCCTATTGTCTAGGCAGTGAAAAACCTGGTAGTGATTACTTGTAATTTATACCTTCCAATTAATACGCAGCGAGTCTCCTCAGCAGTGGGAGGGGGACTGGTGTGAGGACTCATGTTGATGAGTGTGTTATTGAAGCGGGAAAATGAGCCGCTGACACATTTCCTGCTGCAGTTTCACAGTAATGACATTGTACACTAATGATATTAGTTGACACCGCTTGTATAAATACAGCGAGGGGAAGTGAATTGATATAACAGGGGGGATGTGAGGTTTCATTATTATTCTTCTGACTCCCTGTGTATTTCATTGTAGAGAGAACAAGCGAGAGGACATGACCTCTGGTGGGATTGGATTTTGGCATGAGGGAGGAACTGACTCTTCCTCCATGTGTAAATTCACTCTGTGGTAACAGCACTAAAGCACCTGTGACAGAGTGTGACAGTGGAGAGTCCACAGGGCTCTGCACAAGTTGTGCCTGATAAGTTCGCAGTGCGGACTATAGGGCCGGTTCCCATAGCATAAAATACATTAAAGCATCAAGAAGTTGACCAGTGTAATTTATGGCTGAACTCTCTGTTCCCTGTTAGGAAGAGCCCCGCCCACACAGACTCTCAGCCTCTCTGGCCAATGATTTACTTCACTTGTAGCTACTATGAATTGAGGAGCTGAAAGTCTGCATACCGACTGTGTACGGTCGTCTCTCTCTCTCTCTCTCTCTCTCTCTCTCTCTCTCTCCATCGTTCGCAGGGCTGCAGCTCGCTTTGATCGATCATCCCAAGATGTGTCCTGATTCCAGAAACAAATGAATAAGGAAATACTTTGGGAAAAAAAAAAATACGACTATTATGAAAAATTAAAACCTGCTCCTGCTTGTGTGTCTTGACTTCACAGACCTCACTGGGATAAGCAGGATTTAAAGCGCTTTTCCTTTTAATAACAAATACTCACACAGACCAAAGGGATTTTTTCCCCCTCCATATTATGATGTGTCTCAGTCTCCTTTACTTTCTCAGGCCAACAATTTGTTTTCCTATAAACCACCGATATGTACAGTATAACAATTCTCCAGCAGGCTAATAATAGAAGCTATGCCTACATACTGTTTCTGGCCTTCTTCCACACTCGCTCTAGGCTTTTCCTTTGCTACTTGTTTAAACCAGGAGCATTAGTCCTGTCAATTACCATAAATCAAGGCACTATTATAAGCAGCACAATGACATGATGACAAAGAGACCTTCAAATCTAAATATTATGCCATTACTCTCCTATTTGCCAATCTGGGATTACACTGATGATCTAGCAGGTACAACATCTATTTTTCCCCCCCCTCCGGCACACATGATACCCATATGGCTCTGCAACTGACATGAATACACAAACAATAAATTTTGTAACTTAGACCCAAAACACCTGTGTTCTTGTGGCTAGAGCCTTGCTGCCGAATAACACAGTCAAGCAGAGAGTGGTGGTTGAATTATTGTTGTTTGGAGACTATTTCACAATAAAGTCACTGCCAGTGCTGTTTTCAGGAGTGCAAACTATGTCTACAGATTCAAGATTCAGCATGCAACTTAGTACAGGTTTTTGCCTGATAGTCTCCAGCTGCAGAAGCTGTAAAAAAAAAAGAAAAAAAAGATGCAATATTAAAAGCTACACAGAGGTATCAAATAAAAATATTCAAATAAAACTAAATAAGTTAATTAAAAATTCAGTAGTATAGTAAAAGAAGCAACAATTTGCTTATCATTTCTTAAATGTTTAATACTTAACTCTGTGTTTTTGTCAAAAATATGGACGGTTCTGTAAATTCATAAAAAACAAAAAAAAACAAAAAAAAAAAAACACAAGTGGCAGGTCACTAAAACACTGCTGGAAACCAGAGATCCCAGTGCAAAGGGGGGGATGCGTAGAAGGAGACCGGCTCAGTGCTACAAAGCTGCCGAGCCGGGATGTTTACCAAGGATTTTTGGCTCACCAAGCTGAAGGGCTAAGAGAGAAAAGAAGAAAGGAAAGACGAAAGAGGAAGAAGATGAAAAAAAAGAAAAAGAAAAGATATTTGGCATTTCTGACTTTTCCTCAACAAACACCCCAGGGTCTAAGAGTCTCATTTAAATAAACAAAACCAAGGGGGCTGGATCAATTTGTGGACAATAAGCTTTGCCTCAGGGCCCCGTGCTCTGACAAGCTTCGAAAGTGGCGCCGGACTGTGTCTCGCTGAGTCAGAGGTAGAAATCCCATCCTTCAACAAGTTGTTGTGAAGCAATGTTCACAGGCTTCACTGGTGGCCTCAGTCGCCTCTGCACAACTTTGAAGTCGGCAGAGGCAGACTCGGCTGCAAATAGGCAAATCTCCATGTACAAAATGGCCGCTTGCCTCAAAGGAGGAGTGTAGGAGAGGAGAAAAAAGCAGCTCTTGGCTGTGGAGGGAGCAGCTTGGACTGAAACCGCCGCCTGGCCCAGATGTCGGATTTAGGAAACTGACTGGAGCACCTGCAGACTCCGCCAGCCAGGTCTCTCCGTCCGGGGCCACTCCAAAGGTCATGACCTCTCCTCAGAGGTAAATGAGGGGGTTTCATCAGGTTTCCATGTGTTGTGTCTTTGACAGCAGTAGCACAGTGAAGCCAGTGTTTTCCTCACTCTCTGTAGTTACCACGTGTGACCAGCAGAGAGCGGCCATGACACAAAGAAACCTCACAAGATCAGGGTCAGTAGATTTTAAAATGTCAACAAAGATTGCAAGAAATTATGATTGCTGCTGTTGCTGAGCTGTTAAAGCCTATTAAGATCTTCAAGGTCTTAAATATGCATTAGAAGAACTGTGTCTGATCTATGAGACAGACATTCAATTGTAAAACAGTCTCATTATCACTAAGGCATATGAGCCTAAAAACAAACAGAACAACAGGCAAATGAACATCCTCTAGTTCTGCAATTATAATTTAACAATATATAAGTCTGAGGCGAGACACATGAGTCATGTTGTTAGACAGGAACAAATGTAGAGTGATTATTTATTAATGTGAGGTGGATTAAGTTTTGCTTTTTTGATCTGCACAGATTGGTCCTCAGGCCGTCAGCAGGGTCATGCAGGGTGATACATGAAAGACGTTCAGGTGTTAATAAGACACGACTATAAATATAACTGCAAGTATTTGAAGAGCAGAGGTCAGCTGTTATGTGTCTGCTGGGCCACTAGAGACTGAACTGCATCCACAAAAGGCCGCTTTTTTTCACCCAAAATAAAAGCTCTAGCCTAAAAACCAAGCCTGCAGTCACTGCACTGGATCTTACACTGATAGTTTTCTTTTCTTTTCTATGTCCAATAGCTTGCACATTATATGCACTTGCATTTTAGTCTGAATCCCACTGACTGACCTGCAGAAGTCAGGGGTTGTTTCTGGGGGAAGTTGGGCGTGTCCTGTTCAACTAAAGACTGTAAATGACAGCGACCACCTGATGTATTGAAAGTATTTTATTCTTTTAGACCAAAGTTTGTACTTTGCATTGATAATCTTCAATTTTCAAGTAAAACACAATGACTACAATAAGAGAGGTGTTGCTATTAATTATAGTTGGGAGGAAGATGAGGAGATAGAAATGACCCATCACACTCCCCTGTTAAAATGTCAGTGAAGTTTGTTTATGAGCTTTAAAACCCAAAGACACACGTTACATTTACTGTGGAGCTGCTCCTTTGTTCTTGTGATGAATTCCTAAACCTTTTTTTTCCAGTAGTGATGAACTTCAGAGCCAGCCTCTCTGCAGCTTATCTACCCCTCATTGTACAGGCAGGGGTAACCTGGGGTCACTGACAGTCTGTTTGACACAATACTGTACAACCCCAGTCTCCAAAACCTTATCAAGACATGGCCAACATTTCCACAATGTATGACTGTCCATAAGCCAGATACAGTGAAAAATATGACATCATGGCTGGGGCTGGACAGAGAAGTGCGATACCACCACCGGCCGTGTCCATCTGCTGTCAGGTACACACTGAAAGTCCCTGCTCGCTTATCAAGGGCTGAATTAATGACAGTCTCTGCCAGTTGGAAATGGCTGCAGGAAAACATTAACAGAAATAACAGACGTTTTCCCAGCAAAGGCAGAAAGAGAGAAATTCTCACATGAAGAGTCATAGAAAGATTTGCAGCACTTTTGATTTTAAAGGTTATTCCCAGAAAAAGAAAACTTAAAGAAACCAATACTTTCAGCATCAGGTTTTATTTTCAGGATGGTTAGTTTGTGATCGAGATATAATTTCCATGTTTTTATGGATGAATAAACTAAATCTTTAAACCTTTAAAATGGAAAACCTGAATAAGTTAACGACTCTGTTGAATTCGACACTCTTTAAGGTATTTTTCCAAGACACTCTCTGCACAAACCACATTTTAAAAAAACCTGCAAGGCTCCAATTGTTATTTTTTCCTCGTCCTCATAAACTGCTTGAACAGAGGGTGCAGAAAATCATCAACATTTCAGTTCAGGTTTTACTTTTGGTTGTTGTTGAGCAGCGCCCCGGGTGCATTTTCCCAGAGTATGAGCTGAGAACTACTGGTAGTAAAATTTTCAAAATAAAAGGACAATTTACTACCGTGGGTCAGGCAGAGGGCAGCCAGGTTCATGCTGCTCTACTTTTGAGGGTCTTTTACTCCCCTGAGCTGCTGCTCTCTGTTCACATTAGATGTAAACAGAAACATTAAATATATGTATATATATATATATATATATATATATAAAGATTTTTACGTACTGACTCTAAAAACACCTTAATGGGTTTTCTTGTTTGATATCAACACTTATTCAGGGGAGGTATGACTTGTTCTTCATTTTGTATAATTGAAAGAATTGAGACTCTTAATTTCTTTGATCCCATGGCTTCCTGAAATGGCCGGCTTAAACACTGCTCTGCTGTTCTCTCTCTTCCCATAGGAGACTTTCCATCCCATCCCAGACACTGAACGAGCTGGTGTAAGCCTCTCTAAGTCACTCTTAGCTCTGCCGCCTCAGCTTGTATAAACCAATTCATGCTGAATAAGACCATGTTAATCTGGGGTTTACAACGGGACTAAGTAACTTGATTTCTATCCGCTGTTAACCTGAAGTTGTGGCGATGGCCAACTGGACTCATGGCTGCAGGGTTTTTCTTTCTTTCTTTCTTTCTTTCTCTTATTGTTACTGTTCCCAAGACGATGCGCTTGTGTTTTCATCTCAAGTTCTGCTGTTGCCTTGTGTTATTGAAAAAGAAAGATAACACACACACATACACGTACTGTGTCCAAAGAAAGGGGGGGGATTTCAGTTCCCACAACTTCAAACCATCTCCCTGCATGCATCAAAAAAACTACAATGAATTCAGATCAGGTTTTTACTACTTTAGCATCACGGGCACCCACTGAGATGAAAATATATTCCCATCTAATTAATGCTGTGAACATAAGGCGTGTGTGATGTAAAACCAACATTACACACCAAAGAGTTTACTTTCTTTGTTCTGTGCTCATGATGCATTCACAGTCCATTCACAATCTTGCAATCAAATCGATCACTTTTATGGAGCAGATTTTAGTAGAAATTAAAGGAAAAAAAATTACAAAGTAAGAGTAGGAAACACAAAAGAAAGCTGTTTGATCATGCACACATCAATAACAGAGAAAGACAAGAGTCTTTTACAGAGCTGAGCCGTGTCATAGAACTAGTTTTTCTGTCATTTCATTAGAGTTTGATCCAAAGTATATGGAGATTGACTGCATAACCATCAACATTTGACTTAAATCTGCAGTAATAATCTATATGAGGCACTTCGTTTCAAGCTTTACAACCATGGATAATAAAAACAAACGACTTGCAGGACAGTTACAGCTCCGCAAACTATATAAACTAGATTTTAAAAGCAGTTTAAGCCACTGTTTTGGCTCCTTCTCTAAATTCTCGATTGGTGAAACCTGGTGTGTGTTAGACTTTGGCAGCCTTGACAGGGAGTTTGAGGTTGATGAAAACCTGTCATCAGGAATCCACAGATTCAGGCTGTGAGCTGTTTGTTGCGGTGGGAGACTGGACTTATCAGCAACTGTCTGCACAGTGTGATATATGGAAGGAGTCTTCTCTGAGAGGTAAAAGCACAAAGAGCAGGAATATTTATTGATTCAGCCTATGAATTAATAGTTCAGGAAAATTGTTAATCGAGTGCCAAATAATATCCAGGCCATGAAAACCTCTTCAGTTGGCGACTGTCTGGTTGGACTCATTCAGATTAGAGTAAAGATGGAGGAAAGAGTGTCATTAAAAAAAAGGAAAATAAAAGAAAATATGAAAGTCACGATGAGCAAACTGCAAGTGATGGCTGAGGTGCAGCAATTGAACTGCTACCACTGAAAAACTAATTTATCACCTTGATTTAATCATCTGAATAGCTTTCTAAAGATGATCTGTAGATATCTGTGAAAAGTCTCAGTTGTCCACGGTGTTGGTTTTTCTCAGTGCTGTTCGAAAGCAACGTGGCAGCGTCTCAAAAACCGAGGATGTCTGAAGAACTGAAGGACTCAAGACGTCAAACATACAGTGTTTCCTCTGACTCAGTCCGTGAGGATCTGGCCATATTTTGACAGAATCTCAAAACACTTCTGCTTGCTTATCAGAGTTTCCAGACAAAACACAGAGAATCACCTCAGATGTCATTTTACAGCTCTTTACATATTCACACAAAAACTAATCCACACAAAGTGTCCGACATTACTCAAAGGTACCTCCAAAAATGTGGTTATCAGAGGCCCCGTGTGGAGTACAGTCTGAGAACACCCGGCCCTCTGCTCCTTATCTCTGCTCTCTTCACTGTGGGTGAGTGTTTGGTGGAGGGAGATGGGAGGGGAGATGAGTGGAGCTGCAGAGAGGGGTCTAATGTTGTGTTGTGTGTGTCTGTGTATGGGCACTGGAGCCTCTCGTGACTGGACATTGTCAGGTGGGGTCAGCCTCAGTGCCGGCCTGTGGCTCGACCAGGAATGCAGCCGTCTTATCAGTTGTAGACCCACTGAAAGAAAAGCAAACGTCTCTGTAGGAAGACCCAGATGGGTCCTATGGGATATTTTTCTTGCTGTGCTTCACTCTGGTTGGCAGATTTAAAGCTGTGGCACAGATACCAAGTGACTCCGACTGTCATGGAGGCTGTGATTTAATGTTTCCCTTTTTTTTAATCCCTTCACCTCCCTTTCCACCAATATTTTGATAGATTTATACAACACACTGATACAGCGATTGCTCATCTACCAAGACAGTAGCTAGAGGAGCTTAAAGCCCCGTTCATACATAAAACTCAGGTGTATTAACATTTTCAATTCAACCAAATATTCAAATTTTCTTTGTTGGATCCTAAATCAAAATGAATCCATGTTTTAAATGTCCTTACCTGCAATAAAGAAACCAACAAGAAAATATAACATGGCAGGTTTTATTGTTATGTGTCTCATGTTCCACTCATTGAAAAAGTGAATCAAATAACAATTTAACCCTCGTGAGAAGATTTAAACATGTTTTACTGTCAAAATCTAGTTCACTCCACAGCTCATCTTTACTATGGAGCTACAAGTTGAAGAATTATATTTACTGTACTTAGATTTTTAGGGTTGCAGATTAAAGATATACAATACTATAGATAGATAGATAGATAGATAGATAGATAGATAGATTGGTGAGGCATATTTCATATTCTAATATTAACCAGTGAGCCAAGAAAATGATCAGTAAATTGATCAATAATGAAAATAATCACTAGTTCCATCTCCACAGTTTTGCTTTTTGCATTCCTGATGATAGTGTGAAATAAATTTTAATTTCAGCCTCATCTTTGTGATCACTGCAGACATGAGCAGATATGAGTGTAACAATGAGATGGCGCACACAAGGCCAAAAGTCAACACAGTCGACAGTGAGCTCAGGGCTACGAAGAAAAAGTTTTAAAGTTTTTCTATTTTCATGAAAAATTCAGCAGGATTTTCTATCAGCTGTGAAGTTGCTCAACTCAGTCTCTCCTTCTCTCTTGGGCCATTCCTCATCCCATAATCCCTTGCTCTGTCTCCTCCTCTCCTCCTTGACAAGCCTGGCCAATCAAAGACCTTAAATGGGTGAGTGATAGGGGGTAGGATGAACCCATTACTGTGGCGACGACTGAAACCCTCCCTACAAACAGCCAAGTCACTAAGTCGCAGACTTGTTGCTCAGTGGGAAGCCAGCACTGGTGGATTAGCGCTGCAGCAAACATGCCCAAGGGCCAACACGGCCAGGGGGCTCCGACCCCTCAAGGTGGGGGTGGGGGGTGGGGGTGGGGCAACACCTCCATGTGAACCTCATAAAAAACGGGCCATCGGGAGCCTCTCATACTGAGCTGACTGGCAGATTTGCATTGTAAGGACCGGCACGGCGAAGCTGTGGGGTGGTCATGACCCCGTCTCCATGGTGCTGAGAGGTTGACAATCCCAAAGTAAATCCTTCAGCTCACAGAGAGCAGACTTATATATAGACTCAATCTGGTCCCTTATTTAAAGTCACCAGTGGGATAAAATAGAGCATGTGTGACTGTATACAGAAGTCAATGACAAACAAATTTGCTTTTTCCGTGGCATCAGTACCTGCTGCACCCTCGCTGCACTGACCCAGTGTGGAGAGGCAGTTTGAGTCTGCAACTGTGCAGCAACAAAATAAAATAAAACAAAATAAAAAAATAAAAAAAGAGGTCGCCCCCGCCGGATGCTTCCCTAGTGTGTTTAAATTGGACTCCTACAGAGCCAAACAGAAAATAACACAGAAAAATTAGTCTCATTGTGTCAGAGCGGAAGCACTATGCTGGCTCATATCCATGCAGGTGGGCTTCAGTAACACAGAGGTCCAAATCTAAATCACAATAACCAGACATATAACAAAGCAAAATGACTGGTATCAGTCTCAGCATCATTATCATACTTAAGTATATCTTTTCACAACCTGTAATTTCTTTGATAGATAAATAATGACAAGAAATAATGTCATGAATCTCCAGGTTCTTGTTCTGTTTTCACAGGTTTCTTCTGTAGAAAAGTTTTCTGATCACTTATACTCATACGTGTACCATCACAGTCAAAATAAATGATAAATAATCAAGAATTAAGTGTTCTAAAAGCATAAATACGTCAATTATTTTTTAATTTCCCATCATCATCTGAGAGTGATTAAGTAAGATTAATACTTTCCATTGAAATAACAGGGATGACTTTCACACATATTATTGAATGTGTCATAGAGTCACAGTCAGATCCATCACTTCACCTTGTTTTGATGGGGGAGACTTGATGAAAAGTTTTTCCTCAGCTCTTTTGCCAGGAAACGGCAGCATTGACATTCATAGTTCTGTCATGACTTTCAGCAGGTTTTTTTTTTTCTTTTTGTTGTTTTGTCATTGTCAGGTACAAATGTACGAGCCCAGTTTCTCCTGTCATGTCAATGTTATTTTCCCCTCTTCAATTCAAATTGGACTCAGTTGTTTATGTGTTATATACAAGTCATCTGACCCCTGGGCTTCTTTCCAATTTACGTCAAAACCACAACAGATACTAAATCATAATCATAAGGTTTAACTTATAAAGCGCATATATACACATATCACTTCTATGTGACTGCACGATACTGTGTATACACTGCACATTACACTCTATGTCACTTTCAACATGCAGACGCCAAATTACACCAGACAACATAACCCATCAGCATCACTCCAAACAAATTGCCACCTAGCTGACCTTTAGAGACAGAACATCTAAACACACACAGAGATGTGTACATTAGACGCACAGACGCACACATTCTCCCTCAGTCTAATGACCCTTGCAGAGATAAATTAGGGTGACAAATGCTTATATACAAGCTTTATATGTACAGATTATCATGCAAAGAGTCAGACAGTTTGAGTGGTTGCATGCAACCACTGCAATCTCTCATGTTGCAAATAGCTTTTGAAGGCCAGTGTTTGTGTTATAATCACAAGGAAAACAGCAGTTTGTAATGTGGCGCTACACTTGGAAGGATGCAGCAGTAGAAAGTCAAACTGAAAGCATCATGATAGCACATAATATTACGCATGCATCAATGGTGAGCAGGGCAAGTGTTTCCATACTTTCTCTGCATGATAATGATGTGTTCAAGTTGTAAAAAAAGAGCATAGGAACACTAATTTTTCCATATTCACACTACCTTTCCATAAATTAATATATGCATTACAATACTGGAAAAAGTATAATAAGTATCTGCTGTTTGAAAATGATTAATAGCTCAAGTGTTGAAGACTTTGGCTGACACTTTAGCAGTCTGGATTTTTCTTATACTGTATTTCTGAAAGAGTGAATCTTGGTTTTCTGCTGGTTTTCCAAGGAGCTGCTATTCCCCCAAACTCCTCGAAGAAGCTTTAATGAAAGTGTTATGCAGGGCAATGATGACAGACATAAACGACTGATTTAAACGTCCATCATTTAGTCCAAATGTGGCCCATAATTCTGAGGTGTGTTGGCACCGCTGGGCTAACAGCATCCCGCTAAGCCAGAAGTCTGAGCAATGAGCTGCAGGAGCGCCAAGGCTCATCTCTGCACAGGCAAGCGGGGGCCTCATGTGTGACTGAGTGGGTGCTAGAAAGCCAAGTAGAGAAGTGCCAGGTCACAGTAAAGGTTAACAAAATCAAGGCAGGGAATTTACGAGCGTCCGTGCTTCACAAGCGATGTCGCCGGCAGCAAGGGGGGGAGTGTAAAAGACAGGGGTGGATGTGAGGATTATAGAGTGTGGGGGAGCATGTGTGTGGATGTATGTGTTTGTGTGTGTGTTTTGTGGTGGGATCCTCACCTACTTTGCAAGCAATACATTGTGACAGAATGATGAGGGTCCTTTTCTGTGAGTGTGTGTGTGTTCAGCTCACACACTGCTGGGCTGGTGACACTACAAACTAAATTAAAGCAGCTGAGATGTAGTGCACAGTATGAGGGTCTACAGACGCTATCATCTGTCAGTCTGATCTGATCTGAAGTGATGAACAAGTTGCTCTGTCCTGATATCATCAGAAATCAATTTGATTCAGTCATTGAAAAATCTTGTGACTCATCTTAACATATTTTAGGTTGTTCCACAAAATGTCTAAAAACTAGAGAGCTAGCTATACTATATGCCCTTTATTACAGGCTACATTTTGTTGAGTTACACTCTACTCTACTCAAACCTAAAGAAATTACTTTAATCATGGTAAGGATCTCTTTTGATTGGCTGTTTGACAGTGATGTCATATCCTCTTTGGGCATGCATCAGTGTTATGTTTTTCTCTCAAAAACTACATTTCATCTGGTTAAATATCACATTTTTTTTTAGACTTTTTTAGATCTTGGTCATTTTAAACTACATATTTTCACTGGATGAAGGATTTTGGTTCTTCAGTTGCTGTGAATAACCGAAGAGACTGAGCAAACATTAGCAGCAGCTCGGCTCACAGTCACTCAGAGACACCCTGTGTTCGCCAAACACAGATTTTTAACATGAAACTGCTCTATTCGGTGTTTTTACCTGATTTAATCACAGTGTCTGTTTGGTTTGGAGAGGAGGAGCCCTCTGAGTCATAAGTTCAGAGAAACGAGCCAAGCAAACGTCAGCACAGCTCTGCTTTATTCAATATTTGTTCCCTTTTTGATCACCTGCTGTGTTTGTCCTGAGGAGTGGAACAGAGAACTCTCCTGAGAGACTGACACTGAGAAGCTGACAGCTCCCATGATTCCATGCTACTTCACGATGTCACCAAACTCCTTCTGTTGTTGTTTTGATTGAAAAGGAAGTTATGACCAAAAATTGCCATATTTAATGTAACTGACAGTTCAGGTGTGCCAGAATAGATACTATATCTATTTTGGCATCTAATCAAAGCCTGTGACAAATGATCAGCAATATTTTCTATCGATATAGTGAAAAGAAAGTGAAGAGTGAAGTGAAGTGAAGAGAAAACAGAGAATGAACTAATGCTGAGAATAGTGACTTCATGTGATCAATCTTTGTGTCAAAGATGTCTAGGATGTCTATGATCACATCAGTATGAAAGCTACATCTCTCACTGAGTGTGGCTGCAAATCAGAGGTTGCAGTAAATATAATGCAGACTAGTTAAGGAGGGTTCCTTTTTAGAGCACTGTCAGTTGTCAAAGCATATTTTGTCTGATTTTGCCTGCAGTCTTTTGAGTGTGAGTGTGAGAAGCATTAGTTATTTGCTGTATTACACACTCTAAGTGGCTCAGAGAGGCATTTGTTGTGTGAAAGTTGATGAAAACCTTTAACTTAACTTCAGCTCACCTGAACTTCCATTCAGTCTTTTCCATATCATAGTCACACTTGATGAATGTGCTCATATCAAACCATTTCACACCGTCATTATTCCAGTAAAGTTGAAAATTATGACATGCAGTAATGTGAGAAACACTTCCACACATCAGCAACACACACATAGATACACACACACTCTCTGACTGTACAGATAAGATGCCTCGCCTGTGTTTCGAGGCGGACTATAAGTGGAGTAGGGGCCCTAGATTTTGGGAGACAACCTAGCGATAGGACACTTCATCACGGTGGTTTGTGGAAGGTTCACAGCCCCCTTCACCCCCCACTGATAGCTCCAGTTTGTCTGGAAGAGGTTATGCTTTGTGATAGTCTGGCAGAATCTCATGGATTTGTCTGCTCGGACCAGTTGGAACCCGTATGGTGTATCAGGTTCTAGCAGCATGTGGTTTCAATTTGATCTCTCAAAAAACTGCTTTCATTTCTCTTGATCACCGTCTAACAGTGCAAATGCTATTATTCTATACATTATCAAAGTAACAACAGATGATATAAGTGGTCGACTTCCAACCAAGTGCACGGCTGTGGGTTGGAAGTGCATGTTTTAATGCTGTCTCAAATCCTGGCTCCCTGACTGGTTCCTTGCCGGCATCTTTCTGTCCTCACCACATGTGAAGACATTCATCATTTTCACATATAATAACACAGAGCATTGAATTTCCCTTTCGTATTTTTACAAAGCTGCCGCTGAGCTTAGCGCACAGTAGGCATCGGTCTGCCCGTACATCTAACCAACTGCGGTGCTGACGGCTGGTAAAGTCGGGCAATATTTTGAGTTTCCAAAAAAGCTGTGGGGGAGAGTCTGTGGCTGATGGCTCCACCCTGGGCTGAGCACCATCCATCTCTTCCCCCCCCCTTCCCGTCGCCTGCCGCCCCTCTGCCGAGCGCCGCCCCACTTGAGATCCATTCGGAGAACATATTTGCCAGATGACAGCGCGCTCTGTGTACCATCCATTATGGCTAAGGCAGATACATTGTCATCAGGAGTCTCTCACGCTGGCATAAATCCATGGTCAACAGTAAGTCTAGGTCAAGTGATTTATACACAGGGGCACTGACACACATACACTCGCTCTTCTCCTCTACAGACATATACATGGAGGCATATGCACATCTGCCATGCAACTGCCCAGGCCAAACTATGGAAACCTGTTACTGTACTCACAAGAGCTGTAATGGGTGTCTTGTTTAAAGTACAGAGGAATCTGGTCAAAGTCTGGCGGAGGTCACTTCTTGAGGAAATGCAGAGCCCGAGGGAGTGAGTGCTAGCAGTTGTCCTCCTCCTCCCTGCTCCTTTTCACCAGAGGAGGAGGAGGTGGAGGTTGTGGTGGTGGTGGTGGTACAGTGTGAATTTCACAGACACGCATCCAGCATTGAAGCAGAGAGCTGCACTGTGTACGGACAGGGGGGAAGATGAAGTGCTAAGCGGGTTGACTGTACTTGACCATAATCTCTGGATGAGAATTGAGGAGATGCAGCGTGTGTCCCAGAGGCTCACTTGTAACATGTCTGTAGAGCCCCTGGTAATACTCGTGCATTACAATATTCCAGAGAGGGACATCTCACTTGAGTCAATTGGCCTGTTCTCAAGGCCACAGCGGTGTTATACGAGCACACCAACCATTGCGTCCATTGCACTTGAAGAATTGATACAACTCTCAGTCGATAAAAGGTTGTATTCCTGTGCCATAAGTCACATGTGAATCTTACAGACCAAAATAACAGCACATGATGTAAGCACTGTAGCCTGTATGTGGATTTAAAGGGTTTTTAAAATAACGTCATTTCCATCATAC
This sequence comes from Caranx ignobilis, assembly GCA_021432705.1. Classification (NCBI taxonomy): domain Eukaryota; kingdom Metazoa; phylum Chordata; class Actinopteri; order Carangiformes; family Carangidae; genus Caranx; species Caranx ignobilis. Next base: position 20,904,586 of record MU269981.1, on the reverse strand, counting down.
CAAACAGACAAGTGGTATGGCAGGACCACTGGCGCTCTGTCAAAGTCACATCGCATCGCAGCAGGGAGATGGACTGATCCTTCTGATATTGCCCACTGTCTGGTCTTTGAAAAATACAACTGACAGTTGCTTATCGTAGCCCCCCCCCCCCCACACACACACACACACACACACACATTGTACATCCTCAGACTTCAACAATATTGACTTCTGTTGAAGAGATTAGCTGTCAAGCTTTTATTTTGTTAAGGGATCAAGGTCCTTCATGTTCTTACCTAAATATAACTTTACTCCATTGCAGGTTTGAAATTACTGGTGCAGGTGGTATTTCATTTATGAGCTTGCTCGAGACCCAGAATGCCTCGGCTTGACCACTAGGCTTTGGAGGGATTATCTGATGAATTCGTGTTTTACAGCAGCTGTTAGTGAGAAGTCACCGGGGGTCTAAAAGTGGATGTGAAAGCCCTCCATCAATTGTGCTGTACAGTCACTTTCATTTTTCACTTGTCTGAAAAACTTGCCGTTTTTTTTAAAACGTTTGCATTACTCACTTGGTACAGCTCGTTGTAGATGCCAAAGGTTTTGACTGAGACAGAGTGGAAAAAAAAAAAGACACGTGACACGAGCACTGCTGTGTGATAGGGGTCGTATCAAACTACACCCAAAATTAAACGTCCTTAACCCTGTCTCCCCGAGCATCAAGCTAATCTTGTGCATGTCTACATTGATAAGGATCTCCTGCAAGACAACTATGCGGCACCTCTTAGGTCATTGGAGATTTTGATTTATGAGGCAGGAGGGGCCACGATTGATGACCTGCTAATGCCCACTTGGATGCTTGGATTGCCATCGCCATTCACAAGAGGCCAGGAGACTAGGACTAAATGAGACTGGGCTGGAAATGTCACCTGCGTGCACAACCTTTTACGCCCTAGAGCCCTTCTCAGAACTGTAAACTCTATCTGACCACTACCATCGATGGCTTATGGCAGAATCTCACCAGCGACACCAGCCCCCCCCCACCCACTCTACTGTAAATCAAACTGCTATCTAAAGCAGTAGGACTCTGCCTTTCAGCACTGGACGGTGACATATGGGAAATCCCCAGTGCTGTAATATACCACTGGAGGTCCAATAAGACCATAAAGGTCACAAGCTACACTTGGAAAACCTTGCTTGGATTTTTGTCACATGGTGTGCAAGCAAGGAGGAAACTGAGTGCCAGGCCCCCTTCAGCAAGGAAAGCCTTGTTGACAGAGTCTAAATAATTGAAAGCCAATCGTCTGTGCAAATGAATATTGGGTTTAATGAAGAATAAACCTAAGTATATCAGAAATCCTGATTCTGATCATGCCGCCGAAATTGCTTAACCTGTGAATGAAGTGTGGCTAGAGCTCTTAATCCAATGTGAGATGAATCAAAAATAGTATCTGGCCCATTCTACAAGAAAATAAAAGCTCATTGGCTCATCGGTATTAGGCTTTATTATTACAGAGATTTAAGCAATTTTACATTATATTCTGAGAATCATATTGTAAGATGTATTGGTAATTGCTTAGATCCTCAAACTACTTTCCGAAAGGGAGACAACATCTCAAATGTCATGGGTGTTTGGTTTGATGTTGATGGATACCACTGTCTCTCACTGACTTCAAGGCATTCTTGTGTCTGGAGCAGCTGGCTCTGCACTCTGCTTTGGCTCACCCAATGCTAATGTCCCTCCAGACAACTGGACTACTTTCAAATTATCTGTCAACATCATCACAGACTAATGGCAACGGTGTAACTTTTGAGTTCCTGTTTTTCACTTGATTCAAAGTGTCCATATTTATGCACAGCCAGGCCTTCAGCTTGGACACCTGAGCCTCTGAATAAGTATCAGTTTTACAGCTGTAGAGCACAAAATGATCCTTTGTGGGTTTCATAAACTGTCACAAGACCTGAGCAGTGAGTAAATGTGAGTGTAAGGTAAAGAGATCAGACGTCACACCAATATTACTTTCATCGCTTGACATTTCTAATGGGTCACTGATAATTATTAGTCATATTACGACATCTTGTCATATTATGTTTATTATTTATGTTGACCACACTACACTGTGCCAGGGGCCTGTCACTGCTCCTGCACTTTATCTATCCCGAACGCTCAAGATGCGGCAGTGATGTCTCCGCAGCAGCTGGCGTCAGTACTGTGCCTGGCTCACCACATGCAAACTGCTCTCCCCACCGTTCTGTGCACACACACACACACACACATGCATGCACACTCTCCCCCAGGGAAGTGTCCTCTGAGTAATGAGACATAGCTGGGCCTATGTTCAATGTCCTGTCACTTAATGTGACATGAATCTCCCTTGCTATGTGTGATCGATCTATTTATTACCCTGTTTATGTAAAGCCAAGCAAAGTCTCCTGACGCGGTATTTCTGCAGCCTGAAATATCAATGGCCATCACTCACTTTTTATTGCTTTTTTCTTGTCCTTTCTGGTCTTGTGGCATTTGTTTTGTGGTGTACTGGGTGCAAGATCGGAGATATGGAACAACACTGCGGTGACTCTACAAATACATGTGCTTGCGTATCTATCAGAACTGTGGTATTTGCCAACAGCCATGAAGAAAAGTCTAATGCTGTAATTGGAGCAGGTGTATTTTTATTTTAAAGAGGAAATTTTCAAATTTGATATAATTCAAGAATATTATACGACAGTATCATTAATTCAGTTGATTGCCTTGTAATGTAGTTAGTATGTTGCTGCGTAAGTACTCATGTGAACCTATCACAGTTAATATTATTCTGACAGGAAAACTATTCTCCACCTCGTGTGCTTGTCAGATGGTCGAATAGCATCTCATCCCCTCACTACCGACACCTTTCCAAAGTGGGCGTTGGGAGGCTGTGTCTGACAGTCCATGCATGCCTAGTTCACACTGGGATCATGTGTGGGCTAAATACAGTTTGAGCTTCTGTCTCAAACTTTATTTTTCAGTCTATAATCAGCTTTCCTCCAAACATGTGCAACGCTATGAATGCCTTCCAAAATAAATATTATTATTTGCTTAATTTGCACTTGTATTCAACTATATCTTTAATTCTGTATATTCCTCTAATCACTGTCATCAGCAAAACATGTCTACATCACCTCTTAAGTAGCCAAATAAGTTGTTTTATACATATAACACATACTGTAGTTCACTTAATGTGAAAACAAGTAGATGTTAGAGGCTCATTCTGTGATTTGTTTAACTCTCAGTAAGGCTGTGTATTCTACTTAAGATCATCTTCAGAGCTGTGCTGTACGCTTTGGTCCAAACCACCCTCCAGATCTGCTCCTGTGAGCGCCTGGGCTTTTTGCTATCATGCAGATGCCAGGCCTTCCTAAGAGGGCTTCTTGGGGCAATCCCAGTTACAAGCTCTGGTGTTAACCTGCTGGAGGACTCTTATCAGCTCCATGTCATGTTCGCATTTTCTCTGCAGTTCCGCCAGCCCTCTCACCGTCGTCTCAACACTCTCCTAAGCTCCACCCTCGAAGGCCACTTTTATCTGGAGCGCTAAAGTGGCAAACATATTTGTCCAAAGTTTTCCCACAGTCTCCAGGAGCTGGAAAGTGGATGAAGCAACAGTATTGCAAAATGTAACAAGAGCCAGTGTGTCCATGTTAGAGCCCCAAGTTTCAAGTGCATCCATGGGCCCCTCGCTCCTGATGCCCCAGTTTGTTCAGACGACCATATAGATATCTTTTGCAAGTGTAAGCAGATTAAGTTGCTGTGCATTGATCAGGAGACTTTGATCTTTTTGCAACATTTAGTTTTCTTCTTAGTTACATGCAAGAAACAAATTATGTGTCTGTCTCATCCAGAAATCCACTGATAAGGCTTAATGGACAATGACAAAGTGGGCTTCTGACTCTTTTCCTCTGCTGACAGCTTCAGCAGCCCGCAGCCTACCCCCACCCCCACCACCACCACAACCACCACCACCACCACCACCACCACCACCACCCTCCACAGTCACCCTACTGAATCTATCTGCTCATTACTGGGAACAATGAATGAGAGGCAGGGGGGAAGACACCCAAGTGGGTAAAGTTTTATTGCCTGTGTTTTGTCATGTCCACTCAGAAGTTCCTGAAACTTTAGGTTTCTGTTGATGGGGAGAGTGAGGCGGGGGGGGGGGCTTAGTTTGCCTCCCTTTGCCTTTGACTACTGTCAGGCCTTTTATGTTCTTCCTGTGGATTTTGGGTCACTGTCAGAGAGACTGGGAAGAGGGTGTGAGGGAAATTTAAATGTGGCTCTCTAAAGGCTGGGTGAGAATATTGAGTGGCTTCTTTTGGGGAAATACAGAATTTGTGTCCTAGTTATTGGAGTTCACTGCAGCCTTTGATGCCTCTGGAAAACATGTGAGTATATATATGCACATTTATTCCATAATTAACTGCAAAAATAACAGTTTTTTTCTCCCATGTGTTAAGTTGTAATTTGGTATCCTGGGGCTAGAAATGCATTTTATTGGTTTGATGGGATATTCTGACATAAAAATCTGGTGATATCTGGGGTCACAAGAAAAACTCCTCTAATGTCTCTAGCTCTCCATTGAAGGGACACCTATCTCTGCCTCATGTTGGCACCCTTTTCCCTCCTTGGGGATTAGGAGCTGTCAATGGGCCTCTCTGATCCACACACACACACTCTCTCTCTCATACCCTGCATACACACTGCAGTAGCTGCTCAAATCTGTAGTTCTTAGGGTGCTGTGTATGATAGTGACTAGGCGAGCCTGGGGCTTGATTAGTGCAGTTAGCCCTTCTAAGGCTCTGGCTGTTTACAGTGGATTACAGGGAGGGAGGCAGGGGTTAAGTCTACCCAGGCACCATGCCTCCCCCACCTCCCTTTCTCCCTCTCCCACCCACGGGAGCCACTGCAGCAGGGCTGGCAGCTCGTCTGGGCTCCCCATCGCAAGGCCAGGCTGACAGGTAGCGGGATTTGGCAGAGCACTTTGCATGAGAGCCAACAAGAAAAACTGAACATGGCGGATTAGCTCGGGATTATGTTGTCAGAGTTAGCCTTGACGGACAAACTGCAGAGGAATAAATTGCAATCTGTTTGAGGAGCACGCTGCCACGCAAACAGGAGAGGCATCGGCTCGTTTCACAGCCTGTCCAAAATGACAGGGAGGGGAGAAAATCATTAATAATTTATAAACAAAGTCCACGGCCATTACTGACGTCTGCCCACTCCTGGCTGGACGAGATGTCTGGTTGTCTAACCCCAACACCAGGAGCTGCTTCATGTTAAATCTTGAAACCAAAAGTGACAGGGCATGTGTGGAGATTAGAGAAGGTTACACTGGGAAGAGTTCCTAAAATGTACTGGCTGCTCCTGTGAATTGAGTGTTTCATCTTATTTGTGATAAGGCAGTGAGAGAGGAGCAGGACTGTCCACATCACCCCCTGGTATTTCTGAACGGTCAAATTCATAGATTTAAGTAAATGGTCATTCTAGTAAACAAAGCCCAGTGTTCATGTTGTGGTCTATTAATTGCAGTGTGTTTGTAGACAGCTCATAGCTTCTGTGCAGAGATAATTACATTATCTTTTGCAATACTTTGACTTACATCATAGTTGAGTACATTTAGTGTCTGTTCAGACATGGTCAGACAGCTGTTGACTGGTGTATTAAATATCATTTCGCCAGCAGAGTCCAGTTGGTTCTTATCAATGTAATATATACAGTGACCTAAAGAAAAATACATCTCCAGCATTGATCAGTGTTTTGACATGATGAAAACATTTCATCATCACATCATGACATGGGTATGGCATCATTACACGTTGATTCACATGATGCAAATTTTCCCTCGTCGTGACAAAATTTGAAATAATTATGGAAATTTTCAACAGTAAATTTTGTTTGAGTGACTTAAGAGAGAAAAAAAATCTGGTTCCATAGAAATGGATGAAACAGCAGAAGTTTTGATTTTCAAACTTTAAAGTAAATGAAGTGAGAGCTTTTTAAATGAGAAACTAACCCTACATCCAGAGGGAACAATAATGGGAAAAAAAAAAAATCTACAAATTTCCCACAGAAAGAGCAAACACTACGACTACGGCAGCTACATTTCATTTCTCTCTGTTTTCATCTCATATTTGAATCATTCTTTATTGAGTGAATTGAATTAGCTCGATTTGATGCCATGCAGCAGCAGCACTCTGTGCCGAGGGCTGACTGGCATGGTAAAATGTATTAATGAGCTTTATTGCATTCTCTCCTCTCCTACATCATTAGGAATGCATGTCTGTATGTTAAACATATGAATATGCATCGGCATAGAGCATTTGCTCTCAGAGTTAGCAGTGAGCCAGCGCTGTGCCTTGAATAATAATCCAGCAGAGAAATGAACTGCACTTTTCTTTGCCTTCGCTTTGTAATTAAAAAGAAAATATGATAAGAGTACAATTGTTTTTTTTTTCTTTTACTTTATCAGGAAACTGAATCTGAATGTCAAATTGTGCTCTGATTGAGTTATTTTTAATTATTATGTGGTGATATTTGCCAATAATAAAAAAAGTAATTTAATTGTTGCATATTTAGATCTAATTAAATAGAATTATGCTGTTTTGCTGCTAATTAGAAATATAGCATATTGATGAGCAAATACATTCAACTAAAATTTGTTTCACTTCTGTTCTGTTTCCCAGAACAAATCCAGTCCAGCGCTCGCTGTCCTGTCACACTGTCAGACTGAGGGTGATCCAGAGGTCAGCAGAGGTCACCGGATAAAGGTTAACAAATTACCACAATGCCTCTCACACAACTGATTGATGTAACACGGGGGAGGGGAATGCGTATAGGGGTTAGGTCAAGATAAGGAAAGCATAGTGATAAAGTTGTTTTTTTTTTTGTTTTTTTTTTCTTTTTACAACACAAAACAGTTCACAAGGATTCTTTGGTTTGTCTTTGCATGTGTGCAGATGTGTGCATGTTTATGTGTGTGAGTTTCTGCCATCTTTACATGGCCTTCCAACCAACGGGCAGTGAAAATACTGCACTGAAAAGAAGCTAACTTAATAAATTTCACTAAACTTGTTTTATTGTAGCTTTTAACCTGGAGGTAACTCCCTTTGACAATGAACAATAACTTTATTTTTGAATTATATGCAACAATTGAGGAATCAATGCTTCATTCAAATGTGTTTTATGCTAAATGTAAATGAGAAAGCAGGATCCTCATTCTCATTCTGCTCAAGAGCATTTCCTCTTTGTCCAGCTCTCTCACCTCAGGCTCAGACTGTGGCCTGCAGAGGACCTGCTTTTCATTCGCCACACACAGGTCACCGGTGAAAACAGCCGGCACCCCTCAAGAACAAAGACACTATCTGCACACATCAGGCTGTGTGTTATAAGAACGGGTGACATAGAACAGTGAGGGGAGGGAGGAACTGAAGCTACTGATTTACTGACAGGACAATTAGAAGGAGCAAATCTGCTATCTGAGCTAAATATTCCAGATAGGGCGGGCATGCAGGCGGGTGATGGCTCCTCCATGGGTGACGGGGTGGGTGGTGCTGCTCACCATGCAGGGCGCCATGAGTTTGTTCACGTTGACTGATTTATCTCGGTGGAGGTGAGAAACACAGATGGTTCTGACTTCTTACTTTTACTCCAGTTTCCATGAAGCTGTTGCTGCTCATTTTGATCCAACAAGAGTAAGAAACAACAAATGTATGAAGTGACAGGTCAGTAAATAGTTTCAGTGCAAGATGGAAAAAAAAGTGACAAAATATAAATTCACAGGTGTTTTCTTAAAAAACAGACACAATCCGCCCCCGTTTTTAAAATCTGGAAAGATGAGCACCAAAAAACCCCCAAAAAACTTTCCAGCATAGACATAAAACATTTCTGAAAGACAACTAAAACCCTAAGAGCAACTTGAATGTATTCCCCTGCTGATCCTCTCTCAGTCTCCTTTACAAATAAATAAATCAGCCCCATCCCTGCATGAAACTTTTGACCTGCGGTGACTTCACTCACTGGATATTACAGTTTCCATTTTCTCTTTGATTTCCAAACGGTATTATCTTTTGCTCTCCAGTGGAGGGAGTGTAAACAGTAGCGGAGCAGAGTCATATGTCTCTTTAAATAAACTGCATTGTCTGATGATGTTTTAATGGGCAAACCTCAATCCCCTGGGCAGTGACCCCTCTGAGTGTGCTTTAGCCATGCACTCTGCACAGGGTGCAGGGATGTAATTGCTATGTACATACCAGGCTATTCTCTGGTTACTGCACTGCAAAAAATGGTATGGTACTGTACTGCACTGAAAATTAATCTTGACATAAGGAAAATGGTGATGATTTTTGCTTGTAGTGCTTTTTTCATGTTTCATAAAGCAATTCAAAATCAATCTAAAAACATTTATACTGGAGAAAATGTAAACAATTTTTCCTACATAAGAATTTAAACTCAAATCAGATTCAGCTAACCTTCATCTTGTCTTGTTCTTGGTGATTATGGACTCATTTGGTCATCTGAAGTTTCATTTTGCAGGGACAGCACCCCCTACATTAGCGTTAGTGTTTGGCATGTGGCTGATAATGTTGTTTTCATTGGTTCAGTATCTTTATGGCCTTTTTATGGTTTTAATTGCATCACAGACAGTCAGTTCAATGATCCCATCAGAGGTGTGAGCACCTCCTACATTACTTCATGATATTGGTCATTTTTTATCTAGTGTGATTTATAGGGGAGTAGCCTATATCTGTAGAGCTGAGGTTACAGGATGACTCTGTTGTTTGGATGGAGGTGTTTTGTTGTTTAGGAGCAGGAAGTGAGTTCAAGGGGGATTATTACATGAACATGAACAAGCTAGACTAACTTCCACTGTCAGAGTGGAGCATGATGGGTTGTCAAATTATCAAAATACATCAACAACACTCTGTGGGATTGTTTAAGAAGGAAGTATAGTTAATTATCTACTTTGCTCTAAATGTCATCTGATGAGAAACATCCATCCAGAGATTTGAATTTAACATATAAAATAGTTTTTGTCTACCACTGAAAAATGGTATAAAAAAAATAACTGCTTAGTTTTTGAGCCACTTGTTAAGTGGACATTTTTTTTGCAGTGAATATCTTGTTCCACCGTATTTCCTCACTGGGGTCCGTTTCCAGTCAAAACTGAGAGGTTGTCCACAGATCAGACACACAACACACTGAAACGCCCACACCCTGAATTCAGTGATGTTTCCCTGGGAAGAGATGATGTGCAGGAATGACATGACCACAAAGAGGACAAGGAACTTGAGGGGGGGTGGGCGGGAGAAAAAAAAAGAACAGGGGGTTTATCAGATTGAAGGAATGAGCAGCCGAGAAAAAATGAGACAAAGTAACTCAACTCAATATGTGCACAACTCCCCCCGTTTTCCTTCTCTAGCTGAAACTAATGAATTTTTGCGGGGAGAGGAAATGCTTTGGGAATAGGTAAAAATTTCATCAAACACCGGATGTGTGCACTTGATTAGTAATTCAGACCAAAGCTAACTTTGGTAAGACAATATTACAAGAGGGCTCAAGGAAATAGCTAATGAGCAGCTAAGCTAACTTTCTCTTGCTCCAGAGCATACAGTCATCTGATTTTCTAGGCATCAAATCCTAATTGGATTGTGGAGAAGTGAAGAGGACAAAGAACATTTATCTTCCACAATTATCAGGAATTCCTATCTTGGGCAAATTTGCCATCTTACATTACCATTTGATTGAATTAACTATTGATGAGCAGCAGAAACCAATATCATTTCAATCTTCCGACCCTTAACAGTCAACAGATATTCTGATTTTGAATATTAGACAGAGCTTAAAAAATCATCAGTGAATTTCAGCTGATTTTTTCCCTCCCATCTTTAATTCCTCACTCCGTCTCTCTCCTTCCCTCCCAACACCTGTCTTCCATTAGGCTCCGGTGACCAACTATTGACTCAGAGTGCACGGGAAGCGAGGCAGTGACATGCGCGACAGTCTCGAATCATTCACGAGTCAACGCCGAGGGTGCGGCCTGATGAAGACGTAAAGTAATATCCCAGCAGCACATGAGGTCAGCCGCCCCCACCCCCTCACCCCCACCCTTCACTTTTCTTTTTACAGGAAACATGAAAAGAAGTTCGAGCACCGGTCACGAGACAGGGCCGGGCCCCTTTGTCTCAATAAGGGTTCATCAGTTCAGATAATGTAACAGGGTGAGGTGGCTGCTGCAGGATATTGCTAATATACCATGTGATGTAGTTAGGCAATATTGCATGCATTCATTGACATTTTCAGACGTAAACAACTTCCATAAGTGAGAAATACAACATCACAGTTCCCTGAGGTCAGCTTTTCAGCAATGAAATCCTGAAATCCTTTAAAATTGAAAACTGGGTGATTGGCTAGTATTAGTATTAGTATTGCAACCCCCCCCCCCCACACACACACACACACACACACACACACACACACCTTTGTTGTATAGATAATGTTGGGAAGTGCCATTACCATGTGAGAAAATGTGTGTTTTCCCAGTGGTGGGTTTCACAGGTGAAGTACAGTGATGTTTTGTCTACCCCCCTGAGAAGAAAACAACACTCAAACTGAGATAATGTTGGTTTGCTTTGACATTGTCCACAGGTTGGGGTCACCAATTAACCCCAGATGGATGGAAATCGTCTGCACGAGAGGTGACGTGAGGTGATTCACCATCACTTTGGTATTAGTCCCATAATGCAAGCTGACGGTGGGGATTTCAGAAGCAGGGGAGGTGAGGTGGGGGGTCCACAGGGTTCGTGCTCGGGCCTCCTATGTGAATCATGCAGCCTAGCGTGCGATCGGCACACTGCCCTCCTCTTGACTCCCTCATAAGCTCTGTTACAATAACACACTTGCCTTTCACTCCAGCCCTAACCCCAAACCTCCCCCGTCCCAAACTCCCTCCACCCTCCACCACCACTAACACTCCACTGCTCTGAAAAACACAGGAGGGAAAAAAGAAACAGCCCGGTGCCTACAGTTTTCTGAAAGATAAAAGCTGGAGGGTATTTATTTCGGCCACTGGCTTCCCTCGAATCTCCATTACTGTTGTTAGCATAACTGTGATGACAAAGATAATCTTTGTTATCATTATTATTATTATTATTCCCCACTTTAATTAATTCTCCCCAGGGCTCAGAGCAGTAATAAGGAGCAGACGTTGACTGTTTCTGCTCCACTCTACTTCCTCAACAACAGTCCCAACCAAGTGCATGTCAAGGTTAACAGTGCCATCTACAGTAGAGACTAAACCAGTCCATCATGTGCTCTGATGATACGAGAGGTACCTTGACATATCTGAGGTGATCAGCCATCTTGCACTGGCTTCTACATCTTATTTAGGCTGGGTGAAGAAAAAAAGGACAAGTCCCACCACAAAATATTCACTCACACAACTCATGTGTTTGTGAAATGGTACAACGATTCTTAACATATCTCTGATTTAAGGGGAAGTGATTCAAACCTTTTTCATGTTTAAGAGGCTTAGTTTAACAAGTTGAAGATACAGTTAAAGCCCAGGTTTTATTTATTTAACCAGGAAGTCCCTTGAGATTAAAATTTCTATCTTAAGATAGTCATGACCAAGCGAGCACAATGTGACAGGTAGAGATGTGGAAGTGTTGATGATAAAAATGCTTTAAATTTCTACAGGTATGCTTCAGATATCTTCAGTTCTTTTGGCTACAGTAAACTTGTAGGAAGAATCTGATATTGTGACAGATATGTGAAAGTGATAACAGAGAGCATATCAGAAAGAAAAAATGTTATATTTAAACAGACAAAAGACAACAGATACATAGAGATTAAAAAAACACACACACATCAAGAGTGGTGACCGTGGCACAAAATAGGAAAACCATGTTCTGAACACATATCTGGAAGAACAGCCACTTAGTGCAGTGAAAATCGTGGCAGTGAGTGACGCATAAAACCAGGAAACCAGATACAGTGATGAGCAGAGGACAATGAGTTGGATATAACACATGGGGCAGTGTGAAACATGATGTCCAACCCTAACCCTAGTGCAGAGGAGGCTGTACACATGTAAACAATGTCCCCACAGTCTAAGATGTGGGCTCATCCATATTGTATTTATCTAATTTGCAGAGTAGGGCAGCGGATAATGACGCATTAAGGACATGTTAATCCATACAGCTCTGGCACGTCTAGAGTTCCACTATGGAGAATCGCAGCCTGTTTTTCTGGCCTCTTCCTGTCTGTCAGATCACACGTTTCCATCCCTGTGACAATCCTAACACCGAGCCTAATTGTAAGCATCCTCAAGAATTAAACTGATTCCCAAAATGTTGCTGTGAGCCAAACTCAAAGTGTCCTCCAAGTGTCTCATGGGAAATATTCGTGATTGACACGTAAATCCATTCTCTACTTTGTTAGAATATTCCTAAATAAGTGTTTACCATTTTAATCGTTTAAGCAGGACTAAGGCTAGGTGAGTGACATGAACTAATTCACAGTTGACTAATTTAGCGCATCAATGTCAGAGACGATACACAGGGATTCAGAGATTTAACCATTTGCCTTGACGAGACTGAGAGAGGGGGAAAAAAAGGCTAAAGATGGACCATTACTGTTTATCCTCAGCCTTATCACTACTGGCGATGGTCTTGTAAATATTATCCTATTCTCCTTAATCCACTGCACAACGCCGTGCTCACCCACTTACCGGAAGCTCCGGCATTTACCTCGGGATTTGCCGGGGCTTGGGCTACAGTGGCTGCGAGTGGGAAAGTGCTAATCTACAAGGCAGATTCAGGATTAGTCTGGTGAGCCAGGTGACCCGAGGGCCTGAGATCTTATTGGCCGGAGGAGATTCAGGCCTGTGGTCCATGGCAGGGGGTGACTAACTAGAGGAAACTGGGAAGGGGAGGTGAGAGAGTTGGTGGGGAGGGGGGTCTTTCTCTCCCCCCTCCCTCACCTCCCCAGCTCCGCTTTCTCCTTGTTTCTCCTATTCTTCTCAACCCTCTCTCTTCCACACACTTTCTCTCTTGCTGGCTCTCAAGAAGCCCTGATGAGAATTCCACTAATCAGCTGAGGATTAACGGGGACTCAGACAACACTACATCTAATTCCCCCTTCACTGCCACTGGGGCAACAAGAGGCCCCACGCAGCACTACAGCACAGCAGCACAGCAGCACTGAACACATCACTCGCTATGTGTGTGTGAAACTGTTTCTGTTCAGCTCAGATCTGAGACTGACATCCACTTGTTGATTTGCACAGAAATGATCAGAATGAGTTATCAATAAATTGTCCAGATGTCTATACGACATGTCTTTTCCAAATTGCAACATTGATGATGCTCATTTTTATATGTTTGTTAGACTACACATTTTATAGATGTTGCCTTACGTGTAATGGACACTTTTATCGGATGCAGCCATGTAAAGAGTGTGACAAACAATGGCTTTTATTGATTCCTTGTGACACTGTATAGGCTTATAATGAGCAATATCTTCAATCTGAAAAGTCTGTGATGTAAATAACTCTTAATTGGAGCTTTAGAGGAGTTTAAGGGAAGGCAGTCAGCTGTGCTATTGTTGTGCAGGATGATGCTAAAACTATATGACTGATAAAAAAAAAAAAAAAAACAATAGAACAGAAACTTAGGGATTGAATGAATGACTAATTCTGGCTGATATACCCATTGTGGAGTTCAAACAGCAGTGCTTCATGTGTTGGCCTGGGTGTTTTGTTTTTGTCTGAGATGAGTGTGTCAGCCTACACAAGTGCTCTGAGTGCTACCCTGTATGCCTGGATAGCAACATGCTGGTCAGCTTGTGTTTTTCAAAGTGACTCTGGCATCAGAAACTCATTCATTTTAATGCTGAGGCACATTCACTTGCCAGGTCATGCTGGGCCACCCACAAAGCAAAACTACTTATGAAAAAAAAGAAACCCAGACATGAAGCCTGTGTAGTGTGACACCCTGTGATGTGACACATGTGATATATTATAAAGTCAAGATTTCTGCATCTGCTTAATAGTCATATCTCAAACTGTGCATTATGCCTGATACACATTTCATGGTAATATATTAGAGGCATCAAGGGTAAGTGGGTTGCATTTTCAGTCTGGTTAAGTACATTTTGGCAGCGGTCCCGTGCTATCTCGGAGACAGGTTGGCTTCCCAGCCTCCCACAGTTTTGCAGTAATGAAGGAGCTGTCTTACCCAAACAAACAGGCTCTCTGGAGATGTACCTCAACTACCTCCTTAATCCAGGAAGTCTCTCTTATCTCCCCACAAATGGCCCCGTAGTGAGGCGCAGCGCACTACAGTGTCATTCATCAGTTAAACCCCAGGGCGATGAGCAGGTACAACTGCCTCACATTGGGATAGTGGAAAGTGACAGCACACACTGTGTTGGTGGTGATGTTGGTTGTGCTGGTTCAGTGTTTGTAGATGAGCAGCTTTGAAACCAGTTTGGTCGATCTGACGTCAATCTGTGTGTCACAGACTTGAATCCAGAGTGATGTGCTTTTATTTTTCACTGGCAGATATCAATACCTCTTTTCTCCAAGTCCTCCCCATGGTGCAGCGATGCTGCTATGTTGGACAATGAGGATTTTAAACTCATCCTACTGTGGCATGTGTCATAAATCTTCAAGGACAAGAGCCGTTCAATACACAAAGAATATTTTGAATCATGCTTTTTTTTCTCTCTCTCTGACGCACAATAGAAATTCATACAGCCCCACCGCTCACATTTTGTGATATTTGAATTTTTCCTTACAGTATATTTTGACATAACTTTTGTAGGAACAAAGACCACTAAAAGAGTAATACTGTATTTTATCTTGGAGCTAGTTGCTTTACTTGACAAATTGCCCCTCTGCCCTCCACCTCAAACTTCCCCTAAAGAAGCCCCACGGTCAGGTTTCTCCAACATGTCATCCTGAGCGTTTACAAAATGTAAAGTGTACGACATCTGATAGAGATGCACTGAAATGTCTGACGGCGCGTCCACAGAGATGGCTGTGCCCGGAGGTGTTGACAAGAAGAAACAGGGGCAGAAAAGTGGGGGAGTGAAGACAGGCAGCAGAGAAAAGTAATTTGCGGAGGAGTTGTGACACCTGGCGCCACTCATTAGACGACTTCATAGAGAGCTAAAAGCTTCGCTTCTCCCACTGAACACACTCCCACACACTCCTGACTGGACCATGTCAGACTCAGAGCCCAGCACCAGCAATCTGCAGACGGTGGACAGCAATTTGTTTATAAGTTAATAATGTTCGTATGTACAGGAATTTTTAAAAATACTTTAAAACATTATACTATTGGGCTTTAATTTAGGATTTGGAAGGAGCAGGAAATAAATTACAGCTGAGTAACACACACACACACACACACACATATATATACCATACACACAAACTTTAGTTTTTCAGTTTTTTACCTCACAAATTAGTTGACTGACTTTAGTTTTTGTAATTGGCAAAATTAGTATTGGCTTACTGGACAAATAACTTGTTTATTATTTAGACAATTTTTTTTATGAATTATCATTTTTAATACATTTGATGATAAATAACAACTGCTACTGCTATTCCTTCCACTACATCTAGCAGCAATACTACCACTAATGATAACAACAAAATTAGTACGACATTGTTAAGAATTGCTAAAGAAATAAACAAATAATTAATACCACATTGTATTTATTATCTATATGCAGACTCAGCCAATTTTCCATTTTGTAATTTAAAGTCTGGAAGAAATAAGATTGAAATAAAATTAAAATATTAAAATATATCAGAAGGGAGAGAATAAAAATATATGATAAATTATTTTTTCACTCTTCAAAAACTAAAAGTTTTGTAACAGTTTCATGTTGTGACTGTATACACCTGAAATGTGAATGTAATGTTAAGAGGTTTAGAGTTTATACAACTGATATATTATTGTTATATATAGATTCCATGAGTAATAAGAGGAAGACATTTTCATAAATAATTGTTAGATTTAACTGATATGAATTATGAGACTTAATGAATGGTTTTGTTTGTTTATTTTAGATACTCTGAGTATATAAAGCTGTTTTGCCGTTTGTGTCTGCACAAGCTTATAATTTGTTTATCTTAATAAAATACTCGGCTCAGAAATGTTCTCGCTCATCTTCAGATAATGTGTGTGTCTATGTTAAATAGCCAAGCAGTTTCCCATTACTATCAATTACTCTGAGGTAGGTTTTGAGCCAGTTGCTAAGAGCTTTCATCCAACAGTGTTGATCGTTCATACTGATCTTTACATTTTTTTCAACCAAAGCTCTTATAAAGAGCTAAGACCATAAGACTGTGTTTGCGAGTTTAGTGACTCCGCCAACAAGGCAACAAGGAGCTAGAGAGAATTGGAAACCGAGCACACAGCCGGTACAGAAAGCTGAAAACAGCTGTGTTTTTACAACCACTGAAACACAACGCTAGAAAGGATTTTTTTTTTTTTTTTTTTTTTTTTTTCCATCAGCTACCCATACTGCACCTGCCATTTCCATCACAGCCATGTGGTCACAAAGGCAGCAGTATATCTGTCAACAGGATCAAGTCCTCAATAGACCCCGCAAGCTACTCAATCCTTCAAGACACCCCTTCCACTGGCCTCAACAAAAACCTCAAAACCCCTCAACCTGGCCATCTCAGCCCAATTCATTCAGGATATCCTCCTATTTTCTCTCAGGAGGACACTTCCTTCACCTGTCCAAACTGTCCAAACTACCTGAGATGCAGCATGTTACAGATACAGAGGCCAATTCAGTACCTGTTCTCCAAAATCTGACACACAAGCATGTTTTTGAACCTGACAACGAGGCTTTTATTGTTGGAAACCTCTGACTGTACTAAGCTGTTCTGAGGGAAATGTGTAGGTCAGTGTGGTCTTCTCCCTGTCTGCATTGTCTGCAGCTTCTGAATAGACATAAACGTCTCAATGTCACCTGTGTTGACAACAATATTTACAAATGTCATTTCACAGAGAAGGGACACAGGAAAAAACATTTCATCATCATCATGGCTCAGCTCTAAGTTCTGATCTTGCAGTTTGACACAAGTGTCAGTGAGGGGTTTGCACCTTCTGAGGTAAAAAAAACCCCACCAAAAAATAGGGGAAGGAAACACAGAGAGTGGGTCGAGGCGCTGGGGATTAAGGAGGGGTCACAGTGGATCAGCTGGGTCTTCCTCTGCCACAGAGGAGGGAAAACAAATATAAATCACCTCCAGCATTTCACACACAAAGGGCCCCAAGATGCGAGGGCAGGTGGGCCAGCAGAGAAGAAGACACAGGCCCCAATAACTAATGAAAAGCCCCCACAAGGGCCATGTTGTGGTGGGGCCAACACTTCAGAGGCTGAGATCCTGAGTGGACATAAGAGATTTCCTCTTTGTAAAGTAGATTAGATTATTCTACATTAAGTGCACAGTTTTATTTCTGACTACTTTATAAGTGTGAAAGTAACAGATTGATCAAGACGGAGAGGGAAAATGCTTGTGTGTGTGTGTGTATGATAGTGAAGGTAACTAAAATGTGTGTTTATTTATTCTCTTCCTAGTTGGCAACATGCTCTGTCCACACTCCTCTTCCTCCCACAACTCCCAAACCTCCCCCAATCCTTCGTCCATGAGGCATCGCACGAGACGAACCCCACCTGGCATCCTGGTGACGGCGCCATCTGGTCACGGCCAAGGCTCGCCATCGGGCCTGCAGTCAGTACCCACAGTGCCAGTGTGGTGTTGTTTAATGAGCGCATATGAGCAAACATTTGACTGCCAGGTGGCGTTGCCGCCACGCCATGCCGACCAGGCGGAGTTCTGCCATTGCCGTTCAAACCCGGGGGCATCAAAGGGGGGCCTTGGATTTCCAAAGTAACTAAGCCATAATCCACCCCCTTATTGGTCCCATTCATATTGAAATACATGATCAGAGGAGCTGCAGAGGCCCTAATCTTGCCAATGAGCGGTCCGGCACAGCTGCAGGGATAAAGTCAGAGTATGAGACCACCAGTATATTAGAAAAACTCAGGCCTCGCTGATTGGATTAGGGGAGACGAAAGGGGGAAGGATGGGGGGGGGCTCAGGGGTGAGGAAATGTCATCTTCTAACGTTGTGTGTGGTGTGGTGGTGTCGGTGTTGGCAACTGAGGATCAGGAGGTGGAGCAGACACACTTTGTCCCAGGGTTCGGTGACCCGCAAAAGAGAAATTGGAGGGGGTGAGACAAAGAATAGCGACAACAAAATGGGAAGCAAAGGCAACGGCTGACTGTGTGGAGTCAGGCCTTGATAGCGCCTCCCAGCATGAGCCTGTCTGGTATTAAGTTGTAGCATGGCAGTTTTGAGGAGGGAAAGAAAGCGAGAAAGAGGGAGAGAGAGAGAGGGAGAGAGAGAGGACTAAACCGGGCATTAGCTGTCGACTTAAAGGTTTGTGCTGGTTCCTCTGGTAGGAAGAGCCGCCCCGTTTAAGTGTGATTGAGCGTGGCTTAGATGGGGATCAATGGTTATCCTCTCGACTGTTTTGTTTTGAGGTTTCTTTTCTGTATTTACTGTGAGGAAAAGGAGAAGCCATTTTGTTTCACAAAGCAGGAGCCAAATATTTCCATAGTTGTATGTCTGGCACTGGCACTGCAATTTATTCATTTAAACCGACAAACACCAACTTCACTACTCATGATGACTGTTCCTCAGCGATTTTCAGGTTTGTCTCAGGTGCTATTTGAGAGTGTATCTTAGAAATGGATGTCAACAACGAAATGGCTTATGTTGTCTTAGCATCTTTTTTTACATATGTACCAAATTGTTGTTTTTTTTTTTTTTTTTTTATCGTTCTTTCAAGCACTCTTCTCACTAAAGGTCTTTTCCTAGGAGGCTGTGTTTGACCCATTTGACCCCACTCCTATTCTGCATTAAGCTGTGAAGTATTGATGACTGCAATTAAGTGACCTTTGCTGTGCTCACATCATATTAAATTTACATAAAGATCCAAACTCTCACACCTGAAAGAGTCAGAAAACAGGTACTGTTAGATTATGAGTTATACATTATATTCATGTATAAATGCATTTGTTGCCATGTGGCCAATCTTTCTTGAACTTTTCTTTCTGGACTTTTATTGCAGTTGGTGATTAGTGTTATCGCTCTTTCCTCTCTGTGTCAGACTCCACAGTTGAGCAGCAGCACACAGTTACACAGCCTATATACCCTGGGCTGACGATGGATTTTTGGCTCCTGGTACACCTACCAGAGATATTTACACTGGATTGACACTTAGCCTGTGTTCGGATCTTTTTATATACAGTCTAGAGTTAGGATAGAATTACTGGGATATATCTGAATGTATTCATTTATCTTAGAGGAGAAATGTGTAAGAGTTGATCAGCTGTTGAACAGTCAGGTGACAGCATTTTACTGCAAACGAGCGGTATCCATCCATATTGCAAGAAACATGAAGATGCATTCTTTAGTTTGTTGTCCATTTCCCATGTGCCATAGTTGGACTGGTCATCATGTATATAGCAGGACAAATCCTGATGGATCGCTGCTTTAATGAATCATCAAGAAATCCATGATGCTTTTTGCGGACCTCTTTATGTAGCTGTCAATCAAGGTGTGCATGAGGGCATGCTATTTGTTGTTCCAAGACCAGTTTGTTGTCCTTGGTTGCTATTAGACTGACGTCAGCAAACGACATCACAGCCACTCGACACCCTCCACTTCCCCTCATGCTGGACTGATATCTTCAACATAACAACTCAGTTTGTTTAGATTCTTGACATTTACAACCTGTTCACATCTCAGCTGGAGATATCAAATATGTGGACAATTTGAATGATAATTTGATCCAAGAATAAGAAACTCAGATACTACTACTACTACCGCTCCTACTACTATAAATTGCTGTCGGCCAAACTATTTAAAACACTAGTGTGTGGACACGTGCGTGTCTACACAGGATGATATTGTGTATATGTGCACATGCACTTAGATGCATAAACGCACACATACACACACATACACAGGTGGAATGTTTCCTCTCAGTCTTTCTCTGGGTTTGTAGACAACAGGCTTTCGTTGAATCCCTCTGCAAATTCATCCAGCTGCACTAGAAAAACTTCACTTCTGCATTTGACTGCGATGCGGATGCTATATCAAGCACATCTCTCTGTAACGTGTTAAAGATAAACTCTGGATCCAGGAAAAGCAATGTTTTAATCTGACAGACCAACCGCAAATAGCAGTTTTTATTCCAGTGGAATCAAGGTACATTGTGTCTTCAGGATTTACTTGTAGAGGCTAAGTTTGAAACTATCAAATATTTACCTGGAGCCTCAAAAAAAAATTTTAAGCTCCTATTTTCCCAAAGCTAAACTCTGAATCCTGACTGGATTCAAAGGCCCTGTTGAGTAGCGGACATCTAACCTCTGCACTCTGTGGAAGTTCACACTAAAATAACAAAATGAAATAGGAGGTTATCATTCATAAATGTTAAAAGCTTGAAATTGTGCCTTTAAATACCTTTAATATTTTCTGAATGGTAAATTTTACATCAGATATTTTTCCTCATTTACAAAAAGTGTTTAACATGGTTCTGTATTTGAATACAAGCTTTCAAAAAAAAAAAAGACATTATTCACATACCTGCAGCATCCAACATGTCATTTAATCTCTCTTCGAGTGCTGCAAGGGTCACTTCAGTCCAAAACAAATGTCAGCCCTGGTCCCCGTGGACTGAGAGAGCTAGCTCAGCAATGCTAGTGTTCCTCAGAGGGATCTACAGTTGATTAAGTGCCCTGTTGAGAGAGTGGAGCAGTTGCCAAACAAATACTAAAATGTCCAGAGCAACAATGGTTGGTCAAGTGCCAGAGCTTATTATCCACTGTGCAGATCATTAGATTAGCGACTGGAAAATGAACATTTACAGGTCTTATTTTACATTTGATCATATGTATGCTCCAGTGGAATTACCCATGAGGCCTGCAGCGCTGCAGCACTATGCTATTCTTAATACGTAGCATGCTGTTGAATGTAAAAGGCAAAATCTGTTTATGAAGGTCTTGCTTCTTCCTGAATTTTTCATGTTTTCTAATTGTTGAGCGATAAAGTTTATTCTTAGTAAGGTTCAGGTTGTTCAGGTTCAGATATCATTAAGCTACATTTTTGAAGCAGTTCTGTTCATGTAAAGATCCTTAGATATGAGGAAAAGTGAGCAGACATGAGTTAATTCTCTGTCACCTTCCCAAAGCAGTTAGGCCTCTTCTGACACAGCTATGGCCGACGACAGAGCACCTCTCACGCACACAGATTCACATTGCTGGCAGTGTAAAGAATGTGTCGATAGCCATTAATAATTCCCTGAGTTGACTTAGCTAAAGCCACGTTTCCCCTTCTTAGCATCGCAGGGGTTTTTGTTGGTGCCTTCTTTCTGCAATTCAACCTAACAGCTTGTGCCAATATGGCAGACTGCAAATCTGGAGTCCCAGTATGCCCTGGGAGTTGGGTGACAGTTTGTGTCAGCTGCATCTTTTACCTATCGTCGAAGGGGTGGCTGCGATCCTTCTTCCTCTGCCCGGGAGGAGGAGGAGGAGGAGGTCTCTCCTTTGCTCGCTCTTGTAGCAGCAGGACTCCTCGCAGGGCGACATGCCTCTGTAATGCCGAGGAGCCCCACAGCTATTTATCTCCATCTCTGCACCTTTCAGAATTGGCAACCTCCCCGTTTCTCCAGTGATCCCTCAAACAACAGCTGAGTGCCCGGCTATCTGGGTGTAGCTGTGAGAGTTGTATATTCTTACATGCTGAAATAGTAGCGAGTGAGTGAGTGAGTGTTGAATTTGTCAGTGTACCATGTTAAGTCAGTGTGAGGAGGCCTTCAGTGATACAAGTAGGAGTGTATTATCACAAATGTTACCAATCACCAAACAGCCATTACTGAGTATGTGCAGGCAGATTGAGTGCAGTTGAACATGAGCTGGGTTTGGCACCAAATTCAAAACAATGTGAACGGACATTCAGCTCAGTTGCAACAAACACTTAATTTTTTGGCTTTTTTCCACTAACCTGCTTTCTATCACAGCAGGCACTGGATGTCTATGTAATGTCACAAATAAATGTTGATTATACAAAATTTTGGATGGAAATGAATATTGGGTAGATATCAAAACCTAAAGTTGGGTAACTGACATTTAGAGAACAATGGTTTCAACAATAACACATGGTGTTAGCAAGAGGCAATTAGAAGACACTGGATGTTAGTCACCTATAAATATCAATGTCAGGTGTCATGTTCTACATCAATTTAATGTTGGCGTTATTCTATTTAGGGTGAATTTTGAATCATTAGATGTCGTCCTGACACTGAATCTCAACTGTAAGATGTTCATTGTGCAATAAGCAGTCAGAAGTAAACAAATTGTTGTCAATAAAGAACTTGTATATATGCACTTAAATAAAACAGTGTTCACACAGGCTCCTGCCTAAGAACCGAGGACCTCACATCTGGCTGATAGAGCATTACATCACCGAAATGCTGATAGCAGCCTTTGTTAAGTCACAGAGTATCCTCGCCTCGCTCACACTCGGCTAAAAATGATTTCAGTCAGGTTTTGATCCATTGTAGGCGACTACCACTCAAATTAAAAGAACTGAAACATGCACAGTGCATCAAGTTAAACCTGTGAAATCTTTGAACTAAATTGCCTTGGATGTTGGATGTGACTGAGCTGTTGTCTGTTGACACCACGTCCACATGACAACAGAAACACTGAAAAGACTCCATTTTTAACTGTAACCCCCTCAGATTATCTTAATTACACACAATGCACAGATTCAGTCCTTTGAAAGTTAATCCTCTCATGCCTCTCCATGTAACCACATGCACCGGTTAAAGATCATCGGAAACCCCCCCCTGAGAAGTATGAACATGCGCAAAATCCTCTGTTTGTGCAAACACTGTGTACATGTACACTAAGCACAGAGTATTATAATAAGGAATGCTGTACTTTCCATAGAGTGGACTGAGTTCATGTGGATTTCTTAGTTTATTAATCAGGTCCATTGAACGTCCACCTAGAAGTGTGTCTAGAAGTCTTAACATCAAGGCAGTCCTGGTATTTTGAACATTCAACACACATGCAACACAATAAGCATCATTTAAGTAGAGTAAGTAAAGATTTGTGAAGATTTTGTTTATCCATGAGCTATTCAAGTTTGTCACCTGCCGGCTTCTCCTTGTTGTTGTTGTTGGCTTACTCAGCAATTTTCAACTCTGTGCTTATGTGATTTTGACTGCAATTTTGTCAGGCCTCTCTTGGATATGAGAAAGACAATAAGGTAATCTCCTCGGATTTAAGTGAAATAAAGTTGAAACACACTCTCTATATCCATCTGCTGCTTCACTGCTGGTGTGAAATACCTTTTTAAAACAGCCTCTTTTTTGTCTGAATTACAATGCCGGAGCTTCCTTAATGACATCCTTCAAAATATAATGTAGTAGGCTGCTCCTTGAAACTCCTTATCAAATGGCGAATCCTTCATTATGCATGATTGCTCGTTTTAGAGCCTGTACCATACAAACCCATGTTTTTCAGAGTGTACCCTCACACCTGCTCTGAGGTCATATGACTTTATAGAGACCTCCTCCACCTGACAGAAGACTCACATGGTGAGCAAAGGGTTCCTGTGAAGGAGATCAGAGATTTATTGCGCTGACCCATACCTTGATGTCATAAAATTTTTACGATGTGTTTTCCACTGAGTACTTTTTAAGCACATCTTTACCAGGCAGCAGAGATATAACTCACATGTGCAATAACTTAAGCAGAACGGCCCCATCTAAGACTGATAGGAACCTGCTTCGAGTTAGAACTGAAAGCACACGTACAAGAGCCGCTCCTCACCATCCTGTTTCTATCCAGCACTGTCAAATTAAAGATGTCTGCTGGTCACGTGGACCATGGAAAAATGTACATAGACTGAGGGTGTACTTGTTTTCACACCTGAGACACCACATTGAGTTTATCTGTATTTCTCTCTTAAATTTGATTTATTCCATCAGTGTTTGGACATTGTTAGGTCTAACTGTGTGGTCTGTTGGAATAGAAAACAAAAATGATCATAATAATTATGTCATATGTGAATGATGTCAATACTAATGTGTCTAAATTCTGCCTTTTATGTGACCGTTTTCCAGAAATAAGCCTCTTGTACAGCTTTAACAATTTGCATTATAATGGAGAGATGTAAATATATGAGCTGAGGAAAACAAATTATAATGGTAGACAGAAGTACACACATAGGTGTAGCATAAATGTACATAAAGTGTAATAATAATAATACTAATAATAAAAGTTTTCATAATGTTTACTTTATCTATTTATTCATTGCACATGTTAAATGTTTAGTTGTTTTAACTGCACACAGGTGCAAATACAGCAAGATAATCTATGTAACGTTGCCCAGTTTAACCTAACCTAAGAAAGCACAGTAAGAATCCAGCATCATGACTGTGATTAATCAAACCCTGGACTATTACATAAACATAATGCAGTAGTTTGCACTTGTATAACACTGCGACCAGATTCTGACTGTCTGCATGTGGTCAAAACAAAGAACATACACACACCTCTGATGCACACACACACACACACACACACACACACATGCAGTATGCAAAAATGTTACACCATAATGAATATTGGCAATGAGGGTGTTTTAATTAAGCTTATATGTTTTGGTTCCCAGTTTAAACTCACTCATTTTCATTTGGATCTGGAGAGCTGCGCGGGTTCAGACTCGTCCTCTGAGTGCTATGGTTGGAGGACACTAAATCCTCGTTCTGTTAATTAAGGCTCAAAGAAATATTGTGGATGAGAGAAACTATCTTGGCAAAAAAAAACCTCGGTGAGAGATGCTCATGGGAAATTATTGTTTTTAAGTTAATAAGTTGTTTTTGCTCTTAGCAGAGTGAAAGGGGATTTTCGGGATTCAAATCAAAACAAACAAAATGTCCAAATGAACTAAAGAGCAAGGAAAGGGTCTTTGAAAGGAAATCAATATCACACATGGTAAGAACAAAAAAAAAAAAAAGTTCAGCAGCAGTCAGCTAAAATACTGCTTCAACAGTGTTTATGCACATGCAGGGACTCACATAAACTCCCTCTCTGTCTCACACACACATACACACACACAATCGCAAAAAGACTTGTCAAAGATAAAACATTATGAAGGAGCCGACAATCTCCTCATGCTAATCAAGATAAATAGCTTCTACTGTAGCAAATTGAACAGGCTCCATTTAATGCCGTTCTAATTTTCATTCCTTATCTGAGCATAGGCAACGCTATTAAAACAAATTGTGAACATGAAGGTTTGGATAATATTTAAAAGCTCGAAGCAGCCACATGATTAATGTGGTTACAGTTGGCAGATAAGAGAAAGACTAATGTCTCCCAGAGGCTGCCAATTGTATAGCACGCCGAGAGTCTGCGGTAACCCAGTGGTTTTCTAACCTGCACACACTGAACGCATTGTATTTCTAAAATAATAATAATCATTTAAAAATATATTTATAAGAATTTATACATTTCCTAAAATTTCAACTGTAGATTTTAAAGAAATAAATACATGTAAAAATGGAGAGAAAACCAAGTCAAACATGAACATTCTCACTGCAGGTGTGAAATATGATGTGAAGACAATAACAGATGTCATACTTATGCCAATAAATCAATAAGCCTATTGAGACATCTCCCACAACCAGGTGCAATCCTCAGATTCATCATGTAAGTATTTTTTCCACATCATATTGCGTGGTGCAGAAGATGACTGCTGGTGTCACAGTGATAATTGTCGTGCAATGGTATAAACTGAACATCTGTTTAAACCTCTTTTTAAGGTAATTTTTTGGAAATGCGTTTCACATGTTGTATGATCTGTGCACATCAAGTTAAGCTTAATTACAGTGCTTCAATACATTTTGTTTGTGCAGCGTAAAATCGACTTGTTTAAACACACACACACAGAGACACACACACGCTACAACAACCTGATGATGATCAGTGCTGCAATTGTGATGATTACATTAAGGCTTTACTCCACACACATCTCTCAGAAGCCATATGTCCATAATTCTTATCATTCATAGAAATGCACAAACACTTAAAATGGTTAGACACAGTGTTTATGGCTTTCATTATCTATACTTTCACTATATGTATAAGACTATTTGAAACTAAAATAAAGGCTTCTGTCAAATCTGTAATTATCCAAAATATGTTATATCTTTTCATTATTTTTGCATCATTTGTTCTGATCTTAGATGGTCTTATTGATTGACTATAAAACCACAAATATAGCCAGTCAATATAGCCTCCACACACATGGCATGTGTGTGGAGGCTTTCAAAGTAATTGTTAATATGATCAAATAAATGTAAAATAGGTATTAAAATTGAAAAATAAAGATCAATCCTTGAATATTAATGTGAGATTTGAGGCTGAAAATGTTTCTTTACATGATCTGTCCTAGTCGGTCACTATACTTTTTAGCTTTGCCAGGCTCTTTGTCTCTGAAACTCAACAGAAATGCAGTGACACACGATTCTGTGCTGCGCTGCTCCCCCAAGTGGCTCTATACCTGCACTGCATTCACAAGAAAACACAACTCGTCGTCACAAGATCAATTGTTAAGTGAGATTTTGCACAAGTAATAGCACCAGTTGTTTCATGATGTTCCTAATGGTAGATTTGTTGAACATCACACACTATGATGCTTTGAACGAATCTGCAGATCTGTAGAGTTCAGCTCAGGCTACAAAAAAGAAACCCAGATCAAATAAATCTCCCCCTTTATTCCTCTAAACATCAACTATGTTTCAAAGAGCAATGTTTCAAGTGATCATTAAGCAACAGGTAACAGTTCAGGATCTTCTTCAAACAGGCATATTAGTGGTTAGACTGCTGATCCCTCTGCCACCGAGCTGAAACACAAACAGGCACACATGATAAAATCAGTCGGCTCCACACAAAGCCATATTTTTTTTTCCATCCACTCTCAAATTAGTGCCAAATTTGCAATAAATAGATATGCCACTACATAAACACAGTGAAAATATATCCTCAATGTGCATATACATCTAACTTTTTCTGGTTTTAAACCTTGCAAACTTTTCTGTTTGTTGCTTGCGAAATGTACCATTTAAAGTTTTAGGAGCTTTAGTTAAGCTAAATGGCCTAAAACGAAATTAAATTGCTGGCTGTGGGTGTTCCACAGGCCTGTTGGAGTACACTAACTTGTCAGGGCAGGACAGAGCACCGGGGTGGGTAAATCTGCCTCCAGTGCCCCAGGGATGAGGGATTACCCTGGACTATTTGGCTGCTTCCAAACAGGTGAGGAACCAGGTTAGACATGACAGACTTTGTTGGGGTGTCCAGGGCTTAGGGGATATTACTTTGAAAGCAACTTGGTGGGTGTTCCCAGTGCTCTCTCCCTGTCTTCTCTTGCTTGTTTGTTTGTCAGTCATTAGAGGTGGAGCATTTTGCACTGGTAGTGGTTCCTAATCCAAGTGGTAGTGATTATAAGGGGTGGTCAATAGAAGCTAATTGCAGACGCTGCTGGAGTTAATAACACAAATGCAATCAGTCAGCTTCAAATGAGGAAGCCATCTTGTCTGGTGCTGTAGGGCTTCCTTCTAATGAAATAGTTTTTTTCTTGGGGGGGGGGGGTATATTCACTTTCAACAAAGTGTGCAATCAAAGTGCTCAGCTGGCATTGTTACTGGGCCCACTTCTCAAACATAAACCCTATCTAGGCTTGGGGACTTTGTGTGCCTTAATAAAGTCCTAATCACTGGGAAGCATTGTTTATTTTCTGTTACACTGGCCCCGGGGCCACACAAATTTAAACCCTCTGGCACTGTGGCTTTCCCTCAAAGCCTCACATATCCGCTAAATACCAGCAGAGATCTGAGACTTTTCCTCGATCGTCCCTCTCATCAATGTTTGTGGTGACCTGACTCGGCCTGTCTGGCTCCAGTTTCATTCACTAATGCTGATCACCTCTGCTTTTTCTGGCAAATATGATAACAATAATAACAACAGGAAATATTTGTTATTGACGGGAAGCTGTGGCCCCAGTGACTTAAATCTTTACCGTTTGTTTTGTAATGTTTTAAGTCAGGATTTGTATCTTACTTTGCTGATACTCCTACTGATCTGATGAAAAGCAGCAACTTAATGCTGAAAAATACAGGATGAATATCTGGAAAGTGTCGTTGTGAAGCTGAGTTCTGTCAAAATACAGAGTACATAAGCACTTGAATAATAGACAAAGTATAGTTTTGATTAGCACGCTAAATTCAAGTAAACATGGCAAGCTGGTCTTTTTTGTTGTACTAACTCTTTAAAAAGTTCTGTGTATTTGCAGTAGCAAACAAATGTTTTTAAAAGATTTGATAGTATTAGCTTGGAGTATTTATAATGTGGATCTGTGGATCTTATTGTGGAGATCACACTGCCACCTAGTGGAGTGTGTTGTTTTTACAGCTAAAGCTGACGCTCCTTCTGCTCTCTAAATGAAGGTTCAGGCCAACAGGGAGACTGAACAAAGTCAACGCCGACACAAAAGATAAAATCAGGCCACGTTTGTCACTTTATACGGTTCCTCTCGGCTGGACATCTCAATAAGGAGCAAAACATCCCAACGCAATTATCATTGACTGTCGCTGATATTCATATCAAGGCCAGATTTTCCCCGTTTGCTCAGGGAACATCCCATTCAAGCAAATGTGTTTGCTCATACTCTCAAGACATGTGGGCTGAGGAATGAAATATCAAACAGGACAACTGTTTAATGGGATGCACGCACACTCACACAGCCACATGTGCATACACATACACACATACATACACACACTTGCTGCATTTCATAAGCAAGTGAATGTGCGAACACACACAGTCAGTGTCACTCCATATCTCAGTTTTCTAAATGGTAATTAGACCTCTGTCATGTCTCCTGAATGATCAATGACAGCATTGTGGGTTTTGCATTAATAATTTGTAATGGAAAGACAGTGACAGAGAGAGTGAGAGAAGAGGGAGATGTGTCCTGTTGTGTTCTGGGACAGGGGGAAGGCTAGATTACCCATGTGCCAGGGGAATCTAATGCAATTATGAGTGTTTGCTTACACCATGTGTCCCCTTCCGTCTGCGCAGGGGCATCGGGACTGCACCCGCCACCATCCTCCTCTTCAGCTCTCTTGTTTGTTTTCAGTATTTACACCACCACCACCACAACCCTCGCCCCCCTTTCCTCCTCTTCATCCTCATCACCACCACCCCTCCTCATTTGCCCCTGCCTTCAATATCACTAATTAAAGTAAACCAATAAGGTTGGGGGAGGGCAGAAAATAAGACTTGTTTGAAGACCAGATTGAACTCTACCGGCACTCAGAAGTCAAAAGAGGCACCAGGGGAGGTGGTGATGGTGGTGTGTGTGTGTGTGTGTGTGTGTGTGTGTGTGTGTGTTGTGTGTTTGGAGGGGATGGAGGGGGGAGTTTCTGGCAAAATATACATTATTTATAATGCAAGAAAGAAGGCCACATAGGGAGAGAGGAGGTTTGTTTAAGAGATTAGCAGTGGCCTGCTTATTAGCTTTAGCTCACATTCCCAGTCATTTGCCTATTCTTCAGCACTCCCATGCCATCCACAAAGAAGTAGCCAGATCATTGATTTGAATCCAGTTTGACTTTTTTTTTTCCTTCTTTAATTTTATTAGTTCGATGTGATAAGAAAAGTTAGATAGATAGATAGATAGATAGATAGATAGATAGATAGATAGATAGATAGATAGATAGATAGATAGATAGATAGATAGACAGCACAGGTCTAAACATCAATATGTAATTATGTTTGGATTGAAATGTTGCCCTTTGCACTATATCAAGCAGGGCGGCCCTGGTTTGACTTTCTTATTTTGACTATACCCTGGGACACAGATGACATTTAATTTTTGTGTATTTAGTGCCAAGGATGATATTAAACTAATCTGCCCATGCTCCTGTTTGCTCTCAGGGATTTGGGAAGTATAGGCAAACACGAAGCACACAGAGACTCCAGCTAAGATGAAGGGCAACAGCGAGACTTTTGGTAAAGCGACAGAGCCGAGGTGGTGGCAGCGAGCTGTTGGCTCTCTCAGTGTGAGCTGGTGAGAAGATTGTCCATGTCCAAACCTCCCTCGTTAAGATTACATATTTGACGTTAAATCCGTTGCTAAAGTTTAAATCTGTGTGTTTTGCCGGCAGCAAGGTTGACCTTACAATGTGAACCGCCTCAAAAAACGAACTTCCTCAAAGGCATTCAGGATTTCTGCTGCTCTGCTTAACGCAAAGTCAAGAACATAGAGAGAGGGGGGCATACATATAGGAGGTAAACATCTGGATCACTAAGTGACAAATAGGAGAATAACGGCAGGTATGAAATCACCACTATGAACTATTTTTAATGTCAGCTAGTTTATAATCTAAAGGCACGACGGTCCTCTGGTCAGAAACATCAAGTTGCTATACAGTGACAGCTACAGACACTCTCGCCCTTTACCAGTACTTTACAATGAGACCTGCAGTACGCAAACATCCTGGTCCCACCTGAACAATGGCATCTCATGTGAGCTGTCAACATGCAGTCAGATTTCTACTGTATGCTGTCATAATGTGTTCTCTATAAGTTTTATTGAATTCAAATAGTGATACACCACATGAAAAATAACCACATATATGAATGGGGTGAACTTCAAACTCATTTCAAATTAATATGTTTTAATTAGCGGTTGTTGTTATTATCCCAATCCTTTTGAAAGACAATGCCAAAGTAATGTAGCATAAATCGCTCCCTATAATTCAGTATCTTTCAGCCTATACATAAATTCATAAATATAAATACACCATTACTCACTCGTATCCTGCCTGCCAGTGTATAATTGAAAACTGTGGGATGCTTGAGAATGAGTAATGGGCCCAGTCACCTGTAATGGATCACTTCAGGTTTCTTCTCACCACAATTACCAGCCCAAAGAAAAGTGTTTCAACTGTGTTCAGTCAGAAGTGTATTTTTTGGGATTGGCCCAATCCTTTTGTGGTCTGGCAGTGGGCCAAGGAGCAGTGATATGGGAGCCTCATCTTTGGACAACAGTGAGTTGCTGGGAGGAGAAGGAGAAAAACAGAATGATGCGCTTTACCGTGGCGGTATAACAAGGTAACTGTGACTCACCACACATTCATCTTGATTCTTCACGTCCCACGACAGCCCTGAGACCCATCTGAAGCAACAGGGGGAAGATAATGTAACAAATGTATTGTAATGTCTCAAAGAGTTACCAGAGCCAGACTCTGTTCCAGGGCCAAACAGAACAAGTGCAAAAACTTTTTTTTTTTTTCAGAGTTGCAGGAATATGTTTTATATAAGAAATATCTGGAGGTCAGCATTTTAGCCATTCAAGCATCACTCTCATCCAAAGCTATTTGAAATGAGAAGAGCAAAAAAGATTGAGTGCTTGTTCGTGTTCTTGTTCTTGTTCTTGTTCTTGTTCTTGTTCTTGTGTGGTGGTGGTAGTTTCACTTTATCTATGCCACTTAAGTCACTTCTTGTCTTCATTAAATCCCATTTTGATTATTATAAATCTCTTTCAGCTTTCTCAAGAACATATTCAGAATTCTGTTTATCACCTCAAATAGAAGATATGGATTATTTATTATTAATAATACTCTCATATTTACAACGGCAAACATTCAGGTCAGCAGAAAAGGATCTTCTTTCAGTTGATTGCTACTTACTACTACTACTTTTTTTTCTGAATTGTATTTTAATTCTGCTTTCATAGGTTACACAGTATTTTTCATCACAAGATGTGTGTTTGTTGTAGTGTTTCATGCTTCTCTATAAGCACTTTGTAAATATGATCATTACAAAAAGTGTGATACAACTTTTGTTATTATTATAACATGAAAGTAAGTGCTTATATCACTTTAACAGCTGTGAAGGAAAGCAGCAGAAGACAGTGCACATGCACATTCTTCCTGTCTGGTGTCTATAGACCATTGTACATTGTTCCATATAGGAATGCAACCAGCAATTTCATACCAATTATATTCTTACAATCACACACAAAAAAAATACCTTGACAAACATTCCCAGGAATAACCAGAGCCCTGTGTGCCTGTGGAAGACAAGGGGGCTGCAAACTGAGCAGGTTTGGGAGGTAGATAAATCTCCCAGTACTTTTCTCATGCTTGTGAACTTCTTCTCAGGGATTAGGGGGTAAACACACAGGGTCTGAGAGAAATATCTCCCCTACCTCTAGCCCATAACCACATGAAATGGCTCTGTTGACTCAATGTTGGCACGCTGAAGAAAGCATTGTGGCAGACGGGGATAGGGCTGGGTCCAAGTCTGCCCTGGATGAGTTCTGTCAAGCCCACAAGGTCAAACGATCTGAGATACGATAATCAATTTTTAAATGTTCTGACAATGATCAAAGACCAGGGCGTATTAACACATATAGGCGCTGAGAAATATTATTTATTACCTGGTGATCATAGTTCACAGTTTATCTGCAATTTACAACATATTCAAACAAACTAAAGTAAATGAAACCACACAAACCATCCCAGTGTGTGACTCCTTCCCACACATTTAAGTCGTATTCTGTGTGACCAATAAGGGAGAAGCCAAACAAAGGAGTGCCATGATAGCACCTTAGAGCTAATCTCTCAATTACTACTTTACTGCTGCTGTCAGACAAAACACAACAAAAGCTTAGAGCTGTCACGCATGCAGCTCTACCTATGTGTCTATGTGTGTGTGTTTATGTGTCTCTTTGGTAATAGCCATGTGTGGTCTGTCTAATCCTGCTCTTTGTTGTCTATTTCTGTTGCAACTTAACTATAAAACACTGACACAATATGATCGACAGGTTACAAAATACAAAACACATGGACTGGCATGGCTCAATGAGGAGAGCATGATACAGTCATTATCTTCCTTAGGGGTCTGGTATCACAATAAAACCTCTGAAGAGTGGGATCATGGACTTTTATACTGTATGTATGACAGGTCTTATATTTAAATACATTTTCTGTGTGTAAATCATGTTAGGCAAACTTATTTATTTATATTATAATTATAATTATAAAAGTGTGGATTTTTATTTTGAAACAACTGATCTGGGCATTATTATATAAATAAATTGAAATTTACAAATGTCAGCATCAACATATTTCAGGTATTATTCTATGGCCACCCTAAATGGTGGTTTTTGCCTGCCATAAAGCCTAATAATATCACTAAGATGAAAACAAAATTAAACAAACAACACACTAATGTGGGAGATTTGTTGCTGCACTATACACTAATGCAGTGGGAAACTAAAGCTGGCTCTCCAACACATCAAGCACTGCAGCCTACTGTGCTGTCCTCTGCTGAAGCTGAGTATATTCCACTGACACAGAAGCTAAAGCTAACCGTGTCAAAGAAAGACCAGGGATGTCACAGGCAATGCCTGACATTAGCCGTATAATGGCCAGGATTTGCGGATAAAACAGGGGCCTCACATTGGCAGTCTTTAGTGACTTAAGTGGGCCATTCTTCCATAGCCATTGGGGCTATACAGTATATCCATCCCTCTATCTCTCTGCCTAACTGACTATGTCTCCCTCAGATGTGCAGCTCCTCTGGCTTATTTCTCAGAGATGTTGATACAGGAGTGTTTTAGCTTTGATTAATGTGGTTTTCACATCTCCTGTTTATGATGTGCACCACACATATGGCAGACATTTAGACCAACAGGCATACCAACAGTTAATGTGACAGCACAGTAATGTCATCTTACACATATGCAGAATAGAAAACCCTGTGATGGCCATGTATTTAAAATAGCCAACATCTTATACATGGTTATGTAACAAGCCTTATTTTTCCACAGCAGCTTGTGTTGACTTGTTCTAGTGGGGAAAAGCACATTGAAGGGACTCAGTGAGTCATGAGAGTGTGACAGAGAGGCAGCATGCACCAAGTCACTGAAACAGAAGCAGACAAATGGACTCCAGCCATGATTCACTTTACATAACATATATTTATATAACATAATTTACTATAGGCTCAACAAAGGTGTAGCTAACACAAATTGTATGGGTTTGCATGAAATTACCATATTACTATAACATGGCTGTTTCCACTTAAGAAAACAGCCAGGATGTTAAAGTCAGCAAGACTAAAATGACATTAAGCTAAATAAATATAAAAGTGTCATAAATGCGTCTGTAGAGACACTTCTTTCTCTACATGTATTGAAATAATAGACTCCATAGTATGTAGTTTCTGGTGGATATATATGTATGTACCAGATCAGAACCGACACCATTTACCATTTACAATATGTGTAAATGGTAGTGTGTATTGTCATGTCTGTGTTGTTTCTGACTATAAAAATACAGTCTTTAACAGTATAAAAATAGGGAGTTACCCACCCACAGTTTTCATGCACTCATCATATTCAGCATGCCGTCATCTGTCTGTCATGTGGGAATATAGCTTAATAAATAAGGGGAAATCTTTTTATCCCAATCTAAATATTGCGAAAGGCAAGGCTGCACTTTTTGACATTTTTTTCCCAGACATGCCTTTATTTTTGTGATGGCATTTACCTCATCTGGCATTTCTATTGTTTGTCAGTTATCTTCATGAGGTCTCATGTCTGAAAGAGTTGTCTCAGTGAAGTGATGACAGCGATAGGTTGCAAAAAGGAAAAATAATACAGACACTAATGTGTGAATATTTTGGTTTGTAAATCTGAGTGTTACTGTTAACTGTGTTAATGCTGCCTTATGCCAAAGTTTGGGTCTCTGCAGAAAAGCTGCACAGATGAATGTGATGCATGACAAGATGCAGGACAAAAATGTGTACAATGCCGCATCTGTAATTCAGATCTCACGTCCTGCCTGTATCAGTTGCACAATTCTGTGACGATTCCAGAGGTTGTGGAGTTCAAAGACAGAGAGAAAAAAAAGACAGTAGAAGACTTATGGTCGTCACTTTG
This sequence comes from Caranx ignobilis, assembly GCA_021432705.1. Lineage (NCBI taxonomy): Eukaryota > Metazoa > Chordata > Actinopteri > Carangiformes > Carangidae > Caranx > Caranx ignobilis. The sequence continues at coordinate 20,869,448 of MU269981.1, read as the reverse complement.
GATAGATTTCCCATAGATGAGGCAGACATTCAGACACATGTCCCCAAGAAAGCCTTATAAATCTGTGAGCATGTCCAACATTTATAGATGAGCGTGCCCAGTCGCATAACCACCTGTCAAAACTTGTCTTCCTTCTCCTTTTGATCTTCCTCCATTATCTTTCACTACTGCTTCTTTCTCTGCAGTATTTGACTTTTTATTTCCCCAAAACCTTCTTAAATTTGAGATTCTTTGCAAAGAGGAGGAGTTGGAGGTGGAAATAGGGGGGTGTAAGAAGTATAATCTGAGATTGATAGCATAGCACACAGACAACGTTAGAGGACGAGCACTATAATTCATCTTCCATTTTAAATAAAGATGGAAAAGCAGGGGGACCTGCCAGAAGGTCCTCATTTGATCTGAATGGAACTTCAATAAAACAAATTCCTTCGACAGCTATTTCAGTTATACGTCACTGAGAGGAACTTAAAACAACCTTCACCAAACAACCCTTTGTCTTCTGCCCTGACAGCCCACAACTGTTATTTTAGCCCCTCTCTCTGACTGCCTTTTAAATCAATATATAATATTACCAAGGACGAAATTTGGTAAGCCTGACCACATGAAGCGGGCCGATGACAGATTCAGCCATTTGGTTCCTGTGTCTGTCACCCCATCTTCTATACAAACGTATTTAATTCCAACTCTCACTTCACATTGATATCAAGTGCAGAATCACTGTGGCAGCCAAGTGAGACAGATGTGGAGATTTGTCTTGCTGTTGCTGCAGATTCTGCACATGCATTACATTTGGTATCAAGTTACAGAAATGCACTAAATGTTCTAAATGTGGTGATTGTGTGTTCATTAAGTCAGTGATTAAGAGACCAAAATAACATTTTATTTCAATTTGGATAAAAATACATAATTCTCTCTAGAAAAGCAAGGCCTTTATAAAGTTAGATGATACACATGGTCACAAACATGGAGGCTTTTATATGAGATAAGACTGCCATCTAGTGGCAAAAAGGCTCATTTGCAGAAAAGTGAAGCATAGAAAAAATATGAATCATCAATATATTTTGAGAAAAATAGCATAATCATTTCACAGAGTTGCATCAAACATGATTGTCAAGCTTCCATCTTGTAAAGTTTCCACTTCAGGTTCAGCGTCCTCTTGAAAGTCTCACATGGTGATGAGAGTACGGATACTATGAAAAAAAAAGAGTTGAAATTATTAGCTATAAATCACAGGCTGTTTTTCCTGTGCCTGTTAGGCCTGAATAGTGACCCATACATATGAATGGTCATTATATGTAGTAACAGTTTCAGGAAAGAGGAACTAAGGGTGTGCCAGGGTAGGCAAAGTTTAGGCAAACACATGCAAAAATGGCCATGTCACCAGTAAGAGAAACAAGCGATGGATAAATGTATTTAGGAAAATGATGTGTTTAATCTGCACTCATGACCAAACCATAACCAAATTTTGAAAAATCAACTTTGGGAAGAGCAGTTTCTTTTGCAAACAGGACTGGAGTCCCAACAATGTGACTGCCCCCTAAGTGTAAAAAACACAAATAAATCAGTTCTTACCCTTTCCCACTTTTCAAAAGGTCAAAGGCCACATTGATCTGTTCCAGTGGGAGTTTGTCAGTGATAAACTCATCCAGCATCAGCTTGCCTCCAATGTAGTCATCCACCAATTTAGGCACATCCTCCACACTCTTCCAACCTGTAGAGGAGGATAATGAAACACAGTCCTCATAAACCACGAGACAGTGGTGAGTCATCTTTTCCTATAATTTCCATTTTGTTCCCTTAAGTGATTATTGCCCTTGGATACATGAGCAGTGAGAGATATTTTTAATTCATTAATTCATCTTCTCATTTAATCTACAGATGTTGTTGTCCTGGTGGATCTACTTCACTTCATGTAGGGATTTTGTGTTTCCTAGTGAAGCATATTCCAGGTACTAGGTGAAGAGCTGATGCTTTTAACAGAAAATGAACATGACAGTGTACATGCACATTACATAGGTGTCATCTTGTGGTTTGTGATGTTACCAAAGGCTTCTTGCTTAATTTCAGATGTAGTTTTAGCTTTACTGTCTAACTAGCTTGAAGCCTCTTATCTATACCTGCCTCCTATGAATCGATAGTAACTTCATGATAATGGTGGATCTCCATCAAATCTCCTGAAGCCATTCACTGACAACAATCTAGACAAGCAATTAACTGGTGCCTATAACACTGTGATCTGAGGACATGACCTTAGGCTACAAAAATGTGTGACGGGAATTTTTTTTATTATCTTTGCACTTAGTCATTGAGTAACTCAATAGAGTAACTTTGCTCTCGGGCCAGCTGTCACAAATTGTTGGTAAAGCATTATGTGAAGTAACAGGACCAGTAGCTTGTTTGAAGCTCACCTCCAAAATAAGTCCCTTTCAAGGTGCGTCCCATGAGGAGCTTTTCAACCTTGACACTCATCGCGCCTGTCTCTGTCCAGCCAGCAATCACACAGGTGCCCCAGGCGTACCTTGTAGACTCAAATGCAGCAGTCTATGATAATCAATACTGATTTTAAAATGCGTTTACACATTAAGACACACACACACACACACACACCAGTGAAACCAGTGAAACTACAATGTGATGGAAATGTGTGAAACAGTCACACACCCACCATGATAACTGGATCTCCAACACACTCCAGAGCATAGTCCACTCCTCCATTGGTCTTCTCTACTATGACATTCTGGATGTCTTGAGTGTGATCTTTAGGGTTGACACATTCAGTCGCTCCCAGCACTAGTGCTTTTGCGAACTTTTCTGGGTTGATGTCAACCCCAATGATTCTTGTTGCCCCAGCGATCCGGCAGCCCATGACAGCTGCCAGTCCAACAGCTCCGAGCCCAAACACGACACATGAGGAATCTTTTTCAACCTGGATGCACAAGGAGCAGGAATCAACTCAGTCAGCTGTTTAAGCGACATCTGATGTAAGTCTAATATGATATTTTGACTTTCAAACATACATGTTAATTCTATTGTTTTCATCTGACTTGTAATGGCCCATTTCATTTTTATGCAAGCCTGATTTTAATAAACTTCACTGGTTTTTATTCTTTGATTGTCCACGACTTTGAAAGCCTGGTTTAAAAAGTGCTGCTTAGATGAAACAGTTCATGCCCACCCACACTGTGCAATATTTCTGAACAAGCAACTTCTATAGTTTTTTTCTCTATTTAAATAATTTTCAACACATTTTGTACAACAGTACATATTTACATATATTTGTACATAGTGGATGTCTTTATATTTTATTCCTTATTTTCTGTTGTCGTGTACTTCTCTGCTACTGCTGCAAAAATACACCCTCATGATTTTTGCTTTGTTCTCTGTATCACTGTGTTTTGAGATAAGGTTTTATCTTGTCATTACTGAGCAGTCCTAACTTTGTTCACTATTCAAACTCATTCAAATATCCATGTGCTCATCTGAATCATATCTACAGACCTTTAGTCACTCCCTGAAATTTCCTTCTTTTGATTTTGTATTCATCATTTTAATAAATAAACTATGAAAACAGGAGGTGTTGTTGATGTGTTAAGTTTTTTTTAATTTCACTTAGTCACTTATGATGCTCCTGCTATGTACTGACATCTAGTGTTGAAAATAAATAACTACTGTCCTGCGTGCAGTGCATTGTTCACATCAATAGCATGCAATCTACTCAAGTTAGAAATGTTGGATGTACAAATGTAAGATTGTTTATAAAATAGCTGAGCTTCTTTCTTGTATCCACAGCTTTTCTTCTAAGGACCAACAGGATTCTGCACAGAACAACCACAGGTCCACATCAGAGATGGTGAAGTGTGAAACAGATCTGTGTGCATTTACCTTGGCTGCCTTAACAGCTGCTCCATAACCAGTGGAGACACCACAGCCCAAAAGAAACACTTTGTCCAGTGGTGCGTCAGGTCTTATCTTTGCGAGTGAGGTGTCAGGAACCACAGTGTACTGGGAGAAGGAGCCGACCCCTAAGAACTGATACACTTGCTGCCCCTTGCAGGAAATCCTGCTTGTGCCATCAGCCAAAACACCCACTTGTGTATTTGCCCTAAAACCCACAATAAAAAGAAATAATATGCAGCAAACATGATGAAAGCAATAGAGCAAGGATGCATGTCTGTTTGTAAAAATGTGGTAGTGAAATCACCAGTTCTTTCTGCAGTGATTGGTTTTAGGACTCCGACATTGTTCACATTCCCCACACTGAGGCAGAAAAAGAGGAATAACTTTATCCCCTAAATGCAAGAAAAGCAGATTCAGTCAGAGCTCAATATATGAAAGGAGAAATGAATCCAACCACATGTTGTCATGTTCACTGTGAGCTGTATGATTTACCCGGTGAGAAGTTTCTGACTTCAGGACCAACACTCTCCACCTCTCCTGCTCCTTCATGGCCAAGGACTAATGGGAACGGTCTGAACCTCATCCCTTTTCCAGCATCATACAGGTACTCCTGGTCTGTGTGGCACACACCTGTGGCAACAATCTGTGCAAACAGACAGGCAGGGTGCAGTGGTCATGTGACACCTTAGAGATCAAATGGTGCGAATCGTGCCTCTTGACAGGAAAACATGCTGAGACAGAGGAAGTGAAATACTTCCTGTAACTACTTAGTAGTGTAATCAAAGTAAAAACTAGAAATTACACCCATGAGTAATCCAATTCTTACCACTGATTTTTGATTGATTTGTAACTGAGATAATTCATCATTGTACTGCAGCTATTACTACTACTACATCATATTATTCTGACATAATCAGCACAGCTCATAATTATTTCTGAGGAATCAACAGCTGTTTCCACTGAGGACTCTGCTTTGCAACTTTCATTTCATAACCAAAATCCCAAATAATGATAATACTGATAAATATACTAAAGATTTCTTGTGTTGCAGCCAAATTTGGGATGGGGAGCTGACCTTGATGCGGACTTCATGAGTCTTGGGTGGGGCCACCTCCACATCTTCAATGGACAGAGGCTTGCCAGGTTCCCATGCGACTGCTGCCTTACACCTGATCACCTGAGAGAGGTGGGAGAAAAGCTCACAGTGTTTTTTTTTTCCTCATATGTTGTTGTAAAGCCGGTCCATGGCTGGGCGTGGTACTGTAGCTGTGCATGTATCGATCTTAAAAAGGCACGAAATTGTTTTTTTTTTTTTTTTGGTAGGTGGTGGGTAATAATGGACACACAATCAACAAATCCCAGACAGAAACAGTAAGATTCAATTTACCGTACAGACTATGCTTCATAAACCAACAGTACACACAATTACATAAGTCCTTTTTCTTACCTGGCCGATTGTTGACATCGTTGGGTGATCTCTGCTTTATGTATTTCCTGCATAAGAACAAAAATATTTACATCTGACATAGAGAAAACGCCATGTTATTAATGCAATCTGCGGAGTCATACCGCCAGCTGGCTGGGTGGATGATGGTGAGTCAGTCTGTTTGTAATGTGCAAGGTCTCCTTTAAGTAGGGATACACCAACGACGGAGTACATTTCCGCCACTTTCCGACACTAGTGAACAGCTTTACGGCAGCTTTCGGTCACACGTGTTGTCATCGCATGGGAGTCCCTCGGAGTAAATAGCCGCTTCTAGCCGATCAAATCCGTGAGTGTTTTGTTTTAACTGTGTATTTAAAGCTTTTTGGGCTTCTCGGTCTTTACATTTGGACGTCAGTGTATTACGTGATGGTTTGTGGGAGGAAATGCGGGATAATAGTTACAGTTTTGTTCGACTGGCTTGAGTTAGCATGTTAGCAAGAAGTTGTGTAGCGCTTGTCCACAGTGCTGGGAGTCCACGCTGGATTTACCCAACCACTTGTTCTCGTGTTTATTTTAATGTTGTCTTATGTGTGATCACAGAGAGCTCGAGGAGAAAATGTCTTTCAGAGGAGGAGGCGGACGTGGTGGAAGAGGTGGGGGTTTTCACCGAGGTGGTGGAGGCAGAGGTGGCGGAGGATTTGGACGAGGTGGTGGCAGAGGTGGATTCAACAGACAGCAAGACTTCGGTCCTCCAGAGCACGTAGTTGGTGAGTTATCAAGTCACATACAAGTTGCATACTCCATTTCCTATGGCGTGGACACAAGATAAACAACTCGCATGTTGTGTGAGTGATGTGGATCTTGTGATAGCACACGATGTTTAAGTCATCATCATGCATCAACATCACCAACCCTTTCAGTCTTTTGAGGCTTAAGTTCCACTGTCACCACTGTTTAAACAACATGCATTGTGGGTTACCTTCGTCAGCACAGTGTGGGGAGTTGCAGACTCATGAAAATAGTGTGATATGGTCCTGAACCACTTCCCAGTTTACAGAGTTGAAACTTAAACCTGACAGTGGTCATGATGGCTTCTCCTTGTTTTACGCAAGTAACTCTCTTGCATTGTCTTTCCACTCTGCAGCGCTGGGAGAGTTCATGCATCCATGTGAAGATGATATTGTGTGCAAGTGTACAACAGAGGAAAACAAAGTTCCCTACTTCAATGCCCCAGTGTACTTGGAAAACAAGGAGCAGATTGGGAAGGTGGATGAGATATTTGGCCAGCTACGGGACTTTGTATCCTTTTGGTTGCTCTGTGGATCCCTGAATGAAATGAAATAAAGGTGAACTTTGTAGATTTAGATGTAAAACATACTGTCTCTGTTCCTTAACCTGTTTTTGTAGTATTTTTCAGTCAAACTCTCTGACAATATGAAGGCATCTTCGTTTAAGAAGCTGCAGAAGGTATAATATATCATTTGAAAGTACTCCACAGCATTACAGTGACTGTGTGTCATAAATGATAACAAATTTGCAACCTCTCTTTCAGTTTTATATAGATCCAATGAAGCTCCTCCCACTGCAGAGATTCCTCCCAAGGCCGCCAGGAGAGAAGGGGCCACCGAGAGGAGGCCGAGGTGGGGGCAGAGGTGGAGGAAGAGGTGGTGGACGTGGAGGTGAGGCACCCAAACTTACTCATTTGAATTAAGTCTGACTCCTATAGTTCAACTTCTACATGTGAATATGTGTAACTGTGATCATATGATCAGGCAGCTCCTGTAGTGACAGGTTGGCTCTCAGTGAAGTACTCTGAATAAGTAAAGACTAAACAAACACACATCCAGAGGTTTTCTCTGCTTCCTTTCAGCTGCTATGGGTTTATAATAAAAATGAAAAAGTATTTTCTGCATTTCATAGAAGAGTGATTTGATCCATTCACTTTTGCTTTTGTTTCAGGTGGATTTCGAGGTGGCAGGGGCGGAGGTGGCCGTGGTGGAGGATTTGGAGGTGGTGGAGGCTATGGAGGACGTGGAGGGGGAGGCTTCAGGGGTAGAGGAGGTGGTGGTGGACGTGGATTCAGAGGTTGGCCCTTGTTCCATGGTCAAAAGTTTTTATTTTTTTACATGTGTAAAGATGCTAGTATTGTCATACAGTTTGTTTGTAAAGCCTGGGTTTATAATTTCGCTTTTGTTTACTTGTAGGTGGGAGATGATCTGAGGGTGATGATGTGGTGTGATAGCTTCATCCCTGTCAACACCTTCTCCAGCATAAAGGGTGTGTGCGATGCCAGTGCCTGGCTGCTTGGACTCAGGGGATGGACATTGCCTCTATTTGTAGAACTTGAGTTAATGTTTTCATTTTGTTTTATTTTTGTACCAGTTTTAAAGGTGTGATAAATCTACATGATTTTTATTTAAAAGGTGTAACATAGCGGGACCTTTTCAGCCTGTTATGAAGGATTGCAGGATCACTTCAAAAACAGGTATGTCATTACCCTGAGCTGATTGTATTACAATGTTTGGCCATGACAGATGTTCGTGCTTTTGATGAAGATTTCAGGAGAGACTCACAAACTTCCATGGATTGCTTTTGTCAGATACGGGGAAATGTGTAGGAAATCAGACTTCATTGTTAGTGAAAATATAATAATTTGTAAAATCTTAAGCCAAATGTTGTCACATCTTTGTTAAAAGCCTTGATTAAAAGGTGCTTTGTAACTGTGTCTGTTTCTATGTGCCCAGAATTTCAAAATAAAACAGTTCCTCTTAGCAAGTGCTCCAATCTGGTTTAGATGGTATGGTCAAAGTCTCCGTTCAAAAATGTGTTTTGCTCATTGTTTCTCCACTTGGATGTTTGACCTTCACAGTGCAGAATAATGTATGAGCAGAGACTGACAAGAAGAGGCTGTTTTCACATCTATCTGCTCACCTTCAATCTGAGCTCGGAAGTAGAAGAAATATTTTAGTTAAAGTTTGGAAGTCAATTCTTATCCATCATTCAAGGTTTAATGTGGAGGAATCCTCCAGTGCACACACATACATATATATATATATATATATATATATATATATATATATATATATATATGCTGATGATCCCATGTGCAGTAGTTAAACTTTTGCAAGGAAAAATATTTGCATATTGTTACTGAGATTCTGGATATTTAATGAGAGCAGAGAGATAAGTATGGACTTAATACATTTAAGAGGGTGATCACACGTAAAACAATGTATTATTCAAATTTGGGGTATTTTATATTGGCACATATATAAATCTTAAAGATAAACGTTTCTCATTTATAAATGAAACTACCAAACATTATGTACAAGTCGACAGGCAGGTCAGTTTACACAGTGACAAACATTTGGTCAACTGTGATGGACTTTTGCCACTTTTTCATGAATTTATAAAAATCAAATATGTTATCAGTTGATTAATCAAACACAACATTAAAATTCTGCTTATACACAAATGTATATGTAACATTAGTCACTGAGTACTCGAAGTACATTTTCCATCCCAATATCTGTTCCAAGATTAATCCAAATCCTAATCCTCTCCCACTTTATATATTCACATACATTCACTGCGTTAAATGGAGAATTTAAAAGCTCAGTAATTTAACACTTATTTATATCTTATTATTAGTCATGTGTACATCTGTTGCTCTCTTTTGGTCTTGACAGATAGAAAATATTTCATTCGGTACTTTCTGTAGCCGACGTGTCTGCGTCATGGTTACGCTGCGCGTTCTGCTCTCTGATTGGTCCGGACGTTGACTCCTTTACGGACGCGCGCCGCCCCGGTCTCGCGTGCTGAAGGAAAGAACATGGAGACAGCTGGTAAAGTAAGTGCGTTCCCCCCAAAATCCGAAAGAAACGTCTTACATGCATTTCCGCCTTGTGCCTTGTTAACGTGTCTTCTACCTCATCAGCAGCGTTATTGAAAAGTTTCCTTAAGTAACGTGCATGCATTCACATGCACTGAATGAACAAGTACAAAGAATCACTGTTCAATGACTAATGATCCGGGGGCGGTTGGTTGCAGCTGCTCTGTGCAAGCTGCTACCTTCGCTTGTCCTGACTAATATGTGGGAAAAAGCAAAGTTATCGCAGCGATTTTAAAGCCCATGAAACTAATTTTAGTGAGCAGTCCACTGCAGCTTTCTTCTACTTAGCATTCATGCCAATGCTAGTAAAGCAAAAGGTTAGCTGTTACTTCTGCAGTGGAGCATTGAAACTCTTGCATAGGCCTTCATGCAGTTCAAAGGTTAACTACAGTCCAGCTCGGCCCGTCACAGGCACTAAGAGGCTTCAGTCCACCAGTAGTTACAGTTATACACTTCATTGGAATAGCATATGAGGAGCATGCTGTGCTTTGTCCTCAGGTCATCAAGTGCAAGGCAGCTGTTGCCTGGGAACCTGGGAAGCCTCTTTCCATCGAAGAGGTGGAGGTAGCACCACCCAAGGCCCATGAAGTCCGCATCAAGGTAAACCAGAAACATTGCCTGAAACTTTTTCCATGCTGGAAAGCCTAGCATGATTCCAAATGATGTGAGATTTGGACAGCCAGACTGGTAAAGAGGCTCTTCAAAGATTATCTCCAGGTTTGTTTTTTTGTTTTTTGATTTTTCTCAGTAGCATGCCTCATTTGGAGGAGAAACTAAAAAATCTCCCTCAGGGCGAAACAGTTTTTGTTTTCCACTAGACAAACAGACACAATGTGGATGACTACTTTAATAGTATGCTTTGAAGTTACGATGACGATCAAGCCTAACTTTTGTTTTTTTTGTTTATGATGTATGAGCTGTATCTGACATCAACTTTAACTCTAAACACTTCACCTCTCAGATCTTTGCCACTGGAGTGTGTCACACAGATGCCTATACCCTGAGTGGCAGTGACCCCGAAGGTCTTTTCCCTGTCATCTTGGGCCATGAGGGTGCAGGGACAGTCGAGAGTGTCGGTGAGGGTGTCACCAAGTTCAAGCCAGGTATGGAGCTGCCGGTCAAAATACTGCAAATTGTTTATGCTGCATTATAAAGGATTAGTACTGTTATGATTTTAAATGAATGACTATTCTCTTTGCCAAAGGTGATACCGTCATTCCTTTGTATGTACCACAGTGTGGTGAATGCAAATTCTGCAAAAATCCCAAGACCAACCTTTGCCAGAAAATAAGGTAATGTTTTCAGATAATGTTTTTTCTTTAGTTATAAGACTGAAATTAAAAAAAAATGTTATTTCTCTGTGGCAGAACTTCAACCTCAGTAGTTGATCTTATAGCCTCAGGTACCTTACTCCAGGGCAACCAAATCAAAGCGCAGTCAGGATCGGTTTGAACTTCTTTCTGCCCTGCATTGACGCACACAGCAATAGCATTTCATCATACTCACAGAAAACGAACCCATCTTCTCCCTGTGCTTCCACCCTGCAGAGTAACCCAGGGCCAGGGTCTGCTCCCTGACAAGACCTCACGCTTCACTTGCAAGGGAAAGCAAGTGTTTCACTTCATGGGCACCAGCACCTTCTCAGAGTACACTGTGGTGGCTGACATCTCCCTGGCTAAGGTGAACCCCAGTGCTCCAATGGATAAAGTGTGCCTTCTTGGATGTGGCATCTCTACAGGATATGGTGCTGCACTCAACACTGCCAAGGTGGGTGACAAAGGCTGTTGGCAGCCTCCTAACAAAAAATAAATAAATAAAAGCATTGATGATTTGGTTATAGTTTAAAGCACTTTATGCAAAATGTGTTTGTTGCAAAGTTTAGCCTCAAGAGACCAATGAAAGAGATTCAAACTTTGTCATTGTTGCCAGGTTGCACTCTGAAATAGGTCAGCTATAATAATCATGCTGAGCTGATGTGACTTGTTGCCAGGGGCCCAGATTCCAGCATGGAAACAGGCAACAATGCATTAATGAGTTGCAAAAGAATATTTTATAGTATCTGTACAGAAATAATGACATAGGGCCTGATGTGTGGTTCCAAGTTTTTATCATCTTTTTTACTCCCTAACTAAAAACAGAAAGTAAATGTGATCAGGCTACCTCAGCCAAAACACAATTTCATACATAAGGTTTTCTACTTGAATAATAATTTTGTAATGTTTGAATTGTCTCATTGATTTTTCTCTTTATATGTGCCCTCAGGTTGAGTCTGGCTCAACATGTGCCGTTTTTGGCCTTGGAGCTGTTGGTTTGGCTGTTATCATGGGTTGCAAGGTAGCCGGGGCAACCAGGATCATCGGTGTGGACATCAACCCTGCAAAGTTTGAGAAAGCCAAGGAGTTCGGAGCCACTGAGTTTGTGAACCCCAAAGACCACAGCAAGCCCATCCAGGAGGTTCTGGTAGAGATGACTGACGGGGGCGTGGACTATTCCTTTGAGTGCATTGGAAATGTGCAAATCATGGTGAGACATACTATGTTTGTGATCATGATTATGATCATAGACAGAGAAATAAGCAATATGCAAAACACTTGTATGTTGAAAATGTTAATTTATCATCTTAATTTGGTTGTTGGTGTTTGTAAAAGAAGCAGTGCAGTGTGGTCAGTGTAGTCGACAGGTGGCACAAGCAGCATGTGAAACACTATTCAGAAGTTGGCAGTGCATTGAAACCGGAAATATGACCAGTTTATTATTTCAGAGAGCTGCTTTGGAGGCATGCCACAAAGGATGGGGTGAGAGTGTCATCATCGGTGTAGCCGGAGCTGGACAGGAGATCTCGACCAGACCTTTCCAGCTGGTGACAGGCCGAGTGTGGAGGGGAACAGCCTTTGGAGGTGGGTGACTTTGTTAGAGAATTTTTTGTCATAAAGGGCTTAATGTGGTCTGGCAGCAGCTCCAAATTTCTCGAAGTTCAAACCCTTCTGCTTATTAGCATGTGAGCCAGGCAGCAGTTCCACACTGAAGTATAAACAATGCACTTTTTTAGCATCTGCTTTTATCATGCTTAGTTTAGGATGGAGCTTAAACTTTTCTTGTAGTGATATGACACAAAGATGTAGTGGTTTAATTAGCCTCGTGACCATCAGTCATTTGAAGGCACAAGTTGTTTTTACGCCTTTTTAGGTGCAGGCATATAAAGAGCACCAAGGAGTTACTGTAGGTTCTTATTATTTATGGTCATATTACTTCTGCTTGAGCTTGACCAATCATTTATTTAGTTTTCTGGGGTATGAATGCCTTCCTCTGGGCTTGCTGGTGTTGCTTAAGTGTTTTCACTGTTTAGTTTTGGCTAAATTTAAAAATGCAGTTGTTCAATTAGTTTTCATATTCACCCCCAGGCTGGAAGAGTGTGGAGAGTGTTCCCAAACTGGTGGACGACTACATGAACAAGAAGCTGAAGGTGGATGAGTTTGTTACCCACACCCTTCCCTTTGAGCAAATCAATGAGGGATTTGACCTCATGCATGCGGGAAAGAGGTGAGAGGAACTGTTCAACTAACGCAGTGAACACATCCATTGATATTGTACATAGCACATACATTTTTTTTTGTTCTTTATTTCTGAGCTCAACATATTTTCTTTTTCTCATTGCAGCATCCGCGCTGTGCTGACCTTCTGAAGTGTCTACAGCATTGACATCCTTCACGTCTGGCCTTTCAACAGTCTCCTTCCACAGCTGCAGCACTTAATACATTTCACTGCACTTGTTTAATTACATAACTTTGAGTATTAGAGCATGGCCTGTATTGAATACTTGTTCAGAACAAAAAGGAAGTGGCATTAAAACCTTTTGGAAATGTGTTTTTCCTTTTTATTCAGTTACATCATTTTATATATGAAGGCATTTGGCTGAATAGAGTTTGTAGCTTAAAAACAGAAATTAATCCTATTACTTGAAAGCTGAAGTACACACAGTTACTCGTATTATGCAACACAGTTTAGCCAGGAAATATATGGCAGTGACTGTGGTGAGGTCCTCAGAGGCTCTCAGAGAGCAAAGCACCACATGATAAGATCACAAGGTTTATACTGATCAACAGATGATAGTCATCACACTATCAGAAATATTTCATCTGACACTCAGAGTTGTTAGCAGGGAGCTCTACTAAGCCTGCTCACCACAGAATATCCTCATGTTGTTATTTTGCAGTGTTTTCAGAGGATGAAACATTTCAGCAGCTTGGGTTTTGTAACACTTTCCTGTCATTGCAACACAATGATCTAGACAGTCATCTGTAAATATTTCTCTCATACATACAGATAGCATAGTGTGCATAGTGTCATAAATTTTCCCATCCACCTGCTAAATTAGCTCCACAGTAAAAAATATTGAAATAGTATTCACATGTTAATGAAGCAGTAATAATATTCCTGTAATATATATAATAAAACACTGAAAGGAACCTTTGTGCATAACTGACAATATTTTATACTTTGATATATGATTTTGCAGGAATTTTACTTGCATGATATTAATACATATTCATGCGTGTATTTTTTTTTATATATATATATATATACTGTTACCAGAGACGTTGTATAATGTACTTCGCTGTTACACAGTATCTGAAATCCTCCACCACTGCCAGGTCAGCGTTGCCCCCATCATCTTGCGCATGCGCCAAGTAGAGCACCAGATGGCCCAATCAGCTATTTTAACACAAGCCAGAAATCAGAGAGTGATTTCCAGAAGATGGCGACCGCTCTGGTGGTGAGTGCACTGATGCACACTCGTAGCTACATCACTCATCTTGCCGTTTATCCAACGTTTAAAACACCGGTGATGAAACATAAGTTATCGACAGTTTTGACAGAGTAACCGACATGCCCGGTATTTCTGTAAACTTCCTGTTATTAGCTGTGAGGTAGCAGAAGTCGCTAGCCAAACATTACTTGTTTAGCATTGAAGATGCATGTTGGTCGCTTTTCTTCCTTAATTATTTCAAATATTAAGGTTTCGTGACGGTTCACTGGAGCTGTAGCTAAAGCGTGACCAACGTTGGAGGAAAGACGACCAGTTAACACATTGTTGACCGGGTGGATACCTCTGTTGGTACCCTACTCTACCTGAACTCTGATGGTTGATGCTTCACGCCTCGGTAACGTCGGTCTGTCAACCGCTGGTCACGCTCCTACTAACGTTAATTGGCAGACTCTAAAACTTAAACGCAGGATATTATGAACAAAATAGTGTCTAAATCAAATTATGTTCCTCCTAACTAGCATCGGTTGGGGTTAGAGATCACAACAGTGCCTATTATGCAATGTGGAACAATGAACATGCGATGAATGAGATGTCTTCATAGTGTGTTTATGTTATTCTACCTACCTGCATAGTTATGGACGCAGCTCGTGCAGGGTTTGTTGTTGGATTGTGCCCATGTTACATTTGGTGGGTGAAAGCTGTTGGCCACTACAGGTAGTCTGAGATAAGATAACATAATCTAAGATATGACTGTATTTACATCTATCAACAGCTCAAACATACAGGTAGGTAAAGCGGTCAGGAATAAATACGTACTGAGAAAGAACAGTAGCTACAATAGAAGAGTATTAAAGTATTAATATTGATTATTAAAGTACAGGGTAAATCTGTATATGTGATTAAGAAAACCAGACTATGTTCATTATATTATAAAGAACTTTCAAATAAAATAGTACATTATAATACTAATACTGACAATATTGTGCAAAATACTGCGTATAGATAGTGGTGATGGTATAAATACATTTTTGATAAGACAAGCACTTTAATTTTGTTTGTGATGTCTCCTGCCAAAGCTTTTTCTACACATGTGCAGCTATACAGTGCAATAAGGTACAATGCAAATTAATTTAATATTATTCACATGGACTTGAGAAAAAGTAAATGAGTGGGATGCTGTTGTGGAAATATTATGCAACAATCCCTGTCCATCTTATTTCTGAATGTGTAAAGAAATGTGTGAATGTGTTTTGACATCGAAGTGCACCAAGCTGAAAGAAACTCTAAATTGACACACAGATGCATGTAAATGTGAACTGTAAATTGTGAGTAAGAGTTGCACAAGTGTGAAAAAAATCTGCTAAAACATGCACTCAAGTCTGAAAGTAATGGGCTTTTGTTATGAGTGAGAGTTTCAGTCTCAGGAGTTGTACAAATAGACGCACAACATACTGCTACACTTCTGCTGTTTCTGAGATCCTCAGCAAATGTGTGGTAAAAACTGGTAACTTCGTCTCAACTACTCTAATTTACAGTGTGCTCTCAGACGCATCCTGTGCACAAAGTATCACAGCTAAAGGAAAAAAGAAAATAAAATGAACAATATTTAAAATGATACAAATGGCTCAACAATGCCAAAAGCTTTCCTCACACATGTGTGAGAAATGTGTTTACGAGTCTGTTTTGATGGCACGTATTTATTTTTCTTAAGGCGTCAACTTCAGTTCCTGCAAATCCTGAAAAGGAGACATGCGAATCAGCCATTCAAAAGGTTGTGAGCCCTGAGGCGTACATCAAGCACCCACTACAAAACAAGTAAGACTGCAGCTTAAGTCCCTACTGTGTTTTTTTTTTTTTTTCTTTCCCAACAGAGTCAAGAAGTTAGAGCTGAAATTGGAGAAAATTCTGAATTAGTGCATCTGTACAGAATTGGTGTTGTTGAGTTAAGCTCTTACCAGATTCATATGATGCCTTCGCAATTTTGAGGGATGGAGACAATGGAGAGTTAATTTCCAATTTATTATAGTATTGATGATGACTTAAGACAGGAGTTCCCAAACTTTTCCACACCTAGGCCCCCCCCCCCCGAAAATCATTAGCCTCTGCTCTGCCCAGGGACCCCTTTTGCAAACTCACCGAGTTTAATTTTGACTAGTAGGCAATTAGAAAGATGAGCATGGCAAATAAGATTTTAAAATGTTATAAATCATATTTTATAATAATGCTCAAAATATAATAATTTGACTTTATTTTGTAATTTGCATTTATTCTTATCTTACCTCCAATCTGCTGAGGACCCCCTAGCACCTCCATGGCAGCCCCCCAGGGGGCCCGGGCCCCCACTTTGAAAACCACTGACTTAAGACACTAGAAAGTGAATAGGAATTGAGTAGGTATCTTGTATTCTGTACAGTTGCTGTTTAGAAAATGTGTGATTTTCTAGAGACAAGGTTTTTTAAAGAGCAAAATGACAAACAAAGGCGATCGTCTGAATTGGCTTTTTTTTTTTTTTTTTTTACAGATGGGCTCTTTGGTTTTTCAAGAATGACAAGAGCAAAACATGGCAAGCCAACCTTCGTCTCATCTCTAAATTTGACACTGTGGAAGACTTCTGGGCGTAAGTATATTATACTCTGGTTGTGTGACTGCACTAAAGGCTGTATAATTACACCCGGCCTGTTAATGATTTGATTTGTTGCAGATAAGGTTAATTGGATTTATTTGGGAAATTAGGTTTGAATGCTGCTAAATGACATCCTGGATTTGTTTATATTTTGCACCTGTTGCCTCATTAACACCTTTGTCAGTTTATATATTGTAAAGGTTGATGCATTTGATCGATATATTTCTCACCAAGACATGTCAGTTTTTGGTAATATGTGAAGTAAACACAAAATATCCTTCCCTGCTTAGGTTATACAATCACATTCAGCTCTCAAGTAACCTGATGTCTGGCTGTGACTACTCTCTATTCAAGGTGAGGGTGCTTTTATCACTGTCTTTCAACATGGAACAATAGAGCCACTTTAAACTTTGAATTGTCTTAGATTCCACTGTTAATATAGATAATAACATTTCTCAAGGCCGAATGGGCAAGGGTATTGTGTTACTTTGTTTCTAGGGCTGTGGTTCAGGTCCACCAATTCAGAGTCAAAACAATGGTCTTTTGTTGTAGAAGGATTATTATTCCAGTCCACACAGAGCAAACCATCTTTTCACTAAAGAGCCAATAGTTTTAAAACAAGAACTCATCTCTGGTAATACGGAAATTGTCCAGTTTGCTCGCAGTGAATGAGGCTGCACCTGACTGTGTCTTGTGTGATTTGGTTTTGGAAGAGAGTTTCAGACATCCTGGCTGTTATGTTGCAGAACAGTATTCTTTTAGTGTGGCTGCACATAAAAGGCCAGAGCTGAACACACACAAGGCTGACGCTCTCTTTTGATGCAGCCATATTGGTTGTAATTCTAATAAACAGCATTTTGTGCAATTTGCCGTCTTCGTTGTCCGTGCTGCACACTCACCACACAGTTCTCACCAATAACTTTCCCAAGCTATTGTGAAGGCAAAGCAAAATCACTCAACCAGAAAAATGTCCCACTGTTTAAACCTCACCAAACAAGTTAGGTGTGCACACTCCCTAATTCAGCATACTGAACATGAATGCTCGTACTTGACTTAGTATATCTATTGAGTGAAGGGTGTCATTGAAAACTGAAATGATGAAACCTGACAGATTTTCTTGTCTGCACAGACCTAGATTTCTCACAGCACAAAACAACCACAAAACACTTTAGTCAATACTCACGGCAATTATAACCAAATTTCAGGCAAGTGGTTAATATTTTATATGACTCTGTATAAACAGGAATACATCCTTACTCTGGTGTGAGTAGTGGAGACATACAGACATGTTACTTGTTCTCTTTGGGCAATGAATGAAATAAAAATGTGCTCATTACAGAGACATGTTGAGACATTTACAGTGTTTTTCTCTTTTTTTAAAAAAAAACAAAACAAAAAAACATCTGTTTGGAAACAGGATGGAATTGAGCCCATGTGGGAGGATGAGAGGAACCGACGAGGGGGCCGCTGGCTGATAACTCTGTCCAAGCAGCAACGCAAAGCAGACCTTGATCGGTTCTGGTTGGAGACGGTATGTTTAATCCTGCTGAGCACCGGTTACATTAACCATCTCTCTCTCATACACACACCACAGCAGCAAAAGCACAGGTGTAAATAGCAAAGTTAATGATGGCTGAATTGTATGTAAGTGCTTTGGTTTCAGGGTCTGGGTATTGTTCCCGCTGACTCACTGTCACAATAATGGCTTACTGGGATACCTGAATAGAATGGAGCTATCGTTTTAATGTTCTCTGTAATACCCGTGCTTTTTCTACTGTGACAAGTCAAAATGTCTGCTGTGAGTAAGATCAGCAGTTATCAGCCACTAACTGCCACTAAAAAGTGAAGAACTGCTCCACGATAACGAGACCTTTTGGAAATGATGCCTGTTGTTCCTGCAGCTTTTGTGTCTTGTGGGCGAGGCGTTTGATGACTACAGCGACGACGTGTGTGGAGCCGTCATTAACGTCAGAGCCAAAGGAGATAAAATAGCAATATGGACCACAGACTACGAAAACAAAGAGGCCATCACACACATAGGGTGAGCTGTGGAAGCTATGATTATTGTTGGAAAATTAACAGGTGTCACAAACATAAAACTGGAATCATACAGTGTACCAAGCCTATTTGTCAAAATGTTTTTTTGATTAGAGCCCAACTCCACATTGACCTTATTTCATAGTGTCCTGAGCAGCCAGTGGTACCGTCAAGCAACTAGAAGTGACTTCAAAACCTTAAGGAGGTTCTTCTACATTAGGTGTAATTGTAAATGTCTCGATCCCACCACAAATCATCTTAGGTTGATAGTATCCAGTCTTCAGTGGACACTATGATGTTATTGCACCTAATTCTGTGTTTAATACTTGAATAAATATATATTTTTCCATTCAGGAGTTGGCAGTTCTATTAAATTATTCAAAATAGGTAAGAGTTTCTAATCAAAGTATTTTAACCCCAAATAGTAAACCTGACCAGATTTTTCACTAGCACACTGAATCCCACAACAGCTGAACAACTCCTGATACCAGTGAGCTTTTCACACCTGTACAAAGTCCCTCT
Source organism: Caranx ignobilis (assembly GCA_021432705.1). Lineage (NCBI taxonomy): Eukaryota > Metazoa > Chordata > Actinopteri > Carangiformes > Carangidae > Caranx > Caranx ignobilis. The sequence goes on along the minus strand of MU269981.1, from coordinate 20,850,283 downwards.
GGGGTAAAATATGTTCAAATCAAATGTTTTATCAGAGGAAAACCTCTGTAAACAAGATTACAATGGCTTGATACTGTCATACAGATAACACTGACTGGGTTTATGTTTGTCATAAATCATTGTGTAACTTAAAAGTGTAATGTGTTCCTATATTTAAAAAATACTGTGCATTTTCATATGTAGCGTGTTTATTCTCTTGTTGTTTTTTCCTTTTTAGGCGTGTGTATAAAGAGAGATTGGGCGTCCCGCAGAAAGTGATCATTGGATACCAGTCACATGCTGACACAGCCACAAAGAGTGGCTCCACGACCAAGAACAAGTTTGTTGCCTGAGGACTGCTACCCAAGATCATCAACCTTTTTTTTTTTTTTTTTTTTGTCGTTGCCATCATAGATTTTCTGTAATTTTTCCATGAATGTAACTGGCATGTTCATCCACCAACAGAAATTTGAATTGGAGATAAATCTGCTTCCCTTTTTGTTTGCCCAACATTACCAAAGCTTTTGTTTACGTACGTGTTGTTAAAATGTAGCACTATTGTTTGTTTGAGAACTTGATCATTTTGTGGTGGACTGAAAACGAGTAAAATGTTTGGATGGCCGATTTTTATTTTCACATGCAGCATATTGCCTGTTTCTGGTGAGTTTTTGATTTTGTGCCAGTTTTGTTTGAATATTTCAGATTGTTAAAAAACTAAAAAAGGTTTAAACTGTAGCTTTTTGTTAGGAGTGTACATGCCACTTACTTTACAGTGTAAATGTATGGATTTATTATACATTTTGTTGCACAATCAAATTTTTTAACTATACATTAACCAACACCCTCTGACAGTGAACGGAACAAATTGATAGGATTTTTTTTTTTTTTTTTTTTTTTTACTTTATTTCCTTCTGTTCTCATAGAAACAGACTCAGAATGTTTTGACGTCTTTTGTGTAGTTATCAGTTTGACATATTTACAAGTCACTTTATTGCCAGTTGAAAACAGGAGGTCTGAGTTTGAACCCCTTAGTGTCCTCTCATGCTGCTTGTATGAAACGTTAGTGTTAACATTGAGATGTCTTGAAGAGTGGAAGTTACTGTATACATGCTGTGGTGGTACTTCATGCAGCGTCTTAAGGATTTGAAGGTGACTTCTTTGCCACTGAAGTACATTGCAAATTCCTCACTAAAACAAACCAGAGGCACAGGTTTCTGTGTTCATACCTGAGCTGTCAGCCTACTTAATATTACTCTAATAAAGACTAAGAATTGGCCTTAGAGCACAGAAGGTCTTCATGACAGCAGCATTTTACACCACAGTGTGTCTAATGAGAACATTTTCCAAATATACATATTGCTGCGTAACTTCAGATTTTTGTTTTGTAAGTTACAAGCCATATAATAGTGCAGTAGTGTTTTCTTGAGTTGAAAGTTTACTTTTTGTTGGTACAAGTTTTGATGATCTACTAAAGTTTACAAAGTACAGTTATTTTCATTCCAGATTTTGTTTTGTATGTTACATAAGCAAAAAATACTTTTTGGAGGGATTGCACTGTGCCTTGAATGTAACGCCCTGCTGCGTATTTCTGAGCAGTAAATGTACAAAGGATGTGATGTAAATAAACCTGTACAGTGGATTGTGTTCTTTCAAAAGCAAGCTGTATTCAGTCATTATGGACTTAATATATTGAAGACGAAATGAAGAGTGCATAGCATTCACTTGAAGCTGAAAACACTCACTGAGGACTTAATCAGGAACAGCAATATACCTTCAAGTCAGGTCAGTTACCGTTCAAACCAAACATTAGAATGGGTAAAATATGTGACGAGACTTTGCCATCAATCATGGTTTCAATGCCACCATGTGTCTGTGTACTGTCACTGTGACCATGTGCACTCCTTGATGGTGACAGTTCATTGAACTCCTCAGTCAATAGATCTGAAGCAAGTGGATTTGTACCATGAATGGGTAGTGGACAAATGCACAAAAATGATGTGATGCGACTATGTCAACATGGAGCAGAATCTCAAAAGGAAGCTTCTTGGGATTGTGTAAAATCCATGCCATTGATATTTGAGAATGTTATGAAGGGCTGGATGAGCCGGATGTCCCTAATGAACTGCTCAGTGTGCACATTGAAAGCTGTATACATTAGACACAACACTAATATACAGTTCAACTTTAAAAATTCAGTTTCATGAAAGCTCCATTTATCTAGATTAGTGAGCCTGCTCAGCCATTAACAATGACTCCACACTACTTTCTCTAAACTGGACTTCATCTCTCTTTCAACTCCCTGGTTTTCACAGAAGTTGGATCATATGAGGTTTACTACCTTGTTCGTTAGATACTTGAATTAGATTCTTCTTTTTTTTTTTAATCATAACAAAGTCACATCTGCTTTGCCGTTCACGCCGTGCACGCCTTGTCTTTCTGTTTGGGTTCTTTGTTGGCCTTGCAACCATATTAAGGTAGATTTAGAGATTGCTGTGATAGCTGCAGCTGCAGTCATTTATGGCCTTCACCATTATGAGGCTACACAAATTGCAGTTGGACTTAGAGGGGTTTTAAGTGATCTATCACATCTATTGACTGTTACTTGGGAGCAATAGCAGCATAGCCCCTCCCGTCCCTTTGAAATAAGCTTCCCTGTAATTGACACAATCAATCAAGGCACATCGTAACACTGTGGAGACAACTGAGGAGGAAATTAGACAAGAGATCCGCAGAAATGTCTCACAAGATAGCAAGGTTAAGAGGTTCACCTCGCAATACATGACAATACATGACCTCTGTCGAGAGCTTTGGAGCCTCTTTTGTTGTGTCCCTATTAAAACAGTCAAACCATTGTTGAGCAAACCACATTTTTCTGTCTGACTTGCTGCAGACGTGAGAAATAATCTGCCATAGATAGAAACACGACTGCTAAATTTGCAGATGGCACTTTTGAACAAGCTGAAACCAAGACTCCACGAGCAGGCGATTCTCAAAGTTGAAATGTGCACTGGTTTTTGCCGCTTAGCTCCCCTCTTAAGATGGCTGACATGTGGAGTCCACAGCTCTCTACCGTGATGACACAGGCACTTGAACACAAAACGAAAAACAGACATGATAATAGTCCAATTCAAGGAGTGTGGCTCAAATCTTGAAGTTGTGGTATCCTCGATTCACCTCGGCCTGGTTGAATTTATGCACCAATCATATCAGTCTTGCTCAGACTTTATTTGAAATGAAGTCCCATGAGGTGGGCTGTCCTGTAGGATAGGCTTTCTTTTAATAATCAGTTCATGATCAATAGGTCAAAGAGGTTTGTAGCTGTATTGTATATTGTACAGGCTCTTTCAATTTATATACTGATATGTGATTAAGATACCCCGACACCTTTGTAATGAGATGAAGGTTTATTGATCATGGCAACAACCTAAAGCTCATAAAATATTTATTTCTTTTGATTATTTTGTCATTTTCTGTAACAGATTTATGTGCACATCAAACAACTACTTTTCTTAGGGTCAGCAATATCTCTCTCTCATTGTGCTTTGTTTGTTCATTTATCTGGTTTTATAGATTTTGTGTCACACCAGGGGTGCTATTTTATCATATTTTTCAAGTTGATAATTTTGTTTGATGGTTTTATTCATTGTATTTTTTATGATTTTATTCTCCTGTGTTGCAGCTGCAACACGAGTTCAAGTGCATTAACTTAGCAGGAACAGTACAGTCAATCCTTCAGGCCTCAGATGGTTTCAGATGCCCTCCTGGTACAGGTCAGTGAGATTATTTGTCCATTTATTGTTTGAAAGTGTGTGTGCATGTGAGTGTGTATTTGTGTGACTATCTTTGCGAGGACCTGTTTGACGTTAAGGCAAAGGGAGTTGGGGCATTTGTGGAAAGTCAGGGTGTTTTAGACAGTCCTCCCTCTCTGACTCCCATTCAAAGGGATGTTTCAGAGTTAATGCTTGGATTAAATGTTCAGGGTCAGTGACTGGGTTTGAGTGAGTTTGGTTAGAAATGTAGTTGTGGTGGTTAAAGTCAGGCTAAGGGACCTGGGGACGCATTATGTCAGATATTGTCTTCACAAAGATAGAAGGTATACAACTGTGTGTGGGTTAGGGTTGTGCCATGTAATTATGTCACGCCTTGATGAATACAAAAGTGTATTGTAAATAAAATATGTTAATGTAATTGACTGCCTGATAACAAGTTGATGTCTTCTAATATGTTATTGTTTTTATTATAACATAAATAATTATAATAGGTAGTTCATTATTCTGCCTTCAGTTGACTTCTGTGTCGTCTCTGAGTCTTAGTTAAGATGCTGTAGCCGTTCAGTATTGATTCATGTACATCCCCCCTCTTATTCTCATTTTCACTGATTGGCATCTTTCAGTGGTGACAGCTGACACCTGAGGTGTGGGGATTTGATGACCCTGATGTCCTGACAGATGGAAGTGCTAATCTGGGCTAACACCCATAATTGACAGAGGCCTCATAATTGTGCTGCATCTCTGAAGTGAAACATTAAGGTCTCTCATGCTGGTATTTTAAGGCTTGTGCACTCTCAAGCTTACACTTACATGTGGGCTTTTAGCCAGGGAAGGAGGCATTATTCAGATCATTCTCTTAAGTAAAAGGAGCACATCAATGTCAAAACATTTAAAAAGAAAAAAAGGAAAAATAAAATCTGTATTACCACTTGTTTAAAATAGAATTTGAGATCATAGTGTTTAAAACCTCCCACTCAGACTGTTAGATTGTTAAATCCATTAATGACTAAGCAGGTTGTTAATGCTGCAGCTGGTACAGTAGGTAGAAAGTCTCACATGTACAGCTGTAATAATCAGGTACCCTAAAACTGACTTTAAGCACAGGACTGGGTACAGTAATTGGTCACGTTGCACTTGTCTGTTTATGAGCACGTTGGCTCTTGCAGAGATCAAAGCCTGCACACACAAGCTCCTTAAAATACACTGCATATGATTTCATTTGCTCGCTACATGTGCATACTAAGTGAATTATAATGGCCACCATGCACTGCGATGCTCCAGTGCTGTGCTTGTATGTTACTAAATATCATGGGCAGCAGTGAGCTGAACAGTGGTGACTGTTCAGGTTTCACATTTTGGATCCTGGCTGCAGGGATTTTCTCTATTTTAGCCAAGTGGAGCACTGATGTTTGGAAATAAGGCTGAAATCACACTCAGTCAGTCAGTCAGTCTAGTAAAGCAGACTAAGAGAAACATCACTTTCATCACATCACATCACACATTTTTGTGCATGAGAAGGGCCCTCTGTAGAAGATATAAAAAACAACATCAGAACACACTGAAACATTTGGAAACTATCTGTGACTGTGATTGTGCTACTCATTTCTTCTCTTTTTATCAACTCTCCACAGGGAGGCAGTATAACTACACACTAAATATCCTCCAATGTTTCAAATGTTTTTGCAAAGGAAATTGAGATTCTACTGAGTGCGTCTCTGTTGCACACACGAGGGAAAGAAGATATCTGTAAATAGCACCGCCACAACAGAAAAAAAAAAAAAAAAATCACATTACAATTCTCCCCCTATCGCCTAAGGCAACTGTCAACCTCCTGCTCACCAGCCCTGTACGGCACACAAAAGGGGACAGGGAGAGTCAAGCCGTGCACCCTGCATTTGACTGATGTTTTTGTACCACCCCCAATGCAGAAGTGCATGAGTTGTAAACCCCGTGACATGACACTGTTCTGGACGAGTTTGCAGCATGAAAGGTTGCAGATAGTTCCTTGCATCTGCAGGAGGTGCCGATTCCCTCTGTGCTTCATGACAGACATGTCAGTGAACTGCTTCTCGTTCAGAGTGGCTCACCAGCGGCTGCCTCTGAGGACCCTAAGCTAGGCTCAGTGGGCACAGGTTATTATCCATGGTGCTGCTGACAGTGTCCTACAGTCAATAATAATCTTGTCATCTTTCGGACTGAAACAGAGATGGGAATCCACTCATTTGCTCAATAGTAAGCAGGGGGGCATCATATCACGCAGACGAGCAGATATTGCACACACACAATCTCTGGAATTCACACAGCATGTGACACTGCTTTCAAATCAGTGGAACAACAACGCATTATAGATGTGATCCAGTTTAAATCAATATTTAGATTATGTTTATCTGGCAATGTGTATTTCTATGGCAACAGTTTAGCATATAGTGGTCTACTGCTTGGCTGTCAAACACATTATGTTTTTTTAATGCAACATCTGGATTATGACATCTGGTGACCTTTGACACGTGGTGTGAAAATCCAGACCAAATTGTGACTTGGGCATTTACATGTTGACAAACTAAGAATGTGAGCAGAGCTCTGAGTCATGCTTTAAATGATGACATTTACAGAACTGTTTTAATATTCAGGATTTTAATTGGCCAAGGATTCTGTTATTAGTGTGTGTGGCGAGGATACTCGTTAAATCTTGTGTCCTTTACCTGTGACAGTTGCTCTATTTTGAGACTTGTGGCAGATTGTCTGAGCGGTAGTAGCTCGGAGGAATGCTAACAACAACAAAAAAGGCCAAATAGTCAAGTTAATTGCTATGCATAGAGAAAACACTATTTTGCATGAGAATACTTACAGAAGGAGTTTTTTTTAGCCTATATATCTTTTTGATATCACAGCAAAGTGAATGTGATCACTGGAAACTGGATCTGTAGCCTAACGTGTGAATTGCTCCTCCTTCTTATTTTCTCTGTCTTCTGTTCATCTCCTGTTGAACTCTGCACTGATGCACTCTGCACTGTAAACCACTTTATGACAAACTTATTTGATGGGGGGGAAAAAAAGCTTATGCAAATAAATTAAAACCTTTTTTTCTGGACCCATTGGAAATGGAAAGGCTGCAGGGCTTAAAGCAGCCAGTGCTGGGAAATGCAGCTCATACACAATCAGATCCTTGTCCCAAGAATTCAAGCGAAAGTCCTGTCAGCAGTGTGTCTGACGTCTAATGCATCATGGTCCCAGTGAATTCAAATATGGACCAATGTTGTACTCAATTGTGTCTTTTGTCAAGGAGACGATGACCATAATAGTCTGTTACATCAAGGTGTGGGTTATTATCTCCATCTTGTTATTTCTTTACGCATGTGAGCAGCCTATCAGCAGTTAATCACAGACCCTGAGTATTTTTCTTTAATTGAAAGTAAAGTGTTACAAAAGGGTAATTACAGCCTTGTCCTCTCACACATATCTCACATTAATGTGTCTGTAATCCAGAGCAGGGCAAGTAAGGTAAAATATATGTATGTGTGCCTGCACAATTACATTGTTCAATGAAGTGAGCAACTGCTGTAAGTTCGTTTATTTAGCTGTTCACTGATTTGCAGTGACAGGGAACAGTATGCTGCCCTGGACTGTGGTGATGCAATCTACACGTGGACAAGCCAGAAATAACAGCTGCAGCTAATTTTTTGTTTTTCTTGAGCTTTGACTAAAACATATTAATGAACAAGAAGACGATTAATAAATGCACACTCTGATTCAGATTGCAACACACTGTGGTTTGTGACAGGATCACAGGAATTAATCTCAGTGTCCATCTGTGTCTGTTGGATCACTGGATGTAAAACAGCAGTAGCGCAGTGTTGTTGTATGAAAAAAATTCAGTTACTTTTAATCCTGTGTATCTGCAATGTCATATTGTTTCATATCGCATTATGATGTTTGCAGAAATGCTTTATTTTACTCCTATCATATCACTGCTTTCCCAGGAAGTTTCGTGAATTTAAAAATGCAAGGACAAACATCGTGCTACAACCCACATGATGAAGGGAAAAAAATAAATAAAAACATACTTGTAAAGTGCAAAGTGAAAAATACTATGAGTCAGCCCACAAAATGCCAGACGCTCTGAAACAGCTCAGGGCCAAGCCTTTATGAATGCTGGCTGAAAAAAAGAAGCACAGACTGCTCCTTTACTGCGTCTGCCTTTTAATCCTTTCTTGAAGTTTTTAAGGTCATATCAGTTCATACAGTCAGTTCACACTTTTACGTCAACACAAGGTGCTTTATTTGATAGTTACATATTTCTACTTACATTTGTCTTTTATCTATATCATGTGGGATGAGGACTGTGATGACCTGAAGTAATACTGTCTGCTTTAAAAAAGCCACTGGTGATAAGAAGCGTCCCTCAGTGATAAACAGTAACAAGATCTGATTAGAGTCTCTAAGGGTAGGAATGAAACTATGGAAATGAGTTTAAAAAAACTGCGAGTAGACAAACATCCTTGGGTCTTTATTATACAGAGAAATAAAAAGAGTTTTCCATCTGATTTCTCCTTGAGCAAGACTGTGAGCTCCTACCTGCTCCTGGCAGCTTTGAGCTCTGACCCATCATGGTGAAACGACAACGTAGATGACATGCGTAACACAGTCAGCTGGTTGCTCTAAAAATGCACTACTCATTCCTCTTCGTCAGTTTTGGTGCACATGTTCAGTTTGGGCAGGAAAAAGATCCCCTGGCAGTTACTTAGTTAAATGAGCTTTCCCTTCTGACGGTTCAGCAGTAATCACTGGTGTCACAGATCGAGAATCCAGTCTATGTTAAATCTATTCCCCACAGCTTTGGGTATCATCCATCTCTGAGCCTGCCTCTCTGGACAAGTTTGGTTTTCTGACCCACTTTATTAAAAAAAAAAAAAAAACTGCAATGCATTTACATCAGGTAATACAGGATGGGCAGGGTGAGCTGCTGAAATATGCTTCTTATGCAGAGTTTGATCTTGGCTTTGAGGTCAGCTTGTCAGGCGTGAATGGTGTTTCCTTGGCAACATATTCCATATGAGAAATGCTGATGAATGCAGTGGAGTGGAGATCTTTATCTAGAAAATCGTTCACTGGCTGCAAGAGCTTATGATGATGATCTTCAAGGACAAATTTTTTTTTGAATTTACAACACAACTGGCTTTGGACACAATTCAAGTTGCACATAGTGAATGTGCAGGCATTTCTTCAGAGGGAATAGCAAAGGGAAGAGTTAGTGGCAGACACTGTTTATTTGAAAATGAAACTTGACATCCAATAGTTGTAGTAGATTCAAAAGAAACGTGTGACCTTTTTTGTGCATAGACATCTCTCTGACTTCACCACTGTTGCCAGAGTAACACTAACAAAAAAAGCTTTTATAAAAATGGACTCAGATTCGGTCACACCACACTGCCCCCAGTTCCTACTCTTAATATTCAGGTATTGATGTGCCATTACATTTGGAGCAATTGTAGATTTTGGGACGGTTCATGGAGGCAGAGCACTGTTTGTGAAACAAACAGCGACTCATTCAACTGTCCTATTTTTTTTTCCCCAAACAGAGGTTAATGCAACAAAATCCTGCATGTTCAACATTTGTAACTTTACAAAACTGCCTCTAATCCAAGTCTCCAGTGTTTAGGGAAGCCTGTGTATTTTCTGTGACTATGTGAGTGTGTGTGTGTGTGTGTGTGCGTGCATGTGTGTGTGCGTGTGCATCGATTTGTTAGCTGTGTAATCCTCGATTGTGACAATGGTCAGTGAGATTAGGGGCTAGAGCCACAGCGTTGGACCTTTTAGGTGGGTAATGGGCAAAAAAGCGTGTTAATTGCCCTTGACTGTTGAAAGTAAATTAATTATTGATCGCTCTCTCGACTCCTCTTCTGTACTTACATACCCTTACAAATCCTTTTATCTCCGGCTCGGAGTAAGAACATTTCCTCTTTTCCCATCATTATGCAGGCTGGCAAGCAGGAGGACCACTAGCCCACCTCTTGAACCAGAGCCTCCCTGCTTTATATTCTTGCATGTAACCGTGCAGTATGCTGAAAAGGTCTGTCAGAGATTCTCACCTCAGAGGATCTCTCGCTACCTCCCTCTAACACCTCCTCTCTCTTTCCTCATTTCTAATTGCCTCTTTCTCATGTTCTTCCTATCCCCCCCCCCACACACACACACACAAACAAACACACACGTATGCAGACATGCTACACATGCATGCTCCCTCTCATGTTCTCTCACCCCCACACCTGCAGCTGTTGCAAATAAATAAGGGAACAGATGAATAAAAACCCGGGGCTGAGGTCTATAGGCTGTGTCGTAAATTGATGACAGCGAATGTGAAGGTGTGGAAGCAGTACAGACAACAGCATCATTATTCTGCCTATTGATTTTCCTCCCCTGCCACTAAAACGAAAAAGCCACCTTGTATTTGAAATGAGATATAAACAAAGGTGTACATGATATAAATACATGTATTTTTCTCTTGATACAGATGTCGAAACCCTTCAGATTGAAGATTCAACTCAATTTATCGCCCTGTGTTTTATCACACGGCTCATGTCGAAACCAGAGATGCTGTGATCTTCCTGTGGTTAGACAGTCAGAGAGAGAACAATACAGTCTGTGTGGTCCCACATCAGGAAACAGATCACATGAACTCAGACTTTCTGTCATTACAAACAGACAAAAAAACTGAAAAAAAAAAAACTTGTGAGGTTTATGCAGGGGATGATATCCAGCAAGAATAGGAATCAGCGACCTGCAACAAAAAGGTTTTATGCCAAAATCTTCTTCATACTGCCATGGACTGGAGGTGTAGTACAATTACCTCTGTTGCTTTTCCATATGTCAGTGACTTGATTTGCATAATTTAGTGCCATGAGGAAACACAGACAATAAAAGGCCACAGAAACCTTTTAGTTCCTAAGGAATATTGCCTGAAACTAAAAGGTCTTTTTGGGTTGAAATGCACCTTTAGTTTCCTCCTGGCTCTATTCCCTGTGGTAAGCAAGGTAAGTCATCCCTGAGCTCTAATTACAGTATTAGCACACAGACATGAGAGCAGTAGCAATATTCTCATGTAACTCTCGGCAAGAAAGTGAATAAGTAAAACAGCGAAACACTGAACTATTTCTTTAAAGGTCCAAAGATTTTAGACTGAACCTAGTACTAGTGCTCTAGTGTGTGTGCCAGTACAAACAGGAAGCAGAAATTACAACGAACAAAGACCAGCAAAGGCAGATGTGGTGTTTTAGATTGTAGACTTTCTGAACCACGGCTGCTGGAAAAGACAACCACATCACCAGCCTTGCTTGTAATTGGTTATCCATGTTATGTTCACCACTGGTAGTTAATAAATCATACACATTCAGGGAGCTAATAATAAGAGTGTCTTCATCATCATTTCCAGAAAAGTCTGACTTTCTGGCTATGGAGTGGTGATGGTTAGGTTAGGTTTAGGGAAAGATCATGGTTCAGGTTAAGATTCAAGTAAAGGTTAGAGGACCCTTGTTATCATGGTTATAATAATAAACACACAGCAGTGCAGTCATGAATGAAAGAACCAACGATGAGTGTTTCAAATGGGAAACAAACAGTGAACAATGTCCTGTTGTGGACGTTGTCGCATTTTAGACAACTTAACTTCCTCCTCTGTTCCTCTCTGTCTGGCAGCATGTTGAATTTAATTTTCACTTGGAGTCTTTCATTAAACCCCCTAGATGTTGGATTTGAAACCGTCTTACTTTGGCACCATGCTGTAGCTCAGCAGTGACACGATGGCATGTTTGCCCTGGGCAAAAACAAGAATATATATATAGTAGACTCAGAGATTCTCAAAATGCCAATGTTTGTAGTTGCTGTACAAGAAATAGCTCAACGTGAGGTATATGTGTGACAAGAGCAGCAGTGAAAAACACCACAAACAATAAAATGCAGCAGCTGTTGCTTTATGTCTGGCTCTGTACTCTTGCACTATAACTGAGGCTGCATTGTACTTGACATTGTACCTGCGTTTACACAACATCGTCGAGCACTGTATGTTCCAGTGTCAGTGTCATGAATGGAAATTCAGTTCACATTCATCGCTCTTGGTGACTTGAGACTTTCTTATTCTGACATCTTTATCATTGAAGGACCTTGAAGCCTCCTGTAGCATTTCTACTATGATAATTGAGAGAGAGATTTAGGCAGATCTCAGGCTTTTCTGTGTCCTCTGTGTTGGCAGCGAGGTGTTCATCTCTTTCAGACTGGGATCTTTATGCTGATCTAATCTCTTGCATTTAGGCTTTTGGTCACTTGAATTATATGCTTTCACTTTCTGAACAAGAAAGCAATTTCTTTTTGGCTGAGGTTTATGCACTGAACCATTTCAGTGACTCGCCTTGAAGAAAGTTAGAGGCAGAAAGTTATCTCTGTAATGACCGCATTACCCCTCCTTCACTTTTTTCATATCAGCTTAAATTTATGTCATCATTAACTGTACACATAGAAACACACAATTCAATTACTCTGAGAAAATGAGCACAACATTTTTCTTTTTGTATTGGCCAACATTTTTAAACTTTGCTTCACTGATCCTTTACCTTGTACTGTGTAAATGCATCTTATTCTCAAGTCTTGATCATGCCTTGCAGAGATTCAGTGACATATGTCCCCTAAATCCTGTTGTTCCACAGAAGTTTGTCTGTGTAAAGGGTTTCCTCCGTCATTTGTTTCTTCATACTTTTCCATTACATGTCCCATGAATGATTCAGGAGCCACTGTGTTTGTTGCAAATAGTCATTTATTTTTTATAGCAGCTTTATCTTGAAAACCCTCTCCCTTCCTGAACCACCCTGCTGGATCACGGCTGGATTTTCATCACTGGTGGATGAAGTGCCACACTGGCATTTTTTTCCCTTCCCTGACCCACCCAGATGCATGAATTCATAAATTGTGGATGTGGTACTGATGGACTCCCTTGTTCTTTCTGATGACATTTCCATACATGGCTCACCGTGGAAAATGTCATTTTGGTTCAAGAGCATCACACCACTGCCTCTTTTGGTGAATTTGATACTGTTAAGAGTTTCCAAAAAGCACAAAAAAGGAAAAAAAATATTTTCATAAATCCTGACTGCTTTGCATATCTTTTGCAACAAGCCCACATGGTTTATTTTGACCCGACCACACAGCAAATGCTTTTCAGTGGGAAGACAAATGCATGCACTTCACTAATTGACTGTGCGTGGTTATGTGCTCTTAGGTGTTTGAGTCAACCTCATTTCAAGCCACTTCCTGTGCAGCTGCTCTGGATAAGTAGCTATTTACTAAATGACCAAAATATCAAATGATATAAATGCCTTATATAAGAGATACTCAGTTCAAAAGATAGAGAGCAAAAAGTTGATCCCCGCACCATAAGCTATTAGTCAAGGTATAACACAACCACACATCAAATTTTCATGGCTGTACCTTATCACCAAATAAACACTGTGCTGAATTGAGGCATTTATATTGTGATGTTATTGAATTTTGACCTTCAGAACAGATACAGAGCTGCCATGTGGCAGTGTCCCGAATAAAAGGTGGGATAGGGTGTGATGGGTTTATCCAAAATCTCTCTTGGGGCAGAAAATAAAGAAGAGCCAGTCATGTTTCTGCTTCTGGGTGTCAAAGTGTCTGAGAGAGAGAGAGAGAGAGCAGTGGTGTACATGTGTGTCTCCGGCTGCGGTGATTTTCCACCAGCCTCCAGGGGACAGTTATCTCTTTGACTTTTCCTTACTTCAAGCTAGTGGCACACTCTCCACCCACCTAAATCTGCAGCTGAGCCAGGTGAGAGTGGCAGCCTCATGTAGGTAAATGTTTTTTTTTTCTTTATCCAGCTTCAGCTTGTAGAGAGAGTTCAAAGGAAAGTTATCCCGTCCTCTCCTCAAACCATGTCCCCCTCTTTCACTCCAATTCTCTTTTCTCTTCCCTTTCTTTTTGTGTCTTTCTTTTCCCCTCCGCATCTCAAGATTAATAATGCAGCATAACTGATCCCTCCTTATTTTATCTGCACCAGATAGTGCTCTGCCAGCACAAGCTAATTTTGGAGGATGACACTGCTTGCGATAAGCAGCTCACAATGAGCGGGACATTATTTTCTTTCTCTCACAGGTTCCAGTCCTTCTCAGGTGGAAATCACTGTAAACACAGCGTGTCCCAGATCTCGTAGATTGGAGAAATTGCAGAACATATTTTGCATCATTAAGTTTTGAGGTATGGCATCTAGTATGGCATACATCTCATGTCTTTATTTCCCTTCTCCTTGTTTAAAAGTACAGATGCAAAAGGCAGAAAAGTTATAAAATTAGCACTTTAGCAGGTTTTGATGTGTGAACTTTAGTCAGAACAAATATAGCTGGAGAAAGAACAGACTGTAATTGTGGGTTGCAGGTGAAAATGTTTGTTCCAAAATGAGACGGAAAAAAAAGTGACATCTCTGAGAAGATCAGTAATGTTACAAATTCAAAGCACATTATGCTCCTATTTCTAGAGATAAAAAAGTGCCTTAAGAGATGTATTTTCAGCAATTAACAAAGAGGTTGCGTCGATAACGGCAGGGGGCCCCAGATCCTCGTTTGGCACAGCAACATGACTGTTTAGCATTCCATGTTTGGAGCCCAAGGTGCAGGTTTTTATTAGAAAAAATGTATTATTAATTTCCAAGCCTTCAAAAATATTGACCTCAGTATTTGTCTAACCTAATCATGTTTATTTTATCTTGCCCATAGCGTGTAAATCATGCTAAATCAGCTTTAATTACACTGGAGTGGAGTCTGTCGACAGTTGAGGTAGTAGAGATTAGATTCAAGGACAGGATTATTTCATTGCTATCACTGAAATTTTGTTGCCTCCTGCTCCATGTGTATTGCCGTGCTGCCGTGCAGATGCATGTGCATGTGTGATTTTATCTGACGATGGAGATAATTGGAATTTATAGGAGGTAACAGATAACACGGCTGTACATCCAGGCTACCTGACAACAGCAGGAGCAGCAATATATATCCTATCATGGCTGTTCATTTTCAAAGAGTGGTTTAAAATGGGAAGTCAGTGACTGGATGATACAGTCCAGCACAAACCGAAGCAGTGGCACCTGGGATTTCTCCTGTTTTTAAACGCTGGTACAGCACATGCGTTGAGTGCAGGTGGTTCCTGCTTGTAACCTGAGGATTTTACTGACTGCAACAACACATTATCTTTTACACAATCTTCTTAAGTCTCAAAGGACATTTTAGCAGCTGTTATCTGTTCTCTTATGCCTCCAGTTTGTGCTTCTGTAGCCTTCTTCCATGCTCTCAGACACCATGCTGATGACAGAATAGAAAACGTTCAATTATTGTAAGCAGCACTTTAGAATGCACAGCCAAAATACAAAAGAAGAGAGGGTGTAAAAAGGACTGATCACATCGGCATTTAAAATGCTGAAACTTCATTTATTTCAAAGGAGCGCATAATCATCTGTGATTATTGGTTTTGCTTGTGGCAGCAGATTCATCTGCACCTATGAGGCATGATTTTAACATGTAAGACAGAGAAGTGGATCACGCAACATCTTAAATTAATTCTGTAAACTATAGTTCCTTCAGCTACAAAGCTAACAAATCTTATTTTGATTTAGGAATAGATTTTCAACAGGACTGGGCGAGTTTCACCTGAAAAATAAATAAAATGATAAATAATAAATGTGGAAGAAAGTTGTTTTTAAAGTTTGAAGGTTAAGTATGCTTTATTTCATGCTATTGTGAACTTTTATCCTGAAAAGGTCTGAAAGGAAGTTGCCAGACAAACCCCTGACATAGTGGACATTCAATGTTTAATATGACCAATAAAACATTTAAAAAGGAACTATGCAAGAGTTTTACGTTTATTAAATTTAAATCATTAATTTATTAAACAGCTTCGGAGTATTGTGATGGCTAAATGACTTGTTACGAGGGAGAATGGAGGCTCTCTGCCTTCCACCTAGCATCTCTTGGGGGAAAACCAACCTTGCAAGATCAGCTCCTCCGACCCGGTGTCCCAGGTCTTGGCGGCACTGCGATGGAAACACGTCCCATAATCTGTAATCTCATGTTTATGACAGATAAGACTACACAAATATACACATCGTTAACATGTATATGATATATGATGTTATCCATCCCTCCATGGATTGCCTTCTCGTTGGCTTTGTTGAAAACAAATGCATATGGCCAGAGGAAGGGGGGTTAGCAAAACAGCAGAAAAGGGACCGGACTTGCATAGTTCCTCTTTACTATGTGTGAATCTTCTTATTAGATTAATCAGATTGTGTGATTAAAATGTTTCTGTATTCATTTCCAAAGTACAGTCCCTGCCAACTGGTAAACAGGTAGCCTGGTAACTGTAGCTGGCAGACCCACGACAGGAGTAGCTGAGGCTAGCTAGCCAGCAGCACATGAACTATATAGCACATCGTAAATCACAAACTTTGCTGTGCCACTTGCTAATGTGAACAGCCCAAGACAATATGTTTTCATTAATAGAATACTTATTAAAAAATGGTGTCATACACTTCCAAACTTTCTCACAAATTATAATTAAAAAAAAGATTTAGTCAGCTTTCTTAGTTGTGTTCTTGCATCCAGACCACCATTGATATTCATTTCATTTATAGAGCACAGGGTCAAGGTAGCCTTTAGGAATCATGAATAAAGCATCTCTTCTTTACAATGTGAGATGTACTATTGCTGGAGAGTTGGCAGGAATAATCTCTGTTGCTGCGAAAGGTTAGCATGTAGAGATCCTTGTCGTATTTAAATGAATGTTTGACAAATGAGTTTCCCTTGAAGACATATGATACATTATTAGCATTTTATTATAACTAATGATGTGGGTGATCAGGATTATGTAGAGAGGATAAATCATTCTCCAGCCTTTCATTTACAGAATCCCTGTGCTCGTGGGTCGTTGCTGTGCGTTAGACCTGGGTCAGAGATGATATCTTTAGTTAATTTTAAAGAGAAATTTTCAACCTGAGCCTTATTTTAACAGCTTTTCAAATTATGATTGTGCAGAAAATTTCATCAGCCATTTCTCAGTGGCGCTTCAGTGTACTGTAACTCTCTGTTGAGAGGGCCAGTGCAATTCCCTACAGCTGTAACCAAAAGGCGATTACAGCACAGCCCAATCCAACCCAATGTGCTTAATTACGTCTACAGTGACAGGCATCCATGATAAAATTCACCATATACTGCATCTGAATCGCATTAATACTGCAGCGATAAGTCCACTTCCCAACCTGTACACTGTATTAATACTGTAATGATAGCGACGGTAAAGGTCCTGCGCAACACATCTATCTTACATTAGTCTTGCAGCCGCTGCAACCTGTTCTTTCAGAAATGTGATAAAGTGGAGTTGAAGACTTGCAGTATATTGCGACAGTGACCTCATATCTCAAACAACTGGGTGCTCAGCTATTCCTTTTGCTGCCTGACAGCTAAAAAGAGAGCACATTTGAATTTTTTTTGACCGTTCCTTCTAAGGGCAGAGAAACACTATAAAAGTGGTGCTGTGATGTGGAGTGAAAAATGGTTTGTATGACAGACAGGGCCTTGGCCAGTTTTATAAGGCTGGCTTCGAGACAGACTAATAAACATATAATACCAGTGAGAGAGACAATGTGAATACACAGACCACTCTATCATTCTTGGCTCCTGGCAGCTTGTGCAATCGGGGCTGTCCTAAGGCTTTATCCTGGGAGCTGTCTACGCAGGACTAATGTCCTCCAAACTGTGCTGACAGACAATTCGAGTTAAGAGTGTTGGCTGCAGAGGTGCAGGGCAGCCTACACCTCCGACTGGGGATTTCAATCTGCATTCAGGAATGTGCCTCCTTTCCTCAACCACTTCCTTCTGTCCTGTGGCCATCAAAAGACAGGCTAGGCATATGGACTAACTTAATTGAGAGGAGAAAAAGGCTTCACTGGTTCAGTTAGAATATGTTAAAGTGTTTAACTCTGTCATGTCATTCAGGGTGGCACAGTGGTGCAGTGGTTAGCACTGTCACCTCACACCAAAAAGGTTCTGGGTTCAAACTCCCTCTCTGTGTGGAGTTTGCATGCTCCCTCCTTGCACTCTGGCTGTTTGTCTCTATGTATCGACCTTGTGACAGACTGGTGACCTATCCAGGATGTATCCCTTCCTCGCCCTGTGTTGGCTGCATTTGGCTCCTGCCCCCCCACTGCCCTGCTGATAGGCGGTATAGCCGATAGATGGATGTTTTGCATTCCCTGACCAGCACCAGTGCTCTTGCATCCTTGAACTGCTGCTATGCCATAAGCGCACACTGACCACGGTCTGCAAGATGTTCCTGATGATACTTTTTAATATACAAAAAATTAAACCACTCCATGTATGACAGTGAATGTGCATAAAGTGTACTACTTGTGTGTCGGCACTCATCTGAGACTGTGGGCTACTGGCCTGCAGCTAACATGGTAGTAAAAAAAAAGTCATGTATTTCAGCTTTGTTTTTAACTACTTCCAAGTACCACACTCTTGAACCCTCAAAACCTGTTAACAACACACTCTTTATTCTAAATATTCATGTTTGGGAAAAAGTAAATAATTCTCCTTGTCTCATTTCACATTCTTTGAAGCAGATGCCTCACACTGCTTTTCATGCACGTGCTGTATTCACATTAATGTGGTTAGACTGCGCACGTGGGCAGTTTCTTGACTAACTTCATTTCATGAATTTTATCCCTCTCTGTATGTGTTTATCTCATGGTACATTGCTCAACGGCGATGCAGGCCCTCGCTATTCGCCTCAGCAGCTGCTTAAACTTAAAGCTAAATGTTTATGAGGTTTGCAGTGTTTATGAGGACCTTCTCTCCCTGCATACCCACACAGTGTAACCACTTGTGTATTACTAATCACTTCGTTGGCGTTATGATTAAATTTTATTTATTTATTTTTTTATGTAACTTGCCTCATCAGTGAAGTATTCTCAACAATCCCCAGATTGTAGTTCGACAATCCCCTGAGAGCATGTGTGAACTTGTTCCATTCATAGCTGAGGAGAACAGTAGGAAAAGCAATGTTTTTCCAGTGATGGATGGAAAAGGTCATGCCAGCTCTCTTTTCAGCACTGATAGACAGCCTGGTGTCCAGACCTCTGGAGCTGGCTGAACGGGGCTAAGCCTCAGAGCAGATTGTGCCAGCTGCTAAAATTCAGAGCCGCACAGCAGTCGAAACAAAGGTGCCCTGTAGCTGAACTCAAACACATCTTTATTTATTTATTTCCTCTGAATATAGGGGTAGTTATCTGATTTTTTTTTTTTTTAAAGTCAGCGACTATGAATCTATCTCACCTGAATAGGAATGTTTCCACCAATTGAAGGATGTATCACATGCCGACACAGTCCTAATGATGTTGAATAAAATGCTGCTTTGGCTGAGGATCCAGACAAAGCTGAGCAAGCTTTTGATTGAAGGATAAATTGAAAACGCTGACTGCTCATTTGTTCCACTGACTATGGTCTAATAACACCCTCAAGCCCCTCATGTTATTCTGAAAAATATCGTTTGCAAAGAGGTCAAAAGAACAAAAGAAGATGAAATCTCTACGCTGTAAGTGAAATGGCTCAATAGTGTGGGTTTAAGATCAACACCATCTTTCAATAATATTGGCCTTTTGACTGGATGAGCACCAGTTGGTCCTTGTAATATGGTTCCAAGATCCGAGAGACGGCATTAAAAGATTTTACAGTGCAGGTTCATCAGCAATCCCATCACAACTCCATCAAGCATTATGTCTGGCTGCCCCACAATCAAAAACTGCAGACGCCATGGTTTTCCAGGATTGATGTTGAAAAACCATTGCTGGTGGGGTTAAAGAGCACTGCCATTCCATCATGGTGACACCTAGGCACATAATCCGCATGGGACATTTTAATTGAGCGCTGTCGATTAAAAAGCCCACAGCCTGGTCAGACCTCTGGAATGCTGAGGTGTGTTTTTTTTTCTTCTCCTGTTTGTCCAACCTGTACGCTACACTATCTTGTAGAACAACCCAGCGACATGGAGCCATGCCTCATGTCTCCTTCAGGAATCGGATCAAACGGAGGTGATTGCCTCATTGCATGTTAAGCTGTCTGGTATTCACGTGACTCGCAAAAATGGCCAGGTGCACGTTTTTCATCCAGAGGGTCTCTTATTGAACGTATTTGGCTTTCACAGGTCTCAAACGCAGGGGGCTGATAAATGAAAAAACCACTGCATCCAGAATAACATGCCACAAGGTCAAGAATTATGGTAATTCAAAACCATATCTAAAAAGATGGAGCATTACCCTGCCTGCGGCGCCTTGAGGACATCAGTTATGTTGACACTGCACTCTTTCTCTCGCATGTGGCATGTTTTTATCCACTGGTGCAGAACATGCAACGAAACTTGCAGCGGCTCCCTTGTTCCCCATCTGGGATGGGGGAGGGGTTCCTGAGTCAACCGGCTTCCCTTCATGTCTATTTTTTAACAGCAGCATCATGACTGTTAATGGGGAGGAGAGCTTCCCGTGTGTCGTGTATCCCTGTGGTTCCTCTCATGTCCAGCAGATGTTCCCAGCGTATTCCCTTTTTCCCCCTTTAATGCAGTCTTGTGTTTACCTTTTACTTTTACTGTCATCTCAGCATCCATGGCCTCCATCTACAAAATGGCTGCACCAGTCCTTTCCTGGGACTGTAAACAAAAAGTGTAAGGTGCTCCTTATTCATATTTGACAAGTCAGTAAAAATTTCTAAATGAGATCAGTGTAGAGGCTTAGTCTGCTTGTTTGTGTTTTTAAATTTGATTAGCTGTTTCTGATGTAATCACCCTTAGAGGTTTTGCAGGAGGCTTTTAGATTTCAGATTCTGATTTCCCTTATTGGTCATTCCTACATTTACATGAACAAAAACAAAAACAAAAACAACACTTCACTTAAAAGACTAGAATAAAGCAGACCATGAAGCAGCTGCAGGAGGGTTAGTGCTACTCATTGGTCATTAAAAGTTTTTTAACATCTGATTTTTCATCTCAGCCATCTCACTGTATTGAAGGGCAAAGCGCTGCATGGCAGGAATAGACTTCATCACGGCTCTAAGAATGAATATACCAACACTGCTTATTGTTATATAAAGGTTAGAACATGAAAGTGGGAGTACAACAGCACTTAGAGCTAGTCAAACTTGTACTTCAAGAGAATATTGTAAACAGATATAAGGATCTGACAGGTTTTACAGTTTGCACAATGACACTTGAGGGACAGGGAAAGAGCTAAACCAAAGGTTATGGTTTCATGGCAGTTTTCAGTGAAAAGTGAGACCACTCCCAGTCTAGCCTAGGCCGCCTCATAAATTACAGATTTGTGTGCATCCAGATCTGACACATGTGAGTGAGTGCCAAGTGTAACTATACCCTGACAGTGTGGCAACACACCACCGACTGTCTTGTCTGTTACCCTGTGTTCCTGCCTGAGGTAAGCCTCTCTGTAGTTTTTTGTTTCTATTTCATGACTCTCTGTATTCCTCAGAGTTTATCTTCACTGAACAATCTGCCTGCATGAAGCATCCCGCTGCCTCCTTGTCTACGCTTTCCCACCCACAACCAGTCCACCCATCAAGAAAAAACGCTGCTACTCATATCCAAATAATCACCATCATTTCACAAATTGTCCCACTGCAAAAAAGCCATGATACCAAGTAGTAATTTTTATGTACCATTAATTCAGTTATTATCATTAATTTAGTTAAGTTCTTCTGCAGTTTATGGCAGCATTCAAGAGTAATTGGTTCATTTATCTGCTTCAAATCCCCCAATTGGTGAAGCATTTATTAGCCAGCCTATTCTAAGTCCATTTGGTTTTATTTGCCACATATTAATGTTAGATTTGCACGATAAAACATTTTTGACTTTAAACAGTGCACAAGCTCCTGCCTCTATACACAGCACAGCAGCCTTGTAAACAGAGTTAAATCATTTTACAATTATAGGATGTCTCAATGGATGCATAAAAAATGTATTAAAAAAATAAAATAAAGTAAACAAGAGAGAAATGGTTATTAGATTCATAAAGCAGAGCTCAATACTTTGTTCCTTGTGGAGAACACTCCTCCTACGTTGATTCACAAGAATGAACAGATGAGAAGCGTGAGAGCAGAGAGGCGTCTTCTTTATAGTTGTGGAACAACTGCGAAAAGTTGCACAATTACACACAGCTGTTCACTTGCCGAGCTGTTTCAACCATTAATAGATATCTGGTTGCAGGCTCTGTTTTGATGCAATACTTCACTCTCACAATGAATCCTGGCATTTCCATTCTTACCACACATCCGCGGTATCCTACTGAGGCATCTAAAGCTGACAAACTGCTACACACTGTTCATTTAAATGGTGCAGGCAGGTTAATAATCTGAGGTTCTGTCCTTTTTACTATGTATTTATTCTGCCTTTGAGGATTTATGCTCATCTGCAAGACCTACATGTAATTTTAGCCAAGATGCACTCCATAGTAACCTGACTGGAATTATAAATGTCACGGAAATCATTAAAGTGATAAAGAACTGTGTTGCTATAGTGACAATGTTTAAAAGAAGAAAAATGTAGGTGGAATAAAAAAATGATATTTTGTGCTAAGGAATACAATTTTCTTTAACATTATGTTTTTCCTTCATCCCACAACAATGTAAAGTCTCTACATCAGCACTTTGTAAATAAGATACACACACTGAGAAAACCCTCTTGTATCATCTCTTATTTGAGAAGGGTGCTTCCCGGACCACGGAGACCTCCTAGGTAGTTCAAATTACACCTGCTGAGTGTGCGTGTATGTGTGTGGTGTTTCCCTGAACCTGATAATCTCCACATTTAATGGAAGTGACTTTTGCCAGAGATTGGTTCTGCATCAAAGACCTCACACCGTGGGTGGGCTTTAGGGCATATTGCATCTCAACAGGTCGGTCGTCTAATTAGTTTCGCAATTTTTCCTATTGAAAAAGTCAACAATCCATCTGTGAGGCAGGAGCCCTAATAGCTTCCGGTCTGAAGCACACCGTGTCAAGAATTCATGAATTCAGTGACATTATCTTTGATAGCGAGACTGAGTGAGCGGCTTTATTACCAGCCGCTGTCACTTGTTCTGGGACAAAGGGCATAGGGAGAAAATAAAATCACCTCACTTTGCTTTTAGAGTTTTTTCACTTGTTTTTTAAGGGAAATAAGGTTTGTAAGGATCATTACCAGGTGAAATGACTTGTTAAGATGGATACTGTTTGGAATGAGGTGCTGCCAGGGCCATCACCTGTAATGTAATAGGGAACAGTGTTGTGATGGACTGCGACAAGGGCAGCCACTGATGTTCACCTTGAGATAAGGGTCACACTCCTGCCTCATAATCCATAAAGGAACTATAATAGCCTCTCCTTCTGCCAGACACGACCCCTTTTTACACCAAAGTAGAACAACACTGTCTGTTAGTGCAGAACTTTTTATATTCTTACAACCGAACTGAACACATACAGGCAGACAAAGGACGACACAGCACGTGTGCAGAATACAGTGAAGATGGGAATCAAAGCAAACACACGTGCCCATCTGAGATGTAAATTCTTTTATGACATATAGGAGCTAATATTAGCTTTAGGCTCAATGTAGTAACAAGAAATTGAATTATAATATCATCAGAGCCAGATGAGGAAACTGGATTTGATTAGAAATGAAAAAGCTCAGTTCAGAGCTGGAGTCTGCTGTTTCTAGAGCAACTATGCTGGAACCACCTCAGGAAAAGAAATGAATAGACTGAATGCATCTCTAAGGTCTGGTCAATTATCACACGCTAAAGACGCAGACAGAAACACGCTCTTTTTAGATCTATAGGAAAGTGTGCTTAGGTTACATCATGAGCAGATGTTTGGACAGTGAAAAATCCTTGTACTGTAATAAAAACACTGGTAGAATACAGATGTTTTCTGTTGCTGTAGATGTCTGCATTGTTTAGGCAGGGGGAAAAAAAACAAGTCTCCACATACAATGTTGATGTATTTCTGTTTTACGTCTATATAAGACATTGTAAAAGCACACAGGTGGCCCCTGGTGTACACCTGACCTTGGGAGAGTCATTAAAGGACCAGTGTGCAGGACAGCGGTGCATGGGCAATTACTTTTTCCTAGGGGCAACATGAGAGACCCAGATCATTGCCAGGGGCCGCCCATATTTTTGTCACTAAGATTAAACATGGAGAACACACTGTGCACATACTCTTAGTCCTCAGCATTTATTATAGTCTGTCTTTGAAAATAAAGTACTTGCTGCATTTGTTGCTTAGCTAGCAACACCTCCGTGCTCATCCCCCCACAGGTTTCTAAGTTTCCCTGCCTGTTTTGTCTCAAAGTGTCGCCTTTAAACACAGCCACATATTCATTGCAAAATTAAGCACACAGCTTTAAACCAGACTGCTGGTGGTCCATTACTTACTATAAGTTCTAACATTCAGCATCAGCCTTGCGCTTTGTTGAGGTCAGCTGTAACAGGTGAAATGACAACACACCGCTCACACAACCTGAAGCTCAACAGGTGACTGTGTGAGCTCAAACATCAATCAATCACGTGTGACAGACGAAAGCACTCTCTTGCCACACAGGCATTTTCAAAGCAAAATCAAATATAGATAATTTGATTGAATTGAAAAAAAAGAAGCCTCATCTGTGTATTAGTCTAGTTCGGCTTTGATGTTGTGTAAAATGCCCAGGTCTGACGTCGAGGTAGGATTAATGGGGATGTATTGACAGAAATGAAACATGACATTCATTATTATGTTTTCATTTGTGTATCATGATCCGTAACTACAAATCAATGTGCCTTAGTTGTCTTGGAGTGAGCCATTCGTAACTAGTCTGCAATGGATTCTGCCGAGCTGATATTTATCGATGTTATATTTGATGTGGTTAATTTCATACTGATGCTTTACTCAGAAATTCCTGAAACTATTGCTCAGCCCTTTCCCACCACTGATGCTCTCTGAATTGAGAAGAAAAAGAGAGAGACAGAGAGAAACAGAAGTAGAATGAGACAGACAGATTTGTTTACAGGTAATGTTGTTTTGCTCCTCGCTGAGTGGGTTCGGGTCCTTGAAAGAAGTAATTATAGCTGCTTCTTAGCTGCTAATAAAAACCCACAGTTCTGTTGAAGTGCAGCCTCAAAAATGGATTCACTTTGATTCAGAGAAGTTTGATTCCATAAACTGTAGTATGAGGATTAAAAAACAAAAAAACTATGTGAAGTCAGTTTTTTTTTTTTTTTGATTATGGTAAACTGAGAAATTATTTCACAACATGATGCTGGTGAATTAATCCCTATACAGACAATCTGTCCTTTAACAGAGCTATTATCTTGTCAGCCAAGAGACTGACTGCCCTTGAAAATGACATTTTTTGCTGCCACTCACTTCACAAAAGCAGGTGTCTTTTTTTCAGAATACCGGGCATATCAAATCTGAATTTATTCTAATTTTTCCCCCTGTCAATCATTCTCTGAGTGAAGGCGTCATGTTTCTGAAACGACAGACATACACTGTCTCATTTTTAGCACCAAAGTTTTTGAGCTCCAGACTTTAAGGAAACCGACTTTTTCCAAATTTATGACCTCTAAAATGTCCCATCGCCTGCAGCTGTTCTGGGACCATTAATGAATTGTAATGTTGTTTTTACCACTATGATGAGTTCAGCTCAGACACTTAAATCTATAGCCGGGCCCTGGACATAGCAGTGATGGACACTACAGCTCTGACAAAGACAGCTATTAGAGACAGAGAGGGAGAGAAAGAGTGTGATACAGGCAGAAAAAGAGAGCAAAATTGGACTAAAGTGAGCAGCCTAATGCCTCCACCAGCAGCTGTCAAGCCATCTCATGGCTCCAGTGCTAAATGAACTCCATAGCCCTACTGTTCACACTCCGCCCACCTCCTCCACCCACCTCTGTCGTCCTCGCGCTCCCTCTCCCTGTTTCCCCTTTCTCTCTCTCAGAAAATGGGTACTGAGAATCCATTCTGCCCCACAAATCAAATCATATTATATTGTCATTTTCCATCTCCACTCTGTCTCTCCCTCCCTCTACGTCCTCCTTACTCTATCATTCTCCTATCTCACTCTCCTTTTACTTCCTCTGCCTGGACCTCTCTCTCTCCTGTCTCTCCCTCCCTGCCCCCCATCAGAAAAGGGTACCTGATGTGATGAAAGCTGTAAGTCAAGGGGTGGGGGAATTTTCTTATTCCTAGGGTGTAATCCTATCGGATCAGCTGGAGACGTTGGGCTAAAAAGACACAGGTGGGCTGGATGGCTCTCAGTTGAATTTGGGCATATCTCATCTCTGCAGTACCTTTTCGCCAGAGTCACGCACAAGAGGAAAGCCCTTTTAATAACAGCAGCACTGGGTGTCATTTAGCACAGTCCTTCCTGCCTGAGCAGAATGACATTTCTTTGTCATCAAAGTGGAAAACTTTCACCGGTCTGCGTGGCTCACGGTGACCTCCTTCCATTTGTGATGTGTCATGTTCACCGTCAAACGTAATGGCTTCCATCTTTTAAGGGGAAGGAAAAGTGGAGCACACAAACACACACACACACACACATCAGTGTAGATACACAAGAGCACAGGACCACATCTCTCTTCCCGGGTGAGATAATCTTCCTGGGAAGTCAGAGAGGCTGTTCCAGGTGCTTTGGGTTGCACGCTGTGGTCAATCTATTTAATAGAGGGGCTCCAAATGAAAACCCACACTTCAACCTGGGAATCAGGCTCCTCATCAGAAATACCTGCCTTTGACCTTGGGGAGATTAGAGCTTCAACATCCGTGGCCAATACTATGAAATAACTATCCTGTCCCTCTCGCCAATCTACCTCTCCACTCCACCTCGGGGCTCTTTACAAGTGGAATATCAAGAAGGCCTCTTTGAATGCCTCCTGCTCCCCAGGGCTCAGCTATGCACATATATCAGTGAGTCCAAACAGAGGAAAACAAGTGAATAAAGCAGGTCCCTGAGGGAATCATGACCACAGCCTGATTGTATTAGATCCTGTGTCCATCACCAACTAGTGTCCACATCTCTCTGGGGAGGACCTGTGAACTGCCTTGATGTAAAAGATTGTCAGGTAAGGATTAAATTCTACAGCTTTGAACAAGTCACACATAAGTTTATTATGTGTGGGTCAGATGGTTCCCGCAGGTAAAGAATGGAGAAGTTCACATCTCCAAACCAGCGCTATAACTGTGGGGATATCAAGACAAATGGGTAGTTTAATTCTGAAATGAAAAAGTAACAAAATCTTTGACATACTGTGATTTAATGTGGGAACGGTTGCTTGAAAATTATGGTAATTACTGTTTCAGTGTTCCTTAAAAATCTGGATATACAGTGATCTTCATTAAATGACTGTTTTCTTCTTTTGTACTGAACAAAATAACAAAGTACAACAAGCAAAACTGGAATAAACAAAGTCTTTAAGTAAGTAATTAAAGTCATTAATTCAGCCATTTGTGTTTTGGGGATTAAAAATGAATGAAGCAGACAAACATGATAAGAATAAAACACAATTACATAAAGCATGTCCTCAATTTTTTTTTTTTTTTGAAGTCGTTATGCCTCATATGGGATGTGCCAGGTATAGCTCTGGCCCTCCAGCCTCTAGCCTTCAGTCTAGACCTTGCAACTGCCAATTAGTCCCTGCTTTTTTAATTCCCTCATCACCCATGGGAGAAATTAGTCATTTGCTTGCACATGGTCAGCAGCAAAAATGCCTCTTTGCAGCAGGGAGGGATCGAATATACTCAGCAAAATCTTATTGTTGCAGTAATGGGCCATGAACCTCAGCTGATATACATTAAAGGATCACTGTACCAACCTACACCACATGCTGCAGAAAATAATACAACTAAAGATAATCTACACAGAAGATACAAGGAGCGCCAACGACATTAACAGTAACAGTCCACATTTACTGGGTGGGGTCATGATTGTCATGTCAATGCATAACAATGATACAATACAACATGAATCTGTGCCTGATTTTGGAGCTTGTTATAATGCAAACACATGCATATCTGCCAGCGGGCTTCTGCAAAGACCTGGGCCTATGATCTTGTGGCTTTAAGACAGTTGGTGTCTTAGGCTTGTGGGGAATGTTCAATGGAGGACATGGGTGTCTCCATATTTAGTTCATAGCTTGAAGGGGGGTGCTCATGACTGTACAAAATGGACCTTGCCTGTGGGTCACGACACAAGATTAGCCAAAAAAAAAAAAAAGCATACATAAAATTGCTTATTGGGTCACTGTGGTGGCCAGTAGTAGAGCCCCATCCAAAATAAAACATATATATTCGAAAGTCTCATACTCTGAAGTAATGAATATATCTAAACATCTCATTTATTCTATTTACTTTATACACAGACTTTACCAATTACTTAAAATATATCAACCAGAACCCAATTATATAAAAGCGAGCATAATACACTATGCCATCTCATAGGGGCTAAATAGTCACGAATGCACATACACCAAAGCAGAAGTAATTATTTATTTGAGGGGAGAGATTGCATGTGTCTCCCTAATGAAATGTTATCAACCCCATGCACTGTCTACACCAGACATTTTATGCTTTTGAGGTTTTGCCATTGGGAGTGTGTAGCAATACGCCTCAGAAATGCACAAAAAGAGGAGAATGTCCTTGTTTGTGCTGGAATTGTGAGGTATATATAGTACTTAGAATGGCAATTTGAATTCTGAGAAATGATTTGGGGATTATAAATATTGTTTTCCGTTGCTTTGGGATATCTGAAATCCTTTTTGGCATTAAAGGCTTTTTGCAATTCACTCAGTGTCAATCACTGACAGAAACTTTTGGGGCTTTGGGACTGAAGGAGCAGCATTAAGTCAGCCGCATCAGGGCAACCAATAATGTCATTTCAGTATGCAAATATCCTTATGAGTGGAGTTTTTATTTCTTTTGCAATGGCCAGGAGCCACAGGCCAGTCCGAGTTCACTGTGCACGCAGAAGAAGAAGCCTATAGGTAAAAAAAAAAAAAGGAAGGAAATAAACCAAACAAATTGCTTCACCAACAGCTCAGAGGGCTGGGGGGCAAGTTGGTTCGATTTGATCTCTTGTCTCCTGAAGTTACAGGAAAAGCAGCTGACAGACAGGCTCCATCACCATGTGGGCATGATTTTAAGTAAATGTGTGTGTGTGTGTATGTGTGTGTGGGGGGGTAATAACTAGAGAAAAGACAGACATGACTTCTATCTAAATGTGGGATGACGTTAGAGATGAGGTAGTGATTATCATGTCTCGTCAGTTATTATCAAGTGTGATGAAGGAGGGTGGAGGTACAGTGTGTCAGTCTTTTATATCCATTTGTCAAGAACTGACAAAGAAATAACATAATCAAGCTGTCAAGGACGTTTCCATGGCCATAGGACCATTGTGCACGCACATATTCTCTACCTGTGGAGTATTTCCTGGGCCAGCAGGTACAATATGCAGTGGATATTGCTGTAAAAATGTACACTCCTGAGGTAAGAACCTCATTTATTCTTTCCTGAATTAGTCAACACTCCAGCATGGTTTGAGGATACATTTAAAATGCCTGGTCAGATATCATAAAATGGCTCAGTGCTAAATACAATAGACATTGCTAGAAGAAGGAACTGGCTGTTTCATGCTGGTGTGTGCTTTTTTTTTCAGCTCATGTACTATGGCATCACACTTAGCAAAATGTGACATTAAAGCTGAATGAAGTCAAAAGTGCAGTTAACTTGAGCCAGCCCATACAATATTTAACATCACTTAACATGAAACAGTGCTTTTTTGCAATTAGACATTTTGTGATTTTTTTTCACCTTTTCAAGGCAGAAACTCCTACAGGTTGCACACTGCAGGAATACTGATCCGCTATGCTACAGCTGATGTAAATGAGTTTTTGAAGTAGTAGTCGTACAAATGTCACTGTGTTTTCTTTTCAAAAGACCTGCACAAGCTCAAATAAGCTGAAAGAAAAGGCTTCGCCCTTAGCAACACCACAACATTACTTAGCAACCCTCACCCTTCACCCTTCACCCCTCCCCTTGCCTATAAGCAATCAATAAATATGCTATTTCAAGTCATGATGGGAAAATCAATCTGAGTTTTTTTTCCTCTCTCTCTTTTTTCCCTCCATCACCTCCCACAACCAACTCTCCTCCTCCTCTCCCACTATGTTTCTCAGAGTGCCTCCAAGGACCGCTTGTCAAAGTGGAAAGTATTTTCAAGGACTGCTCTGGATGCAGTTGAATGGGGAGATAAATGAAGCTTGACAAACATAAGAAATGTGCTGCACAGGAGAGCAATGGATGCTGTTTGACTTATTTCTGACAAATCTCACTCATCACAAAAAAATGGCCTCATTTTGAAAATGTTGCTTTGTTTGTTGCATTAAAAAAAAAAAAAAAACACCTTACATTTGCATATCTCTGCTGACAAAGATTCTGTGTTTTTGATTTTGACAATATGGGAGCATTTATTAACACAAGACACACATGAGAGAACTTATTAATACATCTGCCCTACAGTCATTTGGAGGCCAGTCAGGGGATAGAAACCACTGCACTGCTTTCAGAGTAGAGGTCTGAAAATTGAGAATCGTTCAGCTCATCACTTTATTTATTGATCTTCATGTTATTAATGGACACAAAATGAAAAACAGTTTGAACGTTCTGCAACACATTTTGCTCTTCCACACACACCTCTCACATTGTAATGTTTGTTAATGTGAAGCTGAGTTTTTTACAATTGCAAGACAAAACATACTTGACATTTTCTGGAAATATTGAATACATGTTTAAATTTAAGCTGGAATTTAAATTCAGTGACATTTTTCTTTAAGAGAAAATGACCAGCTATGCAGGCAGCTTGGGAAAACTGAAATGACATTCAAATACACGAATCATTTATTATTAGGTCTGTGTCTTCAACGTGTGCCCTGACACTGTTCATGTTGCTAACATATGTAGAAATATTCTGATGGGTGGGACCTGCGTGTAACTGGGAGGACACACTAATGAAGCCTCTTGGTGAAAAGTCCTAAACCTGGCAAATCCAGCTGCCTGGATGGATGGATGAGAGTCATCACTGACATGTAAATCTAGTAGAAGTCAAGTTCACAGGTTTGACCGACCTTGAGTGGCAAGTGCTCACATCTTCCCTTCACATGCATTATAATCAAAGCTTCCATGACACTTTTCTGGTGTTTTATGTTAAGTGTTGATGTTCAGAGAAAGATAGTTGTGGTTTTAAGTAACAAAAACACCTCTCTAAGGCTTAAAATATTGTAGATCACAGATAAATACCAGAAACCAAATACTGCTATTTTATGGCACAGTTTCTGAATGTTGGGTGTGTGCTTTTTGTCTGCGGCTTATGCACTTTGCAGTTTTTACAGAGCACGTAGACACGATTTATAATCAATAAAGGACAAGAAATTTCACTCTCGACAATATGGGACCTTTGAAATAAAAATCAGTCTTGTAAATGCAGATACAGACAAATGGAAAATGAGAGAAAAATACCCCAAATCCATCAGAGACTGCACACACCTCCCAACCTTCAAATTCATGCTCAAAACCCACTTAGCTCTTAATGTATAATTATGTGTCTAGTATTGATTTGGATCTTTTTAAAAATCATTTTTATCTTTGTAAAGTGTGTTTGAACATCTGTAAAAAGCCATAAGTGTAGGAAGCTAAAAAAAAAAAAAGTGCAGGTCCTCCTCTGGAAAATCTTTACTCTAGAAAA
This sequence comes from Caranx ignobilis, assembly GCA_021432705.1. Lineage (NCBI taxonomy): Eukaryota > Metazoa > Chordata > Actinopteri > Carangiformes > Carangidae > Caranx > Caranx ignobilis. The sequence continues at coordinate 20,818,667 of MU269981.1, read as the reverse complement.
ACTTTTGGATACCATTTCTGCCTTTCAACTAAGCTTCAATTAAGCTCAACGCTCCAGAAAAAAATGTAATAATGCCTTTAAAAGCCAGGTGAACAAGTTTTGAAAAATAAATTTTAGGCATCCACCTCTCATAGCTCGGCTCAGCTGCAGGTGAGCTGCAGGTGAGTCGAGCTGGACAGTGCAGCACAGCACGAATCAGCGCAATGCAACGCAGCACAGTGCAACGCAGCACAGCACAGCGCAGCACAGCGCAGCGCCTTGCTTGTTTTTGCTTTGTTTTTTTTTTAGTGGCACCATCCTTACAGGTGATGCACACGCAAATGACCGAAATATATGCTACAGTGCAGCAGGTGGGAGCAGCCAAAACACAGCGTGGAGTTTCATTTCTATAGACTCTGAAGAGACAAGTCAAGTGGAATGGACCTGAGAGGTGTCAGAGAGCAGGAGCGTAGATACTGAGGGAGGAGAGAAGAGATGGTGTGGATTTTGGTTAATCAGGACATTCCTCAGTGAAATGGTGGGGGCACCACGGTGGGGGCATACAGATGCAGTGAATTAAGCAGGTAAATCCTGAACCCTGACTGACTTAAACAATGACAGCCATAAGTGAGTGTGAGAGCCTGAAAGGGTCCAGATGCTGTGACAGGAATGGGACAGGACCAGGACATAAACTGACTTGATGATGTGACAATGGGACACTCACACACTTCACATGAATGAGCCTAAGTCATATACAGTCTATGGTCTGTAAGAGACCAGACTGGAACTCAGCCATTAATATCACAGACCAGGCCGGGGACACAGCAAAGTGACGGACCAGGCCAAGGACACAAGGGCCCAATTCCCTTCTGCCTCTCAGGCCCAGAACCCTGACTGACTTAAACAATGCAGATGTAAATGAGTGTGAGAGCCTGAAAAGGTCCAGATGTTGTGATAGGAATGGGACAGGACCAAGACCAGAATCCAAACCGGAAGTGGTGTCAGAACTCGAGCCGGTACCCGAACCGGAAGTGGTACCGGGACCCGAACCTGGACCAGAACGGGGATCGGTACCGGAAACCGAACCGGAAGTGGTACCGGAAACCCGAACCGGAAGTGGTACGGGAACCCGAGCCGGTACCTGAACCAGAAGTGGTACCGGGACCCGAACCGGAACCGGTACCCGAACCGGAAGTGGTACCGGGACGCGAACCGGGATCGGTACCTGAAACCGAACTGGAAGTGGTACCGAAACCCGAACCGGAAGTGGTACCGGGTCGCAAACCGGAAGTGGTACCGGAACCCAAGCCGGTACCCGAACCGGAAGTGGTACCGGGATGCGAACCGGTACCGGGACTCGAACCGGAAGTGGTACCGGAGCGCGAACCGGTACCGGGACTCGAACCGGGATCGGTACCGGGACCCGAAACAGCATCGGTACCGGGACGAGGACCAGAAGCGGTTCTGTTCCAACGCTTCTGACTACATTTACTGTATTTGATTTCACATCCTATAACCTGTGGGTAATTTTCTGAAGCAAAGTCAGTGTCGATGCTGACTGAAAGTGAGGGGGCATAAACTGACTTGATGATGTGACAATGGGACACTCACACACTTCACATGAATGAGACTAAGTCATATACCGTTTATGGTTTGTAAGAGACCGGACTGGAACTCAGCCATTAACATGACGGACCAGGCTGGGGACGCAAGGGCCCAATTCCCTTCCACCTCTCAAGCCCTGAACCCTGACTGACTTAAACAATGTCGGCTGTAAGTGAGTGAGTGTGAGAGCTTGAAAAGGTCCCGATGCTGTGATAGGAATGGGACAGGACCAGGACCAAGATGTGACAATGGGACACTCACACACTTCACGTGAACAAGCCTATGTCATATACAGTCTAAACCCGCTTACAAAGAAAACAAATTATTATTTTTATTATTTATTATTAAAACCTGAATAAATGTGTGGAAGAACACAATGACTGTAGATGCTTCGGTTAAGGATCCAAGGAGCCACTGATTGGATGAGCATGAATCTGATTTGAATCATGTTCACATCTTTGTCTCCAGACTAAACCAAACTGAAAACTACCAGGGTTCTGACTGACATGTTATACAGTGCTCTTCACCAATCATCAAAATGAGCAGGAATGCTGATCATGGCTCCAGTAGAAATGTTTATGCCGGGGAGCAGTGAAGCTGTTACACTGTTTCGACACCTCACTAAGGCACTTTATTTTGTTTTTTTACTATCACCATTTCTTAGGTGTTTTCAGAGCAGCAGGTAGATATGACTTGCGACTCAATGAATTAAGTAAAAAATAAAAAATTCAGCACTGTCACAGTGAGAACTGTCAGATCAAGATGCGTTTTTGTTGCATCACACTCCACTGAGCTGCATGGCCCCTCTCCCAAAATCATTTCTATGCATATTACTGCCAGCAGCCACTGCTCTTCCTTTGGCTCTTTTGCACCCTCTCCTCAGCATCAGCATCTGGCTGTCTTTCAACCGCAGCTGCAAATAACATTTGATATCAGCTTTGAGTAATGTTTATTGCAGTGTTTGATCGGTTAATCACATCTATTACATTCAAATCACGGCCTTGAAGGATGTAATATGGGATCCACATTTGTATTGTTCCTGTCACTATTAGTGCCTTATGTTGTTTAACAGAGTGTTTTATGATGATGGTGGAAGACAGATGTAAGAGTTTTACATGGTAAACATGAGATTTAACAATTCAAAGGGTGCATAAAAAATTAACGAATTACTTCTCTATCATTTCATTTTATAGAAATAACAACTTAGTGATTCTAGGTCATTTTACTCCATGTCAAGCTATGTGTTTGACTCCCTGTGTTTTGTGTTTCTACTCTCTTGATGTCTGCTTTCAAGTGTTCATCATCAAGTGTTGTTTTGCTTTTATTGCTGTGTGGTGAAACCAGAGGCAGTTTTCTCCACATTGTGGACAATAATGTTCTGAACAAACTAACCCCCCGCCCCTTTCTGTGAATGTTTCACTTTATACTTCAGCCTTACAGTAACGAGGACAAATTAACAAGATCAATGTGATGGAGTGGAGCTCAATCCATTTGCTTACTTGCAACTTTACGCTTTGGATTGGATGAACTCTTTAAAAGTTCACCCGATTCAAAAGTTGAACTCCCTGTGTGGAACAGCATACATTTAGACAAAGTACTGTATGGCTACACAACTTCAAATAACAAATCAAGGAAGGAGAAAGGGGAGGGAGAGGGAGAGGGAGAGGGGGAGAGAGAGAGAGAGAGAGAGAGAGAGAGAGAGAGAGAGAGAGAGAGAGAGAGATCTGTATTTCGGTGTTAGTCATGGTCATTTTTAATGGGGCAGAATAAATTTAGATGACCTTCAGTAGTGAGACTTCCACTGGCTGTAACAGTATTTCTAAACATTAACAGTCATCGTCGACAGCCGGCACTGCGCAGTGCAAGGGTCAAAGAAGCTGTGCAGAAACTGGAGCTGAGGGTAAAAACATACTTGCAGCAAGAAAATAGTTGGGTGTTGATGAACTCTGCTTGAGTGGTGTCTAAGGTTAGCCAGATCACTGAGGAAATCACAGTGCTCTATAGTAGTGTAATTCTACAGTCTCTATATTGTGACTTTCTCATGTTGTGGACAATTTTCTTCACTTTAGTAGAGAGTACTTTCTTATGAAATCCATCCGCAGCAAATAATGTTTTTTTCAGAACAAATGCTGCCTTTGGAAAGTGTCCACATGAGAAAAAGAAGAGCAATTGTACTTTGATCAAATGCTTGATGTGATAATGACTGAGTGTACATTTCAGTTTTCAGTTGATTCATTTCCAAAATGTTCACTGGTATCATTTCATTTATTTTTCTCCCCACAATGCCTGAACAATATCTGCTCATACAGTCCTGTCCCCTTGAAGCTTTGTTACATTTCTGACAAAATCGTCCACTCGATTAAGTGGTGGTGATAAGATGAACATAAAGTAGCTGGATTACAATGAGAGGAAATTATTTGTATCTATGAACTACACCAGAGTGGAGGGCAGGCCTGCACAAAACTAGATACTGGAATTTTTCTGCTTTTGATCTTTTGCTAACCTTAACCAGATGCAACCTGAACATGTGTGTAAACAAAGTGCAAGGATGCTGTGTCATGTTGGATATTGTACTACAAGAAGAAACACATCATCAGATTTCCTCATGATGTCAATAGAAAACAAGCAAGTCAACATTCTGTAAGTTCAGCAGTTGTTAGCAAACATAATCTAAAGACACAGAAGAGGCTCCACAAGACATATTTACTGTGTAGGTGTTTAACCTCGACCACAAACTTCCACCGATCCAAGTGTAAACCATCTGTTTTCTGGCCCAGACCACATGCTGGACTGAGGACATAAACTGTCCTGGTGTTCTTGCTCACAGGGCAGAAATGTGGTACATCCAGTCACTCCATCTCAATTTGTGTGTGTGTGTGTGTGTTTTTTTTTTTTTTTTTTTTGAATTCTTAGTTTAAAGTGTCTTTGAGTGCCTTTGAAAAGAGCTATACTAATCTAATGTATTATTATTATTAACATTACCTGCCTGCACTAAAACAAATCACATGAAAACATACAAGCAAAAACAAAATAGTGCCCTAAAACACAAAGAAACAAAGGATGCAGTTATGTGTGGTCTATTTATTTGTCCTTTTACTATTATTTGTCTATGACTATAATAGTTTTGTAAATGACGAATTGACCATTGAATGACCTAATGCTTTAGAGTTTATCCCATTACAACTGTAAGACACTTAGTTCACAAAAAATAATAAATATCAGCTGTAAGTGGGCCGGTGCTGAAACCTCAGTGGTAAAGTTCTCCAATGATCTGCAGGGCCTGATGCCACTTGAGGTAAAAAAAAAAAAAAAAAAAAAAAAAAAGTATTTGAAGTGATCTAATGCTTTAATTTCATAACATGCTGAGTCGGGGTCCCACTTCAAAAGGAGGAGGAAAATAAAATGAAACGATTTCACTTTTGATGTTGTTCACGCAGCACATGTCTGCGTCAGTGGAAGCAGCAAGCAGGGACAGAGAGTGCTTTCGTGCGTCACGTCCCTCCACCCGTTAGTCCTCTGTGCTTTGTGGCCGTATCTTTAGCCTTGCACGTAGCCCTCGCCATTGCCTCTAATGACAATACTGTAACACTGCCAGAGTCCTCACAGATTGAATATCCTAAAGCCAGGCCAAGCTGTCATTGACAAAGAGTGAGTGAGTGCGTATGTGCGAATGTGTGTGCGTGCACACATCTGCCTTTTGCCTTCTATAACCATGTTGCCTTGACAACCATGCCTGTGTTCTTTGTCCTTTGTCACTGTACAGAGCAGTAACACGATGAAATCAAGGTCGTCCACAAGCACCAGACAAGAAGCACAGAGCACAGAAAGAAGCACTTTTATCTCTATATATTTAACACACAACGTTCCTCTGTTTGCTACATAAAAACTGGATCTTTTAAATCAGTGTTGATTCACTTCCTTTATGGCATTTATGAATGTGTCACTTGCAGGACTCCCTGGTGTGTCTGTCTGCTTTGTATTCCAGCCTGTGTTTATATCCATCAGGGGCGGCTGGTACATCTTTGGAGACCTGTGCCCCTCTAATCCCAGAGAAAAAAAAGAAGCAAGATGGCACCAAGTTCCTCGAGCAATTAACAGAAGAGAAAATAGCTCGAAGTGGCCACTGGCAAATTGGAGGGTGACATATGTCAGGGAAAAAAAAAAAAAAAAAAGTGTCCCGGAGAGACAATGCGACATTTGAATGCAGCAGACAGAGGCCTGCCTGTTTGCACAGGGAGATCAGCTCAGTTTGGCATTCAGGTTGTGTGTGGATACATAACAATCAAGTGTTCGTGTGTATGTTTATATGTGTGCGTAACAGTGTTTGTTGTGTTCATGGTGTCATGTATAGAATCTTAAATGTTTTTAGAGGTTGTTGTGCATTTAAAGCTGAACTGCAATTCTCCTGACCTGAAATTGTTTGAAAACTCTGCAGACTTTTTTTTTCCAGAACAAATAAAGTATAGCAGAGCTCTTGAATGTAGTTTGAACATTTTTACAAAAGACATATAAAAGCAAAACATCACAATTGTGCATTTGTTGTCTGATAGATGAAGGCCAGTGCATGGATGTCATAGGCCTGTTTAGTTTACAACCATTTCTCATAGACTGTTGGTTATGTACCACACTATAATGGTCAAGGTCATGTGTCTCTTTGTAACATTTTGCAGAAGCTTTAATTGTATTTCAAGTACAAGGTTGAAGCTTGTTAGCTTGGTTAGCTCACCGTTATTTTAATACTTGGTGAGAAGAAATCAAACTTAACATCTGCACTATTTTAGTAACTACGATGTTGTCTAAATAGCCTCACAGTTCAAATCACAGCTCATACAGTATAGCCTACATATAGTAGGCCCTCTGTAGGCAGGCACATCGGGGAAGTGCAGGTGTCATCACGGCGCCCCTCTCCTGTGGGACAACAATGCAACTACTCAACACTTGTCCTGAGTGCATTTTACACAAGAAAGAAAAACACCAAAATGCTGCTTAAATGTTAAAGAGTTGCTGTGCAATTGACTGAACAAATGGATTCAGAAAGAAGTGAGGCTTAAGTTTTTACAGAGTGCCGAAGGCTAAAGAGAAGTGTAGCAAATGGACCAGTGCAATTCAGCGAGACAATGGAGTTCTTGTGTTTAAACTTGGACAAAGTTCCCACTTTGTTTTAGTTATGTTGCGTTTAAGGGTAAAATTGTAAGTTTAGAATCAGTGAGACTTCTGACTGCCCACGGGTGCCTTTGGGATTTGTTTATTGCGTTCTGGCATTATTCAGTAGATTTTTTCTGATGTTGACACAAGAAATACACAGTTTGGAAACCAGTTAACTCAATTTCTGGTCATTTGCAGGACACTGACTTTCATCACACACAGTAAACAAAAGAAATCCATACATGTGCTTATGAATATATGTCTTCTTGTGAACATGCACACGCACACAAAGAAACACAAGAGAAGCACCTGAGTTGTAGCTATACCAGCAACATCACATGTTCCCAAGTCATGATGAGCTCCACAGTCACTCAGTCCCAGATACTGTCCTGAGTTATTATTGGTCAGTTGAAGGCAGTGAAAAGTGCAAACCAAAGGTACTGAAAAATCCAATCACATATATGTTTTTCAAAGTGAGTTTCTCCAGAGCCAAACATTCAGTCACTCAGTCCAGTACTTGGAACATCTCAAACGTTGGAGGACATTCATTTTCCAACATGGTAGTTTGCATTCAAAAAAAGCAAATGCTCTGGTTATGAACATTCTGCATTTATTTGTATCTGAAAATTGGGCATATGGCTTGGCATATCATTTTGTAAACAGAAGTAAGGGTTCAAATCGATTCTATTTTGACTGATGTAGTGAAGGAGTGGATTGAATTGTAGACTCCACTGCCAAAACATTTTTTCTATCACACCTGGGAGAGTTTAATTAATTATCTTGAGACGTTTTTTTTCTTTTGCAGCTTTATGTTAGTAAGGTAGAACTTGTGAATAAATTGCCTCAATTTCATTGCATCTGAATGAAAAGTGTATTTATTCACAAATTCATATCCAGGTATTTTCATTTCTAATCATTCTCACTTTACCTTCTGAAGATATTTTTTTGGTGCAGCCACAGGCGTATGGGGCTGCTCAGCAGGAGTGCAAAACTAACTTCAGGGCATCTTTGCTCTTTTTATAGGCTCAGCTGTTTCCATCAGACACAAACTTCTTTGTGGGTGATGTTCCTGCAGAGTGTTTGTTACTGGGTGTCACATGATCAATTAGCCACTTGATGAAATGCACAGCACATACAGAATGCTCATGTGTGAATCAGTGGGATATAATACATTTGGGTGTTATAGAGGAGGAAAAAAAGAAAAGAAACTATGCTATACCACAAGTTAATCGCTTTTTGTCGAGGAATATGGTATTTACACTGCTTGTGCCCATTTGACTAATAAAGACTAACAGTCCATGGATATTGGTATATAAAACCTAGTCCTTTAAGCTGTCAGTAAATCAACTCTGGGGTGCCGCAGGGAATATTTCCTCTACTTTTATTCTATTTGGTCATTTACGACACTGTGATCCAGAAAACATATAAGCACATATTTTGTCAGCAGGGAATCCACTCATAGTGGAGAAGCAATAAAGGGCAAGATAATAAGAGCAGATCACCAGCGCTATGAACATCATGGGAGTAGAGCAGTTCAATGCTTAGGCCTGGTGAAATACAGCAGTCCATTCTCACAGGTAATTACAGGTAATATGCTCATGCCACACCACTGCAACCTACCCAAACTAATCACACATTTATTATACACATCCAGCCACAATAAACAGCCTTTGCATCATTTAGCTTATATATCTGAAGAACAATCAATACTTCATAAACAATCCTAAAAGCACAGCCTGTCAGTGTCACAGCTTGCCTTGCTTGTCTTTTCTCCAGCAAAAGCAAATGCTCTTAAAGAAACATCTCCAAGATAAACTATTTTTCTCCCACTGTTGTGCAGCATCACAAAGAACACCACTTGCTCTCCAACATTTTCACATGTTATCATAGTGGGAATTGAACCCCTGACCCTGGTAGTGTCACCGTGGTGCTCTGATGCCTGAGCTGCTCACAACTAAAGGAAATGTGTTGTTGCATTAATGTGGCAAACATTTTTTTTCTCCATCATCTCCACTGCCCTACATGACTCAGTCGATATTGTAGCAACGACTACATTTTAAAGGAATACGTCAACATTTTGGCAAATTTGCCCACTGCCATAATCCCTATAGTTTTAGGAGTAGGTTTGTTCCTTTTATTTGTCACTGCGAGCTGTTTCGAGATCGGCGGGGGAGAGATGCGAGCCACTCATTTTACACTACGGAGGCTTATGGAATTTCTGGTTCGGGTCACAACTTGTGCACGAGAGCGTTTTGGAGTTGATGGATTGTGTATTTGTGGAGAACCGGAAGCTCCATAAGCCTCTGTAGCGTAAACTGAGCAGCTCACATCTCTCCCCAGCCGATCTCAAAACAGCTCACAGTGACAAATAAAGGTAACAAACCTACTCCTTAGACTATAGGGATTATGGCAGTGAGCAAATTTGCCAAAATGTTGAACTATCCCTTTAAATTTGCACTTGTTGATTCAACTGAGGGAAAGTAGGCAGACAGAACGAGTTTCCTAATCAGAAGTGGTAAGCCCCCACCTAAGGGATCTCCATCTCTGCTTTCAGGAAATACACAAGATAATGACTTAGTGATGAATGAGGACTTGGTTATCTAAATGTGTACAAGCAGCTGAATGAAGGAGGTATGAAAAAGCAACATGACACAGAAGTCAGAAGGAAGCAGATGAATAAAGTTGCTCTTTGAATAAAAGTGAAAACTGATCACATACCACAAAATGAAGGAAATGAGAGCAGGAATGAGGCTCTGCAGTTTATTACCTGTCTCACCCTCCAAAATAAGTCACAGCAGATGTAAAGTTGTGCCTACAGTTGCAGATTCACCCGCAGCTCTCAAAGTGAGGTAAGGCTGCAGCTGTTGCTAAGCAATGAGGGGTCACATAATGGGACTGCTCATCTGATCGGATGACCTCACTCCACAGCTTGATGGAGTTGAGTTAAGGCTGAGGCTTGGTCTATCATGGTTGTAGGGAGGTTGATGGGCTCTGATTGAATACCTGGAATATCAGGAGTCTGGTGAGTCTCACGCACTGTAACAAGAGACCCCTCAGAGGGACAGCATGGATGCTGTGCGTGCCTGCAATACTGGGAAGGAGCAACAGCAAGACTGCCCATCATTATGTAGTCTGACTCACCGGATGCAGGCTGTGGGAATAAAACCTGCCATCCAGCCTTTCCTCTTCCTCTGCCTGTTTCCACTTTTGAACTTCTTCTAAGTTACAAGTTTTGATTGGGCAATCACACAGTCCACATGCCTTTGCAGTTTTTTGAGGCATTTACGACAGTGCCTTTCTTCCCACATTGAGGTGTTCAACCCAAACAAGTGTCAATCTGACTGACTGCCACACCCGTGGTCCAGTGGTGCCCACGGCAATTGTAATTGGTTTAAAGACAGGCAAACTGACAGTTTCAGAGACTGCTGACAAAAGATCAGAGGCAAATTGGCTTTCACTTGGCACCAGAAAATCAACACATTATTAGTATTTGTGAAGTGCTCAGAGATGTAATCTGAGACTTGCCGATGCCTCACAGGCCTCCCAGAGATATCTAGCAGGCTAAATATGTAGAGCTGGCAGGGAGTCTAAACCCATTACTGCAAACACTATTATGACCTGGTTGTGACTTGCACTGAGTGTGGCAAAAGGCTACAGCCAATAACGGTGCAAGGCTCTGGGTGAAGGGAAACTCAGGGGAGGAATTCAACAGCTTCAATCCCTGCAGCCTGTATATCCCCAATCATTCACCCACTCACCCATCTTCTTTTCTTCTTTTTCACGCTGCAAATCAGCACACAAGCTGGAGTTGGATCATTCGTTTCATCTGTGTTTTCATGATAAAATCTAGTCTGGAGAGCAGAAAGACCCGCTGATGATTCCTCCTGGTGTAACACCTTGTAATTTGTGACCGATGTCGCTGATCAGTCACGTAGCCTCCAAATGATTCAGTGATTTCCAATAATGGGACAATAAATCGTGTAGTGTGCAGTGATCTGACAACTTCAAAGTCACGTAGTATACACACAGCTTTAGGATGAGAATCTTTTAAGTGACATCCAAGAGAGTTTTATGATTGGATACAGAGAGGCATTCTTTAGAAGATTCTTTTTTGTGTGTGCTCCTGACAAAACGGCAATAAGTTCACAGCGGTGCCCCAGGAGGGCCATTTGGGAGTTTGATGGCAGCATGGGAGGGGGGGCTGTGGTGGCATTATCATCACTTAAAACCCTTAGGAGGATAGACGAAGGGAAGAAGAGGATCATCCTCACTCTATGGCCAAATATGCAGAGACAGCCAGAGATATATTCAGGACAGATCATTAAACGATTGAAAAGCTGCCCGAGTGAATCGTAGTTCAGTGAATGACAAACCTCTTGACATGAACACCAGGGAGCAAAAGTGGAATCTGTTGCCGTTTTAGGAATGTCCTCTTAGAAAACTGTTTAGCCTGCAAATAAACCCAAACTCTGAATGTACCAGAAAATCTGCCTCATGCTGTAGCCTTTACTCTGGAAAGAGCAACAACTGTGAGCATTGTTTAGCCCCATGAATCAATATTGCTATTGAATACGATGCATACAAATGTGCTAATAAAATAAAAAAATGCAGGGGTCATTTTGAGGGCAACTGGCAGGTGACCCTCTTATAAATAAAATCAAAAGCATACACACATACAGTACAATATATAAGCCAAAACATGTAATCATTTTTTTTCTATACTACATTTCCACATGTGTGTCAATTTGAAGCCTTTATATCAAAGTACCAGAGGTCACCATGTCCAACAAAACATTTGCAAAGATTCTGCACAGGATTTGAACATCACATAAAAATAGCATTGCCCATAAAGACACCGAAATCTCAAAATCCTTGCAAGCCTTGACACCAAAACTCCAACGTGAGCACAACTGACACGCCCTGTCATTGCTGTCTGCCGTGTGTCTCTCTGCCTGGGTGACAGTTGACATCCTACGAGACTTCATCATACCATCCAACTCAGACTTGTTAGGCTTTAAAATACCAAGCACACAAGAAATTTGACAATGTGCTGAACAAAAGATTATGTGTGTGGTGGATGAGAGTGCCACTTTGAAGGTGTAAATAACCTCCACCCACCCATCACCAGAATAGTACCCTCATTGTCAGCATACTTCTGCACATGAATATCATGTCATCATTACACTTGATGACTTTTGAGTTCAGTTTGGAGTCAGATTTGTTCCCTCACCCTTTTGAGCTTATTACCATTCAACAAATTCATAACATTAGACAAATAACAACTATGACACTCACTATTTCCAATCTCGCATTTCTTCTTCTTTGGCTTTAATGGAAGATTAGGTACCATTTGGTGCATTACTACCACCTACAGATTACAATCATTCGATATAATGAGTCTGGCTCTGTCCAACCATGATCCGCTTGTGCTCAGTGGGTTAATTGCATTTGCAATTTGTAATTGCAAAAAAACAAACAGACAAAAAAACAGTGAGTAGGTGCTCCACTGGAGAGTCACAGTTATTTGTTGTTACATTAGTTATCTGTACCTCTTACAACAGAGAAAGCTGGTGTAAAAAGTTTCCATGACAAATGGGAAAAGGGTGTGGAGTGAGATTGTGAGATTGGTGTCAGTTCTGTGTGTCTCATGCTCAATGTGTGAGTTGGCAACCCTGCTCTTGAGATGCTGTAAATGTGAAATGATTCGATAGAGTGACTGAGCAAGACTTTCCTCACCTGTAACTCTAAATGTGCTGTAGTACCACTGAAATATTTCGCAATGAATCTGTTCACACTTAAACAACTCTGTGACCCTAAAGGGGAACTATACAAGTCTGGTTGCTTTTTCTCTGTTTTGGTGGCTTTTTTTCCTCTACGGTGCTCCCCCTACAGTTTTGGAGTGCATATTGTCACTGTCATAAAAACTCAACGCTAACTCCCCCCCCCGGCCATGTGCATTTGTTTTCAACGAAGCTGGACAGAAGGCAATCCATGGAGTGATGTCTACCGAGGTGGGTAACGTTAAAGAGATTATGGATTACCAGGTGTAAAGCAGTCCATGTTTCTCATGAGATGAGATCTGGGACACCAGGTCGGAGGTGCTGATCTTGCAAGGTTGTTTTTGGGCAAAGAGACGCTGGGTGGAAGGCAGAGAGACTCCATTCTCCCCGTAACAAGTCATTTAAGCATCACAATTATTCTGAAGCTGTCTCTCAAACTGAAGCTGACTCTCAAACACACTAAATCATGCAAGTATGGCTCCTGTACAATAACAATAAATCACCAGCCATTTTTTCTTTATGTAAATCAAGAATCCAAGATGTTCTATAAACTAACAAACAGACACATTAATGATGATTTAACAGCAGGCTGCAGCTAAGAAATGTCAAAATGGTGTTGGTGCAGTGGACACCACACATTTTACACCACATTAGTATTTTTGTATTAAAGTCAGCACTCAGTTATGCAGTGCTTCAGTGGTTAGGGCACGATTAACATTTTTCAACAAATGACAAACAGCGGGAATCCTCAAAACCCTACACAACTAAGCCACCATCTCTGCTGTGACAACGCACCAGGTGTAATGGATTTCAACTTTAAAGTCAAGCCTTCCCCTGAACTAGAATGTCAGATAAATGCCTATAATGCAAATATAAATCCACTCAATCGTCTCACATTGAAGCTGTAATAAACATCTTAAAGTTGCAGAGGAGAGTCGCAGGTATTTACTCTTGTTGGGAATATGCTGTTCTTCAAACGGAGCTTTCTGTCACGTCTCACCATTTCCTCTACTGTCTGCAGCTTGATGTAAGTCGACTGTGTAGTCGACTTTCATCTAAAATAATCTGCCTCTCCTCTCTCCCAGGGTTTTTATTTTTTTCTTATTGTGATGGAGAAGACACTGGTGAATGATTTGTCATTATATTGTAATGGAAATCACCTTGTTGTTGTTTCTGCCGTCTTTTCAGACCAAAAGAGTCTCATGAGACAGGCGTCGCCTCTGAAGAAATACTATCCAGATGCTGAGTGCTATTAAGGTTCCCTGAAAATAACTGGTTACTTTAATCTTCAGCACACTGCAGACAAAGTGCATGCTTCTTTACTCTTTTTGAAATCTTTCTTATTATTAATTTTTGTATGCATGTAAGCGCGTTTTCATCCATAAAATGACTGTGGAGAAGTGAAAGTTTGCTCAGATGGAGAGAAAAGAAAAAAAAAATCACAAATATGAGGAATTCCAAGCATCATGAGCTCGATTTTGTCCTTGAGACTTGTGAGCGATATTACACAGAGATGAAAACAAGAGCATGATGGCAGTGTGTCATGTCTTGTCATGGGGCCTAGACATCTACAGGGAGCCTTTGATCACACAGCTACAAGTGACTGGGCATAAAACACTGATGTAGAATATGCAAGTGATGATGATCAATCAATCATGTCAGCTGCATGTAAATGCCCAGAAAAGTCTGTTCTTCACCCTGTAACTGAATGACAAGTGTTGTGGGCTAAAACGTGTCAGTACCATCACTCTAAATTACCCGTTTAAATGCCTTGCAGTTACTGTGACATCGAATCATCTTACTCCTTTCATGTCTTGTTGTCGCAGGCCATAGACAAACAGCATTGTCGGCAAATGTTGACTTGTACAGTGCAACAATATTCATTTGGATTCCTTATGTCTTTCTCCTGCATAGGAAAAAATAAGGGACATAATACTCAAGCAGTGTCCTTGCCTGGTATATCTGTGTGCGCAAAACATGGTCCAGAATTAAATCCACACAACTACTGGGGAGAAATTTCACACATATACTGTACACGCTGCTTCAGCTCATTACTTCACACTGATTTGCTGTCAGCCTCTGCTGCTCTGACACCAAAATGTTCTTTCTAAGACGTTGATGTTCTGAAAACAACAGGCGTCATAACTCAGAGTGAAATCCGAACACCTAGAAGTCGTGCACGTAATTTTAGATTCAGTTGGACTTCTGTAGAGGACACTGAATTTACATCACATTTACATTTTATTCATTTGACGGACGCTTTTATCCAAAGCGACTTACACATGCGGGGACATCTCTAAAGCCTCAGTGGAGACCTTTATGTAAATACTAAGTACTATCTGTGCTTTTTTTTAAATGAATAAACGTCCATAAATCTCTTGACAACTTCAGACATTGCTGGTGAATAATTATATTTTTCAGTTTTCTTCACCATCACAGTAACCCACTGCTACCCTGACAGTGGTACCAGTTTCCAGTGTGAACAAATGTAGACTTAAGGAAAGACAAAAGAAAAACATGTGGTCAATTTGTAGTCATCATCAAATGCACTGACTCTCTGGCAACATTATACCTCCTGTACCTTCTGTTGACAACCAACAAAATGATACAGCAATGGAATCTAAGCATAACAAAGCTGTCTCTCCATTTTTCATCCTCATAACAAGTTTGTATCCCTGGTGTCTAATGAGAGTTAGATGCTTGCAGCGCCACTATAGCGCGGCCTTGTTATATTGTCTGTGGTGAGACGTATGTTGCCCCAAATAAATGTCAAGCATGCAGATGCCCCGTCTTCTGCTTTGATTATGAGCGTGAAAAGAATATTGATAGACAGCGCGGGTAAAACAGCAGCAGCAGTACACACTGCTGCCCGTGTTTAGTGCAGCTCTGACTCATCGACTCTGAGGAACAGTGGGGGCTTCATGTTGTTTGCTGACGGGGGCTTATACATCAATAGCAACCAGCCCTAATGAGCTAGCTATTGGATTTGTTGTTTTGATGTTGATGGCTTTTGTTCTCACGCACATGTTTTATTCCCTGGTTGTGTTAGCTGAAGCAAATGCCACATAAACAACTGAGGATTTTTTCTAAACAGAGAAGTGGGTAATAATAGTTAAATGGTTTCATTTGTTTGAGCTCATGATGCATATTCCTCAAATCACTGTACTTCCAAGACCAATCACTGATTCTTTTAGTGTTGTTATATATATCTCCAACTCTGGAACAATCACATCCAGTCAATCTTTTTTAAAACTGGCTACAACTGTGAATCAAAGCAAAACATAAGTAGTTTAATCACAATAATGTGCAATGCACGGCTGAAGATAAAGAAGATGCACAAAAACACAGATATTTTTCAGGTGTAAAATAATCATTAAATATTCCTGCATCATCGCAGGATGCAGGAATATTTTACCTCCTTTGTTGTCAATGAAAATGTCAAGTTAAACCTAAAACATTTAATTGTTTAAGGCAGAGCCAAATAAAAGGAAGACTTTCAGTAACTCCCTGGCAAATGTGAAATGCTCTTAAACACAAAAACCAGGCTTGAAAAAACAGATTTTCCGCCTCTTCATCATTGCAGTGAGCCTGCAACACAACTGGTGTGTAGGTTTTAATAAATGCATATGATTTGGGTGCAGATATAGTGTCAGTTTGCACACACTATTTTGTTCTGGATGCTTAAGACTCTCACTCCAGTTGTTGTTGGTGAGGATTGAGACATGCAAGCATTCTTCCTTTTCTTCACTGAATATGCAAGATGTAAATCTGCCTGGGGTCGTACTGTCACTGATAAAAGAAGAAGGCACCAGCGTTCTCCCAAGGCCAAGAATGGAAAAAAAATGTATTCAAAAACAAGAAGCTTGATGTGTCAGTCTTGTGACCTTCATCAGAAGCAGCAGCAAATGGATCACACACAATGTATGCACACATTCACACACCCAGGTGTACATTGTTCATCTCTTAGCAAGCGACCTCAGGCAGGTGAAGGAGAGAAAAAAAAATTCTTCTGCAAGGTTAGAATGAATGGGCCTGAAGTGAAGGGAGAATGAAAAAATGTTTTGTTAGTGTAAGTTCAAAGATTTTTTTTCATAACACCATCAGATCCAAGAGTAAAAAGATCTAAATCTTCACAGTCTGTTCTCTGCCTCTACTCGTCAGGTTACATCATGCTTTAAGACATCAATAAGTGGAAATTATTCAAAACCAAACTGATCTGACAAAGTTTCACCGTATTACAGTGGAGTCGTACACTCATGTGCCACATACAGCAAACTTCACAATAGCTTAACTTAGAAATAGCACCTACAATAAAAAATTTGATGGTTCAGCCTTTTGCACTTTATTGTCTCTGCACAGATATTATGTGTTGCTGATGATTTGTGATGTGTGTTGTGTTTTGTTTATTGTTTTTACTATGTCTATTGTTTTTTATGGGTGAGACAAAGACAAATGTCCTGATCTGGTGGGACCCTGTCTGAAATTTGTATTCTCTCCTGTTCAACACAAAAATCACACCAGCCGCCACTCTCCTGACATATTTTCATAAATCACAAGGTTTTTTTTTTCTTTTACTTCTCTGGACGGTATTGTTATTTATTTTCCCTCTGTTGGTTGCATTCTGTTGGATAGAGACCGTTGATGATATTCAGACCAAAGGAAGTCACACTTAATTGTCAGCTACTGTATGTTACTAAAACTTAGTGGATTAAATGTAGTGGAGGAGATCTTTTTCTTTTCTTTTTTTTAAGTATATTTTTGGGGATTTTAAGCCTTTTTTTTACAGTATAGTTGAGAGTGACAGGAAGTGGGGAGGCAGAGAGACGGGGAATGACATGCAGCAAAGGTTTGCTCGATGCGGGACTCAAACCGTAGTAGTAGTAGCCCCAGTAGTAGTCTGTGCATGTGGGGCGACTGCTCAACCCACTAGCCACTCGGTGCTCAGGAGATCATTTTCTGGAGCATTTTTTTACTGTATTGCTTGGAGTTAATAAACTGAACTTGTGTAAAAATAAATAAATAAAAATCTTTGACACAAAGACAAGGTGCACACAAGGCAAGTAATTAGCCCTGTGCAAAATTGAGCTTTAACTACATTTCCAGCCCCCGCGGCTCTCCATTTAACAAGAGTGCTGGTGAGCTGAGCACAGTTTTCATCAATTCAACTCAAACACCCAAATCTCAGCCCAGTGCTTACAAAGACAGCAGGTTCAGCCAGAGCCCTCCCCTGCGCCGGCACAATATCAAGGCAGTGTGGAAATGCAGCTCTGGCAAACCAAGAATAGGTTTAGGGTTAAGAATGGGACCAGACTACATTGTCTGTGGAGAGTCAACAAACACACCAGTGAAACAAAAAAAATCAAGGTACTGTTTTTGTTGTGGTTGTTTTAGTAAGTAAGTAGTAAGTAACACAGTATGCACCGTTTCCAGTGTGTGTGTGTGTGTGTGTGTGTGAATTTATATAACACTATAATACTGTCACTATTAAAAGGCTCTATTTTCATAATCTGTTGAATATCGATCCATTCATTGACTGTACTGCTTACCACGGTCGCTGACATGGGGCGCAGGCAGAGCACACCATTGGACAGGTTGTCAGTCTATCACTGGGTCGATAGAGACAAACACACATACATTCACACCTACAGGCAATTTAGAGTCATCAATCAACCTAATGGTCATGGTGTGAGGAAGCTGGAGAAGTGGAAGAGAATAGGCAAACAGACCCTGGGGAACATGCAAAGTCCACACAGAACATCCCAAGACCCAGGAATCAACCCCTGAACCCCTCAACCACCATGCCACGCTTGTTGAATATCACCAACAGGTGTTTGATCTTTACATACTGACCTTCAGCAAACAGTTTTACAAGCTCCAAACAGTGGACACAACAATTGGGTATTTAAATGCTCTGGGTGCATTCAGAGATATACTTAAACTACTAGGGAACCATGGGAATAGCTGGTACAGAACTAATTACACTAAGCAATTACATATGCATTTCTTGAATGGAAACTTTCTGTGGCTATTCTCAAAGCAGCCTCTTTCTGAGTTGACTAAATACCTCTTGTCAAGTGCTCTGCAGCATAGCATCACACGGTAAATCTGTCCAAGCATTTTCAACCAAGTGTTATCTTTGAGTTGCTTCGATGTCCACTGCTGTGCTTTAATCATTCACCACAGGGACCTTCCAGTAAACACAAGGCACTCTTATCTGCTTAAATTGCAAAGTGGGTCTGCAACAGACAAGGGAGAGTCCTCTCCTCTCTAATTGGGACCTTGAAGATTCCCCAGAATGCCTAAGTGAAATTTTGGTTTCTGATCTTGACCTAAGTGTATTATATTAATGAAAAAAAACATTGCATTATTATTATGACTATTACCATTTGCCATTGTTGCCTCCCGTTTTGACACAATTACTGATGTGAGCGCAGTTAGCACAGAGACAGATATAAAGAGCTTCTCTCCCTTCTGAAGATGT
Organism: Caranx ignobilis; assembly: GCA_021432705.1. Classification (NCBI taxonomy): domain Eukaryota; kingdom Metazoa; phylum Chordata; class Actinopteri; order Carangiformes; family Carangidae; genus Caranx; species Caranx ignobilis. Next base: position 20,799,677 of record MU269981.1, on the reverse strand, counting down.
TTGCTGCTGTTCATTTTGGCACAGAAGCTTTCACAGCCATGAAACTGCAGGTAACAGAGAATAGTGCATAACAATATGTTAATTTGGTTTTTGTCAAAGTTTACCGTTATTTTTTGAGGGCAGCATTTCTATTCTGCTGCTGAATTATGTAACACTCCACTTACTGTCAGCCTCATAATATCTGTAAGAACAAAAAGAACTCTCTTCTAGGAAAAGGTATCTTCTGCATTAGGGCGTCGTCAGTCATAGTTTGAACCGGACTAGTTTTTAAATAAGGTTAAGTTATCTCACTTTTGACAGTGTAGCTCACATTCAGTTCATTAATCTATTCTGCCATGTCAGTCATGAATTGAACGCATGGAATATTATGGGAGGTTTGTGACTAACATGTACTGCTTGTTGTATTACAGTGAGGCTTTGTTACTGTGTTCACCACAGTATACTTTTTATTTGTTTGTTACAAGATGCGTAAATCCAAAGATGATTAGTCTGGGGACTTAATCAATTACAAGGTCCCTGAATGACCCCATTCAGTTTTATGACATACTTTTGAATTCCTTTTTTATGACTGTTGCAGGACACAGTGGTATTACATTACTGATTCAGCTTCTTTGTCTGCATCTGCCTTTTTCACGCGCACACAAACATAATCAGGCGCGCATTCGTTCTCATGTGGAAGCTATACTGCAAAGTTACAAATATCATTTCCTCCCACTGTTTGAAACCTGCCTGTGAAGATGTAATTTTATGAGATGGCATCACCCTGCGAGTCCGCACTTGAACCCAAATGGCTGTAATTCTTCAATCCTGTTGCTTTCCCACCATCTCCCTGTATCACTTATATTGCAGATGAATCACAGGCAAACTTAAAAAAAAAAAAGAAAAAAAGAAAAAAATGCAATTACACTCACATTCAGAAACCAACCACTACTTTATCTAGCTGTAATGACTGGACTGCAACATGAGCGAAACCCCACCTTTGGGAATGCAGTGTCACACAGTGATTCCTGGTTTGATTAACGTCATTACAAATGTTCACTCTCACCCCTGTCGTTTTCCGGTAATAGAGAGACATAATGCATCTCATGGTGAGAATCAATTCACAAGCTTTCGTCTCTCTGTCCACAAACACACCCCATGCACACAAATATGGATACACAGTGGCTGGTGACGGCCTCTATGCTTCCTGTATTCCTGCATTTAAGGGTCAGAGGTCTTCTACATTTACAACTATCAACAGTATAGGAGTGGATTATGAAACGAAAAAAAAGATGGGTGGATACTGAGATACACTCAGATTTGAAGTACTGTTTCTGGTTGTTCGTGTCAACTCAGTCAACTTAACACTGTGGTTTGTTTCTCTTCATGTTAGTTCAAGTATGGTGAGCTGCGTCTGTGCTCTCTACCTACGACCTCTCTCCTCTCTCTAAGGGACACAGACTACCTCAGAGTCATGATTTTCTGCTCTGTGTACTCTGTGTAGGGTGAGTGTTTTTTTTTTGCTTGCAGAATGCAACACTTGCAAGGGTCATAGACAGTCTCTAGGGAGGTGGGTTGGTGAGGGGAGGTGTATAGAGGTACTTCCTGCTGAACCATCAGGTGATAATCCTCACATGCTGTTACAGGCGATAGCTCATCTACAGTATTGATGCACTGAGATGCACTATAGCCAAAGGCCAGAGGGATTTTTTTTTTTTCCAAGTCACAATGTCAGAGCTGTTGCAGAGTCGTCTCCTTGAAAAGACATTTGAAATGCAACTGAAAAGACTCAATAAGCTGTCTCTCTCACACACGATGGATGTTTCTCTCATGTGCTGGAAGGCCATCTTTTAAATACACGCCAGAATCTAAACTTGATTGGTTAGGCTGGGCTACATTAGCCAAATAGAAATTGCTGTGTCCACATTGAAACCTCTTGTTCAGTCGTGCTCAGCCGATCTGTCTGCGGTCTGGCAGTCGTCAAACCGCAGCAAAGACCAGAAACCATCTGTGGGTCAGAGAATAATCGCTCACTTCCATCTGTCTGCTCGTCCATTTATCTGCCCGTCTCTTCCCTTCCAGCCATCCACTCATTTGACCAGTCATCTGCTTATCGTGTTTCCATTTGTGTGCTCATCTGAATCATCTGGAGATGCTCAGTCTGTCTCAGCTGATTCATGGTCATCGTTATTACTCATGTTTCTTTTATTACAACAATCCTTCAGGGATGCATGATCAATCAGCGCCTTGAAAAACTCCATCGAAGCACTTTGCTGTTGTTTATTAATGCTTTGAATAAAACATCAGATTATTTTCCTGCGATTCTGATACCATGACTGTAAGATTAGCCAATTAAAATCTCCCTACCACCTGACAGTTAGGGATCAGAGGCGACTTGACTAATTACTTTCTAAATGAATTATGACAGGGATGATGCAGGTTTGTGTTGATAGTAGTGTAAAGCCCCTGGAGGTTAGTGCGGTGTGTCATCGCAGTGTAAATAAAAACCAGACCAAAACCAAACCAAACCAAAACAACTTTGTGGTCACATCACATTAGCAATGATCCAAGCACTGTCAGCTGGGACAGACCTGGTTTAGAAATAATCTGCACAAGACTCCTTTTTTTTTTAATATATTCATGAGCGTTTTGTGCAAAAGACCTTGCTGAGAGGGTTTCCGTTTATCATGCAAATACACCTTTAAAATTGTCTTGCTTGATTCCTTCAATCCTACGTCAGAGTATGTAAATGACAATAACATTTGAACAGCACAGACTTCTTCTTCACCACTGTTGCTTGGGGCAACGTGTCATTTTGTGATGGATAATAATTGCAGGTTTTTGTTATTAATCTAATTTCCTTTCCTCAAAAAACTGACATTTGTGTCATATTTACTTTAAGGCCCCCTTGAGAAAAATCTATGTCTCTTTTTGTTTGTCATCTATGTATTTTAGTGGAAGATTTCAAAATAAAAACTCACTCTTTGCACTAGCGCTTCTCACAGAAAAGAGATTTTCATAATAATGAACAAAAATGTAATACATGAAACTTTTGTCAGTTGATGAGGGATTTGTGGGCTTGCTTGCCTGCACATCAGCCTTAGCTATGTTTTCCAGCAGTTAATTCAGCCCTAGAGGGGAAGTACATCTGAAGCACATTCACAAAATAAATAACAGCCATGAGTTTGCATCCCTGATTCCAGCCATCTCTGACTGGCTAGAAGTACGAAGCTCCATAAAAAAAACCTGAGAATGAAACATTTCTGCACTGCACCCCTTCACATTAAGTTATATTTTGGAGCACATTTCAACTCAAACTAGTTGAGATACTATATGGTGTTAGTCTTTGTATTTGGATGATCAGGGAAGTATTAAAAATATTAGTCTTTCACCTTAACCCTACTGTTAGTTTACTGTAGGTAATTGGTGTCATGAATAGGGCAGATGTGATTCTGATGAGAGAAAATGTGTTTTCAAGGCATCAGAGCAAGAAGAAGTTGGTCATGACAGCAAACTAAGTCAACCTGCAAATATTCAAGAGCAGTACGAGGAAAGAGGAGTTGGTGTTGCTGTTGCTGCCATCCAATGAGTAAGAATATCAAGTAGTTACAAGTGGTAGCAGTTGTGTTGCATTTGATATTTAAAGCAACCCTTTGAGAGTGGAGTGAACTGCACTTTGCAGCAGTTAAGGTTCAAGTGCAAAACATATTTCAGTTTCAATCAGATGATGCTTTAGGTTGTTTTACATTTCATATTTCTTAATTGTAGACAGAGGTCTCTGTGTTGTAGCTGTAATTAATGGGAAGAAGGTGGAGGCCCTAAAAAGAGATGACCACTTTTCTTCACCTCCTCAGCCTTTCACCCCATTTAAAAAAATGTCATTTATAGAGGGCTTCCCTGTGGGAAGCTCATCAGGACCAACTGCTCCCCATGACACAAGGGTCTAAATAAATGGTAAATGTATGTGTGAATAGAGCCTGATTGCTGATTAACCTTTGGGATCCAACCAGTCCTTGGTCCTCTGGACATAACTCCATCATTTTGTGCTTCATTTTAAAAGATGCTGCCATTTATGCAGAGTTCAGACAGCACTGCATTAAAAGGAGGTATATGTTAAATTCTGAGAGAGGTAACTTGTCATTGTTTGGTCTTAAAGTTAATTCTTGCTTGTCATCATCCTGTGGAGGAACCACCATTCAACCCTGACTTAGCAGAACAGCAGAATAGCTTTTCATATGCCTCTTTATCAACTGTGTGTCTAACTGAAATCATAAAATGAGGAGAACACTACAGGCTCCTCTAACAAAATGTCATTTCTCTTTCCAGATGCCAGTAAAACCGCTATATAAAGTCCATCTGGAGAAGCAAATAATAGAAAATGTGACCTCCAGATGGGCTGCATACAACTTGATATCAAAAAACAAACAAAACTTTACAGGAGTACAAGTTAAAGGTGGGATTTTATTTTTCTATGTTAATAAATTAAAGAATGCCCTTTCATTTTTTTATTCGCAGGAGATAAAAAGGAAATGAGAAATCTGCTGACAAACTGCTGTACTCACTGGGCATGCATGGAAAAAATAAATGAATAAAAGAAAAAAAAAACAGCTTGTTTTGGTGATGTCGCAAATCATGTCCTTCACAGTCCATCTCAGTTGTCAGGTAGGCGGTACGGGGGAGTATCATCTTGTTGTACAATTCATCATCTTTTTCCTCCTAGTGTTATGATATTGTACAATACCACACATGACACAATGATGACACAGACCCTCTCTGGAGTGACCCTGAGCCCATCAAGGCCCAGACTGGTCATCTCCCCCCTGGCTCTCATCTTGCAGTAGCACCGGACGTGGTGGCAGAGCACTCTAGGCTCAGGCTCATTGTAAGGGGGGGTCATAAGACAGGACAGGCAGGGGCAGCTTCTCTCCTCAAGGAGGAAAACATCATCACTCAACCTATTATCCCAAGAGGTAATGAACCATAATTCAGACACTGAACATGCAAGCAAACAAGAGCTGAGCCACTCTGCATAGCTAATTACATTTGGAAATCTTGCATTGTTCAAAAATGAACATTCATTGTTCAGACAACAATATCTAAACACTCCATGTGGATTTTTACATAAGATTACAAATCTGTTACTCCGCAGAATCTCTCTTTGATTACCTCCACTGCTCTGTGTCCTTGGAAACAATGGCAATGTGCCCAAAGTGCTTCACTTCATAGGGGTATTTATATAGAAAGCTGCCATGGCAAGAAAAAGACAAAAATGAAGGGCAATGGATAAAGTTTTAAACAATGCGAGTGCATTTTGGCAACGAAGAGGAGTACGAGACATGGGATTGACTCAAGGTTGTTGAGGTAGATTATTGATTGTGATGAAAAACGATAACACTCAAGCAACTCCTCTGAAAATGACAAAATATCACAACGAGGTCTTAGATAACTTTTTGTCAGTGAGGTGGTTGGTTAATTATTTGAGCCTCCAAGTCAAAAGGACCTTCAATGAAAAAGCACAACAAAAGTCATAACAAACACTGCAGCAGTGGTTAGGTTTCAGTTTCAGGGCACAGGTCCTCTGATATGCAAATGTCATTTATGTAAATATACTGAACATATATGACATATACTGTACACACATAAAAGTAGTCATGTTTGTTTATATATTTATGCTTGTATTGTAGACATACGTCTACAATATATCAATATTTCAAAGCATGTAAATATATGTTAATGTCTGAGAGCACTTCTCCAGAAGAGAAAGATTAACAAAAAAACTAATATTAGCTAAGGTATGCTGTTTTAATATACAAATCAAATACTGTATACACAGGGTTGATAAATACTGTCAAATACTGTATTCTCATCAAATGCTGTATATACCATATAAAACATGTGAAAAATGACTGCAATGACTATTTGAGCTGTACGTATACAAATTTATTTTTGTTTTTTCATGTTATAAACATATATCTTCATATATCCAAAAGGTCCAAGCAGGTTCCATATATGGCAACATCACTTTTGCCATAGGGAGGTTTTTACATTTCACAATGGGCTCACAACTGAACATACTCTTATCTTTGTATGTGACATGCTGAATTCCAGATTTCCTTGAAATTTGGGTTGAAAGATCTGGTTAGCTCACAAATCCTGCTTTCTGGAGCACACCCCGGAAGTGTTGTTTGAATGCCATCACCATGTACTGACACTCTGTAGTACACCCCAGAGTCTGAGACTTGCTCAGCGTGTTTCCGTAACCTACAGAATTATCCTTTCACAAACACCTTACTGTGAGATACAGCACATGAAAGGCTGAGATAGAGCAGCTGAGAGATAAGGGAAGCCTATTTTTAAGTTTAAAGCCCCCACAGGAGCTGGGAGGTGGTTTATTCAGGGTAGGATCGTCTCTTCCTAAACTTGCCATGTCAAGTATACAATCCCTTTATCTCCAAACCATCACACTGATGGGAAATACAAGTGTAACAGAGGTATTGGGTCTGTAACAATTCCCTTGATATTGGTGTGTTAGCAAATGCATACAACACTTGACTTGTAGCTGCCTGAGACGTGTTCACAATTACAAAAGCCTGATGAAAACAAAAACTACTTTGATGCTTAAACAAATACTAGTGGGTCCTCTCTGCATCCACTCTTCCACAACTTACAAAGATGAAAAAAGTTTTAAAAGCTACACATACAGCTGCAAATTCTCAATATGGTAACACCTTATATACCTAAGGCAGCATTTGAGGTAGCAAATGAACCCTTTCGTCAAATGAGAAAGTCAACACAAGGTGAATTTGCTCTGAACCTTCTAAGTCTGCATGTGGTATGGTTAAGGCTAGGCAACAGAAACAACTGCCATGTGCAAAAGTGCAAAACTTAAATACTTTTTGTGTCAACAAACAAAAGTTTACCTGCAGTGTTTTCAGTATTCCATCTGAACACATTGCGTGTATCCTCGAGGTCACGAAGAAGAAGAAGAAAAACATATTGAGTGCATTTGCAAAGCAGATTTTAAGAATATACTTAAAACTCTCCCTACTGCATGAAAGTCAGATGCACTACAGGTTTTCTCACTACCTTGACCTCCACACCTTTAGTTGCTGCCTTGCTACTTAAAGGGAACACTATTTCCTGCATTGACAGAACATACCATTGGTAACCTGCATAAAATGGACACATTTCGAAGGCATTCATGCTGCGGCAATAAGAGAAAAACTAAAAGTAACAATCAATGGAAAAGCATAACATGAGAGAAGATGGCACAAATGAATGTTTATTATCTTTAAGTATTGAAATCAGTTGTCATTCTACATATAAATACATCAGAATATAATTTAGAACTGATCCCATTTGTAGAAACTGTATGATGGATTTGTTCACTTTGGAAATTCGTTTTTGTCAGTGTGATGAGAGAGCTGTGAGTGTGACACTGAGAGTACCTCTCTGTGATCACACCCTCTTATGGGTCATTAAAGACTCCAGTGGGGAAGCAATCACCCCCCCTCAGCAGAGCAAAATGAAGGTGGCCTCACATAAAATGGCTCCTCTATATTAAGGTGGGTACCACAGCAGTGATATTATGTAACAGACACGAGTGTGTGCATGTGTGTGTGTGTGGAAGAGGGCATGTTTGGCATAAATTAGGCAAGCTATAGCAATTTCCAAGGCAGATAATTGGACATGGATTCGTGCCATGGGTTGGCCAAAGCCCCTGAAGCTCTGAACTCATTTGTTGGGATGCAGAACACCTTGTCGGGGTCACAATGTGGAAAATCTCTTTCCTCCCAATACACACGCGCGCGCACACACACACACACGCACGTGCACACACAAGAATCAGGCTTACAATGACTGCTTGGTGTTTATCAGATATGAGTTAATTTTACATGACATTAACCTGACTGCAGAAACGCTCTTTCTGGGGCTAAAGGGCTCAGCTGTGTCAAGTTGACTGTTTAATATTGATAAATACTTAGAAAATCTTATCTTTCATGTTGAGTTACTTAAACTCTTTATGAATAAGTTCAAACTTGCTGGTGAAGTAAATAAAACAAAATACATTTAGACGTGTGTTACAGTGTGAAAGTAGAATAAATGCAGCTTTGATTATGGCTCTGACCACATCACTCCTCAGTGGTTACCCTTGTATGTTGGCCAGATGTTTCATCATATTGTTGTGTTTCTACCGCTGAAAGCAAAAGACTTGCTGCACGTGTGCTGATGAGCTTTGTGAGCATCTACTCTGGTAAAGTGTAACCACTCATAAGAACATCTCTCCATCATTGTCACTTAAGAGAGGGCCCATGTGTGTGTCTGCAGTGCTGCAGTGTGTGAGTGCTGCCTCCACACCTCACACACACGCACGCACACATACACACACACACCATGACAGAGATCTTCCCTCTGGAGTGGGAAACAGCAGAAATGCATCACAGACTCGAGTCTTAATCAGAAACTGAGTCGGTGAGATAAAGTGTGCCAGATAACTTTCATGTAGGCGTAATAAACAGCATATCTATTTTCTTAACTTTTCCTTAACTTAATTTCTTCAGTACCAAAAGCAGAACCAATAACGTCTGATCTTATTGATAACACAGCCTTTAATAATTTAATACCGCGGGCCAGTTTAATACTGGGTTTCAGTACCCATCTCTAAGCATCAGCCATGGCAGAGAGAACAGCACCCTGGTACACTGTTATCAATGGATCATGTGAAACTTGAAGTGGCTCTGTCTTGCATGTAGTGCAAAAACTTAGGACTTCCTACATCTGAAAAACTCTCAACATGATACAATCCTCATGCTTCCATCATAACTACAAATAAACAACACCACACTACAAATAAATGGCATTCTTACTTACTTACTAACAGATGTTTCTTTCCATTCAACACTGGCATCATACACTCATTGGAGCCAATAGTCACCAATATTTCACTCACAAATACAATGCATCACCACTCCTTTTAGGTTTTGGTTGTTTAATTTTTTACCTATGATTCCACTGACACAGAAGTTATTGGAGTAACAAAATGAGAAATGTTGGGAGTTAAAAGGTTTGAAAACAATACAAAATGAAAACCACTTTCCATGATTTATTGAAGAAACTTGCAATAATCTCCGCTCATTACATTTGTTCAAGTAAAATGAGCACACATCACAGAAAATGTGGTTGGAAGGTTGCAGTCTAAGGTTAAAGTGTCATATTATCCAGTAACTTCAGTCGATTTGATCAGCTATGCCTCATAAACCAACAGGGAAAGTTATCTTTTACTGCACAAAAGACAGTGGGCATCCATTCATCACCGCGGCACAGCCTCTCCTTTACAGCGCCCTTCGTTTAAATGACACCCCTCAAACTTTTTCATCTGTGTGAGTGAGTCATAGAAGCAGTGACCTGTGGGTTGCTTTTGCTCTCACACTATCAGAAAAAAAGGCTCACAGTTGAACCATCAGTTCAGAGTGGGAGTATTTTTTGACATAAAGGGTAAAGACCCAGGAAGACAAGAAACAACTTTACTGAGCGATAAAGGAAGAGCAGAGGTGGCCTCCTGAGAAAGGTCCGCCTTGTCCGTTGGTTTGTGTAACCGCCATTTGGAGAAATATCACTCTGTGGATTTGGAGGGGCTGAGCCTTTGTAATCCTCAGCACAGATACTTTTACAAATCCTGTATTTAATTAGATTTCCCCATTTAGTCATTTGCAGTCAGAAGCCTAATTCCTGCATAATGCCAACCATGAGAGTGTATTCCTGGCAAGCCCATGGATGGGTCCTGTGTTCTACTTCAATGTGTAATGGTCCAAGGAGTTCAATTTCACCTCACATATCCCTTTGGTTCTTTGAGCGTTGCAGAACAGTGACTGGCTTATTCAATGTTTTCTTTTCTTTATCAGAAGATCAGTGTTGCACTGGGACCTTTTTGGACCTTTTCATCAACTCTGTGTACTTTAGTAACTGCAGATGCTTTGAAGTTTGTGTGGAGAGCGATTATGATGGACAACAGATGGCTTCAACGTGTACGGTAGCTAAACATAATATGAGGACACCTGGCTTTTTTTTTTTTTGTCCAAATAATACTAGTCGTCATAACACAAACTAAAGCCTCAAAAATGAAAGACTGCAGCGAACAACAACTCTTGTGACAGTACAAACTTGGAGACTGTCAGCAATAGTATGTATTCAAGGGCTGTTCCAGTGTGAATGAATTGGCTGGAAATACGACACCAGCTCTGTGGGATCTGCTCATTACCTGAATATCATTAAAACGTGTGTTAATCAAATTCAGGCACAATTTCTACCGCTTGTTTTATCTTCAACAACTGCTCAACATTTTATAAATTAATTAGATATCCCTTATGTAATGTATCTTTGGGGTACATGAAGAGATACTTCCAATTTAATTTACCAAGTGATTAGGACTTTGAAAAAGAGAAAGCTGTGTAATAATACCAACTGCAAGAGGTAAGTCCAGAAATATGCTCTGCTGCAACTAGACAAACTAAACAGTGATGGTGGTCCTGAGGGTCAGAACATACTTTTGAAAACATGGCAACATTTCTAAAATGTTGCTGTATTTTGACCCTGAGGGCCACCGTAGATACACCCTGGAGTACAACTTAAATTCACTGCAGCAAGGTGAAAAGTTAAAAAAAAAAAAAATCCTCCTATGCACCAGGTCATTCAGGATCTTTCCATGCAGCGATGATGGCTAAACAATGCTGACATCACCTTCTTAAAAATTTTTGCCCTCAAGCCTGGTCTGGTGTTTTCTGAGGACATGTCTGGAGGACATTTTAAATTATTTTCATCATCTTCATTCTCTATTGTTGCAAGATAATAATAATGAACAAATCTACTATTAGTCATAGTTAACCGTTGCTTGTATGTTTCTCCAACAATATCCAACTTACTTATTTTTTATGCTTGTGTTCTGGCAATTAAAATTCTTGTTTAAAGGACAGGAAAACACTGATCTTGGTTAGATATTCAAAAAAATAAACCCAGTGTTGAAGAATGAGTCTTTGTGTCCACCAATAAAGGTAATATAAGGTAATGGTGTGTTATCAGTAAACTATCCACAGAGATTGTATTTGTTTTCTGCCAAATATCCAATCTTGCCGTGCAAAATCCACTTGGCTACAGTGTTATTTAACTTGTACAGTTATGGAAAAGGTTAGGGGAAGCTCATGGTGTAGTTGATTACAGAAAAAAAAAATCGCAGTGACTTCATAATTATTTGCATTTTACCAAAGCTGTGATTTTCGATAACCTCAACTAGAGAACACTTGCTGAATGAACTTAACCACACATGCAAATCCTTTGCTGTGTCTCAATTCAAGTACTTCCATGAGTACACTGTCATGTAGTATACTATGTACACTATGTATTTACTTCTGTAGTGCGCAAATTTCGACAGTTAGTGTTGTCTCAAATCAAATAATGTTGTTGTGCACTTACCAGAACTAACGATCAACTAACGATTCTTTTTTTTGGAGCGCTATCATCGCCCATCAACACATCTACCGGCTTGTTTTGTTTGTTATTTCAATTAGAGGTAATAAACGCCTTACTCGGAATTTTTTTTTTTTTTTTTTTTTTTTTGTTTAATATGAGGTGGAGATTACGCCACCGCCAAGTCAGCTGGCTCCTCTTACTGGCAGAAAACATTAGCCTACCAGTGTGTTGATTTACATATTACACGCTGCTACGTAGCAGAGACGGCGATCATTGAGGGTGCAAAGTGTCCATCGTTCCACACTCAACTTTTGGACCGTTTAGAGTGCACCATCCAGGTGCTTACAGTACACTGCATTTTGACATACTTGTGAACTGAGATGCACTTACATACTCAAAATACTTAGTTTAAGTATGGAAGTATTCGAATTGAGACACAGCACTTGTCTCCGGTGTGACAGTCATTCAACATGTACACCCAGCATGATCCAGCCGCCGACTCCATTGTCACCACAATATAATTAGAAAAGCAGTTTAGTTTGACGCAAGTGCAATTTCCTGGGGACAGAGTTGTTTTGTCTTAGGTTAAGTTGGGACATGCGACAGCCGACGCGGCACAACAATTATCCACTTCATGCACATTCCACATCACTCACTGTTCCAGGTGTGGCAGAGAAAACTCCCGGTACAACATTTGTTTTCTGACAATGTCAGTGGCTGCGGCATGGAACACTGAACCCTGCCATTCAATGACATGGGAGCCTCAGATGTCATATTATACACAGAAATTATGCAGACTGTTAAATTGGTTTTATTGATTTTCTGATAAAGTGTATGGTTTAATTATACCTTGTGGTCCTGGAGGGCCCGTTGATCACATAATTACAGGGAAGATTCACAGAGTCAACATGTATCCCAGCTGTTTTAAAAAATCCAATGACATCTGAAGACTGAGTCACTTTAACTGATTTAATGTGAGCTGTGGTAAATATGTCCACAAACTATATTGATAAGTATATCTAAAAGTAAAGACTATAAGGCACACTTTCTATATTTATGGAACTGTATGGAACTGGCATATCTCTGCTGCAAGCGGGCGTTCAGATGTGACCCATGATCCTTTACGCAGTCTTAACATTATAATACCACTCAACACTGTATTCCAACCTCCTTGGCTATGCTATAATTCATTATTGATTTGGGAGGGTTTAGCTTGGTCTCTGTTCAAATCCATGGCATTTTCAGAAGAAAATTATTTGAAAGATTAAGCCCAGGGTGCAGCTCTGCCAGTAATGCCCTGCAGAAGCCAGTGAAACAAAAGTGGAATTTCACCCAGTCAATGCAGGAGATGAACATGTCTGTAAACACTGCGCCATGGCATACTTGAGCACTGATTTTATCTCAAGGCCGCATTTTGATAGTTTCCTCTTTCAAACCAATAACTCCAATGGAAAGTCAGTCCATCTTGGTAAATAATGAACAGTGCAAAATCAGATGTTATTGAATGCACTGGCCTAAAGGGCAGCTTTACTCCCTCTGTCAGCTAATAGACTCAACATTTCTGATTTTGAAGGCTGTTGAGAGATAACCTTTAAAATGTGGTGAGTTGCTCCTGATGAATTTAGGCTTGGTGGGGGAAGTTTATGGCCCATATTGCTACTCTTTTGTAATTGGATTCATAGCATAGGCTTTAGGAAATAAATGCTCACTGGACATTGTACAGACGTTGTACCCTCCTGTATTCTGAAGATAAGTAAGAAAGAGATTAGATTTGTTTTCTACTTTGTATGTAAAGTGGAGTTCAATTCCCCGTTGACTAAAGGTCGTCTCATTCTCTCACTTCACTTAATCCATTCGCAGCCCATTGTTTGACACCTAATAACTTATATAATTAGAACAAACCCAGAGGGCAGCACCGGAGCTCTGTTTGCAAACCAGGAAACACAGATACAAATTTCCCTTAGATTTGCTCAGCTGATTCATTTCTATGTCACTAAAATATTCATCTCAAACAATCAATATGAAGCTCAGCTAGATGTAAGATTTATGGGAATGAAAGCATATGACTCACCCAAAAAATAAAACAGCTACCAGATCAATCAAAAGTCTAAGTTTTTAGGGGGGGGGGATAAATAAATAAAGATCCACAGACCTAACTAGGTTACACCATAAAATCTGCATGTCTAAAAATGTTCCACTCTGGGCAGTATTTGTCTGGTAGTTCAAACAAAAGATACTGTAGTCGCTGCTAGAACAGGAGAAGAAACATCTTTGATGAGGTTAGGAATAATTCCTCTTGACAGTCTTTTGTCACTGCTGAATGCTTTTGGGTAAAGTAGAAAAAAAATCTCTGCTGATATTCAGTGAGCCGACGTGCAGTTAACAGTATGTGACTGATCCAGAACAAGGTAATCATGCATTATGTCGAACCAGATGCTCTGAGTCTCTTGTATTGGACACGTCATAGGTTGATGTTTCTTATGTACTTCAATGACCAACTAGAGAAAATATGGAAATGAGTTAATAACTCATGAGTAATAACTCAGTTTACAATTGCTGATATATGAATGAGACAAAATTAAAAGCTGTTTGTCGCCAAGTGACTGAATTACATATAGAGTTTATTGATAAAAATGATAAGTTCAAGGATGGATAGATGGATGAACCACAACACTGAGACTGATGGAGGAAGTTATGTGGGAGTCAGTCTTCTGTATCATCATTCAATTTTGAAAAATCTTTCTATGCTGGGCATACTTCTTTAGCTTCTTAAAAAAAAAAAACATACCTACGTGCAAAATGACTGATACTTCTTGATATATAAGGATCATTGATGCCTGACAGCCTCTAACGAGCCCTTTAGTAAATACAATGCAAACACAGTCTACCGATCAGTTAAAACTTAGAGTGGTTTATCAATCAACTGTAAATGAGTGCGGTTAATTAACAGGTAGCCAAAGGCGTATCTGCAAACATTTATATTCCTCACCATCAGTACTGCGCTGGAAGGTAGTGTAATAGCAGGTGTATGATGAGAGGACAACACAGGCTATGAGAGGAGTTAAGCACCCTGCTGCTCTTCAGCCTTAACCTTGGGCAGTTAATTGGAACACCTCTGGTCATATTGTAAATGCACATAAGTGAGGAACGGTTCACTTTACTATTTGGAACGAAGCTGAAGGCAATTACACATCAAGTATTTGGCTTGATTAGAGCAATACCTCCAGGTAGCCGGCGGGCACATAATGAGTTCATTTCAAAAGGGAGCAGTGAAACTTATTGTTATTGATGAGCACACACACATACGCACATCTGAAAAAAAACACATAGGTGATTTAAAGACAAGCCTTCACGCTAACTTACTGAATGTATTTGTTGACCAAATATGCAAATGGTTTGTTTTCAAATCAGCGGTTACACTCTGTTGCATCCATATAAGAAAACGGCCAAAGAATTTAGCATTTGATGAGATACCAAATGACAAGCACCTGCCTGGGTTGCGCCTGGTTTATTTATTCTTTCAGCTCACGGTTGATGCATGAGCTGCTGTGACCAACACCACTCGTACCATTGTTCAAGCTGTCATTGTTTTTAAAACACAGAGTGTATTCCTTTCACTATATCATTACAGCGAGAACTCGATCTTTCAACACCAGGTTCTTAGTTGCTTCATCTAATCAATACTAGCTTATTAAAACCTTGCTGTCTTATCTTATGTCCCCTGCTTGTAATGATTGCCTTTGGGGACTGACGTCTTATCTGCATATTTTCTGAGTCACTGTGGATGGATGGTGGAAAAGAAAGGCAAAATTCTGGAGATAAATTAATTGAGTATTAACAGTTTAAAACAGAAGATGGGGTAAAATGCTATACTGCCAGCATTAATGTAAAATATTTTTTTTCTATATGCGTTTTATGTTATAGTAAAACCATAAAAACGAAATAAAATACGATGACTCATGACTTCAGTGCACACAATCTGCAGCAGTAGCCTCTGGGGCGGAGGGAATGTGCAAACCCTGTGGGAAATAACCGGATGTTCCAGGGTAGCTGCTCTCATTTGTGGGACAAGACATCCACTTCTTTTTTGCTATTGTTTGAGCTGAACATCTCTCAGCAGTGGAAGTTTTGAAGCTTCGAAGGTGTTCGTGCCATCTATCCCTGCAGCCAGATAAGTCTTCACTTGCAAGTCACAAAGTGTCTTTTTCACTGACACTTGGCAGATTAACAACAGCACTTTACAACCACTGCAAAGTGCTGCGGTAGGTTAAAAAAGAAAAAACAAAAAAAAGGAAGACTGTTCATCTCAAATAGAGCATTTTGTTCTGCTGGAGATGACGCTGTCTAAACGTTCCCCAGTGCTTCCTGTCGCAGCAGATCCACACATCATTCACAACGCTATGTAGTCACTATGCAAAAACATGAAAGGAAAACCCCAAAACTAACAATGTGTTGCCTGTCAACAGTTTCAGAATTCCCTGCTCTGTTTGTGGCACTCATACATATTCAAAAACAGGTCACAGATATAAACTTTCGCTTTAAGAAGAAAAAGCCTCAATCATTTCTTAAAGCAGCTTGGCACTTTTGTTTTGAGCCAGTATTGCTCTGTTGGATGCTCTGCTGCAGATCTACAGCACCAGGACACTGTGGGACTGCCTCAATCATCTGGAGAGAGGGATGTTAATTGTAATGAAGGAAAATGTTGGCTTACGTCAAATGAACCACCAATGTGACTCATTGATGTGTTTTTAATAGTTTCTGAGTGACACAGCTCTGAGGCATGGACTTATGAGCTACGACAGGCATGGGCTTCACAGACAATCCTTGTTAGGATCACTTCACTGATGGTTTTGGTCTTTTCAATGGATTCACATTGAAGGATATCTTCAGCCTCATGCTGAAAGAGAATAAAGAATCACTCTGTGCTAAATTCAAAATTGCATAACTACATTTCTTTCATAGGCTTGCAGTAGCCTGGCCTGCTCAGGCACTTAGCAGATGGATTAGGTAGATAAAATAACCAAATATAGAAATTATATCAATACTGAATTAAACTTGATATTAGCACACATTCATTATTAAAGGACTGCAAAGGGATGAAGAGCAAAAGAATGTGATTGAAACATCTTTATGTAGTGAACTGTAGCCCTGAAGTCCTTTGACCTGAACCTGTGGTAATTCATCGGCCTCAACCCAATATGTTGTTTATGTCTTATTATCTGCATTCAGGTGAATTTAAATAACACTGTGACTAGAGAAGCATAATTCTATAACTCTATAACCCTGGTTTATGATCATTTTCCTTTTTAATGACCTCTCAATGGTCCTTCAAATCTGTGGGGTTCAACAGTATAATTTAAAAACACAATTATTCTGTTATTCACGCTTTTGCCCACATGAGAACGGTTATAAAATTAATCTGAACTCAAAATATCTAACAACACAATATTACACTGCTGACCCATCAGGGTGCCAGCAATTTAACAAAACAGAGGTAAATGTACCAGCATAGTACAAAACACATTTAAGTGCATCCATTTCTCGACGAGTTCACCAAAAGCAGCCTTTTGAATAGAAAAATGCCCCAGGCTGCTATAATGTTGAATATATATCACTGGATAAAGCTGGTTAATATTGTTGCAACTTGTTGTTTTTATCTCAGTCTCCATCTCTGCCCTGAATAAGTCTAAACGCACAAATTAATTTCCCAGTCAGACGATGCTGCTAATGACTGCCCCTCTGAAGGTTTTCCTTACATTCTTGAAATACTAGACTGCTACAGTTCTCAGAAATATCACAACGTAACACCTATTATACATAATTAGTGAGTTTATTAGCGCTATTAACCTACTTCCATTAATGCACAGTGTTAGTTTGCTGAGAAATTGAAATGGGAGGCATAATGTTCTCTTCAGATAAAATCCTAGTACTAAAAGCTGAGATACATCTATGCAGCTGCAGTAATGACGTTGATCTTCTGAAGTCTATCATACAATACATATTTTTGTGTAGGCCTACAAAACAGTAGAGAGTCATGATAAGATTATACATCTGTGCTGTAGACCCACTGGGTTTGAATGGCAACAGGACCAAAAAAAAAGGAAAGTGCATCTCCTGTATCCCTGTCCGGCGTTTCTAGGTTTGAACTTTGGAGGACAGGACCCAACCACATTACATACCATGACAGGAAAGGCACAGGCATAATTAATTAATGGTGCTATGACTTTCTGGCTCAGTGGAATTGCTTATTGGTACGCGTAATGGAGCAGAGTTATCATGAATGTTATTGGACACACCTGTGCTTTTCCTATGGCAACATGTCAGAGTGTTTTAATGCAAAAACAGGCCAAACGCCTTGTAAAGTCAGAGGAAATATATGGCCACATTATATTCACCTGGTGTTTCAGGTAGCAGCCTGTCCTTGGCAAACATACTACTGGAACAAAGCTGCTCTTCTTGTTCCATGTGCTCAGTATGGATTTGTTTAAATTACAAGCACCTGATAAGCAACTGAACTGTGATAGCCACCGAGCCTGCACGTCACCCTTTATCATTATAAAAAACATTAAGAACTCCAAAAAGTGTGAAAATGCACTTCTTTTTCAGTGTCCAATTTGCTTTCTTTGAAATATTTCACTACACTGTGCTCTTTTTAGCAGCCCAGATATGGCAATTACAGGAAAATGAAAGTTATATAGAAATATTTTTCATTAACCTCCAACTCCATCAAGCATTGAAGCACCCAAATTCTGGGGTAATAAAATCTGTCTCATTTAACAGTGTGACTACCTGGTGTAGTTTAAAGTTTGACTTGTGCCCAAATGCACCATTAGTTTTGCTCTGTGTGAGGTTCAGACTGTCTTAATTAGGGGGGCGGTGCAGGTTCACTCAGCCCTTCAGGTCCTCTGACGGCTATGCCTTCATGGGTTGCATCATTTGGAGGACCCAGCCCCTAAATTATAACTTAATGGTTGTTGTAATTACAGAGCATGACTTCAGCTCAATATCTGTGATCTTGCATCAGAAAAAATACACCCTTAATGTCCTCTTTACACAAACCACAGGCAGGGATCCAACAGTCAGTTACAAATTGGCTGTTAGACAGTCTGCTCTTTAAAAACACAGCTATCATTCTGGCTCAGTGATCTTGACAGCCCAATTCAATATATTCCCCTCACAATGCACACAGACATATTGTCACAACAACCTTGCTTGAGCAGTAAAAAAGTTATAGTTGACAGGATTCTGCTGTCTGTGGTGATGGAAAACACGGCCAATTGAAGTATAGCTGAATGAAACTTAATAAGAAACAGATGAAAAAATTGTGTGTGCTTTCATATGTGCTTGATCCACAACATGGATCATCTTCAACATTTGCTAGAGTTGTGTCAACGTCGGTTCAGTGATCATCCTCAGCATTGATTGTGGCATACAGACAAGTTAGAGACTGAAGGGCTGTTTTGTTACTGCCTCCACAAAAGTTTGAATTTAGAACACAGAAACTTTAAATAATAGTATTTATGACAAACGTCTGAGTATCATAATTCCCAGTGAATACTCTGACCCGTAATTTTGTAGACTATAATCTTGTCTTCACACTTACTAGAGAATCCAAAGAGGAATCAAATGACTCGTGATGAACATTCGGGAGAAGTTTAGATTATTTAACAAGTCTAAGTCTGTTGATATGTTGATGCAACTACAAATGCATTTTTCTTTTCTTTGATAGATTGGTGACCTGTTGAGGCTGCACCTCGCCTCCTTCCCAGATCTCTTTTCAGTCTTGCAATTTTCTCACCCAAGAACATATAATGAGTATATTTACATGTACATTTGTGGCAAATGCAAAGAGATGGGAGAGAACTACAGCATATTTTTGCATAAGAGGGCAAACCAACTATGCCACCGAGGGAATCAAGCCTCAGGAAATAAA
The DNA here is from genome assembly GCA_021432705.1 of Caranx ignobilis. Lineage (NCBI taxonomy): Eukaryota > Metazoa > Chordata > Actinopteri > Carangiformes > Carangidae > Caranx > Caranx ignobilis. The sequence goes on along the minus strand of MU269981.1, from coordinate 20,780,302 downwards.
TAAAATGTGATTAAAAGGTAATATTTCGAACTTTTCCACACTGAAATGTTTATATGTCTAAATGTTTGCCAGTTCAGTTCCCTGTTGGTCCAGGATGTCAGGTGTCTGCCAAACAGGGCTGGCAACACAGTGTTTCTACCAGTTTTGAATTTGGTTATGGACAGAGTGACACCTCTGCAAATAATTCAGCGGCTGGTAAAAATCTCCTGAATGCCTGGATTGTGAATCATCACAGACAATCAAAACAAAGGATAGCAGGTCTCTGCATGCAGCCCCTCCCTCACATTTCGTGTCCACAGTACAATATTGGCAGCACACTGACATTTATAATCACCTGCCCTATTTGTTTTGGAGAGGATGACACCTCGGTGGAGGATTCGGCTGCTGGTAAAAACCTTCTGAACCACAGATCATGAGGGAATTCAAACTGGGAGAAGCTGATAGCAACAGGCAGTGCAGACAACAACTCCAATGATCCCACAAACCCTGATCCCCTGATTTAGGGACAGCCTGAGTCAAGTCTGACAGAAGGAAAGACCTAAACCTAAATCCACTTGAGTACACTATCATGTACTCACTGGAGCAGTTGCAGCAGCCTTAACACACTCACACAGCAAACTGGTGAACCAGTCATGTATCCCAGCAAACCATGAAGGGACCTCACGCAGGGTGCCTTGCCTCTTCAGTTGACTGAGGAGAGATGCAGCTACACCTGTAATGGACTCAGTGACCCATTGGTTGAAATGCTGAAGAGCATTTTAAAATGGTTACAAAAAGCAGCATCTGAACAGGCTTGAAATATGATAAGCACTTATCACAAAAACAACACTAGGGAAAAACAAGAGCAGGTGGGGACCTACAGCGTAATTAGAATTATCCTCAATCTGCACATACAACAAAACAATTACTCAGGCGGCCCTACGTCACCACTGAGGTATGAAAGAGTTACATCCAGGAATATCCAAGCAAACATGCTAAAACACTGCCCACAGCTACCAACGACCTCATGATGCAGCTTCATGAGGAAAACAAAGTATGAGGCCATATATCACTGCAGTGTGAAGGAGGAGACCAAAATGGCAAGAGCAGGAGGAAGCCATTAAGCTAACAGATGTCTTAAACACTTAAACACCCCTGGCCTGAAAGGTGGAGCTAGTGAGCTGGCATGGGCTAGACTCAAGAGCAGTGAGGGGGAAGAGTTCCCCAGTGTTTCCTACCATACATTCATTAAATATTTCTTCTGTCATGTTTGCTGTGGTGGTTCATCTTGAGAAGGAGATGATGACACTATTTCTCCTTATGCAATTTCTATGATAAACAGCATCAAGAGTTCAAGAGGCATAGAAGGAGAGCAGCACAAATTGTAGAAGCTTAATAAAAAGAAAAAGTGGATGACAGAGATGTTTGCATTGCAAATGTCACAAGATTTAGGTCAACAAACACACGACTCAGTCACAATCAGCCTGATGTGGCTTTCACATAGGTCTTATTTTGTTGTGGTCTTTACGTTTGTGCTGCTTGCTGTCAGGTGAAAGTGGGATAATGTGTTGGCAATGCATGGCCTGACAATGATCTTAAAATGCAATAAAATGTTAATGCCTGTGTAGGCTAAAAGGAACCACTGTGGGCCACTCTCAATAAGCCCAATCCATCTGGGAGTGGCAGAGCTGCGTGCTCTCCATTCATAATATACAACACTGAGCCTTCTAATGGACGTGGGAGGATGTTTGCACAATAAAAACAATGCTGGAGCTGTTGTGGAGAAATTGGCTCATCCATTGCAAAAGTTAGAAATGTGCTACCTGGATAATCTACTGACGTTTCATTCAACAGATGTTTTGAACAGACGTTCAGACTGTCAATCCGACAAAACCCATCAATATTTATCAGCAGCACAACAGAGTCCACAACCACAACAAGCAGTTTTTGTGTTTTTTCATCCAGATGGAGACATAAATATCACAGACTGATACTATGCTACTAGCTGTAACTTCATTGAACAGCTGATATTAAAAAATGTTAAAGAGGACAGACTGACCAACACAAGCAACTGTGTTGCCCCTGAGCAAGACAATTAACCTCCAACTGCTCCAGTGAAACTTTACTGGGCTGTTCCAAGTCGTGTTGGTTTGTCTGTTATATACCCTTTGCCTCAGGCCAGAGCTGGCAATAACAATATGCTCCAAGGCAGCTTGGTTAGTTTAGTATATGGCAAAACTCCTTTTGGCTGAATATTCACTGCATGAGAAGTTGATGAGAAAGTAAAGTGTTTTCACCCAGCTTATAAAAAAGAAACATGAAAGATGTTGTTGTCTTAATGTTTTACCTCTATACCTACAGGCAGAAAATGTGATGTCTCTATGTCCAGTCTGAAATGTGAGAGCAGCATAGTTTAAGCCCATTTTGCGGAGATGGATTAATCCAAATAATAACTGCTGCAGATCCTTCCTAGATGCAGATCAAGATAAAAGGGTAAACAAAATAAAGATTTCCATTTCAACAGAAGCTGCAGGGTCCTGATTACATAGATTCTTCAATAAAGCAAATGGCATAGGTTTGATCGTCTGGTCAGCCACTGTAAACTGTGCATCACCAGTGTCTGTGTCAGTAAAACACCAAATCCCTGTCTGCTTATTAAAAGAGAAAAAAAATTAAATGGTGAATATTCAATGTTAGTATTATCTAAAATTCAGCATGACTTCGCCGTATTAACTCTCAGCTTGAATTACAAGCTGTTCATTTCTCACTAAAGACTCCAGCTCCACTCAAAGTGTGTCACACAGAAATGTTTTCATATACGGAGGTTTTTGCAGCTGAGCTCTTTTGTGACACCTGGTAAGAATGAACAAAAAAACAAAAAATAAGAATAAACCAAATCTCCTCAGATTACATTCGTCATTTCCTTCATTTTGTTTGAATCCTGTCTTGGATGCAGTATGAGCACAGACATAACACAAAGACATGACAGCTGTGACATGCAGCGCAGACCAGATTTCTGCACACAAGAAAACGAACAATCTGTGAGTCAGTATGGGATAGGCACGGGGAACAGACACGCATGGTGCAGAGTTTCTACATTTCAAATATGAGACAGGAATGCTGATTAACTCTTTAGATTGCAATTGGCTTTCACTGCCCTCAGCACAGTGGCTTAGTTTTTAGAGGAGTCCTATCATTAGGCAAACGCTTAGCATGTTGACTGGCAGAGTCTGACAGGAAGGCACCCCTCATTTCTCATTCCAAGGGTGTCTGTGTGGCCTAAGAAGCAAGCACAGTTGGGGAGTGACTCGAAAGCAGATTATCACTTTCATCCCCCCCAAAATCTTTGAAGCTATGCAACAGTAGGCACAGTCCTTGAACCTGAGACGTAAGAACCAGCCTTAAAAAATGAGAGAATCCACTCTGCTTTGTATTCAGTCTAAGTATCCTACAGAGGAAATGTAAATTCAAAATGCACAAGACTGCATCAATTTTCAGGTCGGTGCATTGTTAAAAGCAGGAACATTCATGTAGATAATTGGTTTGCATTGCAGTTACTGTATTTAAAAGCAAAAAATAGAGCGAAAGAACAGAGAGGCTGCTTTTATGGCACAGCTGAATTTTTAACTTCCCTTATCTTAAGGTGGCCAGGCAATCAAGAGCCTGGTCAGACATTTCTGGAGCATCTCAAGGATCAAAATCAATGGGAAAAATCCCCATGAAGTTCCTAATGGTTTTACAAATTCAAGGAGAGCTATGAAATTATTGTAAATTGTGGTGCACCCCGGCAGATGAATGCAAAAGGCAAGCTTTGGGAAGTTTTGTATTTAAGACCCAAATGCCCAGAGAGAGTGGAATTTAGGCTACGAGGAGATTCTCGAACTGCAAAACACACCATATTTCCAGTCCAGTAACTGTCTGCTTTTATGCATATTATGTATGCTCTGATAGAAGGTAAAATTAAACAGTGCCACAATTATTGAATGTCCAATTTTTAATAACACTGGGGTGTAAAATAGCTATCTATGATGTGACGTCCACTCAAATTGATACATAAAATGTCTCCTGACTAATGTTCACATTTGTCATGTTTTTCTTTTTCTTTTTTTTCTCATTCCAAAGCTCCAATAAATCAAAGAATTTGTAGATAGTTGCTCCGGCTCTCGTAGCAGATCTACATTATATTGGTCGCCCTGCTGGATGGAGCTTAATGAAACTTCATAGCCCGACTCTTACATGAGTAAATGAGAAATTAAGCATCAGAGACAGTTTCTCATTTCAGCCTAATTAAAGTTTTAATTGCTTGATGTCGAGTAACACAGCATCTTGAGAAAAAGCAGACTCACCATTAGGCACACCACAAATCAGAAAGAGCAGTGAAAACACAATCAAAAATAATTCACGGCAGCTCTTCTGCATAATTGGCCATGAATAGTCAACTCCTCCACATTTCTTAACAAAATGATAGGGAAGGGTCCTCTGCTTGAAACACACGCACACATGGTGTTTCATCTGTTGTGTGCCTGGTATTTTGATGATTGTGTGTGGTAGACATAATACTGCGACAATAAGAAATACAGTGGGTGGACAAAAGACCTCGGAGGCTAATCCTGTTGGTTTTGCCATCTTTAGGAATGTACATTTCACATGTCTGGGTTGAAGCTAATGGCTGCGGGGTGTGCATGCCAATCTCATTAGAGCCAGGTGTTGGGATTCAGCTCACTATTCCTCCCTTTCCTTCCTTGGCAGGGTGTACGTGCTGCCTAACACTAAGACCTGACAGTGGTTTCGCTCCATTTTCTCTCATCCTGAGCCCAGTGGACACCTGTGGTGACAGTAATTGAAGGCTCTCAGATCTTTGTGATCACTCGGCCCTGTTGTCCTGCAGCTACTGGTCAGCCTGTTAAGGAATACTGCACGGCCTTGTATGTTTTACATAAGTGCTCCTCAGAGTTTTCAGTCCTCGTTGTCGTCACCCCAAAACTTGAAGGGTATTTGTTGAAAAGTTTTTCATGTTATGCATTTTGTGATTCAACAAATGTAGCTTGGGGAGGGGGGCTGTATTACTCTGAGAAGGACAGCTAACACACAACAAGGACATATTTCAAACAATGTCCTTTGTGTCACATAGCAGTCATTTTAGCTAAATCTGGTTTCCAACGTGTCCTTGGAGGAGGGACAGACTGTATACTGAAGAGGTCCTTTCTTTGTGGCTCTTTAGCACATCAAACTTGACATTATATATTTTTTTAAATCGTATAAACTAGGTTATGTTAAAAAGCAGCTACATGAGGCTCAACTGGTGTTGGACAGACACCAGCATGCATGAGCATGCTAATGTGCTCACAATGACAGTTCTGTCATGCTAATGTTACGTAGGTATAATGTTTACCATGTTTACCAATTAGCATATTAGCATACATTTAATAGCACTAAGCACAAAGCATGAGCAAAGCTGTCAACAAGGTGTTGTGGTAAAACCAGCAGCTGTCCAAGTGACAACATGCAGTGGGTAACTGCAGGTCAGAAACCACTACACTTCACTTTCACTCGTTCAAGTGCTGAGGCTTGGATTGGGTGGAGTGGAGAGGACTTTTGAAAAACACTCTTGTTTTTGAATATTCGTTTTTTGTGCAATGCTTTAAAGCCATTGTGCAGAATTTAAAATTTTACACACAGCAATACAAAGCACTACTGCCTGCACCCCCCTGTGGATCTGACACCTAAATCAATAGGCTGACAACACAACATAGGCCGTACAAATTCTCACCAGGGTGCTGATGTGGGCAGACCTGGACCTGGACTGGCTGGACACATCTAGGCAGTGAAAGTGAACAAACAACATTATCCTCTTTATCACTACCACCACTGAGGTGCCCCTAAGCAAGGCCCTTAAGCTAAACTGCTCCAGTGGAATTTCTCAGTGGCCAGCAGGTCAGACTGTGGTTGTATTGGGCAGCTTCCAGGGACGGATAAGTGTAACTGTGCAAGTGTAAGTTAAGATGTTCCTGTAAAAATTGGGTTTATCTCTCAGCGATACTTCCATGAATTAATAAAAGAAAAAAAGAAGAAAAAAAAAACTAAACTAAACCAAAGAATGAAAATGTTTTGCTGAAGAGGAAAAGATCACCTGGGTAATAATCTTTGTGGTTCCATCTTTGGTAAATTTCATATAAACTTAATTATAATCTGATCTATTATTCATATAGAAATATTAATTACAGCTGTTTAAATTTAAATTAAATTTGAAATAAATATTGCATTACTCCCTTCAAGCAAAAATGCATTTCTGCAGCTGAAAGTTCACACTTCTCGACAAACGTTATATCCTGAGTACACATGAGCTCTACCGCAACTACATAAACAGCAAGTCCATCAAAAACCACTATAAATGTGCTGCACTGTGGCACAACTGTGTGTCAAATAAACCCACCATCTCAGAACTGCAGACTCATCACCACAATACAGTCAGTCTGCAAAGTGAAAAGTGAGGAGGAGTTTTCCCTTGCCTTGTCTGATGCATCCAGAATATTATCATGAATACCAGCGGGAAGCCTCATAAATCATCAGGGCCTACAGGACAAAGGAGATCACATGGCACCGGGGCGCAGCAGATGCTAAAGGGTTCAACTTTAGCGATGATAAGAGCCTCCATTTGGAGAGCTGGGTTGTGGGAAGTAGATTATCGGTACAAGCGAGGTCAGGGGATGGGAGTATAATTAATACTGTATGAGTTAAACCTATGACATGCTTCTCCTGCTACCCACTGCTATCTGATTTAAGTAGAAAGGACAGAGGAGAAAATGTGGGTGGAGAGCAAAGCACTGTGGGTGGGTGAGAACAGGGGGGGGGTGGAGGACCCTGTGAGGACTGAGGAAATGCTTCTCTCTCCCTTTTCAGGGCTCAGTATTGCTCTGTCTCTTCTTATTAGAAAGCTAATGCAACTGTCTGTTCTAATACTAGAGAGCAGCTTTTATTCTCTTTTTTTCTCCTTCGCAACCTTTTTCTATTCCGTTCAGCACTAATCTGTGCAGTGGCAGCAGATGATAAGACGGGGCACATTCGCTTACTCTCTGCACTTTTAACAAGCTTTGTCTAGGCTCGAGCCGTACAGTCGTTTGTTTCAACAACTTTCGAGTAGAATCCGAGACCAAAAAAAAAAAAAAAAGAAAAAAAAAACAGAGGAGGGGGTGCAAACTTTTCCAGGTGAATTTTACTGAGGAGTTCCTGTTGTAATTCTTTAGAGGTTTTCTGTTGATATTGCCCTCCAAAACCTGAAAGAAAGCAGCGCCTGCTTTGTTTTAAGCACAAAGAAGCCCCAGTTTTAAGGCCTTTGAAGTGCACAAAGTGTTGGAGCTTATAGAGGTATTGTTCTTTGGGAGAGAGGATGAATTTTAGAGTGAATTTAAATCTTCAGGCTTAACTTTTACTGGCACTTGTATTGTAAAGATCAAACATGTCTTACTGGACCTTGAATGCAAACTAAGAACCCACAGGCCAGAGAGAGAAGGAAAAACAGATTCTACAGACTTGTCTGTAGATAATTCTGATGTAACTGCTTTTCTTGCTTAATGGAATTGCAAAAGAACTGAGAGAAAGGCAATTAGCGCGATGATAAATTCACATTATATGCAGCTTCTAAGTTGTTCCTTGTAAGAACAGAAGGCTAATACCTAAAATGAAAGTGTTAGTTTCACATCATTGCTTCAGTTTCGCCTTTCCATGAATGACTGCACGTTGAAGCAAAGGTAACTATGGACAACAAATACAGGAAATATAGACTAATGGAGTGGTGTGCACACATCTGGGAGTTCATGGTAGCTAAAACCCAGAAATGTCTTCGCCAACACAACTTTAGAAACAAAACAATGATTCATTGTTAAATGTAAACACACATAGAGCAGCACCCTGTACCAAGAGTATGGTGTCAGTATGTTAACTGGTCACTTGGCTCCCACAGCAAAGTATGGTTTTACCATACTGTCTTGATGTATTTCATCAGTTTTGCTGGCCGCTCAGAATAGTGCTTCACATCCATAGTGTTACTTTATGTACATTTTCAATGCAGGCTCTCTTTTCCCTGCTTTTTGTCGTGACAATCAAACTTTCATGACTTACTTTGGTGTTGAATTTCCTCTAGCTCTAGCTCTCAGGGAGTGCCGTTCGCCAGAGGCGAGTCTAGGAATTTTTAACTGGGTTGGCCCAAGGGTGTCAAAAGGATTTCTACAGGTGATACAATGCATTTTCAATGTGCATGCACAGCGTGTGGAATTTTTTATATGCATTAATATTCTACGAGCAGTAACTAAAACATGTTTTAATAGGCTACATGCATACACAAATGGTATCCTATTTTACAGAGCCTCTGTAGTCAAGTGGCCTAATAAATGGGACCTTCTTCTTAGCCCATTTACAAGAGTTAAGCCTATTAAGTAGTCGAATGCTCTAGGCAAACCACCAAAACCCGGTTTCTATCTTCTTCAGAATTAATAATATTATACAGTATTTCTGTTTATCCCTCATCTGGATTAGATTGGTAATATGTTCATATCACAAGCAACAAATTCCAGGTGCCAATATTATCATATAAACAAATACACCTCCTCAGAGCTGCTGAGTGCATAACAGTGGGTTGAAGACACCTCGTCCTGGGTAATAAACACCAGACAATTCAGTTTGCATTGCAAAACAAGAGTATATAACAATCACATCTGTCATGTCAGTCCAAACTTGGTCAAAGTTAACTTTGTTTAAGATGTGATAAGATGGGGGTCTGATGGGTCAAAGTGCACACTGAAAGTATAATGTGTGTTGTAGCTGGTACCAGTCCGAGAGACTGGTACAATCCTACCACAAAGTGACACTTCATCTGGCTGTTTTCGGTGGCCTTATAAATCCAGGTTCCAGAAAATCAAGCTGGGAAGCTCGCCATCTGCAGGAGTGATGGATCATCCCCCTTGGTCCCTCTCACTCAATGAAACACATGTCCTGCAAAAACAGCACCGAGTCCTATAGTCTCTGTTCTGCTTTCCTCTATATATCATCTTACTTTTCTCTTATGTTGTACAATATCACACAGTTTCATAACAGTATCAAACTACATTTTGTTACCCTCTGATTCAATGTGTAAACACTAAATCACATTACAATTAGTATTCTAATACATTAACAGAGTTCAGAAAATTACAATGAAATTCATGCAGTATGCAGCGATATCTAGTTGAACAATGATCTTACACATCAAACATTAACAGGGAAAGCATACTTTTCGATAGAAACAGAGAACCTGTTCAGTATAACAGTGTAAGCCTGATAAAAAATAAAGCTTGACATCTTGACCTAAACATCTTGAGCAGCATGAGCAACCAGGACGCTATCACAAATCCACACTGGAGGATAATTCAAATTTCCCTTTTCTCCTTCATTAACACAGTGAATAATGCTATGGCATTAAAATCATAAGCATGAAACCCGTTCAATATTAGACTTGATATCCACAGTGAAACAGCCAACAGTTAAGCTAGCTTACCTGACTGACTGCTGATAGCTGACACCGGACTTCCCGAGCTTTTGGCATTTTCAGTTGAATGGCTACAATGTCGTCGTCTGGTTACTGTTCAGGTGGCAACAATGACTTATTTCCACTTATTTCATGCTGTTTTTCGTCTTTTATGATACTTGTTGTTGTTACACCACGCGACTACTTTGAGTTGCGTTCAAGACACGTCAGAAAATCTGAAATAATGGCGTTTGGCTCGGGAATAATTTTCGATGTAGTCTCTATCCCAACGTCTAAAAAGAATGTGACGTACAGTTATGTGGGAGATCTGCCCCCCCCCCCCAAATTTATGATGTCATAACAACTAGAATCATGGCTTACTCTTCACTGAGGGTGGTCAAGCAGTTAGCAGGTGGAAAACGCTGCTCTTCAACCATCAACTACAGGGCAGCCGTAAACAGGAAGTATTCAGATCTGTTAGCATTCAACAAATATGTGGAGAAAAAAAATGCACTTTTTTTGTTTATTTGATAAATGGTAAATGTATTGGTAAAAGTTTGAGAGGGTGGGAAAATGTTTCCCATTTCTGTTACACACTGCGAAAATATTCAATATTAAGTATAATACCAAACCTCATTATTTAATGTTGGGTGGAAGTTGTTAAATGGAAGAATACTTCATTGTTTAAAGAAATATTAAAATTCTTGTGTGCTATTCATGAAATACATTGTTTTACCATAGAAATTTTTGCCCAATTCAAAAAGCAATTCCTCCATATTTGCAATACACTTTTTTATTTCCCACAAGCTATTCCTTTTCTTGCATGTCCTGTTAAATGTCTTTCAGGAATATACTGCTAGTAGGGAAAACTTGATTAATATTTCTTTGAGTGAACCGATTCTGATACTTAAGACATAATGAAAATGAACCACTAAAATTAGTTTTTGGCTTTTACTTTTTTTTCTCTCTTTAACTTTGATTATTGCTTTGGTTACAACCTGTGGAGCAATTTAATGTTGATAACCCAGAGGTCATATTACCAATTTTTCCATAACATACTTTTAATTTATTTAGAAAAAAGTGCTAGCAGCTAATAATTCCAGTGGCCTGTACCACATAATTCTAATTTATTTTATTTCAAAATTATTTTGTGACAAATTAAGTTGCTCATGGCCCCTTAATTTAAGCAAACCTAAGACTTTCTATTCATTATGGGTGGAGGTCTCTCAGGTGGGCAAATTCCAAGTGAACGTGGGAACAGGTTTAAATATAAAGATAATTTTGTGTGGCAGAATTTACATTCACATTTTCATATGACTGCTTGTGGGGCTTCAAGTCCAAAGTCTGTGAACCACTGTTGTAATTTACAAACTTGTTGAAGTGCTCATGTTTAATGCAATATGGTGCACTGAGGGCAGGAATAGTGCAGTGATCTCCACAGCCTCCAGTATAAGAGTGGGTTAAGGAGGGGGGAGGTTAAGGTTTGGATTCAGATGTGTGCAAAGTCATATCACATTAGGCAATGTGCAGTCTTTGGGTAAAGTTACAAAAATGATGTTACTAACCTCTATACCAACCTTGCTGTTACATGTCCTTACATGTGAGAAACATACTAGTTGTGTCATCAGATTTGGAGCTGCCATATCCATTATATTCTGCCCTGGATCTTCACAAGCCTATCAGTGGCAGCACTGTAAGGCATGATAATAATGAGATTAAAAAAAATAAATTTTCACAGGTGACACTCAATGTCATGGAACTTATAACATTTATGGGGGCAGTCTGTGGCCAGCAGACACATTAAAACTCTTATGTCCTGTTGTGTGAGATATTGTGGGATCATGTGGTGCTCATAAAGAAGCTGGTTTGCTGGAGTGGATACCCCAGCGTGTCATTTGATACTTGTCAGGTCCTCTCTTGCCCTGGTGGCATGATTAAACTTTGGGAGAGTCATCAGATTTGCAGGCACTTGGAGATTAAGCTGATCTTAGACAATCCCTCAAGCAGAGGCAACCCTCCACCATTGTAATTTTATGCTAATAGAGATATATCTTTCACAGTGTAGTAGGCAGCAATCCCAAATCTCTCACTCTCTCTCAGACTAATTGTGTCTTCTTTTCTCTCTATCTCTCTCACTAACCCTTCCTCTTTGGTCCACCCTCTCTCTCTCTCTCCATCCCTCCTTTTTTTTTAGATTTATAAAGAAAAATCCCAGGGACACTATTCAGTCCCAGTCAATCTAACCAATGTGTGGGACTGTGCAGTTGTGTAACACTCTTCCAACCTTTTGTAAACACATTACAGAGGATATACTGTAGAGTATTAAAAGATCACACACGGTACTTAGAAGCATTGTTCCTTATCCTGTCATAGTTGTTTGTTTCCTCATGCATAAGCTCATGCTGTCCTCTGATTCAGTCCATTTTTAAATCAAGTGTTTCTCTGGGTTCATAAGTGCATCTTGAATTTTGTTAAGAGTCTGTTATTGTGTCAACACATATCTGAGTGGGAGCATGTATTTAGTGTATGCTACTCTGAATTCAAGTAAATGCACTTTCTTAACATTTTTATTTATTTATTTATTTATTTATTTATTTATTCATTTATTTATAATGGTCCAACAACAGGGATATAAGTAATTTTACATTTGGCATTCAAATGTATTTAATTGCATTTAGTGGGCCATGCTCAGGTTGATAAAAGGAAGTCTGCTTTTGGTCAGAAAAATATTACAGGTATGTTTACACATCTTAACTTAAAAACAGGTCAAATTAATCCAAACCTAAAAGAAGGGTTGGTACTAATCAGTTCTCAGATTGCATTTGACCAGTGTTTTCAATTACCTTACTTTCTATTAAACAGCATGAAAATGTACACTATAGTACAGGCTATACTAAGGGTCTATTTGAAAATATTCATCATCACCTTGAAAAAAAAAAAAAACGGTGATGATTATGGTTGTGAAAGAGATGAACATGAAATTGTCACCGTACAGGAACTACAGCCCCCCACATGAGAGCCCATCCACACCCCTGACCTCTACACCCTCACTCTCTGCCTCTCTACTTCAAAGACTATTTTCTGGACTGGAGCGAATACGAGAATATCATTATCATTACAAACACTTTTATTTGTGTAATATACACATGAGCTCAGAAAATGTATGTAAAAACAGCCACATACTTTCAACTGCGCCAACCCTGGTCATTATGTCCTCATCACTTTATTCAAGCTGCATTCAATTTTTGGCCCATATCCAGCACAAACATCTGGACTTAATGTATCTTGGGCTGTCTTATTGTTTTATCTTCATCTTCATCAAAATAAAGTAATGCAGCTGTTAAGAGATCAACAACACACTTTCCTTTCAAGTTGTGTATTGCATGACATAGTGGCAGAAAAGAACAATTGTGGATATGTCATTCTAGTTCATTATGGATGTGTTTTTTCTATCCTTTCCACAACAAAAATTTACTTCCAAAAATCAACAATGAACCCTTTGATGTGACTGTAACTTGATGTCTGTCACTCTTGAAGTTGAAGTTTATAGAAAATGCAAAACAAACAGTGACAGATGAGGACTGGCGCAGCATGGGGGAAAAGAAGTGATGGTTGAAATATTTCTGACTTCCTTCTGAACCACCTGTAGCATCAGCCAGATGGTGAAGTTGAAAGAGTGTGTGTGGGGAGGGACATCTCACTGATTATGTTCCTACTCACTGAGGGTGCATCTGGTGTATAAAGAGTCTGTTCATGCTGCCTCTCTGCGAGTGGCAACCACCACACTTTTCTTTTTTTTTTATTTCTGGAATGCTTAATATAAAGCACTGTGTTTGTGCAATGAATTAGGCATAATGAGGCAGTCCACAAAGATGTCAGGCAGCATACTAAGTGGCACAGTTTTGTTATTCAATCAGATATCATATTTACAGCTGAATAACTTCTGTGTTGTTTTTCAAATCCTTACATCTATAGTTTTATGGTGCAAAAACCCCAAATATTTGTGTTTACTTTGTAAGAGATAGCAGTATTCAGGTTTGTTTATTTGTTCATTTCTGACATTTTGCCACTGACATTTCTTCTTTCTGGTCCGAACATAAACAAGTCATATCTTCAATTCAAGAGTTCATTCTTGACTTTGGAAAGCTGACAAAGTAATCTGACTTTTTTGAGCTTTGGGCATTTTATTTTTCAATACAGGACAATCGCATATTATGCAGGACAAGCCAGTATTATATGGGATGATCTGCTATTATTATCATTTTATTCATCATGATAAATCATTTTTTGGGCAATTCCTGTGTTATGTCTGTGTAATAACGCACGTGGCCAACCCCAAGGCCACATGGCCACAGTGCTCTCTGAGGGAGGCTGGAGCCGGTGCGAGGCCCACACGTGTGGCCACAAGGTCACATGGCCTGAGTATACATGTAATATAGGATAATATTATGGTGGAGCCAGGCTTCAACCCATGTAGATGGATGGGTCAGCGGGTAAAGCTGTTGACTTTGAAATGAGAGGCTGGGGCTTCAAATCCCACTTACGCAGTATTATACGGGATGGCTGGCCACCCTAATGTAAGTTAGTGGCTGGCTAGCCGAACTAGCTATCACCCCAAAAAAACTATTATAGTGAGCGCACCTTGTCTGCTGACTGTGCTCTTGGCCCCTCTCTCTCCACTCGTTTCTGGTATCCCGATTTATGTTTTGGCAGTAGTAACCTGTTTGGGCTATATTAACAAATAACTGTCTCAAGAGTTTGCAAGGGCTACTGTTGCTCCAGCATGGACTAAACCATTTTTTAAAAGAAGGCAAGGGGTCATTGCTTGGACAATGTATTTCATGAATATTGCATATTTGTGGCTTTGTTTGATGCTGATGCAGCATTAGTATGAGTATTAGTCAGGGTTGCAACAGCCTAGGCAATGGCCCTGTTGAGGCCGCGGTGCAATTTTTACACCCACTGGCTGCAGCCAGCCGGCAGGTTTAAACTTAGACCCTTCTTACTATGAGGCAACAGTGCCAACCACTGCACCAGACATGTGTTTGAAAAATTGAACTTACTATACTGAATATACTGTTTGAATAATAATTTGTGTCTGGCATGGTTTCATCAGAAAAAGTTAAATTTCCTTTATTCCTTTTCCCACAGTGAAAACTCCCAAGACATCTCATACTTCACTTTAAAGTGAATTCTCAGTGTAGTGGAGGTTTCAAGTTTCCACTTCACACTTGTGTAAGCTGCATCCTGGATCACAATTTGCTCCCAGATTCATTGTGGTGGTGACTCTGTACATGCATCATTCTGCACAGTGAAGGTCAAACACTCAAGTGAAGCCACAGTCACATTGCTGATGCAGAGGGAGCTTTAAATTGCCTCCTTTGAGCACATTAAGAAATGCTTTTCCACACCAGCTTAAAAAATGAATGTAATGTGTAATAATTTTAATATCTTCTTCAGGCAAAAGCAGTAGTTCAGTGTGAAAATTACAAGTTACAATGATATGAAGAAGAACTAGGCTGAAATAGGTATTCTATTCAGAGCTAAAAGAAGAATGACATACATATAAATATGACAAGCCTAATGAATGCTATATGAATCAACAGTAAACTGAAAGTAACCGAACAGCGGTGTGGTGTAAGAATACAGCACAGAGATAGTCATAGCTTTTATTGGCAATGTTTGAACTCAACACAGCTTTTCCTCTGACAAAGATGACCTGTGTCTGTGACAGATATGCATATTACCTAAGAGGTTTAAAATAAGCCCACAATACAACCCAGGTCTTTCACTTATGGAGTAAGAGGAAAGATTGTACCAAGTTAGGAAGCATGGACCAAGAAGGACCACTTATGATTTTTTATTTTTTTTCTTACATCTACAAGGCCAGGCTGTGGTACAACTAATGTAACTGATGCAGGAGAAATAAACCACATTAAGCTCCCAATGAAAAAAAAACACTTAAAGTACAAAGTAAAAACAGTCCCTTAGGTGTGGAAAATGAGGCACAATAATACAGTGCTTTTGAATCAATAGAACACTAAGACATTTTAAGAGTGTTATAAGGGGCGCTGCCAAGGGCTGATAAAACCCATGACCTTCTGTGTTTCACAGAGACTTCATATCAATGTATAGGAGAAAGGGGTCAGACATTGATAACTCACTAATTAATAAAGCTAATTGATAATAATAAACCCATCCTTCACCTGTGTGACATATCTGCAAAGGAAGGAGCTCCAACGTGTCAAAACATCACAGCTGAAAGCTTAAGGGAGCTCTGATTGCAGTGTGAGGGTTTTTCTTCTTCTTCTTTTGTTTTTGGTATCCAGGCAACTCACCTCGCAGTCTTGTGAATGTGCGCGTCTCTTGTAGCTTATGGCACAAATGAGTCTTGAACTAGACAGCTGCAACAATCCAATGAATAATCCAACATAAACACTGAACATCATTTCATAGAGCTACCCACCCCCTCCCAATGCAGGCCTAATCATTTGATTTCACATACCCTGACTGCACAATGTATTAACACATCTCGCTAATGTTGCACTCCCTCTCTGTCTCCTCCTGCGCCACCAGGCTTAAAAAAGATTCCATCTACGTCTCTCCTCATGAGTGAAATATGAGTGAAATCAATTAAAAATCATAACCTTCACCTTATCAGTCTATTTCATGGCAAGAGCAGGTGGTCCTCATACTTGCTGCTTTCTGTGTATTTGAGGAGTAGCATGCTTATGCTATTTCTGGGCTTTAGCAATTCAATCCTACATACACAGCCACCATAGAACTGAGGCTCTAATATGTGATGTGATGAAGAGGGAAAACTCAGAGCTGCTCCATTGGCAGTGCAGCTCACTGAAGCAGCAGATATGATTTGTGGACTCATAGAAATGATGTGTAGTATTTCACACCCAAATGAGCTTTATTATATTATAGGGCACATTGTCATCAATCAGAAAAATATCCATTTAGTCGTCCTGAATACATTTTGTGTCCGATGGGGAAGTTTTTTTTTTCTGTTTAATTCATGCTCAGTAACTTGGTTAAAATACATAATTATAAACTGAACTCTCCAATAGTGCAAAAATAATGTGTGTGTCTGTTTTGTTGTTTGAGATTTTCCTGGAAGATGTGACTGTTCCTGGTTTTGGAAAAATGACAAGGACAAGGAACCTGCAGTGTAGTAAAACTGCATCAACCTTTTTTCAACCCTTTTTCCAGGATTCTTCACATCTTAAGTTGCATTTTTGAACCCGGAGCTTTTGAGTCAGTATCAGAGGGGACTGTGCGTGCTGTGATTTTGATTCTTTTGATTTTAACTTGGCATACAGTTGAACTCTGGGCTGTTAACATGAAACACTATCCTTTCTCCTCAGGCATTCAGAGAGGTGAAGGTTACAGAGCTACGAGAGCATGAAAGACCATTCAGGAGTATATCATGGCTGTTCTGCAGGCATAAAGTGTCTGCTTGTGTCAGCCTTGGATGGCACAGTGTTGTGCCTTAGCTCTGACACTGAACCTGTGGGCCTTATACAACCTGCTAAGTACTGTATTTGCTGTGCAGTTTAAAGGTAACACACTCTGGTCACAGTTAATACAAGTCACTTTAAGCAGGCTGTTTTTTCTACAATCCAAAGATTTGTTTTCCACTTTAACACAAAAGGCTCACTGTATTTCTCAACTGTTTGTCTGTGGCACAAGAAAAAGTGGCAGGGTGGCATAAAAAAAAACAATGAAAAGAAGGAAGTATTCACTGAATCCCAAGCTGCTTGTTCATTTAGGCACCACCCCTAAAATGTGTCTTCATCAGCATCAATTTCATGACTTGATACAAGTGAATAAGTTACACTTTATCCTTTTGGCTGCAGTACCAAATAGTTCACATTCAGCTCGTGTCACTATGCAAGGATGTGCACAATTTCGTCCTCTTGCAGCTGGTTACAGACAAATCTCTGCTACATGTAGTCTTTGGTGGGCGGGCTGTATTTGCTGAATCCTCCAAGTCTGGAGAGAAAGTTCCTGACAACAGCAAGTAGAGATAATGTAGAGTAGGAAAAAATGGACTTAATATGAAGGGTAACAGACTGCAATAAAGTCAGTGGTTGAATTTACAGGAAGTTAGTTCATATTCACCAAGGATTTATTTACTTTTTATTGACTTGGTTGTGTGTGTTTACGTCAGCACAATTGAATATATGCAAGCTCTGCCTCCGGAGTAATTTGTCCTTTTTTTAACAATGCAAGATGGAAAAAAAGCCCTCATAACTCAGCTCACTTTGATTGATCTAAAAAATTTAAAATTAATCTAGTGGAGAACTCTCTGGCTAATCTACACAGGAGGAAGAGAGACAAATAAAAGTCCACAGTAGTCATGAATCTGAATAATTTCTTTGGCATGTAAAGATTGATTCATGTGGCGAGAAGAGATGGAAAATAGAAAACAAGAAAGTGGTATCAATTCATGGCTGTATTTGAAATGAGTGCAGAAAGTAGATCCCAAGGACTCCATAAGGTTTAAAGAAACTAGTAAGAATTTTAAGACAAGCAAGCCTCGTAATCGAAGTTTAGAGTGAACACAGTTTAAAATTGCAAGAAGGAACATTGCATGGTCAGCAGGATGCCAAACCGGAGGAATAAGTAATACCTCAATGTCCACCTCAAGCCCTCTTTGACATATGGCTACGGATGGATGCAGCAGCTCAGACTTGTGGCCTTTCGTTTATAGGCTGGCCTCTTTCCACCAGGTCACCGCCTTTCCCATGAGGGTGCAGGCCTCATGACTGACTGGAGGGTACAATCAGAAGAGACTGGGAATTAAACCATCAAAAGAGGATGACCAGGATTGAAATGACAGGTGCACAGGTCCATGCCACTTGAGGCTGCTCTCTTTCCTTTTATGAACAGACATTCCTGTGTATATCAGAGTTCAAGGCTGTGTGTGTGTATGCGCGCGCTAGCATGTCTCTCTCCGTACGTCTTTGTGCTGTGCTCGAGTTTTTTTCTCACGGTTGGAGCATCAGGGAAAATCTGGCAGTGTATCCTCTGGAAGTCACGCTTCTAAGAAGTAAACAAATATTCAGCTGAATTAAGTTTGGTTAGAGGCTAAAATGAAGTTTGATGGTTGCAGTAATCATTAAGTTTATGATGAATACAACACTTCTTTCTTAAAGGTAGAGTCTGGAGGTTTGTTCATTGCCGTTTGTAAACAAAACATTCAAACTGGGCCCCTCCTCTCGGGCTCAACCGTGCACACCTCCTGCAGCAGCAGCAGCAGCAGCAGCAGTTGTCAGGACTGGAAAGAAAAGGAGATACAGTCCAAGTAAAGCACTGGAGCTGCGGTCCTATACCTGGCCTTCACCAGCAACGGGGGCCTCGTTGTGAGCTGGGAAGCGGGTGCTAACAGTGGATGCTTGCCACTACCACTAGCGTCAAGCTAGCGGGTGTTAGCCATGATGGATAGCATTCGCTGCTACCACTCACTTGCATCCGGGGACAGCTAGCGGGCCTAGCAGCCCTCCTACTTGTGCTGCACAGAACTTTACCTGCTCTGTCACAGGCTGGAGAGAAAACACCGACTCTCCACCCAGAAACTTCCACGCTCACAACTAAACACAGCAAAAGACCAAAATACAGGTGTGGGGAGGGCACTCTGCAGACACAGTCACCACCACACAGGACAAGAAGGCCATAGGTGATGATTAAGCCGGATTTCATCTGTATAAGTCTAGTGTTTATTTTTGAGCAAAAACCTCCAGACTCTACCTTTAATGAAAATGAGACCATTGAGAGTATTGGAAAAGATGAATGAATACTGCAGCCAGACATACAGTATTCTCAAGTGATTTAATGCCTGTGCACAATGAATCTTGAGACAGGTGGTGCTGCAAAGGATCCACTCGCTGGATCCTTCCTTGCTCGGGAGTCAAAGGACTCATTTCTTTGTTGCAGCTGACAGATGCTTCCAAACAGGACAGACATGTTGTCTGTCCTCTTCAAAGCTCTCACAGAACACAGACCTCACAGAGAGACACAGCTTCTAGCTCCTGATTCCTAAAAACGGTTTTATCTGCTATCTGCTGAGGTGATTTAGATACTTGACCTGTTGCACTACTATATACATGTAAGTTATGTTTCTGTCAGTCATGTCATCCGATGTCACCTGTTCTTGGAAACACAAATTTATGGACCAACTTCAGCCACAATCCACCATAAATCAGACAGAGCCTGGCAACAAATCAGCTGAGGGAGACTACAGAAACATCCAGGCAGCATGGTGTCTATATATATATATATATATATATATATATATATATATATAGGTGAGATAAATGTAATGTCTTTTGTGTAGCAGTGAATATTCTCGAGGATTAATGTCCATCTAAATCATGCTCTTGGGTTTCCCTACATATAGATAACAGTATTGGTGTAATGTGATAATAAAGTACCTCCTCTCAGACAAAACCAAGGAAATGAACAGTATGTTAGTGCCAGATAAGTGAATCCACAGCTGTAGTTGTACCAGGTTACCAGGAAACACACCAACACACACACACAAAAAAAAAAAAAATCAAATGACTCTTCTCTTTTCTAACAAAAGACCAAAACCTGAAAACCTGCTGCCAAAACGAAAACTGGAAGGTTGACAGCTTAAGACAAAATAAAGCTTCTTTTTCCTGGAAATGTCTTCAGCTCAAAGAAAGTGAGCACAAAAGGTCACTCCACCTTTTTGTCTCTTCTTGAGAGATGTGATTCTTTTGAATTTTGGCAACATCAGTGGGTTTTTGTCACATCTGAGATTCTCCTGGCTCTACCAAACAGAGAGAAATTTAAGAAGCATGTGTGAAATTCTGACAATCACAGACTCAATTCTCTTCAGTGGTTTGCTCGTGATACAGTGTCAGCTAATGAGCATCTACACTAAACTTAACAGAGCTTTTATCTCTGTTGAATGGCTCCATAACTCTCTTGTCTCATTTAAATGCAACACTGACAAATGTAGCATGAACTTTCTTCAACGAGCACAAGAGTCGACAGACAAACAAACAGTAGGAGGAAGCAACATTTAATTACATACTTTGCTTTACTTTGCTAAAACAGTGCAATTTAACGTTGAAATAAATGAAATTTGAGCTGTAATCAGAAGACGCATCTCATTTGGTGGATTTACAAAGCAAGCTTTCAAGAGCCAACCCTGTTCTAATGTGGAACATAAGAACGGCAATCAACAGTTTCTATATGTTGAATATAAGTGAGTCTGCAATATGAATGACTTCCTCTGGGTCCATGAGGGGCTTTATGCCCCAGAAAAGAAGGAGAGCAATGTTGCATAAGACATGAAAGGAGCTTGTGCTTAAGCTTGAAGTAAAAAAGGTTCTGTACAGTTGTTGAACCAGAGCAGAGTCCGTCCTTTCAATGCCTTTTGCCTGAATGGTAGAGCTCATTAGAAAGCTTCCTGAGAATATGACACTTCCACTTCCACTATAGAACTTCCTCTGACCCTTCTTCACTTATTCTCCAACGAAACAATTAAGGGTAAAACATAATTTCTGCTCTTTTCCCAGATAGTGTCTCTTTTGAAAACCATTATAAGGGTGGTAGAAAATGATGTAGAAATTCCATGGACAGACTGGAAGTACTGTATAATTAAAGGCCCAGTCTGTGGTCTAAATCTAAACCAAAGGGCGACTCCTCCACTGAAATTCAACACACACTAACATACACACACACACAGGAATGGAAACCCACAGAAAACAGGCCCATTGGTCGGCTGTTCAAGCAGCTCATTACGACCCATTAGTCAACCTCTGGTGGCTGGAGTAATTATGATAGGATCAACGAAGGAAGTCGCTCTGATGTTATAGAGCGACAAAGTCCAGGGAGGGAGTGGGTGAATGGATCATCTAACTACACAGTGCAGTTGGGCTCAGGAGACTGTTGCTCATGTCACATTTCACAGCGTTATTTCTTTGCTCTGTGATTACACACCCCTAACCCTATCTTCATTATTGTAACCATGACAACGATTAGGTTCGCTGTGCTTCACACTGATACACTCATTGATTCTCCTATCTTTTAATACCTGATCTAACACTATGTTCTAGTATCCTTGTGCAAAACGTTTCTATTATATGGAATTATATTTTTAATATGTTTATGGCTTTATTGTATTAGTGGATATTAATACTAGTGTGTGTTGCACACTTTTTTTTTAAATGATGAAAGCTCAATATGTAAACCAGTGATTAACCATATGAGGTCAAAGATTCACCTATTTACATAAAGACAAAGAATATAGTATCATCTACATGATGATGTATGTTCTACATGATTTATATAACCGAGTTATTATTTTTAATCAGCGTTGTTTACATGCAGTGCATGACAAGATTTAAACCTTGCAGATGAATAGACAATGGTAGAGATATGCTTCAGGTTTTACTGTTTAATGTCATGAAGCAGCAGTTACCAGCTGCCACTTTATCCAATGGAAAAGTTCAGCATCTTGAGGGAGAAACAACAACAACAACAACAACAACAACAACAACAACATTCAGGCTGTGATTAAAATTCTCGACCCAACAGTGTGAAACTGTCCCCCTTATATCTGATGTCTGATGATGTTTACCCATCAGCCAACTGGAGTGACAAAACTGATGAACTGGAAAGTTTGCCCGCTGAAGGCCTCTTGTTGCATCCGTGAGTGGCATCACTGCAGCCGACTGACCATTATTTCTCAACAGTCGGGCCAGTTGTCGTGGTGATATTCAGCATCATTAAGGCTGCTGTGTCTCTGTCTTAACCACAACTAAGAGGCAAACTATTTGTCTCATCTAAAGTGCAATTGGCAAGAAAAATGATAAAGATTTTTTGTCACCATTATGGCCACAGTGAAGCTCAGTCCCTGTCACTGCCAGTCCCTCTGTGAGCCTTGGCAGGGTGCAGGCTGCCATTTGCCATGTGGACTTTTTTGCTGCAGCTGATGCTTTTCACCTGATGGAGAGAGGCTTGAGTGGGGGTGGGGTGGGGAAGTGGGGATGCTACACATGTGGTTCCTGCTACCCTCCCGGACCATATATATATATGTATGTATGTATATATATTTTATAGTGCCACAGTCAATATTTTTCAGGATGTGATTACATCCTTTAACTTGAATCATTGTCTAAAATAATCCCAGTTCAAGGACACTGTGGCCTGATTATTTTCAGCTGCATGGTTGTTGGAGCTGCCTTATCATCATTTTAAATTGATACTAACAGGAAAATTTAAATTGTTTAGCTGTCGATAGCTTCGAGTAAAAGTAAAGTATTCATTTAAAGGATGTGCTTGGCTGTGTTATGCTTTACATTCAGATCTTGGGCATGATCTTCATAGCTTTGTCAGATAGGGGCTCACAAAGCACAACTCTGAGGTCTGTGAACAGGTGATCAATCAGAACAGGCAGACAAATCCAAAGGGCCGAGGCTAAACTCTTGATCAAAAAAGAAGAAAGAGGACCTGTCACATGACACAGGGAGGATGAAACAATGAGACTCAGGTGCGACACATTAGGGCGGCGTTTGGGAAACACAAGGTGGCAGGAGCTGGAAATCTGGCAAGAGAGGAGAGACTAGACCAGGCATGGGCAAACTGTTCCACAAAGGGCCGGTGTGGCTGCAGGTTTTCGTTCCAACCAAGCAGCAGCACACCAGACTTGAGTCATCCAATCAACTGGTCTCAGTCTTCAGACAGTTGATTGGTCAAACTGTGTGCTCTTGGTTGGCTGGAACAAAAACCTGCAGCCACACGGCCCTTTGAGGAATAGTTTGCCCATGCCTGGACTAGACAGACACCATGAACCAAATGAAACATAAAGTTACAACCAAACAAGAAACAGAAGGTAGCCTAAATCAGGAGAGGACCTGATACATATTGCTAATAACAATATATTCACCAAAATAATGATTTAAATCTCAGAACCTGGTCATTGATGTCCAATCAACCCTTTGTCTGACACATTATATTTATATTTGACTAATTTTCAACAGCAAATATGTTTTTTATTAGGATGTATTATTGAGACTAGATAAAATATGTTGTGAATTCATGTATTCGCTAAATATGTTAATACAGAAAGGAAGTTAAAGATCGTGGTCTGGTTTAATAAACCAAGGTACAAAGGTCCATAGTGACCTCAGACATAATGTGTTTATCAACATGTAACCAAAACCATGACCTTTCTCTAACCGTAACCAAAAAGCCCCTGTTGCTCAAACAAAACCACAGACGAGTGTGACATGTGTTTTGTATGGCCGTCATCCACCAACCACCATGTGGCAACTGGCTCAACTGGCTACTATTGATAAATGTGTCACTTCACTCTGTCAAAAAATCACTGCCTCTGAGTAGAATCCAGTCGGCAATTACTTTGCCACCACAACACACAACATGTTGTGTCTCAGACTTCCTTTTGCTCCTGAAACTGCTTCAGTTCTTCATGACATGAATTCCTGCAGAGGTTAGAAACCTTCCTCTGAAATTCTGCTCCATGTTGACATGATTGAATCACATTGTTTTTTGGATGCACATTCATGCTGCCTATATCCTGTTCTGCCCCTTCTCAAAGATGCTCCTCCTGATTCAGACCTTGTCTCTTGTGTTTCTTTGTGACTGTCACATCCCCTTGAGGTCTAGGGGATGCAGGGAGTAACATGGATGGATGCAGGGAAAGGAAAACCGAGGAAACTGAGAGACTGGCCCACAGATTGACAGCACATACACACACCCAGCACAACAACACTACTAGCTGTAATAATGACATACTGTTTTATCATGCAGTTTGTGGCCATATATGGAAACACATGGTCAGCAACAACACAAACATAGTCTGTATCCCGATGACAGATTGATATCATGGAGTCAAAAGTTTGCAGGAAATACTCCGTACACCACCACCAGTCTTGACTGTTGACACATCAAAGGTTGGAACGAAGGACTCTTGTGTTTGATGCCAGATAGTGACCCCACCATCTTCATGCATCAGCAGAAATCCTGATTCACCCAACCAGACTAAGTTTATCCAGTGTTCAGCAGTCTAGTTTTGGTGAATCTGTACCCAGAGCTTCACATTTCTGTTCTTGGCTGTCAGGAGATCTGACGTGGTCTTCCGCTGTTGTAGTCTGTCCACCTCAAGGTTCGATATGCTGTTCATTCAGAGATGCTTTTCTGCTTGCCGCAGCTGTAAACAGTGGTTATCTGAGTTGCCATGGCTGCGTAGCATATCTCTCTGCTTCAACCAGTCTGGTCATTTTCCTTTGACCTCTCTCATCAACAAAGCATTTCTGTCCTCACAACCACTGCTCAATTGATGTTTTTTTCTGTCTTTTCTTTGGCACAATTCTCTGTAGAAACTCCAGAGACTGTTGTGGTGCCTGAGAAAAAAAAACCCTGCAGATCAGCAGTTTCAGAAATACTCAGACCCAGCTCGTCTGGAACCAATGGTCCTGCTACAGTCAAAGTCAGTTAGATCACATATTTTCCCATGCATTTGTTCGACATCAACTGAGGCTCCTGACCTTTATCTACAGCACAGGGTTTTATGTAGTGAACAGCTGCCAAACCATAATTGCATGAACAGGCAAGTGTACAGGTGCTCCTAATAACATACTTGGTGATTGTAACTGGGAAAACAGTTTAGTTGCACATAAAAATAATTTCTAGCAGATATACTGTATTATGGTCTGACTAATTGTTTCTTGCCCCAGTTGGACCTATTGGAGTACATTGTTATCAAAACTAATAAATTACAAGTTATAATAACATAAATAAAGCCAAAGCTTTCATATACTGTAATAAAACGCAACATGTGGGTTTAATTATTTCAAGATATACACATAATTGCCAATAATGGGTGAAATTGTTAGCCTAGTTGAAGAAATACATGTTATTTCTGTTTAATTCTAAGGGAATTACTAATAGGCTCCTTAAATAGCAGAGCAATAATCAAATCAAACTGTTAAGTACTGAAAAGTAGAGTCAAGCAATTATCGCAACAGGGAGGTCTTGACTTGTACATTCAGGGTTGGTAACTGTCTTTCCCTTTATTGAACAACACAGAGAAACTTCATTTAGAGCTCCTTAACATCCCCAGTTTTTTCTACTGGGGAAAATGGGCACATCAACCCACTGAGAGGGGAAGGGAAGAACCAATCAGTCAACTCCCAGGCACCTGTCCAGCCTCAGCTTAATTGAGATGGGTTTCAATGACAGAGCATTAGGTTACCTTGACATCCTTTACTCGGTGGCAATTCTGTGTTGTTTGCCAGGTGAGCAGCAACCCTAGTCACGTAATTGCGACCACAGTCATTCTCCCCTCCACCATAACAGTATACTGACCTATGATGCATTATCACATTAAACCCATTGGTCATGTCCGTGCAAATCAATCCAGTTTAGAAATTTAATCTGTTGAGTCTGGTGGTCTGGGACAAGACGAAACCTGCAGCAGCTTTAACCACATTAGTTATGTGTGCCTATTAAAGTTTAATGGTCATGGAAGCTATTATATGGCCCTATGCTTTAGTCTGCTGTTATTGTGTACATGTGTCACCCCATGATGCCTCGCAGCCAAACACTGCAAAGAGGGACATTAAGGAGACATTAGAGAGTCTGTTTGCCAGGTGCTTTGCTTCAAATGTCTTTTGTCCATTTTTTTCTTGCCATGAAACATGCAGCACAGTAAGTGGCTCTTATTGCAAGAATAACGTTTCTTTAGTTTCATTAGATGGAGCAGAATGGTTGCTTATCTCATGCCAGGTGCTAATGCGAAGAACAAAGCTTTATTGTTACTGCACAGTCCTAATGACTGCAATGTCTCTGCTTAATATGCAACATATTTGCTTTTATTTGCATATTTGACAGGTACTGGTCTGTCTAGGATATCAAAGCTAAACTCACATAAAGTAGAACTTCAGAAACATCAGCATGTCTTTCTCTCTCTCTCTCTTTAGTCAACCCAAACTTCTCCCCAAACCCATATTATTTCTGAACAAAATCATAACAGAGTGTGAAATTACCCTGAGGCCCTTACTGTCTGTGTTCTGGGACTGAACAGGCATTTGAGGGCACTGGTGCATTCTGAATGGCTGCATGCTGGGCCTGTGCCATCTCCGAGGATTACATGAATTAGAATAAGGTTTGCTGAAGATATCCTGCACACTGAAGGAAATTCACACAATAAGTGTTTTTGCTCAGTGGGTGCATTTCGGTCCAAAGTGGATGACACAGTTGCCGAGCGTAACCATGTTGTGCGTGGTGTAATGACCCAAATGAAACATATTAAACAATGCACAACATCTGAGGGAACTTTGTGCTTAAAGATCTCATCAGAGGTCAGACTGCAGGCTATGGAAAAACTCCCTTTCAAACCAACACAGCATAGTGTTCTTAATTCATGGGAATATTAAATACTGTTAGATGATGATCGCTTTTGTAATTTAGGAGAAAAAAAAACTAAAGATTTTTTTTTTTTTAACATTTGTTGTCATGGTTCGTCTCTGGTCTTCCATGTCTTGTCTTTGTATGCTCTCCCTCTTGTGATTACCTGATGTGTCTCACCTGTGTCGGATTGCACCACCTGTGTCTTGTTCCCTTGTCTTTATTTCCTCTGTGTTTTCCCATTGTCCTTGTCGGACGATCTTTGTGTGTCCTGTTGTCCGTGCCTTGTGATTAATTGTTTTCCCTGCATGTTCCTGAGTTTCTTCACTAAGTTTATCAAATCCCTTTTGTTTCACCCACCTGTTTTTGAGAAGTCTGCATTTTTTGGGTCCAGTCCTCTGCTAAATGTGACAATTTGTGTTGCAGCTGGTATTTTTTTTAACCTCATCCTCATTGTTATGTTAAGTGAGGCTTGATATAATTGCCTGCATTGCATGTGCATACCTTTTTTTTTTTTTTTTTACATTACTATAATGACCTTGTCTCCACATGCAGATGCTATTTTTTCCACAGGTGTGTGTGTGTGTGTCTGTGTGTGTATGTCATATTCAGATTATAGGTCTTCTATTTGTTTCTTAAAATCAGCCAGATGACAAAATGTGTAAATCACGTGGTCAGTTGTCTGCTCCACCTCATTAACATGGGCGCTGAAATTAAAATGCTCTGCAGCACCTTGTGTGTTCCCAGCCTTAAGCTAACCAGCTGCTGGCTGTACCTGTACCTTCATATTTCATGGACACATACGGGAGTGATATTGATTTTCTCATGAAACTTTGAGCCAGAATGCAGAATGAGCATATATCCCAAAATGACACTTAAATTGCAATAGAACATGTGCCTGTGTATATTTAATGCAGAAAATCATTTTTGACCCTTTGCCACATTCTAGAAAATAAGTTTAGTTGATAGTGTTATTAAAGACAGTAAAGTGAACTAATATCCTGCTAATGTTGTCTATTTAGACAAGAAATCTCTGGAGACTTAGCTTAGCTTAGCTTGATCTTGCAGTCATTTCACTGAGCGTCTCAGTGAAACAGACACGACAGGTGCATGCTCACATGCGTTGCAACCACAATAACCTCTGTGCTATCATGCAATTGCAAACAGAGCCTTGTCACTGTGAACTTTTTGGCCACGCTATTTTCACTGTGCTGAAGACCTACAAAGAGAAAAATAAATAAATAAACACAGACAGAGAGCAGAAGGCTTGGGGGCTGATAAGGACTGCCACTAGTATTGTAGCCAAGCTAATTAGCCAAAAGGAAATTGGGCCCCAGTCCATATCAGTTAGCTCCAGAGAAGCCAATCTCCTAGGGACCCCTCAAGGTGAACAGCCATGGTACTGGCTGCCTGATATCGACAAACATTACAGCTAAGTGGGTTCAAGTGAAATTTGAAGGCAAATGAAGTATCCCCCCTTTCCCCCTGGCCAGTGTGCCAGGAAGCTAGTTAGAGCCATTTACATTTTCTATCTCCGACGCCAAACCTCTGCATGTTTTATTAGAGCACAAGCATATGGGTATACAGCGCGTAGCTCTCACTTCTGCAGAAAACACAAAACACAACAGCCTGTTTTCTTTTGTGGTTCAAGCAATTCATATTCTTTTTTTTTTCGGAAGCAGATATATTTTTTTTATAGAAAATGTTGTGACACAACAAACTATAGCAAACAAGCTAAGACCACACATGGGAATAGACAGTCAGCGGGTGCTCTGTGCTGATGGGCAGCCTGTGCTTTTTTCCTACGATTATAATATATTTAATTTTGTTTAGTTTAGCTGTGTGTACATGAAATTGAAAGAATGAAAGAAATGCTAATTTTGTAAGCGAGACAACGGCCCAAGGGTCTTTTAAAAAAACACTTCACAACAAAAGGAAATTTGTGTATTACGCTCACAAGTCGTATCACAAGTGAATTGGGTATCAGCATCCAAGTGGTAATGGGAGCTTCAAGACGCTGGTGGAGGGAGTTGTTCTTACAAAACACGGGCTGCAAATTGAGCTCTGGATGTCAAACGATCAACACAGAAGACATAAACTGAATCGATAAGTGATCAACAAGGCTTTGAGCCCCCTGCAGACACAGAGTAGTCATTCTGTGTCACGCCTGAGTAAATATGTCTTTATGTAGAGAAAATGTAGTCATGCTTTGTAGTTGGATGCACCTCCATGTAAGGTCCTGAACCAGCAAGAGGAGCACCTTCCCCTCCCAGCTATCCAGCTAAATTTGGACTGTGGCAGAGGCATTGTGGAACAGCTGTAACTCAGTGCTTCTTGGCTCACACAAACCCTCGGGAAGTGCTTGTTAAACGAATTCATTTAAAGTAGAGAGACCAGCTGAAGATGCACAATAAGGATTGGTCCTTGTTTTCTAAACCACACCAAACGGCTGAATATAAATGCTGCTTCAACCACCGGAAAATCCAATATGTTGGAAGCCACGCAGGGCAAACGTATTCGTGAACTGTGGAGCATATATCATCTCAGGCACCAAAGTGTTGACATTTTAATACCTGTCAAAATGTATTTTGTTTTGTTGTACCCCCAATTTTGGGTTTGTGCGAGGGGAAGAAAAAAAATCATATTGAGGTGCAGGTTCCAAAACGTGTGGTCAAAAATAATAAGGTGTTAACCTCAGTAATTGAATTCAAACTGAGAGAGGAGAGCTGCAGATCCGCAGAAAACCTAGACAAAGTAATTGGATTGCGACAAGTGAGCTGTGGTAATCCCAGGAATTTCATAGCTCTTTTCTATTCCTTGTGTTATTTCCCAGCAGCACAGTCTAATAGACAGGAACATGATTACTGGTCATGGATGACCAATTCATGCTTTACTGCACCTGCAGACATCCCCAAACAAATGAACTATATGATAGGTTATTATTCATTCGCAGTGCAGCCCCTCAGTCTTGTGAATGGGGTCAAAAAAAAAAAAAAAGCCTTGTTTGTTATAGGGTGAGAAGCTGTTTTACATCTAATGTGCATCTTTATGTATTTTCTGCACTGATTGCCTTTGTTGCTTCGGTCTTTAATTCGCTCCACTTTTACACACCATTGTGTTCATTTTCATGAGCACTTTTATTCAACATCTAAAAACACCACCAGTGCATTTGTTCAGCATTGGTGCTTCCAGCAGGAATCAAACACTTAACCACTGGCAGTGTTATTATTCCTCCAGTAAAACACAATAGTTTTCCTCTCTGTTTGACAGCTGAGCAGCCAGTTGCCATAGCAAAGTCTTCTAAAGTCTAAAATAATAGTTGTGTTACATATGTGTTGTACAAACATTCTAGTAAAGCATGCCCCAGTCTCACATTGGACACCAGTGAACAGTATAGTGAGGACATGCAAAGGTTGGGGGTATAGTCAGTACAGCCCCTATCTCGTGTCTCCTCCAGGAGATGGAGCCAGTTTGCCAACTCTCCCTGGTTCGCTGTGCTTTGTGTGACATTGGCATGCTCTCAAATGCATCTCAAAGGGATCGTAGACTTCTCTGACATTTTGATTATGAGATCATTTAGTTGCAATTATACCTTTTAAAAGCAAGCATTGCGGCCATAATTGAACCTCACTGCACACAGCAGCTCCTGTATCTCTGTACTTCCTGTAAATACTGATGTGAGGATGTTTTCCTACAATGCTGAAATTTAAATTACATCAATGCCATGACCTCCGTGTCCTCCCAGTTGTAGCTACTGTATATGCTGCTTCCTGGGATATGTTTGATGGTAAACCCACGTACTTCTGCTTTTGTTTTTGTTCCTGCCTGGTGCTAAACTAAATGTCAGATTTGCTAGGCTGTATGTGTTTGTTTTCTGTTGTCGTTCATCTTCGTGTCTGTCTTTTGATGTCTGGCAGCGTTCAATTACCTTCACACCTGTCACAAAATTAGATGACTCCTTGTTGAAGACAACATGAAGCACGGAGCTGTTTCTGCTGGGCCATCCATGATCAACAACTTCTGCTGATGATTTCACCCAATTACTTTTCAATCAAGGGAAGCATGTGTGGGGCATAACTGAAAATTGTTACTGATTAGCATGATTTTTTTTTCATTGATATTTCCTCACCCTCAAGCACGAGCAAACTGAGCTTAGTAAACTGACTGCGTAGCTGTAGCTGAGCTGAAGTACTTTTCAAACTACTGCGAAAGAAACCAACTTGGGGTTGATTTATAGAAATTCAAAGAAGCACACTCAGTAAAAACCACCTGGGCATAGCTATTCTTGGTGGACCAACCTAGTCTGTGAAAGCTCAAGCATGCATAGTCTCCACCATTTGGTTAAAAGGGGCCAACGGCATCCGCAGACACAAAAGGCGAAGACTATTCCACGTCACTGCACTACATTTCATGGGAAATATACCTTCAGTTTCAGATGAGGGAGTCTCCCCTTGTCTCACTCTCTTTGTTTCTTCCCACCGCTTGTTAAAAATTTAAACAAGCCTGACAATGCCTGAAAAGCTCAACCTACCATGAAAGGATAGGAAACACAGAGAAGCCAGAGAGAAATTGAGAGAAAAAAATCTCCTTTGTAAAGTAACTGCACATTAGATGTGTGTTTTGTGTGTGTTTGTGAGTGTTTTTTTTTTTTTACTTGGTGCGTATGTGGAAGAAAGCCGGAGATGCATGTACAAACTAAATATGTCGAGAGAGAGAGACAAAGAGAGAGACAGAGGAGTTTGGAGATGTGTCCACACCTACTCAAGTTTTCAATGAAAATGCTTTAGGAGAAACAAAAACGTGTTTTAAGCTGCAGCCGTGCGCACCGGGACTGAAAACATTCCACATCTTTTTGTTTATTGATCCAAAAATTCTATTTCACAAATTGATAAGCATCAAGCCTGACTGAATAAAATACAGAATACACTGGGTCACAGCACCCCGTGTCAGTCACTCAACCTGTGAACACTGAACTAAATATAGAGGATAAAGGAAATCCATCAGCTGCAGGTTGAAGCATAGAAGGCTTCTCTTCTCGTCAATGTGTCCAAAATCTCTTCAATGTAATACCAGTTTATTGCATATTAGACACTCGGAGATTTTATGCATTTGTCAAATAAATCTATTACCTACTTAACAACACTTTAATGTACTTTCCATTTCACACACACAATTAATTTTTTCACCATCACAAAGCGCCAGGGTTTCAGGCTTTTTATTTGACTTGAAACAGGAATTGAAGAAAGGCAAAAATAAAATGTGCAATAAAAGCGTCACTACAACTAAGATTAATTGTAGAATGGAATGATAAAATGTACTCAAAATCGACAAAATGAATGAATGAAAGTAATAGTGTAATAATAATAATAAACATATTATTATTGCTGGGGTGTGATCTTTGTCAACATGGGAATTAAGCTCACAACCTTAACATCAGGAATTTGTTCCATCTTCTGTGTTTCCCAGCATGCTCCTCTCTGTCCTTTGTGAGTCAGTAAGTCATATCCTTGCTCCACCATGCCAGTTTCTGAGTAAATTTTGAGTCCTGTTGTAAACTAACACCAACACTGTGTCAGCTACAGCCATGTACTGGCTGTTTCAGGACTCTTAGTGTAGCTCACCCTCGAAAACAAGCATTGTTTCTCTTTAGTTTTCTATTCAATAGAGAAAGCCTTTATTATTTATTATTGGAACAACTTCAGACCATGTCTTCTGATGCTGAAATTTGTTACCTTTAGTAACAGCCTGTACTGTGTGAACATGAGGGAGATCACAGACTGGAAAAATGCAGAAGACACACAACACATCTGTAACTACAGATCAAACACAGTAACTGTACAGTACAGCAATGTGACATACAGTGTGTGTGTATATATATATATATATATATATATATAGAGAGAGAGAGAGAGAGAGAGAGAGAGAGAGAAGGAGAGAGAGATGTACTATCTGTTAACACTACACTGTATGTGAAGTCCTTGAAGGTGCGAAATGTCAGTTCAATTCAATTTCAGCTGAAAAGCATCAAATCACAACACATTATCTCAGCACAAGGTCAAAACATCACAATATTATAGGCGGTGATAGAAATCCATCAGTCACTACTATGAGTGAGCACTTGGCAACAGTGGAAAGAAAAATGTCACTTGTCAATATAAAACCGATGTCACCAAAGTTAACCCCCATGTATTTACTGAATACAACAATTAATGCAATTGATTCCAATATTATATATCTCTGGTGAATTCACCAAATGCAAATGTGTGACCTAATTTTTGGTGTCTCCCTCCAAAGTTCATGATCCAGTAAGTCTTTGTATTGATTGCATCCAGTGTGACCACCTGATCAATCAGGGGCACCTTCCCTACTCCCTGTGTATCGATTACCACTGTGTGCCAGACACATGATGGAAGGGATTCTGTGATGAAATGAACACTGCACTCCCTACACTGTGTTGCATCTTAGTCTGTATTGACTCCCTCCTGTAAGGGAGTGTAATTGTTTTTAGTAGGCTCCCCAAAAATCAATTAGAAATCTTTGGTTACTTTGCAGCATGTGGGTATAAATGAAAGCTGCATCAAGATCCAGTTAGTGCTACTCTCTCTTATTGCTGAGACTAGGTTTTAAAGTAGTGAGTCTTGTGGCCATGCACTTGTGTGATTGTACCGTTTTTCTATGGGAGATGTGGGGTTTGACCTTGATGAAGGAAAATCATGCCAACAATGACAATGGAGCTCATAAGCAAACAAAAACAACGGTATAAGGCTTGTTCTGAAACAGTTTGTTCATGTCAGCTGCCATGGTGGCTTCAGGCTGCCAGTCATCTTAGCTTCAGACTGGAAAGAGTATCAAAGTCAATAACTAATCAGGATGAATGACAGGTGTCAGGGCATTAACTTGCCCCACTGAGGGTTGGAGGTTCGGAGGAGTAGGATTTCACTTCTCTGCCTGAAGGCGCAATGTTGCATATTGTAGGTATAAATTTGAATTTTGCATTATCTTTAATGTGCTGCAGGAGTTTCATGCCCTCTGGGTGCAACAAGGCCTATTTAATACCAATTGCATTAATTTAGAAATTCATGGCCATCAATTAGAAAGTTGTCTTTGATTTATGCTTTATGCTCCTATTCATCTTTCTACACTAGTATCCTATATAAAATCACATATGCCGGATGTCTTCAACCTAACACAGTATTGCACAATACTGTGTTAGCTTTGTCATTTTAAAAAGTTTTAAAATGTTGAACTGTTTCAACTGTTGGTTGGTATGGTAATTTGCCTGTGATGTTGCAGAATGAAATTTGCAAAATAGCATTTTGTCCTTCATGCTGTACAGTACATGAATACAGAGACAATGCAGAAAAAAGGGGTCGCAGTGTAATCAAAAAGGTAAAGCTGCTCTTGTGAGCATTACTTTTAGACATTTTCAGCTCCTCTGTTTGTAAAAACAAAGTCAAGTGGAGTCAAGTGAACACAGAACACAGAGTTTTTTCTGCTGAGCTGCAAAAGATTCACCCACATACATACAGGAGGCATAAAAACACAGTCTCTGATCCAAATGTGAAGAGCTTCAACAACGAAATTCAAAAGGAAATGTTAAATCTTTTCCAGGATACATCTTATGTCTGTGTTTCTTTGGGTAAGACGTTAATGTGAAACATAAATCACTTGTTTTTCATCAGTTTTGAATACAAATCTAACAATATGATATAAAACATTATAAGATGTAAATGCAAATGCTACACCCCTGAATCAAACTTCAATTAAGTCTCACCCCCCAATCTTTATATATTATATTTTATATGTTATATACTATACTGCCATATAAAGATCTGTGTCCTTCGTGTGTTCCCTGTTCATGTCTTGTGTGATGACGTTCCCTGTGTCTTTTCTTCGTGTCACGTGCTGTGTGTTCCTTCGTGTAGTTGAGTTTGTTCCTGTTTTATTTTGAAGTTCCTGTCTTGTCTTCCTGTGTTCTCCCTCTTGTGATTATCTGGTGTGTTTCACCTGAGTTGATTTAACCACCTGTGTCTCGTTCCCTTGTGTATTTAATCTGTGTGTCTTCCCATTGTCCTTGTTGGATTGTCTGTGTTTCTACCCCATGTCGTGTCCTGAGTTCCTCCACTGTGTTTTTTCCCAGCGTGGTCCTGTGGTTCTCAGTGAGTTTAATGAATAACTTTTGTTTTCACCAAACAGTTTTTGTCTGTGTCTGCGTCTGGGTCCAGTTCACTAACAGCCCTGACATATACAGTGCATCTAAAAGCTATTCACCTCTTTAGAAGTTTCCATATTCTGTCATCTTACAACACATATTCATGGTTTAATGTGGCTAGTCAAATAGCATTTTGTAGCCAAGCCCCCCCCCCAAATGTAAACAGATTAAAGTGCTCTTTGCAGTTAAGGATAAGGATGTACATGAGAACACAGGGTTGTTATGGCCTCATATAAAGTTCTCCTCAAGACAGACTTAACTGCAGAGAAGAAGAAATCATTTCACATCAACTCTCCACAGAAAGTTTGTACAATACTGGAAAAAGTCCTTAGAATTAGAGTGCAAATGACAAACCCCCCACCCACCACCACCACCGTTACTCCATTTCAATTAAATATCTGCAGCAGACAATGAGTTCTCAGGCTGTAGTTCGCTTTCAAGCAAAAGGCATTAGCTGAATGAAAGAATCCATGGTTACCACTGAACTCTGCAGCTTTGGAGCCCTTTGACTGAACCCCGCTGAATAAGACTTCAGAACAAGCCCAATCATTTTTAGACTGTGTGAAATGAGCATACTGCTTTTCATATCAAGAGATTCTCTATCCTCTCCGGTCCGGT
Organism: Caranx ignobilis; assembly: GCA_021432705.1. NCBI lineage: Eukaryota > Metazoa > Chordata > Actinopteri > Carangiformes > Carangidae > Caranx > Caranx ignobilis. Next base: position 20,744,582 of record MU269981.1, on the reverse strand, counting down.
CCCATGATTAAAAAGTCTACAGCAAAAGACAAAAACACATCTCATTTCACTCGTGCGGTGTCATACTGTAGAACCTATAATTACAATAATCTCCTGAGGGGAGAAATAGTTTTGTCCCAAACCATTGACCTTGCACGTCTAATCCTCTGCTGCTATAGTTTTACCTTTTATTTATCAAGGTTAATTGTTTTGCTGACCACACACTCTTTATCAGCACTAGCCTGTTTCGCACCCATGCACTCAACCTACTGTAAGTGTTTATTAATCTTCAGCCACCAGCTCCTACCTGCAAGTGAAGAATACTTGACAGGTTTGATTTAAAAATGGCTGATCGAGAGCTTTAATCAGTCTTCTGCCAGTGGTGGAAAGCGTGTGGTGTTTGGGCCTCGAGAGCGAGAAGTGTGATGAATCATTCCCAGTGTTGTTTGCACCTGCATGTCTCAACACTGTACTCTTCCATGTCACAATGGTGGGTTGAATTATTTATCTGACACTTGCTTTGTGCCACTTCGTATACATTCATCAGGACTCACAATCCGCCCTGACAGTTGATCTGAATGATGGGAAATGCTGACGTTCCAGTTTAGCCCCCCGACTCAGCTTGTTCAGGCCGTGCTGTATTATTATACGCTTTAATTTACACCAGCCCATCCAGAATGAGTCAACTCCTCCAGATGCATCTTAAAATGAGATTAATCACCGGGGACTGCCATGTTGAGATGAGTCGTCCACCTGCCATCGGAAAAGTGCCATATCCATCAAACCCAGCACACTAATGATCATCTAGCAGAAGCTCCAGCAGAGGGGAATTGTCGTCCCCCTGGCGCAGTCATTTGCGTCGATCTATGACCACAAGCGCATTTGGCCTCCTCCGCAGCTCTAATGGCTGTGCTGCTTTGTCACCCGCCGATCTGCTCTTCTCAGCTAAAGATTAATTCACCCCTTCACTGAAGAAGTTGAGGAGCCTGACAGCGCTCTCGATGAATCTGTCCCCAAACGGGAAAAAGCCAAAAATAGTGGAAATGCACAGGAATAATATAATACAGGTGGAGCACTTGAAAACAGGCCACAAAAGAGTGGCTGAGTAAGAGTTGAAATTTATATATATATATATATATATATTTTTTTTTTTTTTTTTTTTTTTACTTGCTAGTAGCTGATATAACTCAAAATTTGCAACTTTGCAAATGTGCTTATCACCAAGATAGCGACTGCTGTTAGTGCAGATGTCCTCAGACAATCTTACTGTCATCTACCTGCTTCAACACATGGCAGGTTATGTCTTGTTATTTTCTACCTTGTGTTTCATTCACCATCATAGTCTCTCATGCATGTGCGGCCTTTCTCTCTATCTCTCTGCAAATCAGCGGCTAACAATTTCCCCATCTATCAGATTTGTATACAGGCAAAGTTCAGAGCTGATGACATCCAGTGCAGTAACAAATTGAGACGTGTAGATGCAGCATTAATTATACATCTTGGATTTTCATCTCATGCCACTCAATGCTGACATTTAACCATGAGCACAATAACAATATTTATTGTGAGGTGTTGATGTCTGCTGTGACTCTGGAGTGTGATTCATTAAGTGTGACTGGTGTGTTCCTGTCTGTCAAAATGGGACTGTGATGTATCTGTTAATGCGCCACACCAGAGTCACGCAGCATTCACAGTGTAATAATTGTAATTATTTAACCATGATCACAACATTAAACCTTAAAGTGTATTAAAAATTGATGCACATGCATGTAGTTTTGTGTACTGTACGATGCTTTCTGGACTTTTCCCCTCCCAGACATGTCTTCAATAACTTATGTCACAATGTAACATATTTGAAATCTGAATAATATCTGCACGACCTCCAGCAAAACTAGTTCAAACACAGGCTGAGAAAGGTTGAGGTTAGTTTCTGCCTGTCGCCATGTTGAGAGGATGCTTTTATTTTATTTATTTATTTTAATTCATGCAAAAATCTCCACACAAATAACCAACAATACAATTACTGGGTGCGGCAGGCCTACATTTTAGATAAGCTTTGGTGTTTCCTTACAGTAGATATACTCAACTTGTGGCATATGTAGAGAGATGATCATACACAGGTTGTGATTTAAATACAAAATCCACCGTTATGCCACACAGTAACCAGGTAATGGGCATAATGTTTACTGAACAGAGAGGCGTCCTGCTGCGATGGGTGTGCTGCCCCTTGACCAATTAGTAAAAGCTGACTTTTAAAAGAGGCTTATTAAACAGGCCTGACCTAATGCAACCTTTTTCAGTCAAAGGCTTAACTGAGGAGCTGCATAACAGAGATAAATAAGAACTTGAACAGTGAATCATGCAAAGCTACTTAAGTGGAGTCCTACAATAGAAATAAAGAGCATAAATAAGTCGCCTAATTTCCTTCAGGTCGGTGGGCACTGTTATTTTCACAAAATGCTTCTCAGCAGGTGATTCTTGAATATAGAAGGAAATGGTGCTGGATGTGGGGGTTTCCTAAAAACAAGCCACAGTCCTCCTGTTTCTCATAATGAGGAAACATGACGGACAGTGAGGCTAATTGATTTGATGTTAATAGTTTGCGGATAACACTGGTGCTCTTTGGCACTGAGGGAAAAGATATACAGGCTCTGGCCACACAAACAATTAGGCTGCCAATTCATGAAAAGCTTTGGTCTGGTTCATGATGATTGTTGACAATAACAGGAACTACTGGAGAGCACTGGCCTTTTCCTTTGGACATATGACATTATAACATTGTAGGGATGTTCTAAAATATGGAACAGCATAATATGTCTCCTTTAATAAAGAAAACTGATTCATTATGGCTTGACATGGCAGACAACACGCAACACAAAGTTTTCCTGGGTCTCATTCAAATAGTGGTGATAAAGTTATTTGTTTTCCTTTGATACTCTTATGCAACCTTTGAACAAGAGCGCCATGCAGGTTGCATGTTGTCACCCTGTCTGCATGGATTTCCTCCTTGGGTGCGTCACTCTCCTCCCACAGTCCACAGAGATGCAAGTTAGGTGAATTGGAAACCAAATTGCCTGTAGGTGTGAATGGGAGTGTGAAGGTGTTTGTCTATAATGTGTTAGTCCTGTGATAAACCAGTGACCGATCCAGCTAATGTATGACAGTTTAGACTCCACTCCTCCGAGACCCTGCAAGAAAAGTGGCTTGGTAAATTGATGGAGGGATTTTTATGACAGCTGATAGCAGGAAACTTTATAATCTCCAGGGCCTATTAGGAAGCAGTTTAAAGTATGTTTTGTAAGTTGGATGAGTGACTTTACAAGTAAAGCAGATGTCTTGTTAAGGACCAATGTCCTTATGTTCAGCGAGAAGTTGAAAACAAAAGTTAATGCCTCGTGTAGGTTTTGATGAGGTAAAAACATTTAGCAGAGCACAGCTAAATGAGCTCTGCTGTGAGAATGTGTGACCATATACACCAATGAATCTTCTGTGGCCTCAGTGGGATAATTTGGTTTCAGCTGCTCTCAGCTTCAGGACATTTGCCCCTGTGTTCTGATGCCCTTTCGTGTTTTTGCATTTGATGAAGACCTCATTGATTCTGCATTAGCATAGGAACAGTGTGTGAATATGGTATTTAGTGGATAGACTGGCGTATTTGCCACTTTTAGTTTGAGCTATATATATTTTTTAACTTTGCAATAGTTTTTATTGGTTCGCCACAAACTCAATCACCCCGAATGCTCATGTGGTAGTGTATTATGGCAGTGTACCTGGGTGTTGTTTCACCCAGTGTCATTGAGGACTAATCAGCTGTTTGCTTTCTTCTTTATTGTCAATAAAGGTGTCAATAAAATCGCCCCCACTGAGTTAAACTGGACATCTGTATAGTTACTTACAAGCTTATCAGTACCAACAAACTGCCTGGTTCTCAAGTAATTGAGTAGTTTGTGTGTATCCAGCCTCAGGTGATGAAAACATTAGAGTCCAAGGCTGTTTTTTTTTTCTTGTTGTAGCTTTATGCCTTGTTAGATTAAGATTGGGAAGTCTTTTGCATCCCCATATACACCTAAACATAGATGAGCTAATGAGCTTTACCATCACTGCACATTAGAATTGCCAGAGGTGACAGAATAATACATAAAGGATCTCAAGTAACTTTGTCACTCTTAAAAACTGTGCTACATATTACATTGAATGCCAATTAACTGCATTTGCCAGCCCTAAAGGATGTTACAATCAGCACTTTCATACTCTGCACATTTTTCATTTCATTAAAATGTTGAAGTTTTTTTTTCCCCGATCATTAAAAAGGCTGTTGCTTGGCTGTGGTATGTACTTAACTGGTGATTTAAAAGGTTATGCTGTCTTGCTTTGCTGGAGGTTGGAGTCCATACCACTGATGGCGTGCTGATGGCCCAGTAGTGAGAACAAAATGATGCAGACACTATAGCCTTTGGGGAAACTATAGGACCAGAAAAAAAGGCAACTCCTGTGTTAATGTGTTTCCTGTGCAACACACAGCAACTAACAGACGTGAAGAGAGGCAACACCATCTGTGCCCACAGATTCAGGAAACTATACAATTATAACAACAAACCACAAATTATTTTCAACTTATGTTGTAGTACAGTTATTTGTATGCATCTGTGTCCACTCTGGTATAAACTTAGCTTATGTTTGTCTCCTGTTACTAAGCAAAACTAAGTGACTGACCAACCCTCATATAATCCTTCCATGATAGAGGAGAGTCCCTGTTGTCAATGACAGTCACAAAAAAAAAGTCACACCAGAGCTGTTTGGTCTGCTTTAAACGGACCAGGGTTCATTTCCTGGGATCGTCCACTTTGTTTGGGCAGGTGTGAAAACTCATCTGAACTCTGGAGCGGACCAAACTAGCAAACCCCGGTCCTTCTAAAAACTTGGGTCTTGGTGAAAATGTTCTCTGCATTGCTGCCTAACCTGATGGTCATATTCAAAGGCTTGCTGAGCCATGCATTTGATAAGTAAGAAAAAAAGAACAAACACAATCTCCAAAGCGGATAATGACGGAGGTAACTGTGAATGACAGTCAGCACGCCACATACAGTGGAGTGTGGCGTATATGAAACAGAACAGCTAACTCAACATGCTGCTCCATGTTTGCTGTTTGATTTTGCGGGTCAGGAGGGAGGGATTTCCTCCTGATTTGTCCAATCAACGAGCACCCGTCACGTAGTTGAACTGAAAGTTTGGTATGCTTCAGAAATGGCAGTGTGAAAGCAGAACTGAGCCAAGTGATGAATGCAACAATGTTACAACTTTCAGCTCCCCAATCGAACTGAGTCCTCTTGGTCAGGTGTGAAAACGACCTTAAAGTGTCACATGATGGTTTGTCAGGACAAACCGGCATCTTTTTTTAGTGCACTGTGTCCTCCCTTCAGTATCATTTCCAACATATTTTTTGAATGAATAAAGCACCAACTTTATTATCAGCAGCTGAGTTGCCAGGAGCTGTCTGGGGGTAGATGGCAGCCGCATAAAGTGCAAACTGACACACCAGAGACTGAGGTTAACATTCAGAGCCCTGTCTGGGGACAGGTGGAGGCACCAGGAGTGGTGTCTCTTTCATCGTAGCAGAGATCATTGAAGGTCTATTGGCCGACCCTATGTGTGTTAAACAGTGGCACTGAAGGGGTCCTGACCGACTGCCCACGTGTGGCGGTTTGGAAATGAGTCTGCCCTGTCATGAGAATAAATTATCCCCAAAGACGTTAGGCTGACTGTTATAAGACAAGCCACTGAGTCACTGGTATTAACCAATGACCTTATTAAAGCAGAAGCAGATTTATGGTCATTTTGTACAACAAGACAGTAAAAAATAACTTACTGGCCTTTTAACTCTCACTCGCAACTGTCAGCCAAGGTAAAAGCTTATTTGCATCCTGATAGACACTCAAACCCATCTTCCCCTCTCTAGTTTCTCCCTGCTAACATGTTCTCCACTTTAAATAACTCCAAAAACTTTGAGTGCCGTTGAGAGAATGCTGCACAAGGTGGGAGGTCTCCTACTTTAATGAGATCAACTCAATTATCAACAAATGGAGTGACAGTGTCTGCAGAAGCAAAGGTCACACTGAATGATGCACACAAACACACCCATAGTCTTCACATAATGGGAAGGAGAAGGTGGGAGGGGGGCTGTGTGCATCTCTATTTATACTTGCATTGCTGTCGCCTAGAAATTGCACGTCGATACAACCTGACAGGGTTTGTACACTGGGAGGTGCATGAGGGAACTGGGGACAGCTGAGCGAGTAGGTGAGTGGGCCAGAAGATTTCTCGGGGGAAGGCTTAGCATGAGGCATGTCCAAAATCCATTTACACACTAATTGTAAGCAGGTTATGAGTATGTAGTGCATGCACACTGAAAAAATTACAAAGTGAAGTACACTCTCTATGTCCTAAATATCTCATTTTGCTGTGTCTATGAAGTTCTTTTGTGAAGTAACTAATAGAAAATAACACTATGATGGTCAGAAGAGTAGATATTGTGTAGATTTCATTCTGGATGTATGGATTAAAGACACACCAAGAGAGGCGACTGAGTGTGAGGCTTGAGAGAGAGAGAGAGAGAGAGAGAGAGAAGAGGGGACACAACAGGTTCACGATTACAAAGGGTTCAGGAGTGGTGACAGACTGAGAGGAAGAAAGGGGCTCTGGCGTTGAAACGGGAACAAGCTCAGATCAAGAGACAGGAACAGGTATAAGATCAGAAACAGACTCTGATACAGGTGCCGACACAGAAACAGATACAGCCTCTACCACAGATCCCAGTCACTTGCCGCCAAGAAGCATTCAAGGTGGGCAGTAGTTTCTTGCTCTTGCCAGGGACTGTAGAGGTACAAATGTGTCTGTCTCTCGAAGACACACTCAAAGTACTCCTGCAAGTGTAAATATGTTAGTAAGTGGTCTGTGGGAGAAGCCATTACAGGGTCTCCCTTATGGAAACGACATCTGTCCCCTGTGGTAATAGCATCCGAGGTAATACTGAAATTACACTGTAATTAGCACTCTCATTAATGCAACAGCAAGAAAGTGGCTCCAGAGATTTCCACAGACAATAGACCATAGACAATCAGTTCACAGACAATCATACAGAGGACCTGAGTCGAAGCCCTTAAAAACAAACACAGATTTTTGTCAGATGTGTGAGCTGTTAGCTGCTACAGTGCTGTTCTTCTTCTTCTTCTTCTGGCGCCCTTTTAGCAGCATGAGGGAATTATGGTGATTTGTATGTACACCTGGTAAACAAAGACGGGTGCAATCAGATTTGCAAAGTGCATTAAATTATCAGTTTTTATCTTCATATGAGACAGTAGAAGAGGCAGGTGGAAATGTGATGAGAGAAACACAGTCAGGCCCTGATCATTCAAGAACAACAAACACATCAATACAACTTGAAAAGCAACAACCTGCCCAAATACAAGGGACAAAGGACAAAGGACAGACATTGTCAGTCTTTGTTATATTACATTCCCCACAAATGTTGGAATTTGTTATTGTTGTTAATTTGCTACTGTGTTAGATTGCATTATATTGTAAGGTGACCCTGTTATTGTAACCACCCACTGTAATTTATGCTTTTATAAATCTTCATTTACCTCCCGGCTCCTTAAAAATTATTTGTTTTGTTGTATTAATTGGCAATTTCTACAGCAGCACATTGTCCTAATTTGAGAGAAATGAGGGGTCATTTTGATTCTCCTTGGGGTTTACTGAAAATGCAAATAATATAGCAAATGGTACAGTTTGAAAACAGTGCTAAAATTACACAACACTGCTGTGTTCACCAGCAAATACATTTATGTGCGTGTTTACGAATGCCTTGGCTGCGAGTAGGCACATTCAGAAGTCCAGCTGTGAATATGAGTTCTCACATGCAGAGCGTCTAAAGTGGTGAGTGACAAGTATCAGTTCCAAATGAAAACATCATTTCACATAATGATGAACCCTAAATTTGTTTATTTTGACTTCATATTGTCTAGTGAACTAAATCATCAGAGATTGCTATCTAACATCATCAGCTGAGATTTTTAGTTGTCTCAAAATCTGCGTGGGAGGAAAAGTCACACTGAATGACACAATGTCTCTTCACACTGAAACTAAACTGTCCAGATCTGTTTATATTACACACATGACCTGGTGTCACTTTAGTGTTGAAGATGTGACATTTAACTGCCTGGACACGGTTCGTGATAAAATGTGTACCTGTCCTCATCAACCAAACCCAGTGAGGGGAGATGAAAACATCACCGCCTTCATTTCTGCAGGCACAGCCCCAGTAGCACATTGTCATAATGGTATTCCTCTGTCACTGTAACTTTATGTCCTTTCACTTGTGTGACAATGCCTCTTTTGTTTGCAGAATTGTGTGACTATTGCACAGACTGACACATTCTCCCTGCACGGTATACTGTTGGGCAGATGAGGTAATCCACCTAGTCTGCAAAAGGTTGCTTATTCAGTTCTCTCACAACAAGGACGCCCACTCTATCCCTGTGTATACATATGCAAACCTTCTCCAAGGACATCTATTCAGAAGGTGCCGCTATTATGATTTATTGCAGAAAAAAAAAGCTATGTGCAAAACTGTGTGTCATTATATCACCCAGTTTGTCTAATCAGTCCTCTTTCAATATTATCTAACTGCATTTAATGTCAAGCAATAATCTGTATTAATAATAATATTAATAAGCAGTAATCTGCAATGAAGCTTTAGATGTTGTTGGCTGGATTTTCATCCCTACAAACTTCATCATGTTTTCCTTCCCTCTTTTCCCTCTTCTCTGGAACCTACACTGCTCTACATTGTTAACAATTAGTTTGCGCTGCACAGCATGTGCTGCAGTATTATCTAATCCTACTCACAGGACCAGTATTTAGTCTGAAGCACTATCATGAGCCTGCTGATAGATCTGTACCCAAGGCTTCAATTTATCAGTGTGATGTGAAAAGTATCTGCTTTATCTGAACTGATTCATCTAGTGTGGGGAATATACAAATACAAAAAAAAACCTTTCTGATATTGATTAGCTAAATATCTTTTATTGTTTCCATTCAATCTACTGCACTGATTCGTGACTGAAGATAAATTGAAATGTTTACCGGCAAAAATATTTGGGGAGTTTAGCTCACTCCTGAATGCATCATCATTTTCAGCGAAGCTGGCTGAGAAGGCAATCCATGGAGCTGGTGCCTACTGAGGTGGGTAACATGAACAAGAGATTATGGATTACTGGGTGCGTTTGAGTTGTAGTGCCATAAAGCAGTCCATGTTTCTCACGAGATGAGAGCTGGGACACCAGGTCAGAGGGGCTGATCTTGCAAGTTTGGTTTTCAGCCAAGAGACATTAGGTGGAAGGCAGAGAGCTTCCATTCTCCCCATAACAAGTCATTTAACCATCACAATTACTCCGAAGCTGTTTAATTAAGGTACAAATCTTGCATGAGTCATCTTTAAATACATTGACATATACTGAATACATTCAGATTCATGGTTCTGAGTGATTTTCATGCCTCTAACTTCATCTCTAGATTCATTATTGGCTGGCTGGCTGGCTGGATAGGTGCTGCAGCCCACTCCAACTAACTAAGTGACATTGTGGAGTCAACATCCATCTGTATATTCAGTCTATGCTTAAATTACCCATTAAAAGAAAAAGGAAAATCATAACATCTATTACCATGATCTGATAGATTTGCTGTTGACCTGATTTTGTCTCGTTCCAATTTTGCTCCAAATATCACAGCAACAGTCACTCAAAGACAGTGTAAACATCAGGCAGTGTGAGTGATGATACACTCACTGACTGTTGCACTAAAGTGTCTTTGACTGGGGGATGAGACAGCTTAGCTCCATCAGTGACTACAAATCTTTGGACTGATGAGAACACAGTTGAATCAGCGAAGTGTCTTGTGATTTCCACCTCGCTTTGTCACTGTGGACAGCTTTTGCCAATTGACATCCAAAGCTCTGTTGTTACAGAACTGTTTCTTTCACCATGCAGTGTCTGCTCTGACTTAAAGGAAATCTTGATAACATTGATGTCTATATTGTCTAGTTATATCAGCACTTGCACATCTTTACTCTTTGCCACTTCTTGTTTAGCCATATCTCCTATATATATCTTTTATAATCTAAAATGTTCTAACTGTGTGTCTGGTGCATGTTTTTTAACTTAGTTTTGTGTTAAGTCTAAGACTGATACTATCACCTTCTGAATGTTGTTGTTTTTTTTCTGAATCTTGAATTTCCATACATCTTCTTTGCAGTAAAGTGGGTTTTAAAATGGTTTTGAGTCTTTTCCCTTTTCATCATGTGATTGCTGTGTTTTTGTGGAGCTTTGATTACTCGATAGGCATCATTTTTGCATCATCATCATTTTCTATATACTATAGATCGCAGATATCCTTAGTCAGATATATTTGCATATAATTCAGAGTTTTTTAATATATATGTATATACTTTTCACGAGTTTTCCACTTCTGGGAGATCTTCATCTTAATTGAGGTCACGCCATAGTTTTAAATTTTCTTGTGTGCATAGGAGAAGAGGGATTTGTTCCTGCAGCTTTGCCACGCAATGCCATGGAAAATCTACTCAGGGCCAGTCAGGCAGACAACCTAAATAGCAGTGGATGCCAAATGTTGTGTTGCCAAAGTCTGGGTTTATTTCATCTCAACAACTCGTTTAGTTGCTGAAATGAATAATATAAAATCTTTGAATAACATCAAATTACACTCATGTTGATTTCAGGCTTTTCAAATGTTTCACTTTTAATGATACTGTCAAGAGTTAATAAAGCACTGAGAACTCAGAAACCCATGTTAAAAGGTTGTTTCCATTACCAGATTTCATACTGACCCCACAGTGTGGGCTGAGACATCATCTATGAATCTGAGTGAGTAAAGCTTTGATTTTTTTTTCATGTGTTGATTGGCTCTTGATGAAATAACCTTGGAGGTTGGTGCAGTGGGACTTGGGCCTGAGATGTAGGCCAGTGAAGTCATCTGAAGGCAACTGCATTAATTTTTTGCCATCACTAGGAGTCACACATCTCATCTTCACTCAACTTTTTGTTCACTAATACATGCAAGGTCTGATTTCTGTCTGTCACTAATTAGCTTCTTTCTTTGCAACATAATACAATTTTGTGCTCATGTTCTATGAGAGAGGTGCAACATACTGTTTACCATAATCACTGTCTCTTAGGATTTGCTATGCATGCACTTTCCAAGCCGTATTTGTTGTTGCTCATGTTTCCTTTTGTTGTCTTTCTTTTTTTTTTTTTTGTCTTTTCCCTCACAAAGGTGGAAAATTCTTTGACCCTTTAGTATTTTCATGGCTGCTCACTGTCAGACGTAACCTATTTTTATAACCATAATAGACCAGATACAGCTTGAACAATATGTTTTATGGGGCTTGGCTTTGACCTGTTAGCTGATTAATGTATAAACAGATGAAACATATAGTTTATTGTTTCCCTAAATGTCCATATAATAAAGGACAGATGAATCATGGAAGCAAAATAAGAACTATTTATTGTTTATGCATTGTAAAAATTGTCCTTCGTGTTTGTCACTTAAGTCTCACTTTGTATTTTCATTGTATTAGAATTTGGGGTCAGACATTCGTTAATGTTCCACGTAGCTGGGACTCATTTCCAGGCATTATGAATAAATAACTGGCTTTCAACTAAAGTTTCATCCCATCTGCACAACAGTCATCTAAAAAAATATTCAAAGGGGACTTAAACCCAGCTCTCGTCAAGTCATTTAAAAGCTTCTGAAACCATTTTCTGTTGTAATTCCATCTGTGAAAGCAATAATTATTCTCAATTAATTACGGTTTCAGAACCAAAAGCTTTAGGATTGTACATTAGTCTGTCAGTTTCTGTGGTCCTCTGATTCCCTTATTAAGCCTGTTAGATTTAAATTGCTGCACATACGAAGGCTTTTGAGAAAGTAATGGCAAAATGAGACCTTTCACCTTGGACTGATGGGAGAAATGAATCCTGGACATGGTCAAAGCTGCATTTGATTGACGGGTTAATTGAAGATCATTGTATGTAACTGTCAATATGTGAGAGCATTCAGGACAAAACATGTTTCTCATGATGCAATGTATATCTACACATGATCTTTGTTTCTCATGTATTTCACAAGAATGATTTAAGCATCTCTCTCTCAGCAATGCCTCTTTTATACCAGCGAGGGGCCTGAGCACATTTTGCAATTATATCACCCAGAATGCAAATTAAAGGCAAAAATGGACAATTACTTTTCTTTCTTTTGAATCTGTTAATAATGAGGAGATAGAAGTCGCCTTGTCTTAGGCATTGTCCTGTAATCAATCTGCTCAGCGACCTGAGAAAGACGCACAAACTGACTGACCAATCAGGCGGTGGCAGGCAGTCCTGTTAAATTTTCATACATACATCCTCTGCCCCTCTGATGGATTTCACTGTTACTTGTGACCAGAGGCAAAGGCCATAACGGGTGTGATGCATACCAGCTGGACCCGAATATGCAATGATGTACAAGGGGCCAGCACCTGTCTGGGCAAAAAGGGTGATTACAGAATGGAGGACCAACCGCTACGCACCTGATGTGGCTGAGAGGGAAACAGACAGCACAGGTGTGTGAGCTTGAGCATGAAGGAGAAATGCAGATACTTCCTGTGGATGATACCAATGTCTCCATCCTCTCTGTCACATGTGACTATGATCCAGTTACAAAGATGGTCATGTATGAACTGTTATGTGCTGTAAACCACTTCATTATGCACTTCATATGTGCTGCATTCAAACCACACTTCATTTTTAATCAACATGTTACTACTGATTTTTTTTTCTTAAATCTTGAACATGCTTCCTGTGATAGTTTTAAATGCTGAGGTGCTAGATTGAATAAGAGATGGGAAAAAAAAGAGACATGCCACCACTTACACTAAGATAGTCTAACCCTCTTAATACGAGGCCAACAACAAAGGTGTTTCAGTTATAAGCCATCATCAGTGTGTGCCTCCTGCAGAGAAACCTCCGTGATGGCTTTCTTCCTCAGGAACATAGCTATTTCCTCCTCCAATGCCTCCATCACAGCATGGTTGGAGAGAACCATGTGGAAGACTCAAACCCAAAAGGGATGATGGCTGACAGTTGAATTGGAATGCACACTGTCTCCTCTCCTCGGTGTCCTGTCTGTCCAAGGGGGAGAGAGGCGCTCAGAGCCTCAGCCACACAAAGTGACGCTCTGAAAGTGGATGCACAGTGGGGTTAGGAGTTTAAAGCTCTGTGCGCCCACCTGCCATCTTCCTCCCACTGGGGAGGGAGACATGGAGGCTCTGCCAAAAGGGGGGTCACTGCAATAGGGTAGAGCAGACAGAAAGAAACGCTTCATTTACCTCTCCCTGAAGCACAGTCAGTGGAAGGAAATGAGGAAGCCACTGTAACAGAGGATTAATTTCACACCGCTCTCATTGCAGGTTAGATCTTTGCTTCCGATTGAAGGTGACATGGGCACCCATGGGTGCAAAGAGTTCCCCATTGTAAATATCAACCTAATTCGAGCCGGTGCTCCTCTGACTTATACAGCACACACCACAGCTCTTCTGCAATTGATAGGGGAGGCCTGAGACAGTCTGAGGGCCCAATCACATTGCCATTTATCACAGTGAAATTGCAGACGAGAATCAGTTCATTTCAGTTGAATCGCAGGAATCAATTTAAGCTAAATAAATTTATACTGTGCCCTACTTAAGTGAACTTTAATATGCAATGACACTAACCAGTTCCAAAGTGTCTTGACAGTGCTGAACTTTATGGGAACAAAGAAACATCGAGAGTCAAAAATTCATGAAGTTATCATATTAGCTTTGTCACACCATCTAATTTCATATAACCCTGCTCCGCCAGAATATAAATCACTTCATGAAAAAAAAAAGTGTCGTATGCTGTGGCACTGAAGTCTGGCTAGTGACAGAGAATGCAAGTAGCTGCTTCGTCAGTATGCCAAGCTTCGTGCACCAGCTACTTTGCAACAACGCATGAATGAATCTCACTGTGAGACTTTCTAATCTGACCAGGCTGCCACTTTGCTGCAAAACTCAACTATTTCTTCTGACTTGAACTCAGTCTCCTGATAGATGAGAGGGCTGAGGGAACACATTAAAGGCTCGACTGCTAGCTTCTGTTGCTCCTCGAGCATTGTTAGTATAGCAGCCTCTCCTGTCTCTCTTGAAAAGAGATAGACCCCTGAATGTATCCTCAATTGGTGAAACTCCTTTGTCCCACTGCCAGGTGTCGACTTTGCAGTTGGGAGCTTAGTGGTTAGAGGCAAAACCTGTTCTCTACTGATTTGGGGGAAAAAATGTGGTGCCATCTGGGGACAAACTCTGGAGGAACATATGTTTACCACATTTACATTACAGTACGAGGCTAAGGAGGCGTTCAAGACCCTGTACACCTACACAGATGTTTTTAAACTTCTGTTCAGAGTGTACAGGAGAGTCATGGGAGTGCTAACACAATCCTGAGAAGAGTCATGCTCAGTCAGCACAACTGAAAACACCTGTGTTGGTGTACCATGACCGTGTATCCACTGTTCAAGTGACAGGCACATAATATGTCAGTACTGTCTTTACCACATGTATGCACGCTTATTTTCTGCTACAGATTATAGTGAAGCAAAATGAGCTTGAAGTGAAACCAAATACAAAGTTGTTTGCTATTGTGATGTAAATGAGGGATGGAGTCGGAGTGATTGTTTTGTCCCCCTGCTATCCCCCAGTCTAATCCACAAAAGACATTTCTGCTCACAGTCACTATAGTGGTGGAACTAAAAGGGTTTCCTTTTTTTCCACAAGGAATGGGATTAAACCCAAAAGTGACCACTTAACCACAAACTTCTTTAAATGACACACATGCATCTCAAACAAAGTCCAAGTCACTGTGGAGAATCAGTTTTATCATGTTTCACATGCATCTTTTTTTGAAAGCACAAACATTTTCAATCCGAGTACTCATCACAGTGGATATCAAAATATTCTCAAGCAAAACAGTTATTGTAATGAAAACGGGTGCCTCTGGGATCCTGTGGTGGGACACAGAGACAAAGACATTCACCAATAGGATGTTTCAAAGTTCACTACTATTTGCTTCTCTCACATACAGATGTAGTGTTGTGTCTCTGAAGCAATGAGAGGAATGATTGTTAAGCCCGGCATCTGCGTTCCTTTGTGACCCTTTCAGATATGTGGAACAGAAAGTGCAGAAAGACTGATTGAAATATTGCAATAAAGGTGAAACAACACAGAACAACACACACACACACACACACATTCTTGTTGTTTTCACACAGAAAATCTTCCAAAAGAGACACAAACATAGCAGCTACCTCTCTACGTCCACTGGGGGCCCCGCTCTGCAGTGATACACTTCTTTTTCAACAGAGAGACTTTTCTCTTGCAACTTCCTAACAATGCTGAGTGTGTTTCAAAACTCAACACAGTAGGTGCTAAAACAAAAAAATCCTCTCTATATATATACATATATAACATATATAAAACAGTGAAACTTGAGTAAAGGTGCCTTGCTTCACCAGGATTTTCTACGGTTGCATAGCAACAGTGGGGGCTGAGACTAGCACTTTCCCCTAAGAACTTCTATTTGGAGGAGAGGTTTTGTGGGAGCATTGTACAAACCCTTTGTAATGCACTAAAAAGACAGACAGGTTTTCTTTTTTGAAAGAAAATGCTAAGAAGGTTTTAACAGCCCACTGAACAACTTTGGGGAAAAAAACAACTAAAAGCTTTAGAAACGATGCAGTAAGAATTAGTACATTTTGATTTCAGGCACACATAGGCACAGTGAACCCTTTACAACAGGGTTTTATGTTTCAGCAGTTTGCTGTAAATGCAGAGCCCACTGGTAAGTCCACATAGCTGTCCAGAGTGAGACTTGGTGTGATTCTCTGTGTTATATTTGCTCCCAGAATAATGCATCAGTGTGTGGCTAATGAGCGGCTGACTGCTGAAGAGCAGGAGCTTAGTCTGGAAAATATTCACAGAGTCTTAACACTAAATTGTTTTTCTGTCTGTGAAAATTTCTCTAAAAGCCTGTTTGTGCCCTTTCCCCCCTCTGTTTACACCTACAAGGGCAAATTGGCCAGAGGCATCCTGAAAGTACTGAGACCTGGGGCTCATTATGGCTTTAGACGATGCGGTCATTTAAGTCCAGCAGAGTCTTCTCACTATGAAACCAAGCGACTCCTCCAGATGGTTCTCCAGCCTTTACCTGCCTCTTCCTGTGCATCTCTCAGCACTTCTACAGGAGGTGGGAAACAGGCCAGAAGGCTGTGTCTTTCCAGGAAGAGAGGAAATATTCAGCTGTGGAGTTCAAGTTGAAGACCATCTGATCCCAGAACTACAAAGAAACCACTTAAGGTAAACAGAGGAAGGAGGAATCATTAAACCCACAGAAACTATAAACTTAATAATGTAATGACCCTCAGTCAATATACAAGGTTATTTTTGATCTATATGTAATAACAGAATGACTTGATAAAAGGCTGAAATTACTTCCTGATGTTTCAGATATTTCCAGTTAGAAGCAGTACTTCTGGTCTTTGATACTTGGTTATTGAGCAAATATATACATTTATCTCTCTCTCTTTTGACTGTGCATACTTTCCAAAATTTTATTTCCGTCCTAATCTGGAAGCTTCCCAAGAATTTACATCACCTCTCCTTTCATAACTACTATTCATATAAGTACATGTGCAATGTATCAGGATTATTATTTGGATGAAATGTGCACATTAAAAAAAAAATGTAACATGCATTTTTCACTGCCTGCAACAATTGAATTATGGGAATGATAGCAGTGTTGGCAGCAGCTGGTAACAATTCCAATAAAACAAAATGTTCAACCACCATTTCCCGGATCAGACATAGCTCTTGTCCACGCTTCATGTTTCATTCTCCGATCAGTCAAACTACAACTAAAAGGACAAAGACTGATTGTGATCAGCTCCTCATTTATTTCTCATGGGTATTATTTCATTCAAGAGAACACTGGCCAGCTGTTATCTTATTGTAAGGTTTTTTTCCCCCCTTTTGTTAATTGCTTCCACAGAAAAATGACACTTCCTTTTATCAACTGTACTTGTTTGAGGGTGACGGTCTACAGAGTCAAGCCACACTCTCTGATCTTCTGTAGCTAACTGATCTAACACCACGTTTACACCTGGCATTAACATGTGTTTTCGGTGATTGGATTGGAATTGGATAGTGCTTGACCACATCTAAGTACAGGTGTAAATGCACCCAGGATACACAGAGAACGGAGTGTGATCCAATTGGCCAAACCACCTCTGAAGGTGGGCAGGGACGCATTGTGATGACATTGAACACAAGTATAAACAGTAATGTGTTCTGTATCCACATACAACTATTTATTTTCTTTTTTCTTTTTTAATTTGCCAGCAAAATGTGATCGAATCTCAATGTGGACACTGGAGATGCATATTAATGCCAGGTGTAAATGCTATCTGGTCAAATTGTATCCAGACACAATCTGGATATGAGGCGCATGTTAATGCCAGGTGTAAATGGGATGTAAGTTGCCCAGTTCTCAGGTTTGGTCTGGTTTGTAACCGCTTTGTACTGTAAAACCTTTGTTGCCGAGCTGCAACCGGCCTCTGTGCCAGCTCTCAAGCCAAGCTGGTTAATCACACTCCCACACGATGTGCATTCTGTTAGAAACAACAATTATCATCTCCGCTATGAGCTCCAAGATATTGTTTTTCGTCTTGAAAATTTTCACCAACTGGGAGCAGAGGATTTTGGCATCTTAGTGACACCAGTGTAGAGCCCCATATTAAAACAGTTGGCTGTCTCTGAATTTTATTCATATCAAGATTGGTTCTCTAAGGATTCATTAACTGAATATTGGGAACTGTCACCCAAAACTAGCGAGATATCTACTCTCCCTCAGAATTGACAATTAGGACAGACACAGTTTTTTTCCTCCCCCGTTTCAAATGGATAATCGTTTTTCCCATTGCCTCTGAAATGGCGGCAGTTTATTACAAATGCATGTGATTTACTGCTCTGACTAAAGATTCTCCTTACCTGACCACAACTGACCTTTTCTAATTACCTTTGTTATTTTAATGCTTATAGTAATTAGAACAGAGCATTTGTGTTTGTAATGTAGAATTGAATACTTTACAACTAATTATCACTGCGAGACGTTAGGCTGGGTAATCTAGGAGGAATGTGAGCAGTGTTTAGTAGCAGCGTTTCAGTACTAGCTTTCTATTGTGTGATTCAACTGTCTCACGAGGCGCAGCGCCTCATCTGTCTAACTCTGACTCATAGATCAGCTCCTCAACAAGCACATCTCATTAAATCAGATAATGTGAAACAGAAAAGAGGAGGAAGAGTGGTTGCAAGTCGACCTGCGTTTTCATCACCAATTTTTTTAACATCAATGTATGTTTTGGTGTTGAGCACTTTAGCATTTAGATGTGCAAATGTATCTGTGAGCCTTTTCTTCTACAAGTATGCATAATGTTAAACATGTTTTGGAAGACATGTAATTACTGAGTCCACAGACAACATTTATTTAAAAATGACAGCATCAGTTGTTTTAACCATTTTCCCAAAGATATGCTAACGTTCAGTAAAGACTGTAGAATGACACAATGGAAGGATAATGATGGGCCACAAAACAT
The DNA here is from genome assembly GCA_021432705.1 of Caranx ignobilis. Lineage (NCBI taxonomy): Eukaryota > Metazoa > Chordata > Actinopteri > Carangiformes > Carangidae > Caranx > Caranx ignobilis. The sequence continues at coordinate 20,725,829 of MU269981.1, read as the reverse complement.
CACATTTTAGCATGGAAGACGGTGACTCATTTCCAACTCTGTCAACATCTCTATAGACATGACAACAATTGTTCTGTGTTAAAGAGGAACTATGCAGGATTTTTACCTTAACTATGCTACGTTTTTTTTTATCTTAATTAAACAGGTTCAGAGTGATTGTGATGGTTAAATAAATGACTTGTAACTTGTTACAGGGAGAATGAAGGCTCTCTCTAAAACCAACCTTGCAAGATCAGCGCCTCCACCCCAGTGTCCTTGGCAGCACTGCGACACAAACGCGCCCCAGAACCTGTAATCTCTTGTCTATGACAGATAAGACTACACAAATATACACATCATAACATCTTATATGATAAATAACATAATGCATGGCTCTATTGATTGCTTTCTGACTGGATTCATTGAAAACAAATGCACAAGGCAGAGAGGAGGGTTAGCAAAACACCGGAAAAATGACCAGACTTGGATAGTTCCTCTTTAAGTTTTGCAATTTTGCAGTGTTTACTTACCCCCAGTCAGACAAATGATCAAACTTGATTCCCTTAATCACCAAGGGCTTTTGATTCTTGTCTCTGTTACATATTTTCTTCTATTGCAGTTAGCACGCTATCCAGCTAACCCATACTGTTTCCAATAGGGACTCACTGTAGCCTCCAATCTGCCCTGAAGACGTAGCGATACGTAGCGAAACACAATGAAGTCTGAAGTTTTTGACCATCACCTAACTAATTTGTCTTTTGCAGTGTTGTGCAAGTTTGCACCACACAATAGCAGCTCAAAGTTCAGTTCACACAGATTAAAATGAATCACTTGCCGCTCATTGTTTCTGCTTTTGCTCATTTTCTTGAAATGAGCTTTTTCAGTAGAACTTCATTCTACTCCACCAGCTCCAGTCACTGTCACCTCCCAAACTAAATCAATTACTGTATACTTCTACTTTTTCAGGCCCAGCAGGCACAGTTTGTGTAAAAATGTGAGACTTTCATTCTGTGGAAATCTGTTTGGGTTTGTTCCCTCATTTGTCTTGTATGTATGTGTGTGTTTTGTGGACAGAGCTCCACTTACCTGGCTCCTGGCTGCTTTCCACACCAGTCAGTAATCCTATCAACCCGCAGTTCAGAAACCCTCTTGATTGTTCAGCTTGTTCGGTAACCAGCTACATAGGATACTGTTGTGTGGACATGCTTCCTTGTGCTTCCTGCTAACCTGTGATCTCCTGTGCCTAGGACTCCAATTACCAGCCATTACCTTCCATGCTTCCTCTGCACACTCCACTTCTCCACTGCCACATCCACCAGCTGGACACAGCTATTCCACCACCTTCTTGTGTATGGTGACCATTAACTCTCATCTTATCACCCACATTCGTCAGCTGCAAACAGGTACATCCAGTTCATTGTTTACTGAAAATGTTCATGCATTGTTTATGATGCATTGTCACATAACATCGATTTATCTATCATCTGATTTGTTAGAGTTCTGGAACATTCATGACATCAGATCAGAAAATCATATTATTATATCATTTAATTACAGTAGGACTTGTCATAAGAGCAGGTCAGGGCAGGTGTGGTTTGGTTTGCTCTGGTCATACAAAATACTTGGTTAGGGTCGGGGAAATTTTTTTTTAGACTTTTGTTAAATATTGAAGTCAAAGCTCATCCCGCATCATGCTTCATATCAGGCCTTGATTTGAAGTGACAACTGCCTGCCAGCATGCTCCTGTACCACATATGGTAGTTTATATAATCCATTTTAATAATACACTATAGAGCATGTGTGGAGCAACCCCTGTTATTTGATTCATCCTCATTTGCCAACCCAAGCCCTACTGTGGGGAAGTCTTTCTTTTCTGCAAGCATAGCAACAGAGAAGCATTGAACCAGACTATACAGTGTCACCGATGAACAAAGCTGCTACACCAGTATGTCTCCTTCGCACTCCTTCACCCCTTCTCTGAGTGTCTGCGTCTTCACTTTGGGCACCAACCTTGAAAATTAGCACTGACGCTGAACTTGCTGTGCTGCTGATCCCTGCTGCTGTGCTATGTCACTGGTACTTGAATGTAAAAATTTCAAACATTAGTGGAGACACCTAACACTTTGGGATGCTTAGGATTGTTTCCTTATAGATACAGTATGTGGGTTTTTTTTTTTTAGTTTAGTTGTTGGATTCAACGACAGATTTAAGTTTGAGGAGAGAGTGAGGCTGTTGTAGCAACATTTACAAAGCTTGAACATGATTTGTGGGTAACTGGGTTTATACCAGAGAACAGCATTTACCTGCAATCTTCATTCAGACTTTACTTGTTTAAATATTTAATAAAACCCTGATCTGGCCCTAACCTTCACCAAGCTAGAATAAATGTTTCCCCATAATGTAAATAAATGGTGTAACAGCATATTTCCTATTGAAAATATGTTTTACTGTGGACTATTGGTGTCCATTCAGTTTTCTCTTTGTGCTGCCCCAAAGCCTTAGTGGCAGCCTTTGCAACCTTTGCATCCCCAATACAGTGGACAAACAATGCATCTGTCCTTTTGTTCTCTTTGTGTTATGGGCTACTGTGCTACTTTCATCATTTCATACAAAACAAAACAGTCAGGGCTGTGGTTAAAATGCAATAGAAAATACTATGAAGAGGATGACATACTGACAACATAATTTTTCATCTGAAAAGCTGATCGCAGCAGCACATGTGCAGCTGGTATTGTTCACTCCTGAATCAAATGATAATAGATGTTTCTCAGTGGAAGATGTCACTTCTCCTGATTTTACTTAAGGTGTGGTTTATGGTAGAAATAAGGAGACTGTTGGGCTTGTATTCTTACTCAAATTAGCACTACTTTTTGACAAATAACATATGGTAATCGCACAAAACAAGGATTTTTATGTTGTGTATAGCATACTTCAAAGTATATATAATCTAGAAATACTGTTCTTGTATTTACCAGTTAAGAACAACGACTTGAGTGTAACAGCACACATATTATGATGCATTTTACTTTTTGCCTTTGTTTTCTGTCGTAACAAGGAACGTTTACAAAAAATAAACTAGAATCAAGATTTTCAAATACAAACGATCTCATAAAATACAGAATGGTAGGAATAAGAAGAATGAATGACCCAAGTATTTTTTATTCTCATAATTCTGACTTATTATGTTAGACATTTATGAAAGATATATAATTATGACATAAGTTCAGTACCAGCAATGAGTCAAGACAAATACCCAGGCTACAACATATAGCCTGCAGAAAGTCCTGATAATATTGTCTTTGCCTCCAACGTCCCAGTCAAAATTCAAGATTCAGTACTTTATTGCCATATTGACATGTTGATTGGAATTTGTTTCAGTGGGCCTCACACACTGACAAGAAACATTTACTCACATTACAGACAAAACATTACAAGATAAACATAAAATAAGATAAAACCCAGTCCATGAAAACAGTAAAATAAAACACTAAGGCACCTGTGGTAGGGTTAGCAGCAGAACAAAAGTTGCATGGTGCATAGTGCATCTTAAACGTGCACCATACAATAAATAACAATAATTAAATAGCTACAATAATGAGTACTGTACATAAAATAGTATTGACAGTTAAAACCTATCATGGTAGTGCCTGAGTGTTGAGTAGTTGGACAGCTTGGGATATGTACTGTTCTGTAACCTGGTTGTTTTTGACTTGACGCTCTGCAGTCTTTTTTTTTTTTCTCTCTCTTTTTTTTTAGAGGGGAGAAGGTTAAAAAGGCAGTTAGCTAGGTGGGAAGGGTCCTTTAAGATCTTAAGGCCTTTCGTCTGCAGCCTGGCCTTGTAGATCTCTGCAAGCATTGGGATCTCACACCCAGTGATGCAGTACGTTCCACCTTGTTGTGCTGCTTCTCCTCCTCTGCAGGCACACTCCCAAACCAGACAGTTATGGCAAAGGCGAGGATGCTCTGCAGTGATGTAGTTAGTGTGTCCAGGTGTCCTGTGTGTGACATCATTTTGATTGAGAAGACGTTTTATTGTCATTGAGCAGAATCAACCACAAGGTGCAGTAGCTGAATAAAATTTATTTTCATGATAAGTTAAAACAGGAATACAACTAGTTCTTTATGAAGCTAATAACCGCTAATGGATTGATGATGTTGTTGACTCACAGGCTGGTTGTCTGGACCTCTCACCACTGCTCCCAGTTCGTAGCTGTTGTTGTTGTGTTCCTGCCGTGCTCTTGCTGCGCCCTCTCATCCTCCTGTTGCCTCTGCTGTGCTTCCTTGCATGTCACCAGTGTCTGTGTTCCACCTTTGCACGCCCACTTCGTAACGCAGTCTTGTATTTGGAGGATGAAAACACCAGTATTATAACTGAAACTTGCAGTCTGTGTGTTTATCTTTTAAAACTTACATTATGAACATTTTAGACTAGCCTACCTCTCATTGGCAATGGTTGTCCCACATCGTCCCACATAAAAACTGTCCTTGTCCCACACTTGTTTTTTTTTTATTTTTATATCTGGTCACCTGATCAGCAGTTAGTCTATAATAGTCCTCTGCCAGAGTCCACCAAGAAGATCTGTCATCAAAGGAGAAGGGAGGTTTAATAAAAAAAATAGTGGTGGATGTTTAATTGTCGTCATACTTATGCCTCTGCCAACAAAAATACCCAGCAGTGACTTTGAAGTGGCAGCAAATGTAACGCTTCTCAGTAGTTTTTGTAGCATATGAGCTTGTTGCTTTGCTACTGCAGATCCCCTTGCATCTATTTTTGATGCTGGAGCCGAAGTGGGACATCAAGGCTAATTTGAGTAAGTGCCACTGTTAGTCAGACTATCAACATCAGCATGAATGCTGCATGGCTGTTAAAAAATATAAGTATACACTGCAGGGGGATTAATCATTAAGATGTAAAAAGAAAATTAGCTGCCCATCATCTTGAATGATTTGGAAGGTTGATTGCTCTGCCTGTCAACCTCCTAGATGAGATGTTGCTGGTTGGGATGTCTCTCCTTTTTCCCAAGCTCAGAATACATAAAAATGTGTCGCCATGGCAAAAGATATGCTATATGCACAACTAAAAACACAGTCCACACAGAGCCGTGCATGGCATACAGAATATGGCACAAAATAAACAGACACTCACTTACCAACTGTCTGAGAGACTTAAGCTGGTAAACTGCATATGACTCAGTGGAGAGCTTTATATCACTTCAAAAAAGTGACACCTTCATCCTCCTAGTCCACCTCCTCCTCCTCCTCCATAAAATGATTAACTCTATCCTTAAAAGGCAAATCCAGAATTGTGCATATGACATGGAAACCAACAAGATGCAAAGTGTTGAGAAGAAATGAATCAACCTATATATTGCAATCTGCTGTGAAAACCATCTCACTTTTCACTCTATAACTTTACAGGAATATTAATATTTACAGTGTAAAAAGCCTTGACTGGATAGTATTTTTCTAAACCAGATGAACTGTGAACATTTATGATTGTTATAGTGGAGAAAAAGAAGCAACCATGAGAGACAGATGGTGGTGTTTGTCTGTCATTAGACAACTTAAACTGAGTTCAAGAGTACCTACATGACAGATTCAAACACACTTAAGCTGAATATTTGTATGGTTATTTGTCCATATTGGATAATGAGATGAACATCAAGGTAGATGGGTGAGTAATGCATCTGATATTTATGTTCACATCCCCTCACAGACCTGTCATTAACATTTGCCTTTATTTTTCTTTCATTTTATTTGTCATAGATACAATATTTCAGACAGGCACACTATAGAAATGGGAAATTAAATAATGTTAGCACTGAGTGTGAAATAAATAAGAAGAAAGAAAAATGAATTACAGTCTTGTGGTTGTCTGTCTCTGCCACTCAGACGCCACTTAGACTCAACCTACCAACCAACCAGCTCACATTTTATCACAACTGTTGTTTGCTATCTTCATAAATGGCTAAAAAGTGTTTTCTGAGCATAATTTGACATTTGACCGCCAAAGTCTAATCAGTTCATCTTCAAGTTCAAGGGGACATTTGTGCAACATTTGAAGGGATTCACTTGAAGAGTTTTGGAGGTATTGTATTCAGAGGGCTAAAATCTTGTTTTCTGAGGTTACTGTGACATTGACCTTTGACCCTCACCCGCCAAGTTCTAATCAGACAACCTGAAAAATATATTCCTACATAATGCCTACAGCTCTGGCTGTTGTCAGCAAAGAGGCATTAAAATGTTAAACTGAATCTCAGGTGTAGCAGAATCATCCAGTATTGACATTTTTGTTCTCAGACAAGGTTGAGCAAACCCAATATCAGCCCAATGACCTGTATGTTTAAGTTGGAGGACTTGCAAATTCTTGGTAAAGTGATGAGTCTTCAGAGGAAAGAGAGCATACAGATCAGAGGCACGTGACATGAATTGTGCTGCAGGAAGTGACTGAGTATTTTCATGGTATTTCCTGTGACTCTGGATTGTCATTGAAAGTCAGTGGAGAATTACGCAACAGCTCTTTCAAAATGAAAAGAAATGTCAAATCATTTTCAAGAGCTGAAAATCAAATTGGTCCTCAAAAGTAACATGTGCGGGGCACTAATATACCTCCACTCCTGACTTTGTCTATCTTACTACCACACGTCTAACCATCCATGACCTCCATGATTATTATATTTACTATACCTGTATGATTATTTGACCAGATTTGATCCCAGGATAGGATCATTGGAAGCATATACAAAAATACAGCCTGATGCACAAACAAAAAAATTGTTTATACTGCATGTTTTTGTGAGAATTGATTTTCTCTGCTCCATCATTGTGTTGAATAATACAAATGTGTGAGGGCTTAGTGCCACTGTGTTCACTCCTCAGCCTGAAGGTCACGTCCCTCTTTCAAATGAGGGCCAGAGGGCACAGACTCTTGGACAGCAGGACGCATCCGAAGGGAGTTTCCACACATAATGGGCTCTAACACCCGTTGCAGAGAGAACAGGGGGTGTTTACTTTGTTGACTGACCTTGCACCCTCTCCCTCCCTGCAGGGTAGACATTGATTGTGTATGATCTGTTCCAGCATTCAGCACTGAGTTGTCTGAAGCAGGGTCAAACAAACGTCACACAGTGTTTTTTTTTTTTTTTAATTGTTAAATTATTTTCTTCACTTGTTTCACACACACACACACACAGACACACACTGAATTAATTTGATATTAGAATGGATGCTTATTTGTCTCAAAGAGAAATGATTGAATGAGGTTAGATTGGATGCCCTGCTGATGCGAATTTGGATTCCTGTTTGATATTTCCTTAACATAGTGTAGCATGTAAAAATGAGGATGAAGACACTATGTACTGACAGTAATTACAATAAACCCCCTGCTGCTCTTGGATTTGTTGAAAAAATAGAGCATGATATTTGTTGGAATTGATTTATAGTGAAAATCCAAACGTTTGATAAGAGTTTAATAGATTACCAGAATAATGCATCCCAAAAACTACAGATTAAATACATGCATTAGTATAAAGAATAAAAATGAAAGAGTCTCATTCATTCAGTCTGGGTCTTTGGATTTTGTAAAATGAAAAAACATCAGCTTCATTTGAGAAAGCTTTGAAAAGCAAACAGCGAGTTCAGCAGGTTTGACAGGGAGGATAAGGAGCATGATAGATCACCTTGAGAATGCAGAACGCTACTGAGAAATCCATCCATTCAAATGCATCAGCTTTTGCATTTATACATGTGGATGTAAATATTTCTCCCTGTGCTGTGAAAGCAAAGGTAACAATAACAAATGCACTTTCTAATCTATGCATATATTTCCCATGATTCATTGGCCATACAAGCAGATGTTGCTAAATCAATCTATCTTTTTTTTCTTCCTGATGGATGGAATTAAATGCATCCAACAAAGATTACAGGCACTTTCAGCACAATATTTTTTTCATTTTGGCTTCTTTTGACTTCTTTTTTTCCCCTACATTGTTGCAAAGCTCTCACCTGAATTTGATGCTAGTTGGTTTTTCCCTCCACTCTGCGGGATCACTTGAGGCTGCTTCAAACTGGGACACAATTGTTTGCAGAACCAAAAAAAGCATGTTAAGTCTAAAACTTTGAGACTTTGATCTACCTGTTTTTGTTTTTGTTGAGACATCAGTTGTTATGTATAGCAACAATGTAACTTTCTCTAAATGTGTTTATGTTTATGTGTGGAATATTTTTGTATGAAAAACTCTAATTTATAATTCCCCACCTTCTTTTAGTAACTTTAACCTTCATAGAATGAGGACTAACATTGACTGTATATGAAATGGACAGACTTCCAGTCTGAAAAGTGAATCCCAAGGGTTCCCAAGCTCTAAAAAATGTCAGGCTCCAAGAGACTCCAATTAAAACACCACCAACTTCTTGAATGAAAAACTCAGTCAATGCATTACTGTGTCACTGGCTAAATTCACATTTCCCGGTGGTATCTGAAAAATAATAATAGATATTAGATTAGATATAGGGCCTCATAGATTGGTATTTTTGGAGGTGCCCCTCTTTGATTGAATGAATGAGTGACAAGTTAACAAAGCTGCCACTGTCAAAGTTGCCATTTTTAAAGTCTCAAGTGGTACACATATTCAGAGTTGCTACAACATCAGCTATTAATACATGTTAAGGATACTTATATAAAATAGGGGTTCTGTATCTGATCATGAGTTACAATGTGATTTATTGTGTATCAATGAGTAGAGTAAGTTTTTAAGTAAGAATTGAATCAAAATTTAATTTATTTTGATATGGATGTCCTGTAAGAACACAGTTACCATAATTATGCTGTTGTGAGTCTAGACTTATTGTGTAGTCAATTGGTAAATCATTGTTAGTCCACTGTTAGTCTCCCTCAGTCAAGTTTGAAAGTTAAAGTTAAAAAAAAGATAAAATGTACATATATATATATATATATATATATATATATATTGCTGTCGACAACTGTACAGGTTTAGTAAACTTAACAGAATTCAAAGCAATTAACAGAAGCATATAAATATTGCAAAGCAAAGCATTTATTGACCGTAATTTACCGATTATCGTGGTTTTTCAATTGTTTTCTATTGTCCGCCAAGCACTTCCTGGAACTTTTCGGGGCTACATGGACCACGTGATCGGCGAGCATTTTGTCGCCACTCTCTCTCTCAAGGCACTCTATTAAGCGACGTCTCATTACTCATAAAGAGCGCCATTAGAATCATGAACACAGAGAGGAAAAGCAGCAACTTCACACAAAGACGGTAAAACTACTTGTAATGTTAATGTAACGATTGAAGTCACGTGAGCAGGAAGCGACGATTCTCGGGGTCGTGGAGAAAAAGACGACACGTCTCTAGCGCAAACGGTCGCGGAGTAATTATGTTTTAAAGATAGTTGAAATTCATAGTTGTAGTCCGTGTGGCTCCGCCTACTTCTGCCAGTGTTCCGACATCTGCTAGTCACTATGGACCAACTCGTTAAACACAGTCCTACCATCCAGGTCAGAGTGTTATTCACAAGGAGAAACACAATCAAAAGAGCCAGCCTGGTTAACTTGGTCACTACACTTCAACAGATACTGATAACTGTGTAAACCACAGACTGTGGGACTGTAAACCTAGTTAAAAGATCGATGTTTGTTTTGTGTTGCTAGTACATGTGTCCTGGTTCATGTGAACATTGTAAGCAAAATGTACACCCAACCTTAATATGGTTAAAACAGTGGTGTTAATTTTCTAGGTTATTTTGTTTTATTTGTTTTGATTACCTCCTATATCATTTACATAGAAGAAGAAAAATCTAGGTATCAATGTGGTGTATTTGAATTATGCTGATGGCTGGGAAAATAATAAGGCAGTAAGTTTACCAGAGTTTGTGAACAGAGGCTGGCTGCTAATTCTTGTGTAGTTTTACTTATGATTATTAACATTAATATTATTCTTTGTCTATTATGTGTTTTATTCTATATTCTTAGCCATCAACATTGCTAGACTGACAGGGTGAAGCAATTTTGGATGAATGTGAGGAGAAAGAAGAGGATCCTGTGTATGTCACAGATAAACAAGGTGGGTAAATACACTTTTGCTTTCTGCTCTAATAACACAGCAAAGTGTATAAAAATGACACAAGAGTTGTGTTAGATTCCCATGTGAACGTAGCAGTTTTTGTTCATGACCAAATTTTACAGTTCACCATGTTGTTAATAGTGTAACTATGAGCACAAAGATTGCCTAATGTCAAGGATGTACTTATCCTAAGCAAAGCTGCAGTCTTTTCCTAAAACTACATCAGTTAGTTTTTGTGCCTAAACCTAACCAGGCCATGACTGTTTATTATTGTAACCATGGGAAACAAGCTCCAGGACAGCTACGGTCAAACAAAGGGGTAATATTGCAGGGGACACTCGTAGTGTCAGACGGTTAAAAAAAAGAAAAAAAAAAAAAGACCTATATGGTTGTTCAGGTTGGAGGAGTTGTGCTGAACGCCAGCATGGACCATTCCCACAGCAGACGCTTTGACTCGTTCTAACAATAACAGCACAGGTGGTACTAATGACATTAATGATGACTCTGTTCCATTTGTGTGTCCCACTGAGCCAGCAAGCACATAAGCAGGGACTTAGAAGTGCAGCTAAATGGATTGTATCCATTTTAACTGTTAGTAGTTTCACCTGTGCTTTTCCTGCTGTGAAGATATGAAAATGACTGTAGCTGTGAAAATGGCCAATTGCCATTAGTTCATCCAACTGGGCCAGTCATCTGAGTAGAGCTAACCACCTAATGAGAATCAAACTGTTGGCATCTGTTTCTCCAGGTTTAGAGATTTATTTGAAACATGTACAAGTCTTATATAAGTATGCATTTCTCATTCTTTCACAAACAAACATTTATAAAAGTCCAGAGATTGTGTTACAGTACTTGGTCAGATATGGGGCAATAACAACCCAAAATATACAATGTGACAGAATCAGTACAGTTAATCATTATCACCTACATACTGCCACAAGGAACTTAGGTTAGGCAATTTGGTATCATTTCTGTGAATAAATTATATGAATTATATATTATAATTATATATAAATTTATATTCTGCCTTGTAAGTGTTGTAAATGGTTAAGTGTTTGTCTCTCTGTCTGTATTCTGATCTTTTTATTCCTTATATTATTAAATGTTTTGGACACAACCTCTTATTCTTTGTCAAATGTGCTATAAACAGGTGCTGTACATGCCCTCATGCACAATTCCAGGTGCACAGCCACACAGAAAATCTCATGATGACACCTCATCAGCCAAGGGCAAACTGCCAACCTCCACACACTCTGCCTGTCTCAGAGAAAAGCTGTGGATTTGTCGAGGTGCACCAGGGTGGACGTCACTATCACACAGCCACCAAAACAGAATAGATGCAGTCTGACATACCCAGCTACACCAGTCTTCCCTGACGGATCCCAGTTCAAAACCAGGTAAAGTCCGAAACTGCTTGTCAGGTAGATGTAAAAATGCACTAACATTGTTTACCACTTATCGAATGGATGCAGTCTTCCTGTATGGATGTTTTCATCCTCCTTGGCCTGTAAAGTGGGCATTTTATGTAATACTTGATAACATTTCTGCTCCTCCAGGTGGGAGGTTTATTTACAGAAAATGACGTAGAAGTTGGAAAGAAATCTGTTGTCTTCCTCAGGGCCACTTCAACAGCATGAATATTGGCTGACACAAGGCCCTGAAGCGTTCTCTTTTTACAGGTTACATACTGACCACATCTGTGTGGTTAAAACAACCCCTTAATGAAAAATTGTATTTAATGAAAGTCATCAGGAACTGTAGACTGCAGTTACCAATCTAATGTATATGATACTGCATCCTACAGTTAATAACACATTCAATTTGTCCATTCATATGCATTTATAATGTAGTTTGAATCTCACACGTCCGTTGTGCTTTGCACAAATGCAGTGTTTTTCGTTGCATTTGTTAAAATGTGACTGTAGCCTACACTTTCACAGGGTGTGAGAACAGATTTCTCATTATCAAAATGTTCACAGTGCTGGCAGCTTGGATCTGACAATGCAGCCACAGTCACGCTGTCAACAGGGCAGGTACAAAATGAGAGATGTTAATGATATGATTCTCTTCTAACTGCCTGCAGAGTTAAAAAAACTTATAGTCTTCACACAATTTAAGAAAATACCATAGAAAAATGTGTGAAAGCAAATGGATTAATACATAATTCAGCTGTTTTCAGGTCCTTTTTGTGTGGGTTTGGTAGTGTTATGAGACTAAAAATGTTCTGAAGTCCAGCATTGATTTCTTGGCTCATAAAGGCTGAAACACCTCTGTTGTAAACTTCAGTCACCAGTGAGATGACCATCCTTTTTTAGATTACAAGACTCAAACCTTGTCTGTATAGAAGGGCAGACTCTGGCTACTTTGTATTGTTTTATGCACAACCACCTGGCCAGTGGCTGGTAAAATAGTGTATCACTTGAGAAATTTCACAACTTGCCGCTGTCTTTGTGCAAATGCGTGTGTGCATTCATGTCAATGAGACAGCATTACCTCCGGTCTTGTAGGCATTTGCAAATTTTATCATCCAGAAAGACTCCATCCTGTTATTTTTGTGTTCATGTCTTATTTCCAGATCATTATTCACATATTTTGGTCCACTAGTGTCAGATATTTTGTAGCTCGTGGTCTATAATGCAATCCCAACCCCAGGGTTTTTTATTTTTTTTATCATTCCCTCACACTCAAACACATCTATCTGCTTTTAGCTCACAGCATATATTGAGTGTCCTTATTTCTTTGTCTTGAGTTCATTCTAATCATGCACTCTAAACTTCATATTTGAATTTAAGTAGTCGCTAAAACCATGAATGATAGAGGCCACATACAAGAAATGAATGGCACCAACCTTTATAGAAAATCTTGTTAACCCTTAATGAGAAGGGATTTGTTTAGGCACAGTGCTTTGAGCAAAAATGCTAGTTTTAGCATATTAACTGGCTGCCAATCACATGCTGAGGGAAATGGGTATATATTTACTATATTCACCATATGTTAGTGTGTTTACATGCTTATTGTCCTTAATTAGTGCAAAACAAAGTGCAGCTGTCGGATGTGACAATATTAGTTTTACAGGTTGTAAATCAAAGTATGTGGTGATGGTGATATGTGACAAGTTATTTAATTCCATGTGTAACCCAAAATTAAAGACCACATGAATGTATGTTATGACACTAGTTATGGACATATTTCAGACCTTCATTGCGACCCAGAGAAGTTTGCTACCAGTATAACTAAATATAGCTTTACACTATAATCAATGCACTGTGCATTATATAAAAGTTAGAACTATAGATTTCAGAATGGCCTTAGTTCTGGTACATAGAGGTCCATGAGGTGAAGTTTCTGTGTTTAAGAAAATCCAGGTAAATCAAGTAAATAGGTAGGTAAATGTATCAATGCTTAAACAGCTATGAAATAAAGCAGGGTCTGTTTTCGTGATAGGATACATCTCCCACAATACAATTATTCATCTTACCCATTTTAATACATTAATCTTAACCCTGGCGGAGCATATACTGTGCATAGTCAAGAACATGTTGAATCGTGTACTCTCATATCAGAACAGCTCAAACAGCAGTATGCAATGTCAGCAGAATTAATAGCCTACCAAACAGGCTACAATGGCAAAAAAACAGTTTTTTATTCATTCATGTGTTGCACAGAAATGCAGCACACCATAAAAACTGAGTGAAGTTGGTGGGTTTGACATTATATAGAATTCTAATTCAATGTGATGGATGGTAATAATAACCACTTAACATCTTACCAACCAACAGCATATCTGCAATCCAAATCCCTGTAATCATGGCCGTGATAGATGTACAGAGTCCAGTAACTTGTGAACTGCGTCAGTGCAGAGACATAATATTATCTTTCCCTCCTCCTCATCCTCCTCCTCTGTTACTCTGTGACTGAGCATTTCCAGTAAGCGAGGGCAATCTGAGGTTTTGTTGAAGCTGGGACCAGCTTTATTTGACACTTGTAGTGCAGTGATTCAGCATCATCTCCCCTGCATCTAACCTCTGTCACCACGGTCGCTTAAGTGGCCAGATCTCTCTCCATTCTGCACGGCTGGTAACCCAATTAACTTGCTCCTTATCAATCCATGTGCTCCCTCTCATGCTTTTCATCCATCAGCAGACTGAAGGGGATCAGAATACGAATGCACACTTTCCACTCATCAATATGAAACATGCTTGTGCTAATAGTTTCGTTTAGCAACTATAAAGGTGCCATTTAATCTTGGGTGAATTAATTCACACAAATAACTGCATACATGGAGACCATAGCAGTTAGATGTTTTGGGAGGTTATCGCTACAAACAACACATCTCGTATCATGTGGGAAAAACCTGGTGTAGAGTCAAGCAAATCCTTTTTTTCCCAGCTGTAATTGCAATGCCGCTGAATAAGTTGCCACAGTGCACAGAGGGTATAATTGAGACTACCTGTCAGTTCAGATGCCAGTGCATGACTATCATACAGAACACACCATGCTGCAGTTTTCAGTTTCAGACATGAATGCTTTAAGTCACAGCAAGGCATCTGAGCTTGCACCGGACCAGGCACCAGCATGCGACTTGTAGCTGCAGTGCACTTTCTCATCTAACAAATAGGAGTTACCCCAGATGCCTCTTCCTTCCCGATGTTTGTGTTTGCACTCATTCATATCCCTCCACTTTATTTCCTGTTGTTCATCATGGAAAGTACTTCAGCTCCTGTGACTTAGTGCCTGCAGCTAATGATCACTTACTTGACGCTGTTTGGCAGGCACGATTGTACAAAGACAGATGCATGTACAGGAATAAGAACAATGTAAACACCCCATTGAAAAGCACTTGTGTTGTGAAGCATTTTAATCATAGCTACAAATGGTAAAAGCGATGTACAACATACATAATGACATTTAATTTGTCTTAATTACTAATATAAACATTCATGTGATATGGAGTGTCAAAAATTACAAAATTTTAGAACAAAAAGGAAATGTAAACCATATGCACTACTTCCTGTCAAAAATGAAATGAAAATGATAAGGAAATTACAGTTATGCAACTTCATTTGTCAGCGCTGATAGAAAGTGATTGCTGATAACTTTTGAGTTTTGTTAAATGGGAATTAATGAATGTGATTTGGATGCAGCCTTGATATCTATGCAGTTATACTAGTTCAGCATGACTCGCTTGTACCAACACATCAGTATGTGCTGAAGATCAAATGCCTTTTTAAGCAGTAAAGCGCCACCACAGCAGCGTCATTTGATGAAACCTAATGAGGAGTGGTCAGCCTTGGAGGCTGCAGCCATGTGTGACAGTGTCTCCTCTCTCTGGTTCCATCTTGTCCTGTTGCATATTTCATCCTCAGTCACCTTTTAGTCATTGCGGAGACTCCAAATGTCACTGATTTCTATCATCCAAATCCCCCAAAGCCCTCATATGGACATTACAGAAGAAAAAAAAAATCATCTCAGACTTTAAGAGCTACAGCATCACACAAAACACACCCGTGGGTGCACTGCACAGCATTTATGATCTATATCACAATTAGAAATCAAAGGTCTCCCTCAGTGAAAAATGTCAGTTGGGTTTGAAAGAGTTCAAGTCTTTTTTCTCCCCTTGCTATGGGAATAGATGGAGAAAGGGTAAATGGTAATGATTCTCACAAAAGGTTCTTGATGTCTTTCTTGACCTCTTACCCATTATTGGTGGAGGCAACAGTGATGCATGTTGTTAATGTTTTAATTGCTGTCACTTTAAAGTTGGTACTGGGAAACGACTCAGAATTATAAAATGTGGATAAAATGACAAGACTGTTTATAAGGTCTTTACTCATTGTGTTATTAGTTATCTATTTATCATATAAATTCTGCATTACATGGAATATAATAAGAAAGACAAGCCTGATTTTATCCATCCATCCATCCACCCATCCATCCATCCATCTTCTTCTGCTTATCTGCTTAACCACTACGTCCCAGCCTTGGATAAGCCTGATTTTATAGCACTATGAAAAATAGCATTTTAAAAAATAAGACACACTTTTATAAGATAAAATTTGAATTTTTCCTTCACTCTTAACGCATTATACACTTTACAATGATACAGTTGTTACAATCTGAATAGTATGGAATAGGGTACACAACACTTGAGCAGTAACAAATGAATGAGTGGGGAACAACTATTGCACATATTTATAAAACATTAGTTGAAAATATAAATTAGCAATACAATAACTACATTTGTTGATTCTCTTGAAACGTTACCTTGTAGCATGACAGTAAGCCAACATTGAGAAAAATCCCATCCAGTGGCATTAACACAGATTAATCGCCAATCTGTGAAACCTGCAGTTTCACAGTTTTCAAAGTGACATATGAGGCAACATGTTACAACACTGCAAAACCAAAAATCCCTTCAGAGGATTAACTTCAGGCAATTGTCCATTTTATCCCCCACTGCTGATCTATAAATATGTCACAGCCACCAAAATGCTGGCATTTACTGTATGGGAGGATGACATTTGTCTTTGTGTGAAATACTCAGCTGAGACAATTAAAACCTCTGCATGTGCAAGCTAAATAAGGCTCTGACTGTCAGAGCAGTCTAGTCTGTTCCCACTGACTCCTGCCTGATGTCTAACATCAGAATAGAGCAGAGAAAAGTCTCTGCTTAAACTAACACACACCATGTGTCAAATTTAACAGTTTGTAGTTTTTAAGCAAATGAGACTGCAACATCTGACAACTGGAGTGGCAACACGAGCTTAATCTGTCACCATTAGTTACATAATGTAACCCCCCCCGGTCTCCCCCTAAACTTTACATGTTACCATAATATGCAGTTGCATAAAATCAGTATTTCTACTATTTGCAGATTATATAAATTGTTGCTCTTTGTTCAGTAATGAATAACACAACTAGTATTGCTGCAATGATCCAGTTTCATCAAACTGTATCCTAAAGGGCATCGTAAAAATTATGTTGCCTTGAGGAAACCCACCTTATGTTAGTAGGATCACTGCCTGAGAGACAACAATATGGCTACACACAAGATAAAAACATCTGCTGTGTGTGTATGTGTCTGTGTGTCTCCTTTTATTTCTTTTGGAGCCTTTAGACTTTTGGAGTTGGTGACGTAAATCATAACACAGGTCTAATTTCCTGTTCATAAGGTGCTTATCCTCATACAAAGCATCATCATGTAAATGGATGCAGCCCTCAGAGAGGGCTGCATCCACATCACCTGTGTGTTAATAATGATAAAATAAGCCATTGTGTTGTTGCCACTGGGATAAAATTGAATACAATTATAAAATGCAATTTTGGGTGCTACTGTGCTGCCGCTGTTGCTGGTAATTAATCAGTGCACTTTCTTTATATATATATATAAGCCTATAACGCAGAAAACCAATGAGAGCATTAAATTGAGCTATGGTACTTCATTATTATCCTACTTTATTGAATTAGGGGGTTTATGAATTTAACTTTTCAGAACTATATGTCGATTTTTATATTATATGTTTTATACAGCTAACAGTACATTTCTGAATACAGACAAGCCATTTGTAAGTTTAGCTATTGTTCCACAGCCAGTGTTAGTATTTACTGCTGTTTACTCTCCTGTCTACTCTACAATAAGCATTTTGAGTTCAGCATCAAACTTTATCCCTTTACTCAGTAAGAGCTGTGTCCAATCGTGGAAAGCAACGCCAACATTGCCTCTTGTCTCTATCACATCTTTTCTTCTTTTTGGAATAAGCATACCAGCCAGCTAGCTTTGTTGTTCCTGTCCCGCCACTTGCTCAGAGCAACTCACTGTAGCCTCCAGTTTGCCCTGAAAACATTGTACTGATCAGAGGATGCATCACAACCTTTTGTCTTGTGAATGGATCAGTGACCAAAGTCACTTATGTTTAATTACCCAAGTTTTCAGTGCTGACACACTACTGTATTCAGTTGCCAGTAATGTGGTTTCTAGTGTTGAGAATTTCGGGTAAAAACAGGATGTCTAAACATAGTTAGAAACTGTATACTACTACTACTACTACTAGCTACTACTAATAATAAGATAAGAACACATTTGATTCATAGACCCCTTTCCAGGGTCCTATAAATTAAACAATATAGAAATGGGAAGAAAAACAATACAGAAAAATCTGCTGACAAGCAGGCAGGTTTAAGTTCTCAGCTAAAAGTCAAGATAGTATTTAAAAAAAAAAAGAAAAGAAAAGAGAGAAACAAAATTAAAAGCAGAACTGCGTCTTGGCTGGTGATTTGAAGGAGAACACTGTTTCAGCCAGTGCAACAAAGCCAGCATCAGTATACCCCTGCCTGGGGGTCTGAAGCTGAACAATGGCTCATAGACGGTTAAAAGGTCCAAACTATAGCTGGGAGCAAGGCCTAGACAAGCACTAAAAGTTATCAATCAAATTTTAAGATCAATCATGAAACTGACAGGCAACCAATGTAAGCATGTCAGAATAAGAGTAATGTGGTTTCCTGTAATGTGGCCTCTGTGAGCTGATTAAAAGCACTGCTTCAGCTCTGAGCTGTGGCTTGATGGTAAATAAATTCTGATAATAACAAAATAAAACAAAAAAATGTTAGTATGAGACATGACTAATCTGATTTTGGTAATATTCAAAATAGAAATCTGAATTACTGCTTCTTCAGTGTGGGTCAAGGGTGAACTTTTGATTGAAGATGCTGCCGTATTCTAGGTACAACCTTCATGATATTTGTCAAAAGATAAAAAGACTGCAGAATTTGTCAAGTTATCACACTTACACTCCCTGAAGCTGCGAGACATCTAGTTCTTTTGTGGCCGCCAGAATTATGATGTGTCTCTCGAACGATTTGTATCGTCTTGCTGTTTCACTGTGAGTTCAGACAGTGGTTTCAGGGTTGAGAACATTGTGGTGTGCAGTCTCACCAGCGTATTTTATGGGCCGACTGCCTTGCTCAGGGGTATAATAGAATCTTTTCATTCTTGGGTCACTGGCACAAGCTCCCGTAAATCAAAAGGAGGGGGGGACGATGACAAAAATCCCTTGTGTTATAAGGAAGACCTTACAAGGCCGTCTGTATTCATCTGTTGAGTAACCTCACTTCACTGACCTTTTATACACAGAGGCTACTCTTGTGTGCAGGGATCTTCCAAGGTTTCCTCTGAATCAACCTCCCATCCTCACAATGAATCTGTATGAATTGACCAACCTGGCAGCCTCCCACATAATGAGAAAATAAGCTAAAGTGCATGAGCATTAGTCACAATATAATTTGCGTAATTTCCTGTCTGATCCATCAACACTGGTTGAACACACTTTGATTAAAAAAATTAGCTGTATTGTGCAAGAGTTTAGCACTGTCTTTATTTTTTTTTTATTTACAACAAAATATTAAATGAGGATACAAGTCTTGGTGAGTCATTGAAAATTTCTTTCGAAGGACTGTTATATGACTGAATGATTGATGTATTCTCGTGCAGTAACAGTTTTAATATAATGTTTCATTTAATGGAGTCGTTATCTGCTTTTGTGTTTGTCCCCATCACCAGACATCCAGCACTGCTGGTCATTCAGTTGACAGTGACCATCACACTTCACTGAAGAAGGGTTAAGGTTTTTATTCAATATTACAATTACAATGACCAGGCAATAATGACGTGGTCACTTTGTTTATGTAAATTATCATAATTCACAAGATGTTTAAATTGTCTTTTGTTTCTATTTTTTCTATCAAAAAATCTCATTGAGAAATCAAAACTATGAACCAAAACTAATATTGTGAGGTGTTTGGTGCTTTGATGTCCAGTGTTGTCACTGCAGATGTAGAACACCGATGAACGTCGTGACGCTAGAATTGAAGCTGAGGCTGATCTGCAACAGTTTGATGAAACATTCAGAGGCAGAATGAACTTCAGATAAGATGGAGTTATGCCTCATTTTATTGTCTCATGTGGCTTGTTCATTTATTTTAGCAGCTTGGTATGGTCTGGATATTGTGTATTGTTATTACTGTAATATTCAGTGTTTGGATAGGGTAGTGCTTTAATGATAATGAAGCTAAATGACTATGACTTTCTCTGGGATATTCAATATAGTTTATGATCGTGTATTGTAGACTGTTATCAGAGATTTATGGCATCATGACTTTATCGCAAAAATACACAAACTAATCTCTCTCACTTTGCCTTGGTCGCTCCATTGTCGGATGACTAGACATTGGGTATTTGCTAATGCTGATGATATCCTTGAGCACAGTGCTAATGCTGCAAATATATTCAGTAAGCAAACGATGTAGTCCTTTCACACTGCAAACAGGACAAATTTGCTATTAACTCCATTTATACAATGCAGAAATATTTGTAAAAATGAAGGTTCGTATCCAGGACCTGTTTTTAAAGATTTATGTCTTCAGTTGGAAGTAATGTGCGTCAGTCTAAGTGCCACATACAGGCTGGAAGTATTGAGCGAAGGACTAACACATTGTTCGTTTAAGTCCCTTGATGACCTTTTGAATTTTTTGACGATATTAAATATATAAAATGTTGCCAACATCTGTCTTTCAAGTAGCCTTCAGTAGCCTTCAGTAGCCTGTGCTATGGCATAAAAAAATTGTGTGAAAGCTTTATAACTTGGTCACACGGAAGCTATAATGCACTTGTATTGCACGTCATGACGACGATGAGCCTCACAGTTTTACTGTACTGTATTGTCTGGATTTGACTTTCTAATAACAGTATTTGTATTTAAAACAAGTCTCAAGCAGACTCTGCCATCTGGATCATGATAAATGCTGCTGTGGACGAGGGAACCTCTCTCCATGTGCACACTCTGATCTGCAGTTTTAATGAGCGAGTGGTCTGTAACACCTCAGACCACAGCAACATCTGAAAAGTGTGTTTGATCATTTTTAGTGGCGCTGTGTTTCATTCAGTTCAATTCTGGACCCTAAAAGCAGAAAACGAGACAGGCAGGCGGTGAAATAGATTCAAAGTAATTTTATTGCTACCAATGGAGACGGTGAAGGCTGGAGCAGAGTCAGAGCAGTGGGCGTAGGTGTAGCTGTAGTTGAGGTGGCAGAGTTGGGCAGGCGTAACGGTTCAGCTGTGGCAGCAACAATCCAAACTGGTGCGACAAGGAGAGACAGAGTTAGACCTGGCAGGTGACAGTGGTGACTGTTATGGTGAACCTGAAGTATAGGTAAATGCAGAGTTATTCTGACAATTGAAAGCCAAGAAAAGGAAAAATACTCCAATGTTTGTATCACTGGAAGAGACTGAACCCAGGTGAAGGAACTGAAGGAGAGGAGGACCGTGGAAGGCAAATGTGCAGGAGGATACGCTGGTATTAAATTAACACCTCCTCAGTAATTAGCAAGTCACAAACGTGGATATATAGTATATGTAGGTTGTGGGAATTTCAGCCTTCATTAAATGGACTTTAGGAGTAAAAGTCTCAAAAGTGCCTGTGTGGGTCTTTTGGCTATCTCTTCCAGACTTGCTTAAAGAAGTGTTCTTGAAGTTTAAAAGAAGCCTAAGGAGTTTGAGCACTCACCAGAGAGCCATCAAGATAGAGCCTTAGTCTCCCTCTCTTTGAAAGTGTAGTATCTGTTTCACAAGGTAACAATTAAATTGCAGCTGTCAGCAGAGGAGATATTAAACTCGTTCATGGTTCTGTCTGCCTTTCTGCTGACGGTGACCTTGGTAGGGAGACGGAGGCTGACTACTGAAGCCTCATGCTGGTTGAGAGGGTTCGCACAGTCCGTCTCATGGAGAGCCAGCCATCTGGGATAGGGATATTCATCACACTCAAACATTACACACATACACAGCTACTGGCACAGACCCTATCATCATCATCATCATCATCATCATCATCATCATCATCACCGTCATCATCATCATCAACACTCACCAACATCATCACATGTTCCCGGGCTCTGTTAAAATCATGGACCGCCAGCCCCACTGTCTCATAGGCTGATGTCACACAATGTCATCTCATCACCCAAGGTGATAGTATTGGCTGAATGCCAGGAGTGTCTTTATTGTTTGTTTTTGTATTCAAGCTGTGAAAGGAAAACACTTCTTTGGCTGTTCATGAATATACTCTAAACTGATGGTTGTGGTATAATCTCAGACCGTCTCTGAGCTTGAAGTGAACTCGTCTCTGAGCACCTCTTTTGATTAGCTGACTGTTTTCTGAATGATGTATGACCAGTTAACCAAGCACTGGCAAAAATTCACTAGTAAATGCAAATGGTGCTGCTCAGTCAGTGATGAAATGGATTGAACAGGTACCCAAATGCAGACTAAAACACTATGGTCTCTACTGGTCAAAAGACCCACTAACACCTACTAACATTGAAAGAAAGTTTAATCAGCATTCACATTCACGTAAAATGACACTGCAGTATACAGTACACAGGTTACTGGCTTCAGTAAACACAACACCAGTCTTTTGAACCTGTCATCTATAAAATCAGAAATACCACACCTGTACTCTGCATTGGGATGAAAGAGTGAGTTGTGTTTCCTTAATTAGAAAGGGGAAAAGTCCACTAATTTTGGTGGAAAGGGTGAATAATATTACTATTATTGGGAAGACTGTGGATAGAGCCGTTTGATACTTACAATTTATACAGCACCTGAATTTATACAGGAACTTGACCTTGACTTATGAAATCAAAACTATAGGCTCTTCAACAATGAACAAACAACTAGTGCTGCAATTATTCTGGAGAGGACTGTCTCAAAGATCAGTGCTGATGATACAACTGTGTGTCTGCGTGTGTGTTTCTATCTGGAGCTGAAGATGATGATGTATACCATCAGTAGATGCCTCTGCCCATGTTGCAATAAACAAACAGTCACCAAAGCATTCTCCTGAAGAGCTTTACTGCATTAATAGTCACACTGCAGTGCATGCCGCTAGGTGACTGTCAAATAAAAGCATCAGTTTGATTAAAAGTTGCCATATCTGAAAAGCAGAACTATCCTCTGAATCCTCCGACCTTGAGTATATCTGTTATTTTGTGGCTGTTATTGTGAGTGTTGGCTTCTTCCTTTTATTCCTCAGTTAATCACTGTTACGACAGTTGGTAGATTTGCTGTGTTTTTGGATTGTTTTTCTCCCCTGAGTGTTTTTGTGAGACCAGTAATTATTGATTGACATTTGTCAGGTCCCTGATTGATAAGGGTGATGGTTGACAATTGGTCCATTAGCTGGAGGCACTTGCAGCTTGATTGGTTGCCTGGACAACATCAGGCTATATACAGAGCTGGGCTGACTTGTGATGCTTGTGCAGAGCCTGTTCTTCCTCACCTCCTGACCTGGCAACACTGACCTTCTTTGTATGCAGTTACATGTTGTATGTCTCTGCTGGGGAACAGTTGGTCTGAGCTGTCTGTAATATTATCTTCGTTTTCTCCTCTGTTGTTAGTGTGATGGGTTAGCGACTTCTAACTGTGACTGGTTTGTTAGCTTCTTTCTCTTACAACTTCTTTTGTTTCATACCCTGGATTTCAAACAAAAAATATACTTGCTCGAACAGTGCACAATGACTCTGTTGTTAAAAGATAGAATATGGTGGAAGTGAAGCTGCAAAAACAACAACATTTTTAGAAACTGTACACTAAAGACTGCAACATGCACAGCAAGACCATGTTGTCCACAGACTGACCCTGGTGCTTTGGTCATGGGACTGTGAGGTCTGCACTTATCTTAAAGTATTTAACCTCTTCAACTCCGCGGGGACGCCGGCGTCCCCGAGCCGCTCCTCTTCTGCAGTTTCAGCTTGCGCGGGCTTACTACATTGGTAAACATGGCGTATTTGGTATCTGTGGCTTCATTAGGTTGTTTTGCTAGTTCAGTATCGATTTTATTTTGTTTCTCGTTTATTTTTGCACAAGAATATACGGAATATCTACAGTCCGAAGCGTGATCGT
The DNA here is from genome assembly GCA_021432705.1 of Caranx ignobilis. Classification (NCBI taxonomy): domain Eukaryota; kingdom Metazoa; phylum Chordata; class Actinopteri; order Carangiformes; family Carangidae; genus Caranx; species Caranx ignobilis. The sequence goes on along the minus strand of MU269981.1, from coordinate 20,701,814 downwards.
TTTCCCCGTTTCAACCGAGGGAGACGTTCCCTCGGTTTTATTTTGAAGTTAGTGTACGACACGGATGTTGAAGGGAGGGTGCTGGACATTGATGTATTATAATGGACAGTGTAAATAAAGATTTAGCTGATTCAATCGTAAATGTGTACAAGATGAAGAAGAAGAAGACTCGTAAATATAAGCGCGCAAACATGGCGACATGGCGAACATGGCGACATGGCGACCGCGGTGTCCGCAGTCGCCATGTTGAAACACGGAGGAAAGGGTTAGTTATGCCCATACTTTATGGGCATATTTAATAATTCAACAGTTCAATATTGCAAATTTGTGTGATAAAAAAATTCATGAGAAAAACACATTTGGTGTCTCAGTATACCATTTGGTTATCATGTGTCCATTTGGACTCTCATCTCCGCCTGGATCTTATCATGAAAAAAACATTGCAGAATGGTCAGGAGGACGCTCAGCCGCGCATGCTCAGTCACACACACACCCATATTAGTCAGCTGGGCAGCTAACCGCTGTGATAGCTACGGGGAGCCGGGCCGGACCGCGGAGACTACAGCCAGGCTAACCCAGAACCTCTGGCTGACCGGGCCGGACTCAGCAGAGACACTCAGCCGCCCGTTCAAACACTGGGGCACACTGTACAGAGCAGGAATCAGGGGGGCGGGGGCAGCTGGCCACAGCCGCTGGCCCCCGGTGAGAATAGTAAGTGAGCCACGCTGACCGGGCCGGACTCAGCAGAGACACTCAGCCACCCGTTCAAACACTGGGGCACACTGTACAGAGCAGAAATCAGGGGGGCGGGGGCAGCTGGCCACAGCCGCTCTACCGCGGTGAGAATAGTAAGTGAGCCACGCTGACCGGGCCGGACTCAGCAGAGACACTCAGCCACCCGTTCAAACACTGGGGCACACTGTACAGAGCAGGAATCAGGGGGGCGGGGGCAGCTGGCCCCAGCCGCTGGCCCCCGGTGAGAATAGTAAGTGAGCCACGCTGACCGGGCCGGGCTCAGCAGAGACACTCAGCCACCCGTTCAAACACTGGGGCACAGGGTACAGAGCAGGAATCAGGGGGGCGGGGGCAGCTGGCCACAGCCGCTGGCCCCCGGTGAGAATAGTAAATGAGCCACGCTGACGGGGCCGGACTCAGCAGAGACACTCAGCCACCCGTTCAAACACTGGGGCACAGGGTACAGAGCAGGAATCAGGGGGGCGGGGGCAGCTGGCCACAGCCGCTGGCCCCCGGTGAGAATAGTAAGTGAGCCACGCTGACCGGGCCGGACTCAGCAGAGACACTCAGCCACCCGTTCAAACACTGGGGCACAGGGTACAGAGCAGGAATCAGGGGGGCGGGGGCAGCTGGCCACAGCCGCTGGCCCCGGACTCAGCAGAGAGACTCAGCCACCCGTTCAAACACTGGGGCACACTGTACAGAGCAGGAATCAGGGGGGCGGGGGCAGCTGGCCACAGCCGCTGGCCCCCGGTGAGAATAGTAAGTGAGCCACGCTGACCAGGCCGGACTCAGCAGAGACACTCAGCCACCCGTTCAAACACTGGGGCACACTGTACAGAGCAGGAATCAGGGGGGCGGGGGCAGCTGGCCACAGCCGCTGGCCCCCGGTGAGAATAGTAAGTGAGCCACGCTGACCGGGCCGGACTCAGCAGAGACACTCAGCCACCCGTTCAAACACTGGGGCACAGGGTACAGAGCAGGAATCAGGGGGGCGGGGGCAGCTGGCCACAGCCGCTGGCCCCCGGTGAGAATAGTAAGTGAGCCACGCTGACCGGGCCGGACTCAGCAGAGACACTCAGCCACCCGTTCAAACACTGGGGCACAGGGTACAGAGCAGGAATCAGGGGGGCGGGGGCAGCTGGCCACAGCCGCTGGCCCCCGGTGAGAATAGTAAGTGAGCCACGCTGACCGGGCCGGACTCAGCACAGACACTCAGCCACCCGTTCAAACACTGGGGCACACTGTACAGAGCAGGAATCAGGGGGGCGGGGGCAGCTGGCCACAGCCGCTGGCCCCCGGACTCAGCAGAGACACTCAGCCACCCGTTCAAACACTGGGGGGCACTGTACAGAGCAGGAATCAGGGGGGCGGGGGCAGCTGGCCACAGCCGCTGGCCCCCGGTGAGAATAGTGAGTGAGCCACGCTGACGGGGCCGGACTCAGCACAGACACTCAGCCACCCGTTCAAACACTGGGGCGCACTGTACAGAGCAGGAATCAGGGGGGCGGGGGCAGCTGGCCACAGCCGCTGGCCCCCGGTGAGAATAGTAAGTGAGCCACGCTGACGGGGCCGGACTCAGCATAGACACTCAGCCACCCGTTCAAACACTGGGGCACACTGTACAGAGCAGGAATCAGGGGGGCGGGGGCAGCTGGCCACAGCCGCTGGCCCCCGGTGAGAATAGTAAGTGAGCCACGCTGACCGGGCCGGACTCAGCAGAGACACTCAGCCACCCGTTCAAACACTGGGGCACACTGTACAGAGCAGGAATCAGGGGGGCGGGGGCAGCTGGCCCAGCCGCTCTACCGCGGTGAGAATAGTAAGTGAGCCACGCTGACCGGGCCGGACTCAGCAGAGACACTCAGCCACCCGTTCAAACACTGGGGCACACTGTACAGAGCAGGAATCAGGGGGGCGGGGGCAGCTGGCCACAGCCGCTGGCCCCCGGTGAGAATAGTAAGTGAGCCACGCTGACCGGGCCGGACTCAGCAGAGACACTCAGCCACCCGTTCAAACACTGGGGCACACTGTACAGAGCAGGAATCAGGGGGGCGGGGGCAGCTGGCCACAGCCGCTGGCCCCGGACTCAGCAGAGACACTCAGCCACCCGTTCAAACACTGGGGCACAGGGTACAGAGCAGGAATCAGGGGGGCGGGGGCAGCTGGCCCAGCCGCTGGCCCCCGGTGAGAATAGTAAGTGAGCCACGCTGACGGGGCCGGACTCAGCAGAGACACTCAGCCACCCGTTCAAACACTGGGGCACAGGGTACAGAGCAGGAATCAGGGGGGCGGGGGCAGCTGGCCACAGCCGCTGGCCCCCGGTGAGAATAGTAAGTGAGCCACGCTGACCGGGCCGGACTCAGCAGAGACACTCAGCCACCCGTTCAAACACTGGGGCACAGGGTACAGAGCAGGAATCAGGGGGGCGGGGGCAGCTGGCCACAGCCGCTGGCCCCGGACTCAGCAGAGAGACTCAGCCACCCGTTCAAACACTGGGGCACACTGTACAGAGCAGGAATCAGGGGGGCGGGGGCAGCTGGCCACAGCCGCTGGCCCCGGTGAGAATAGTGAGTGAGCCACGCTGACCGGGCCGGACTCAGCAGAGACACTCAGCCACCCGTTCAAACACTGGGGCACAGGGTACAGAGCAGGAATCAGGGGGGCGGGGGCAGCTGGCCCCAGCCGCTGGCCCCCGGTGAGAATAGTGAGTGAGCCACGCTGACCGGGCCGGACTCAGCAGAGACACTCAGCCACCCGTTCAAACACTGGGGCACACTGTACAGAGCAGGAATCAGGGGGGCGGGGGCAGCTGGCCACAGCCGCTGGCCCCCGGTGAGAATAGTAAGTGAGCCACGCTGACCGGGCCGGACTCAGCAGAGACACTCAGCCACCCGTTCAAACACTGGGGCACAGGGTACAGAGCAGGAATCAGGGGGGCGGGGGCAGCTGGCCACAGCCGCTGGCACCCGGTGAGAATAGTAAGTGAGCCACGCTGACCGGGCCGGACTCAGCAGAGACACTCAGCCACCCGTTCAAACACTGGGGCACAGGGTACAGAGCAGGAATCAGGGGGGCGGGGGCAGCTGGCCACAGCCGCTGGCCCCCGGTGAGAATAGTAAGTGAGCCACGCTGACCGGGCCGGACTCAGCACAGACACTCAGCCACCCGTTCAAACACTGGGGCACACTGTACAGAGCAGGAATCAGGGGGGCGGGGGCAGCTGGCCACAGCCGCTGGCCCCCGGACTCAGCAGAGACACTCAGCCACCCGTTCAAACACTGGGGCACACTGTACAGAGCAGGAATCAGGGGGGCGGGGGCAGCTGGCCACAGCCGCTGGCCCCCGGTGAGAATAGTAAGTGAGCCACGCTGACGGGGCCGGACTCAGCACAGACACTCAGCCACCCGTTCAAACACTGGGGCACACTGTACAGAGCAGGAATCAGGGGGGCGGGGGCAGCTGGCCACAGCCGCTGGCCCCCGGTGAGAATAGTAAGTGAGCCACGCTGACGGGGCCGGACTCAGCACAGACACTCAGCCACCCGTTCAAACACTGGGGCACAGGGTACAGAGCAGGAATCAGGGGGGCGGGGGCAGCTGGCCACAGCCGCTGGCCCCCGGTGAGAATAGTAAGTGAGCCACGCTGACGGGGCCGGACTCAGCACAGACACTCAGCCACCCGTTCAAACACTGGGGCACAGGGTACAGAGCAGGAATCAGGGGGGCGGGGGCAGCTGGCCCCAGCCGCTGGCCCCCGGTGAGAATAGTAAGTGAGCCACGCTGACGGGGCCGGACTCAGCACAGACACTCAGCCACCCGTTCAAACACTGGGGCACAGGGTACAGAGCAGGAATCAGGGGGCGGGGGCAGCTGGCCCCAGCCGCTGGCCCCCGGTGAGAATAGTAAGTGAGCCACGCTGACCGGGCCGGACTCAGCACAGACACTCAGCCACCCGTTCAAACACTGGGGCACAGGGTACAGAGCAGGAATCAGGGGGGCGGGGGCAGCTGGCCACAGCCGCTGGCCCCCGGTGAAAATAGTAAGTGAGCCACGCTGACCGGGCCGGACTCAGCACAGACACTCAGCCACCCGTTCAAACACTGGGGCACAGGGTACAGAGCAGGAATCAGGGGGGCGGGGGCAGCTGGCCACAGCCGCTGGCCCCCGGTGAGAATAGTAAGTGAGCCACGCTGACCGGGCCGGACTCAGCACAGACACTCAGCCACCCGTTCAAACACTGGGGCACACTGTACAGAGCAGGAATCAGGGGGGCGGGGGCAGCTGGCCACAGCCGCTGGCCCCCGGACTCAGCAGAGACACTCAGCCACCCGTTCAAACACTGGGGCACACTGTACAGAGCAGGAATCAGGGGGGCGGGGGCAGCTGGCCACAGCCGCTGGCCCCCGGTGAGAATAGTAAGTGAGCCACGCTGACCGGGCGGGACTCAGCAGAGACACTCAGCCACCCGTTCAAACACTGGGGCACAGGGTACAGAGCAGGAATCAGGGGGGCGGGGGCAGCTGGCCCCAGCCGCTGGCCCCCGGTGAGAATAGTGAGTGAGCCACGCTGACCGGGCCGGACTCAGCACAGACACTCAGCCACCCGTTCAAACACTGGGGCACAGGTACAGAGCAGGAATCAGGGGGGCGGGGGCAGCTGGCCACAGCCGCTGGCCCCCGGTGAGAATAGTAAGTGAGCCACGCTGACCGGGCCGGACTCAGCAGAGACACTCAGCCACCCGTTCAAACACTGGGGCACAGGTTACAGAGCAGGAATCAGGGGGGCGGGGGCAGCTGGCCCTAGCCGCTGGCCCCGGTGAGAATAGTAAGTGAGCCACGCTGACCGGGCCGGACTCAGCACAGACACTCAGCCACCCGTTCAAACACTGGGGCACACTGTACAGAGCAGGAATCAGGGGGGCGGGGGCAGCTGGCCCCAGCCGCTGGCCCCCGGTGAGAATAGTAAGTGAGCCACGCTGACCGGGCCGGACTCAGCAGAGACACTCAGCCACCCGTTCAAACACTGGGGCACAGGGTACAGAGCAGGAATCAGGGGGGCGGGGGCAGCTGGCCCAGCCGCTGGCCCCCGGTGAGAATAGTAAGTGAGCCACGCTGACCGGGCCGGACTCAGCAGAGACACTCAGCCACCCGTTCAAACACTGGGGCACAGGGTACAGAGCAGGAATCAGGGGGGCGGGGGCAGCTGGCCACAGCCGCTGGCCCCCGGTGAGAATAGTAAGTGAGCCACGCTGACCGGGCCGGACTCAGCAGAGACACTCAGCCACCCGTTCAAACACTGGGGCACAGGGTACAGAGCAGGAATCAGGGGGGCGGGGGCAGCTGGCCACAGCCGCTGGCCCCCGGTGAGAATAGTAAGTGAGCCACGCTGACCGGGCCGGACTCAGCACAGACACTCAGCCACCCGTTCAAACACTGGGGCACAGGGTACAGAGCAGGAATCAGGGGGGCGGGGGCAGCTGGCCACAGCCGCTGGCCCCCGGTGAGAATAGTAAGTGAGCCACGCTGACAGGGCCGGACTCAGCACAGACACTCAGCCACCCGTTCAAACACTGGGGCACAGGGTACAGAGCAGGAATCAGGGGGGCGGGGGCAGCTGGCCCCAGCCGCTGGCCCCCGGTGAGAATAGTAAGTGAGCCACGCTGACCGGGCCGGACTCAGCACAGACACTCAGCCACCCGTTCAAACACTGGGGCACAGGGTACAGAGCAGGAATCAGGGGGGCGGGGGCAGCTGGCCACAGCCGCTGGCCCCCGGTGAGAATAGTAAGTGAGCCACGCTGACCGGGCCGGACTCAGCAGAGACACTCAGCCACCCGTTCAAACACTGGGGCACAGGTTACAGAGCAGGAATCAGGGGGGCGGGGGCAGCTGGCCCCAGCCGCTGGCCCCCGGTGAGAATAGTAAGTGAGCCACGCTGACCGGGCCGGACTCAGCACAGACACTCAGCCACCCGTTCAAACACTGGGGCACACTGTACAGAGCAGGAATCAGGGGGGCGGGGGCAGCTGGCCCCAGCCGCTGGCCCCCGGTGAGAATAGTAAGTGAGCCACGCTGACCGGGCCGGACTCAGCACAGACACTCAGCCACCCGTTCAAACACTGGGGCACACTGTACAGAGCAGGAATCAGGGGGGCGGGGGCAGCTGGCCACAGCCGCTGGCCCCGGACTCAGCACAGACACTCAGCCACCCGTTCAAACACTGGGGCACACTGTACAGAGCAGGAATCAGGGGGGCGGGGGCAGCTGGCCACAGCCGCTGGCCCCCGGTGAGAATAGTAAGTGAGCCACGCTGACGGGGCCGGACTCAGCACAGACACTCAGCCACCCGTTCAAACACTGGGGCACAGGGTACAGAGCAGGAATCAGGGGGGCGGGGGCAGCTGGCCACAGCCGCTGGCCCCCGGTGAGAATAGTAAGTGAGCCACGCTGACCGGGCCGGACTCAGCACAGACACTCAGCCACCCGTTCAAACACTGGGGCACAGGGTACAGAGCAGGAATCAGGGGGGCGGGGGCAGCTGGCCACAGCCGCTGGCCCCCGGTGAGAATAGTAAGTGAGCCACGCTGACCGGGCCGGACTCAGCACAGACACTCAGCCACCCGTTCAAACACTGGGGCACACTGTACAGAGCAGGAATCAGGGGGGCGGGGGCAGCTGGCCACAGCCGCTGGCCCCCGGTGAGAATAGTAAGTGAGCCACGCTGACCGGGCCGGACTCAGCAGAGACACTCAGCCACCCGTTCAAACACTGGGGCACAGGGTACAGAGCAGGAATCAGGGGGGCGGGGGCAGCTGGCCACAGCCGCTGGCCCCCGGTGAGAATAGTAAGTGAGCCACGCTGACCGGGCCGGACTCAGCACAGACACTCAGCCACCCGTTCAAACACTGGGGCACACTGTACAGAGCAGGAATCAGGGGGGCGGGGGCAGCTGGCCCCAGCCGCTGGCCCCGGACTCAGCAGAGACACTCAGCCACCCGTTCAAACACTGGGGCACACTGTACAGAGCAGGAATCAGGGGGGCGGGGGCAGCTGGCCACAGCCGCTGGCCCCCGGTGAGAATAGTAAGTGAGCCACGCTGACGGGGCCGGACTCAGCACAGACACTCAGCCACCCGTTCAAACACTGGGGCACAGGGTACAGAGCAGGAATCAGGGGGGCGGGGGCAGCTGGCCACAGCCGCTGGCCCCCGGTGAGAATAGTAAGTGAGCCACGCTGACCGGGCCGGACTCAGCACAGACACTCAGCCACCCGTTCAAACACTGGGGCACAGGGTACAGAGCAGGAATCAGGGGGGCGGGGGCAGCTGGCCACAGCCGCTGGCCCCCGGTGAGAATAGTAAGTGAGCCACGCTGACCGGGCCGGACTCAGCACAGACACTCAGCCACCCGTTCAAACACTGGGGCACACGGTACAGAGCAGGAATCAGGGGGGCGGGGGCAGCTGGCCACAGCCGCTGGCCCCCGGTGAGAATAGTAAGTGAGCCACGCTGACCGGGCCGGACTCAGCACAGACACTCAGCCACCCGTTCAAACACTGGGGCACACGGTACAGAGCAGGAATCAGGGGGGCGGGGGCAGCTGGCCACAGCCGCTGGCCCCCGGTGAGAATAGTAAGTGAGCCACGCTGACCGGGCCGGACTCAGCAGAGACACTCAGCCACCCGTTCAAACACTGGGGCACAGGGTACAGAGCAGGAATCAGGGGGGCGGGGCAGCTGGCCCCAGCCGCTGGCCCCCGGTGAGAATAGTAAGTGAGCCACGCTGACCGGGCCGGACTCAGCAGAGACACTCAGCCACCCGTTCAAACACTGGGGCACAGGGTACAGAGCAGGAATCAGGGGGTGGGGGCAGCTGGCCCCAGCCGCTGGCCCCCGGTGAGAATAGTAAGTGAGCCACGCTGACCGGGCCGGACTCAGCAGAGACACTCAGCCACCCGTTCAAACACTGGGGCACACTGTACAGAGCAGGAATCAGGGGGGCGGGGGCAGCTGGCCACAGCCGCTGGCCCCGGACTCAGCAGAGACACTCAGCCACCCGTTCAAACACTGGGGCACAGGGTACAGAGCAGGAATCAGGGGGTCGGGGGCAGCTGGCCCCAGCCGCTGGCCCCCGGTGAGAATAGTAAGTGAGCCACGCTGACCGGGCCGGACTCAGCAGAGACTACAGCCAGGCTAACCAGAACCTCGGACAGGGGGACACTCAGCCGCGCATGCTCAGTCACACACACACACCCCTAGTCAGCTGGGCAGCTGACCGCTGTGATAGCTACAGGGAGCCGGACCGGACCGCGGAGACTACAGCCAGGCTAACAGAACCTCGGACAGGGGGACCTCAGCCGCGCATGCTCAGTCACACAAACACCCATATTAGTCAGCTGGGCAGCTGACCGCTGTGATAGCTACGGGGAGCCGGACCGGACCGCGGAGACTACAGCCAGGTTAACCAGAACCTCGGACAGGGGGACCCTCAGCCGGTATGCTCAGTCACACACACACCCATATTAGTCAGCTGGGCAGCTGACCGCTGTGATAGCTACGGGGAGCCAGACCGGACCGCGGAGACTACAGTCAGCTGGGCAGCTGACCGCTGTGATAGCTACGGGGAGCCAGACCGGACCGCGGAGACTACAGTCAGCTGGGCAGCTGACCGCTGTGATAGCTACGGGGAGCCGAATCGGACCGCGGAGACTACAGCCAGGCTAACCCAGAACCTCGGACAGGGGGACCCTCAGCCGTGCATGCTCAGTCACACACACACCCATATTAGTCAGCTGGGCAGCTGACCGCTGTGATAGCTACGGGGAGCCGGACCGGACCGCAGAGACTACAGCCAGGCTAACCCAGAACCTCGGATACTTTGTGCTATCTTCTTCAAATTTGAACCAGGTGTTCACTGATAGTGTGCTTACAGGCCTATACTGTCATTTACCTATATGGATAAAGCCACACAGACCATTTTTTGTTTTTTTTAATTATTTTTTTTTAGGTGGACAGAAAATCTGAATTTTTTGCTCACTTACTGGCCCACTGCTCTGTTCCAGTAATACCTAAAGTGTTTTTGACACTTTCACAAGAAACTCTATAGTGTCCCCTTTCTGGCAAGCCCTCATTCATGCATGTAGTCAAATTGGTTCAGAAACTACAGCCATTATAATATGAGGATGGAATTTTAAGCGTTTTTGCTTCAAAATAGGGTGGGAGTGGAAGAGGTTAATGGTGGATTTCAGGATTTGCTCTGAATCATTGTCCTTTTGTGGAAACTTTTTCTTCATTTTCATTTTATTGACAGACTGCCTGATATTTGCATCCAGAAATTGTAAACATACTTTTAGGAATCCATTTTTCCATCCATCTGTGCAATTTTTCCTGGGGCACTGGAAACGCCCAGAATGCAGAATGCTTCCAGCCCCCATGCTTAACAGATGGAAAAAGGAGAGGTATAAGTGCTGGGGTCGTGGGGTGCCCAAACCTTTACACAAGCCAGTAAAATAGTTCTCTATTTTTAAGTTCACAAAATGAAAAGTAATATTGCATTCACATTTGAAGAAAGGCTCATTGCCTTTTAAATATGCTTGCTGCAGGGGTTGGATTCACTTCGCTTCACTTAAAAAAACAACAACAACATAAAACATAAAAAATACATAAAGAATAATAAATATGTATCATCCACCATACAAGCTCACATAAAACAATAGGGATCAGTGACAGCATAACATAAAATTGATGTGGGCTGCATCCATCCATCATTATCCACCCAGTCAGCCTGAGTTAAAACAACCAGCAACCATCACCATCATTCAGCAATATTGTAATGTACTCATATAACATGTTCTGTTGTTTCAAATGAACATGAGGAATATATTATGATGTGTCCAAGTTAATATACCACATAAGAAAAATAGCCCATCCATACATATTTCACTGACCCTTCACTGACTCTTCTTGAGGCCACTATGCTGGACTGGGTGGCTGCAAAGGGTGTTTACTGGTGAGTGACAACGGCTCCACCAGAATAGTACCCTGAATCACATGCATTATTAAAAAATGTCAGCTCTGCCTGTGTGTTTGCATCCCCAAACCCCATGACAGGCTGAGCACCATGAAATACTTGTCATGCATGATCATGGACTTATTATGAAATGACCAGAGATTCTCAGAAAGCTAGGAAAGACAATTCCTTGAATAAAACATTGAGGGAAATGGATGTGGGCTTTTTAGCTGGCCACCATGTTTTCTGTTATAACTATCAGGTTTGGGCCTGACATGAATTTGGGAGAATGAAATTACTATATTTATATTTATTTAATGTTTCTACACTTACGTATCAGTGTATGATATTGTATGATACAGAACTGTGGATGTAAGAGGTGTGAGCATCATTTACCCACATCAACAATGTAAAGTCATTGTTATTCATATGGGGTAGCTGTTGTTGATGGCCCACTCCACAGCTTTATGTAAGTTGTGGTGAAAATTAACAAACAAATATTTAAACATACGTATATATTTGATGTATTACATCAAGGCCAAAAATTTGTGTTATTTATAGTGTGTTGTCAGGAGTCAAGTTGGTTATGCGCTGTAATGAAAAGTGCATTTGGCTCCACTTTAAATGTAAGCAGTAAGTTGTTAGTTGCTGAATGTTGAAGCCAAAGCAATGGCTTGAGGTGCTCTCTAATTTCTCTGATCACCACGTTGTGCAGTCTCCAAAAATACTCAAGCTGTGAAGAAGCAAACAGGATAGATCAAAATACAAAGATATGTAGGAGTCATAAATACTAGAACTGCAAAATCAATGAAGTTAGGCTCATTTGATAAGCAGCAGAATTGCTTCCTATCACTGTTTTTCAGTGCAGAGAACAAAAATACCAAACATTCAGAATTTCATCTCACCGCTGGGAGCATTTACAACCTGTATCTTGTTTGCTAGGGTGTCTCATTGCTCAACCAATGAGGTGACATCTTTTTGTGATAGCAACTTAATGAAGAAAAAAAGTTTCAAACATTCAGGCCCTTTTGGATTGTGTGATTATAAGGACACAAATAAATCCATAACAGTGTTCAACAGGCTGCATCAAAAGGATGCTTTCCTACCTGACACTCGTGTGTGTTTGTCTCCTTAGAGCTTTAAAAATAAATTGCTGGTACGAATAGTTTCAGGGCACTTTGACTGACATGTTATTGCAGGCTCTCATTCTGCCATGATAGCTGCTGGTTCCACCCAGGCTACATTACACTGCCCAGATTTCGATTTTTTTTCCCCCGGTGCTCAACATCTGCCAAGATGGCAGCGGTCAGAAGACGAAAAACCCAGAAATCACAGCATTCCTACTGAAACCTTTGGGCCGCATCACAGTCATCCAGTTTATCTCTAGTGTGAGGTTGCTACTCATATTTTCTAGTGGCACAGTGACAGTGTGAACAGATGATGCAGTCCTGCTCATACTGTAGCTGGTCAATGACAAATGTGTGTCATTGTTTTGACTTATAATACAATCAGGCAGTATAATTTTGTTGCCACTGCTTAACAGTTAACACTATTAGCCCTTTTGTCTACACCACACATCTTATGAGCTGTTGTCCGACTGTATTAGCATTCCTATTTTAAACTTATTGAAATTCTCAGAGGATCGTGATTTGTTGTGGAGCACTGGGTGAGAGGTAATTTCTGAGATGCATGGCTTTATTTGTCCATGCAGACATGTAGTATATGTGTCATTAATATAAGTGTCACACCTGAGGTGCAGTGATGCCAGATGTTAACATTTATACTAAATGACTTTATTTATAATGGGAAGTTTTGCCCGCACCTGGCCTTGCAGTCTGCAATCTTTATACACTATACTGACATATTTCAAGATATGAAGTCAGTCAGAGGATGATTCATGGAGATGATTGCTGTTGGGTTCCTTTTAATTAGTCTCTCTTGCAAGTTTGTTGCATCATTGTGACTAATCTGGATTGTTGAGAAATTCTGTAATTAGTGAAAATGTTTGTTATACCTTATGCAGAGGGTCTGTCTGAGGGTCCCAGAAGCTTTGTAAAGCCTTGATACAAACAACCAAACTGAGGTTGTTAATTTTCATTAACAAATCAGTGTAGTCACACATTGTGAATATTTTACATTGCATTAAAATAGCGATTTCATTATCCTCTTATTGCTGCATGTTGCAGAAATCTTCGCTCTGAAGCCATGAACTAAAAGTTTGCACTGTCTACTATTTATACATTGAATCACTCTCATAGCAGTTTGGCCTTAAAGCCGATGACTGTTTAATTTAAAAACCTGCATGATAGATTATTTTCGCCCAGCAACAGTGTTACATTGTCTATCCTCACTTTCCTCAATGCTTATTCTAATCCATCTATCATGATCACTAATCCTGACTTGATTGTGCTGCAGCTAAGTATTGCAACCAAAGGATCAATAGTGTATTGTGCTCCATAACAAGCTCTGCTGAATGGCTGATAATTAAGACATACTGTACTGTATCAGTCAGGAGCTGCTTGGTGTGATCTTGCATACTGAAATGAACGCTGAGGCTTTGTGTCTGAAAAGAAGTGGATAAAATATTTCCTCAGTAAATTAATACAAAACATACTTCACATCATGTGAAGTTTGAGGCATTTGTGTGTAATTGATGACAGACTGAGCTCGTTTATTAATGACAACATACATGTCATTGTTAACGAAGAAGTGGCATCTGAAGCCTGACGTTATTACTCTGAGCTATAGACCCCAATTGTTCAAATATTGACAACTTAAAAGTCTGTTGTGCTGCTCATGGCTCTGTGACTCTGTCACTTAAGCACAGGTGATTTCTTAGTGAAATATTATGGTTAAAATGACACCAATGATAAGCAGGCATATTGTTTTATCCAGTTATTTTCTGTCTTAGTTTATGGTTCTAGCATGCTGGCATTTGCTACTGAGCAGTAAACACAAAGAATGGCTGAAGCTGATGGGTATGTCATTAGTTTGCAGGTTCTTTGCAATAACAATGAGTGTCTAACCAACATTTCATGGCAATGGCAACTTCATGGCAGTTGTTGACGTTTTCCAATCTGGACTGATAAGGTAGACTGAACACACACCATAGCACTGAGGGGCAACTTACTTCATTATCATGAATGTGAAATGTTTGTCTTTCAGTTTTGCTGACATGGATTCTCACAAGTGCAACAAATCCATGACTGAACATAGACCCCAAGGCATATACTTCATACTCCTGGCAGTTAGGTTTGTCATAGAGTGTATTGTGTTGTCCACATAACACGGCCCAGTCCAAATGACCTTACAAGGAACCAAAAACTGAGCAATACATTTGGGTTAGGACAGAATAGAATGTGGTCCATATATTATGTTATAAACAAAGTTTTGCCTTCTGTCGTTAGTTCTTTCAATAAAATCATTTTCCTTCCACAAATACAACTCATGCTTTTATCAGAAAAAAATCCAATTTATTTTATTTTAGTCAGCAATAAAACATTAAATAGTTCATTTATTAATCACTGTTAGCTGAATATTATTGAACACAAATATCTTTGACTTTTGGTCAAACTCTCCTTCAAATGAGATTTTGTAGTTGTTTCTCATAAGAGACTGTGTTTGTGATGTAGACATTTTCTTACATAATTACAAGACATTGTTTGATTGTTGGTATTCAGAGCAGTATGAGTCATCTCAAACTATGTCAAAACAGAACAAAAAAAACCCTGAAAGCTATGGACAGATGCTTATCCGCATTTTGTGTTTCTAACATCTGTGGTGACGGTCGGTACTGTACCACTGTTTCCTTCAGAAAAGAGAAGGCTTGGCAACACAAACACACCTAATAACAGGGGCACTCAGAGGCTCTCCTGCCGTGATGTTGGAAAAATATTCTACTTCAATGCCCACGCTGCTGTTGCTCTTATAGCCGGCTGAGCGGCTACCAACCCTCCCCCCAATGCCACCGCCACCGCCACCACCACCATCATCATCACTTTCCCTGCCCCATTCTCTCTCCATTTCCTGTGTCACTGCTTCCCCATCTTCTCTTTCTCTTTTTCCCCTCTGACACCCCTTCTTCGTCTCCTCTCTTCCCCTCATCTCGCTCTGCTGTCTCGCTCAGCGTCTCTGTCTGAACTTCTGCCTCTCTCTCTCAGGTAAGGATGCTTTGAACCCACATCGTGTGTGGGTGAGCGACCCCTAAAAGCAAAGGGCTCCTCTTGCCACAGGTGAATCACTTTGCTTTGCTTTTATCTGGCTGCCACCGAGTCCTACGAAGTCAGACATTTGTGCATGAGCAGGAGCAGAGGGTTTCAGATGTCCATGTTGAATTGCCAAATAGCTATGAATAATAAAACAGAGGTGAGATATAAGAGGTGGATGCAAAGAGGAGACATTCAGCGCAAGCTTTCCAACAGCTTTTCAATGAGGAATAGATATTTCTACCTGTCCTTGTGTAGAGTTTTTAAATGTTGCTCAAAGGGGGCATACAGTACCTTAGACAGTGTGTTAAACAATTTGATCTGTGAACATTCAATATGAACACATGATGAAATGTCCTTTGGAGTTGAGGAGTGCATAACTTTTTTTTGGTAAAGTGAAGACTCCAAGGTGGCCTATTTAAGAACCCTATCCAAAATTCATTCACTCCCCAAAATTCTGATTCATCCCATCAACTTGCTCTGACACTTTGGAGTTAAAAAAAGAAAAAAAAAAAAATTCCAGAGTCCCAGCGAGCTTCCAGGCAGCAATACTTTGCCTGCGATATTATGGGAGACATCTCAAGGTCTTCCAGAGCAGCTCTCTAGGGTTGCCTAGCTACCAGGCAATTGCATGTCTCACAGCTCCCACTCTTTTCTACTGTCTTGTTCAACATGAACTGAATGTTTGCGCCTCTACAGAGAGAGAGAGGGAGAGAGGGAGGCTAGCTGCCAAACACTACAAAGGAAGGCACATCACCACATGTTAATCATGCTCAATAAAAATCCCTATTCCTTATCATACAAAAGGGGTCTTTCACTAAATAATTAAAGGCTGACTGGGATTGATGAAGTCAATGTCAGTGCAGCCTTTAATAAACTCCTTATGTAAGAGAGTGGCTCAGTATCACATGTCTTGGAGTCATGATTGGTATTGGATAGACACAATGTTTTTTTATATCAAGCTGTCAATGTGTGTCATGTATTATGTAGCGTCTATGTGCAGCATCTATCTATCTGTCTATCTGCAGTTTCCCTCAGTAGGTCTGCACAATTTCTTAGTGTCTGTACACTTATTGGTTTTTATAATCTGGTTAGCATAACAGTTAAAGGAGCTATTTGAAAATTTTGTGGTTGCTACCATTTGCAGCGATAGCTGTCTACTAGCCATCATGAATAGATGTTATTAACTTTAGCCTCCAACTTTATTGCTTTACTCACCAAGAGCTGTCTTCACTGGTGAAAACCATGTCAACTTTTGACTGTATTATGTCGTCTTCTTTTTTTTTTTTTTTTTTTTTTTACTGAAGTTGTCTCACTAACAAGCTAGCACTTTCTGATAGCAACTCACTGAACCCTTGAATTAATGAATACCAACATTATTCTGTATCTGCTAAATGCAAATAAGCAGACACATGTATAAAGACACAGAAACATATGCAAGCCTGTACATATATTCAACATAATAGCCTACATTTCTTTGTTTCCTAGAAGTGTTAAAAAGAACGACCAGCATGATGTCCAGTCTTTAAGATTCTATATAAAGAAATGTTCCCGTTTTCATCTTAATTTCAGGAAGGAGTAATTGTGATTTTGTGAAATCCACATGTGATTTGCTACTACTGTAATTAAAGTAAAAATAAGTGAAGTATCACCTCGCTTTACTTGCCGTAGTGCCGAGTATTTTAAAGTACAATCAACTTGCACATATTCGCCCTAAGAGGTGATACGTCAGAAAACCAAACACCGCTGTGTCTGGGTTAATAATCATCATCATCATCATCATCCCGAGGTGCACACAGCTTGGTGAATTTCACCCCCTTCTCCAGGAGCTGCGTCTGGATGACGGCCGCTTCCAGTGCTATTTCAGTCTCACCAAGGCCCAGTTTGATGACCTGTTAGGTAGGATCGGTCTCTTGGCAGGATACCAACTACAGCTGCAGAGTGCCTGTCCATATGCCTCCAGTGAGTGGCAGCTTTTCATGTGTGAAAATGAATAAATGTTCACTGTACCTAGCAAGTCACTGACATCCTGCGTCAAGAGAATCTGACCACTGGTAGGCTTCCCGACACAGCGTCATGCAAATATTTCACAGGAATTAAATTTTTTAACTTGGGCGAATACACTAATGCATGCACAGTTGCATGTAATCTCGTAGTACGAAAAAATTGCTAAGCTTTGTGTGAACTCACTGTTATACAGAAAAAATGCATGCACATTAAATTTATAAGCAGATGAAATTTTCCAGAAAAAAAAAAAAATCTCTATCATACACCAAATTTCATGACTGTGTCTTGCAGAGATCCGCTGCTATTGCTGAGACAAAATCTGTCTAATGACATATAAACAGTTGCCCAAGTTCGACTATGGCACACACACTCAGACTCACTAGGTGAAAAAACAGCAGCCACACTGCCATACCTGGTAATTATCAACTTGACAGTGTTTCAAAAACTGAGACACCCCTAAAATGTGTTGGTGGTAGATTTAGCCTTTTCTAAAATGTGTTAAAAGTAGTAAAAGGAAAAAGGGTTCATCCTCTGGGAATCATGACTGAAGGCAAGCTAAAGGTAGCAAATCCTTACATTTGAAGCAGCAGTTTGGCTCCTTTTTGAAAAATCATTTTCCATCATTCTAGAAAGTCTAGAAAGAGTATTGTATCCATAGTGTGACACATTTATTGTCTGGGGAACACTAATTGAACATACCTGCGTTTCTTGGCCATCCAGCCATCCAGTTAAAATATTACAGTAGCTGTGTGCAATGGAAACTGTCTTAACGATGGCTCCTGAAGGTTGAAAATATTAAAATACACCTCCTGGGAACGTTCAGAAAAATAAAATGTCATTAAAATCTAACCATTACTTTTCGATATGCCTTGTCCTTTAACCCAGATGTCACTGGAAGCCGTGCTCTGGGGACATCATCATACTAGACTGTGCTGGTTGCAGGGAAAATAGTAACAGACTGGAGAAATACTCAGCACCTAATTCAACTTTTTAAACAGCATCAGCAAGTTATTTGAAAATGATACATGTCCCCCCACAGTGATTTAGAGCATAAAATAACCATTTTTACAGTATAAGTGACACAAAGAGAGAATCTCAGCCTGGGCTCGAATATTAGACTATTATGCTCATCTCTCACAAAACAACCAAATAAATAAATAAAACACATTTTGAGTGCATCACAGTCAACAGAACACTGGCAAAAGCTAAACTGTAAAACCTTCTAACGGGTTTGAAAAGCCACAATCCACACAAATTATAACCTTCTGCAACCTCATAAAAAAACTCGACTGTGGAACTCGTACTCTGCCTTTTTTTTTTTTTTTTACCTTGCGGGTGCCTCACCCTTTATCAAAGAAATAAGATACACACTGGTAAAATCGCTTGACGGGGCTGTACTGTATTTTCACTGACTTAAGGGAACCCAGTTTAGAAGATAATTTGCACTAAATGCCGCCATTGTGCTGTGAGCGTAGAAGAATCCTGGCTGCCAAGTGTTTAATGCCACTGTCTAATTTCTTTGGTCAATTTGTCATATTTTGGTGTCAAGGTGATTCAAAAGTTAAGTGTGTTTGTGCTCCTTCAAAAGTTCTATTTCATATTTTGGATAAACAGATTTATAGAGGTTGCACTTATAACTGACTTTAGCATAAAAGTCATTACTGTTTGTAATTGACTGCAGTTGGTCTCTGCTTCAATATTTAAAGAGCTAAGATGCTCTGAATGTGAACTTCTGTGTTTGTGTGCATGTTCATTTGCTCTCATTCGGCGGCGTGTGGTGCCAACATGATAAATGACCACTTTACTCAGCATAGCCTTTGTCAGAGCTTGCGCCATCCAATACAGTTCTGTTTGTTTGGAGATCTCCGCAACTACTTGTAGATCATGTGGCACAAATAGCAGAGTATTGCCATCACTGTGATGGGCAGTCTCAAATTGCATGCTGGCAGTCACTCCTCACCTTTATTCTGTGGCAGACTAAGTGGCCTTCTCAGTCAGAGTAAACATTTCCAAGAGACATCCAATCATCTGAATGAATAGTCCAGGGCAGTGAAGGCCAGTCAAGGGCTCTGGACAGCGGCCTTTGATAGCACAGCTCTTAGCTGAGTATCACTAGTCCACACAAGAAAACAAACATGTTGCTAGACAAAAGCATTTGAATAAATGTAAGGACAGTGTTCTCAGTTTTGGAAGGTGAACCACTAGAATTTGAAGAAACTGACAACATGCAGTTGTTTAGCTGCCGAACTTTGGAGGACAGAAGTAGAACAGACAGTTTTGTTCAGACTCTAGTTTCCATTCACCTACAGCCGTTTGATGATGTTTGATTCCTGGGATCATTTGAGCCAGGAGGCTATATCGATGATTTCTTCACACTGGTAAAAACATGCTCACATAGAACTGAGCTTCACACATGTGAAGAAGTTCTTTTTTTGAATGTGCTTTGTGACCTACATGTGTAATTAGTGTTGTCACGTTTGTGTCATAGATTTCACTAGTGTGTAAATGATATAAATTGAGCACATATCCAGACATGCAGCCTATATTTGGAAACGCATGTGTTAAATATGCAAACTAGGCTGTTGTGTGATTGAACTCAGACATGCTTTTTTTTCCAGAGGGTTGAAAATATGTCACCCACACAATGTGGTGTTGCACATCTTAAAGTGGCAATAGTGCCATAGTACCACTATTTCTTTTTATGCACATTTTAACGTTCTGCATATGTCAGATTCTCACTTTGCCTTTGTTTTCAGCTTAGTCTGTTAGAATGGAGATTATAAGCAGACGTTTTCTTTATCAAACCAAGACCATGATCTTGTTGATGTTTATACTGTTGCCAAACAAATGTCAGTCAACATTCTAACAAGACGCTCAGTTTTAACAGTTTGTGACTTACCAGGGACATTAATTAACAACATTCCTCATTATGTTGATACAAAACATAATCCGCGAAAAGTATTTGCTGTTGCAAATTAGTTGTAGACTATACAAACATGATTTCCAGGAGACAGGTTTGTTGTTTGATAATTACAGGAAACTCATCATAAACCCAAAATTGAGGAAGCCGAGTGACGCTCAGCGAAGCTCTGAAGCTAAATAACAAAGAAGCCGTCATGTAACACAGGTATCGTCCTAATTAAAACCATTCCTAAACACCAGTACTGTGACAATGTGATGGCAGAAAACAACAGTTTACATTATGATGCATCTTCACAACACCTTAGATTTCTCCACCTTCATTCTGACAGTTTGTGTCCACCACTGCTCCATTCTTACACTTCTCAGAAAAGTTCTGAGCAACAAAATCAACAGTGTGATATAAAACCTAGGACACTGAAAACATATAGAATGAGCAGCTCATATTGACACACACAATACTCCAAAGCACCAAAGGCCACTATTATTACACTGACGCTGAAATTAATCAGGGTTCCTATCTGCTGCGAGTGATTTACTCGGACAGATTGTTTGCTCTGACTTGCACATTGAATTAGATCTATTTTCCACCTTTTGTAAGCCTGTAGCGAACACACACAGAAAGCAGACATCATGGCTGTGAGTGGCTTTGAAAGGTACATCAAAAGAGTATATCCAAATTCCTAAAACATAACAATGAGATGCCTGATTTTCAGGTGGCTTTGATGTGAAATTTCTTGATGTTCCCTGATATTTTTCCCTTGTAATACAAAATATCGGCACACTGTGAGATACTTGGAAATGATAAGATGTGACATGACTTTTGTAAACCTGTAACACTCTTCCACCTTTACTCTCAGGTTAAAAAAAAAAAAAAAATGGCAACCACCTGACTGGTTTATATTATCAGCATGAGAAAAATTAACTCCTACCTGTTCAAGTTGAGCTGAAAATTGACTTGAAGACGTGTAAAAATCAAAGAGATTCTTGTTTTATCAAAAAAAAAATGCAGTTTAAGAAAAACATTCTAGTGAATATATACCATATCATACCATATCATATTATAATTTTTAATTGGACCCTTAATACATAAAATCATGATCTAAGGATATAAATATTTATTAACCACTCAGCTCCCATCTGAAAATGTACACAATGGAAATGAAATTTGAATGATTAATCAATCAAACAGATCTCGATGGGGAAGAAAATGGTTTGGTGGTGGAGATAATATCATTCAGTCATTATAAGCTCATGAATTGGTAATAGAGCAGGCTAGTTTTCAGCTGAAGATTTTCTCACTTCCAATAAACCCACAGAATGACCTTGGTCACATACTCAAGATAATTATCTCCCAAAATCAATGGTGGGGCCTTTGACAAATGTGATCATCAAGACAACGCCACATGCACAAGTACCACTTCCTATTTCAATCACATCTGCTCTCGATGGTCTATAGTCTTAACACAAGGCTACAACATTCAGTATGTTCTACTTTCCAACTTGGCTGTTAAAGGGACTCTGTGCTTCTGAAATTTCAACAAGATATTGGAAATTACACTCACTGAACCTGCTTTAGACATTGTTACAATTACAAAAAGAAACGCTGATTGCAAATTGGCTAAAATGTGCAAATATACATCAACTGCATGTTCCTTTAACCTGTAATTTATGCAGAAGGGTTCATGTTTATTTATCATCTTCTCACCAAATTCAAAAAGCAGCCAAGAATTTCACTGGATGACATTCCTGCAAAAACAGTTTGATGACTTTCACAGGCTGTTTGATGCGCATGTACCATTAGCACACATGTTGAATTTCCATATGAGAGACCAGAGTTATGCTGCGTTAAGAGCAACCATGATCAGAGCCTGTGCTGCAGGCAGAGAGTAAACGTTCTTCCATGCACGTAAAAATGTGTTGTTTTTTTTCCTTACCTAGATGAAATGTTGAAGGTGTAAGGATCCCCCACACTTCAATAAGCACTCATCGCCCACAGCTCAGCATCTAATGAGTTCACTTTGGCTGCATCTTCTTATCGATCATCTCTTATACTCTTTACTCACCTGTCAACAAAAACCTGTCATGAAAATGTCCAAATCTAGACTGCTTTCTGCTACAGAGGATACTGTTTTACCAATCCTTGATTAGTTAATAAAACAAGTATTTATATGCCTTAATGTCATAGCAATCTTAAATGAAAGGAAGAACAAGAAGCTGGGAGTATGGTAGACCTTGTCACAAAAGTACAATGTTGCAGAATCAAAGAGAGCTCAACACTGCAGTCCTAATCATCTCTCTGGTCTACCACTCCATCACAATCGCTTTACTGTGATAACAAGTGGGCTGGAGGTCCTGACATGGCAAGTTGGTGAGTTCAACCAGTGCCAGTAGGTCGCAGCAGTGCTAGTGCTCTTCCACCACTTGTTGAAATGATGAACTGCGATGGGTGCGATTTTCTACCCTCTTACTGACTCCTACCAAATAACAGTGTGATCAACATGTTGCTCTAATTACCTAGCTGATAAACGCAACATGAGCTCGAGGAGTACAGTCATTTTGGTGTACTTACACTTACTTCAGTTGGTAAAAAGCATTAGGTATCCAAACCATGGCACCGTGGAGGCCCTCTTTCGTCCACAGGATAACTACTGGTACTTCATTGCAGCAGTGCAAACACTTGCCCTCAAAGGTGCAGAATTGTTGCTGTAATCTGCACTGGGTCAACATGGATAACCTCACTGTAATTTTGAGTTATTAACATTAAGCACACTATAATCATCTGGACTCTGTGTTTACAGAAATTGTAAGAGGTTTACGTAGAAAAACAGAGGTGTAGTTCATACATGAGGTCTTTTAAGCACTGAGGTAAACTAAATTTGTCGTGGACCACTTGACTAAAAGGACTGAATTTTATCACTTCTTTTTATTGGCGGCACTTTTATTTTTTATTGTTTTGTTACTGAAGTATCTTTACAGCTTGAGAAAATGCAATCAACCGTCCAATCCAATTACTGTCATCATTATGATATATTAAGGGCAATTCTGTAGTGCTTGGCTTATTACAGTGGATTCTAGGGGTCATTTGCTGCTTAATTGACTTGCCAGGGAACAGGAAACCACATAGCCAAAGGGTTTTCTCACTGTTTACGTTCCCCCCGTGGCTGTCTTGCTGTTGATCATGGCAGCAGGTGCATATCGCAGGATTACTTTCAGGTGATATGGATAGCCTTGGGAAAAAACGGGAAGGAATGGGCTCTGAGAGAACAAGGAGTAAATGTGCAGTTTAGTCCATGCAGGAGTGAGAGAGCACTGAGGAGTGCTGTGCTTTGCTTAGCAGGGTCAAGTAGAAAATGCTGAAATAGCTCAGTGACAGTCGGAAATAATTTACTGCGAGCCACAAAGTTGTTGTAGTACGTGATAGGATTTTGAGAGAATGCAATTGGTCTGCACGAAATTACAAAGGTAGGTATAGCCACTCTTGAATGATTTAAGGACATTTTGAATTAACCATGATTCAACCTAAGAGTAATGAATTCTGGCCAGTAATAGTGTTTGTAGCAATAAGGAGATTTTAAAGTTGACAAGGCTGCATATTGAATGCTGACTTAGAAGGATTTAAAAGTCGGCTGCGTTTTGGATGGTGTTTGGCAAGAAAGCAACAATTTACATGGAGACAAAAATGTCCAAATTACCTGGTGAAACTGATGCAATTCAAATTGCAGGGCTTGCAGGGACTCTTTTGCCAAGTCCAGAAATATTGACTGTTTATCAGGTTAATAATTCATCTTTGTGTAGTGCAATCCTCAGTGTAATTGTTGCGTAATGCCTCTTAGGATCACTGAACAGTATCTGATGCTGTTGTTTTTTTTTTCATGGGAGAGAAATTAATTATAAAGAGGATGAGATATCAACCAGTGGGATGCTCCACACAAACTCCGGGGTCCTCTGGAAACCTAATCGTATCACTTAAAACATCTTCAGATAAGATTTGTAATGAACTTCTGAGAATCACTTCAGAAAGCCCCATTGGTTTCACGTTGTTATATTCACTCCAGTATCTCTGATGACTCCGTGAGGTGTGTGGAAGAGAAATGTTGTCAAGGGCACGAGTAGAGAGTGTTGTCTCGGGCTAATCATCAGACAAGGAAACAGTACCACGCAATATAAACAACAGTGTTCTTGCATCTGATTATGTTGCTTCATTACATTTCTACTCAGGCGCTCTGATCTGTAGAAGGATACAGTAACCTTGAGTTGCTGATATGGGTCCAGCACAGGAGAGGAGTAGTAATCCAGAGGGTCAAGAGAATTCCCATTCGGCCCTGATTATCAAGCAGGCTAACAGTATTGCTATACTATAAAAGTAGCCTAAGCCTTGCTGCTCCATCTGGTCATTGTAAACTTTGCACTTACAGCACCTTCTCTCGCCCAGCACACAAGCAGTAACAAAGTCTGTATTTGCAGGAGGACAGTTAATGAGCAGCCCCTCATCAAGTGGGAAACCACCAATAGCCACACACTCTTACTTTGGGTAAGAGAAGTAGGAAGAGGAAGCAGGGTAAGCACGGTTACATGTGTGCACAAAGGATAGCATAGTGTTTCTAGGGGCAAGGTGAGATCATTCAGAAATTTACAAGACAAATGTTACAGCAACGTGTAGTAATTGGGCAAGATATTCTATTGTATATGTAAGCTGCTACACCTCATAATCTCCTGGGAAAATTTCGTGTCCCACTCTGTGACTGGTCCAGTGCACACAGAGCAGCTTTGAGAAAGAAATTACAAATGATTCGATTTAAGGAAACACATTTCAGACGAGTGCAAATGTAAAAAACCATTGATGGGGAAAGTACCCCATGTGATGCAGCAGTGATGCAGCTGGCTTTGCATTTGTTTTCCCTCTGGGAGTAGCTCTTACATCCTCAGACAGGACAAGATCCACTCAGCACTGAGCACACTGAGCTGTGTTGAGTGATCATATCTAATCCCTGTAAGAAGCGCTGAACTGGGATAGTGTCCCGCCAAATGGAAAGAAAGCATAAATTCCACCTCGAATCCTATTTAATGTTTCTCAAATATTTGGATATTGCGGTGAAAAAAAATAACGTGCTGCATAGCTAATCCTTATGCAAAACACGGAAGAGGGAGAATTCAAACGGAATGGTTTGAATAATAAATGCTCACAGCTGGAGAAAGATGTAGAGGAAAAAAAAAAGAGGGAGAGGACTGCATCAGCAGATCTGGGACAAACAAGTAGGACAGGGGGGCTTGGCACAGGCTGCAAATTTTGACTAGTCACCCTGTTTTCCTACAGGCTATATGAGCAACTGGAAAACAAAGAACTCAGCACTTGACTTGTACCGGTGAAGCCCCCCCCCCAAACTAATATGCACACTGCTTACTGCATCATATTCATGTGTGCTCTTACTCCACCCCAAGAGCGCCCCCCCTCCTTCCCATTACTTCCTGTGTCTTTACCTCAGTCTCTCTGGCTTTCAGTCCCTCAGAGGCACTTCAGAGTCTGCTTACACTAGCCCTGTCCCAGTTGTCGCAAATAAATGTGATTGTAGCTCATAAATCTCTGCCTGCTTGTCACCTTTGTTTACAAGCAGCAAAGCAGAAGTGACGTTGTTTGCTGTCGTTTTACACTGCGTCTACCCTCTGGACAGAGCTAATGGATGTGCAAAACGTCTGCAAATCCAAAAGCTTCGCACTGCGCTCAACAGCTTTGGACGTCATGCAAAAAGAGGGCAGAAAGAACAAAGCAGCAATGTAGACCATGACTGTCATGATCAATTAATAATGTTTGTTATTGTTTTTGAAATGTTGTATAAAGACTGCAAAGTGAGTGTCAGTACAGAGCACAGTGCTTTTTCAGTGGTGATGCTTAATTTGATTAAAAGTTTAACCCTGCATGTTTAATTGTTTTATCTCTATTTGGAGGTTTATTGGACATTTCATAGGATGCCCCACCCCCTGCCACAACATTAGTTCATTCTGCATTTTGGAAATAGGAATTGAGGAAACGTGTTTACCACAGGGTCCATTTAATAGCTGCTCTAAAACGTTTGATCATATTATGGCTCTCTCCAGCAGAGGTAGTGTGGCTTGATGTGGATACATTCAAAATAAACCAACATGGGAATATGGACAAAATAGTGAGATTGTAGCAGTGGGGAACTGTCAGGGTCCTCTAGGCCTTCAGAGAAGGTCAGACATGTCAGGCATTTTAAATGTTTTTGATGTCTCTTGGCAGAGAAATGTTCAGCTTTCTCACTCCTTGGTTGGGACTTCATAACCAGGATAGAAGGCCTGAAGCCCCTCAGAGCTGCATGTGTTTTAATAAATTTACAAAGTCATGCTCTTTATGTGTGGATGGGAAAAAGGGATAGAGAGCAAGTGCGTGTATACAAATTGTTTATTTTGACAAATTATGTGCCAACGAAAGATAAAAACCAAACTTACTCACTTGAGAGGAGCACACACTAAATTTCTTGGCAATCCATCAGATTCTTATCTTGATGTCAGAGGATCAGCTAAAGTCAGTAGTTTTATCCTCAGGGAAACCACAAAAAGATTGACTGTACAAGATTTCACAGCAATCCATCTGGTAGCTGTTGAGATATTTCAGTCTACATGGCTACTGACAAGCTAAGCAAAGAGTTTTTAAAATAAAGTTATGCATAGCAGATATGTAAATTTACTGCATCTACAATAGGTGAGTGACAGACTGGTACTTTCTGTGGACAGTCAACTTCAACTACTTGACTATGCTGTGAACTCTGAATTGACATGTTTGTCAGTGTTCAGTGGCAATAACAGAAACTGCTCTCTTGCAAATGATGTTAGTCAGTCTTTTAGAGTGGCAGTCCATTTGTGTACAGTGGAAACACTCACAATAGACACTTCGAAAATAAATAACTAAAGCATAAATAAAGGACAATATAGGGCCACTCATTCCCCGAGTGCCACTGCAAAACCGCTGTAACACTATTGAGAACTATGGGCTTATCACGTTGACCATTGTGCTGAATGTGGTTTTGTGCCTTTAAAGTGCTTCAAAAGACAAAAGTCCTCAGTTTCAATCCTCTCCATCGAGTCCTAAGCAAACCAATATCAGGCTCTACAAGCACTCAGTCCAATACTTTAAACAAATTTACAGATAATTGTCCAATGAATGGTTCAATTTGATGATTTTCATTAAAATCGTCATTTTGCTCCTCTGCTCCAGGCCACACTTCGCTAATAGTCATTAGATGGGCGTCATTAATTATGTCTTTCCTGCCAGGCTGAAAACCATTTGCAGCTGGTGGGCTTCATGCCAGTGGACCACGTATTTAAAGAGCTGCTAAAGTCTTCGCTCAGTCTGAATAAAATTGTTTGAATAATGGAAAGGTCCATGATAGTCCAAAGTCCAATTTGCTCCAATGCAATCCCTTCTTTATCTTCTAATCACTTTGGTACTCTCCGTTCTCTGTCTGGAAAGGCCAGAGGATTTTGTGGGTTTAATGCAAGGCCACCAAGCCACCAGTTGGACATGCTAAAAATAATTATAACTACAGTTTCCCTGTGGGATTTAGAAAATCCTACACTACTAATTAGAATCAGTCTTGAGTTTGATCCTGCTCCTGTGATTTCCATAATAACAGTAAGTGGCCTGCAAAGAGAGCAAGCATATCTATGGATTCAGACACAGGTTGGATATACAATCTCTGGAAGTTACTGTAATTTTACTGTGTTTGTGTGTGTGTGTGTGTGTGTGTGTGTGTGTCTTGAGCAAGTAGTTATTTAGCACTGCAGTAATATTTCCTTTTACAAAACGTATAAAATTAATGCAGCAAATACTAACTACTAATCACAGGTTTGCTGAAGACTCTTTTCTTTAGACCTCGGAAGGAAATTAAAGAAAATCTGTAAATGTCTTTATGATGTATGAGTATGAGGTCTCTATCATCAGTGTGTGTTGGCCCCATTTGATGTAGATTAGATGAATATACCCCATTAAAATTAGAAATGAATGTTAAAATGGGGGTAAGATGACATTGATTACATTTATCCTAGTTGGGTTGTGGGTTGTGGCTCCCAGCTGATAATGAGCCATAGCGGGGTCCACCCTGCAGAGGCTGCGAGTCTGTCACAGGGTCGACATGAGAAGTCACATGACCTCAGACAACCACACTTGCAATTTGGATTTTGACTCTTTAGCCAGTCAGTAAGTCCTAATCTGTGAAATTTTATCTCTTCTAAAACCAAAACGTTGTACAAGAACAAAGAAGACTACCATGAATTTTATTTTTCTCATTTTCAGCATTTGATGAATTACCCATTGGCAGCCTTGCTATAAAACACAGTATTTTAATGAATTTAAAATTATAACATTTTAATAAATTCAATGAATAAAGATGGCCTCTGTAATTGCAACTTAAATTTTTTATACAGATAATACAGCTTCAATTCATCTCAAATTTTGTCAAAATCTCAGATGAACTTTTTGGGGCAAATCAACTAAAATTTCAGCTTTTTGAGCAATATGTGCATAACACTAGATATGAATGGGTGAATGAGTGTTCATGTCAACTGCAGTGAATGAATTGACTGAGCAAAGTGCATCACTAAAAGAGTGACTGAGTGAATGACTCAAATGAGTGGCCAAATGACAGAGAAAATGACAGACTAAATACTGGTTGAACAAGTCAATGACTAACACCAACTGTGAAAATGACACGGAGTGTGACTGACTGAGTTAGTGAATGTGTGACTAAGAGTGATAACTGAGCACCTTAATTGTAGTGTGGCTAAGAGACTAACAGTGAGTGTTTTACAAAGTCCCACTAAAGTCCCTTTGACACAAACACATTGCTGACAGAATACTATGTAGAGTCAGAAAACTTTCAGTGCTGCAGTAATCCACTGTTTTGGGCTGTTTGCATGTGACTTGTAAAATTGAACTCAAGACACAAAATGCAGCTGAGGGATGTCAGCACTTAGCCTTTAAATGAATCTCATTGTGAGTGCAGGGTCATCTTGGGGCCAAAGATTGAAGGTGTGGTAAGTGGAAACGACAGCGGTGAGCCCAGTCAGCAAAGCAGACTGGGTGTCCTCAGAAATGATGTGGTCTCTTGTGCTGATGATCACACAGTGGCCAAACTGGCTTCCTGGTGTTTCCTTTGAGACTTGACTAAGAAAAACCCATTTCAGTGTTGACACTGTCATTGTGACACTGCAAACGATACAGTACCAGGGAAATTGATTTTTTTTTTTATGTTACGTTGAACGCTTTAATTGATAAGTATAGCATTATATTGTGTTATGCAGAGTTGGACCATGCTGAGCAGCCACAGTGTGTATCTATAGATCTGTATATCCTGAGCCCACCAGCAGTGCTTGTGTGTCAGCTCAGACTCTAATCTCACTTTTGCTTTAATATACTTAACATTCACTCAGATATAATTCACTTAAAGAGGTAATTAAACAGTTTCAGCTGAACAATCCTAAACACAAAGATTGGCCCAGTCAAACGTAGAACTTGTGATTTATGTTACATGAAAAATAGATCGTTTGGTCTGATGGTGAGATCTGGTGCATTATCATGGTGCAAACATGAGTTGTTTGCATATAGGATGTCTTTTGACTGCACAGGCAAAGTGAAAAGACAATCACTTTTTTTGCAGGATAAAGATAGTTAGAAAATTCAACTTCACTGTCTGGTCAAGCATGTGGATGCAAGAAAATACTGTAAAGAACTGTTTTCATACCTCCGAGCTAAAATACCGATTAAAAAAAAACATTATAAGCCATTTCACCTAGAAAACTAACGGTGTCGTCCTTCATTTAAAGATAAGAGGATTATACTGTTGACATTTCCAAGTAAATTAACAAGCTGTGTTTTCTTCATTTGTTGATTGGTTGCCTTTCCCATCATCCACCAGGAGCACCAATGAAGCCATTCCACTCTCAAAAACAAACTCAGACATTTGTCTCTTGGACAAGTGACCGTGTCTGTCACACTGTGGATGAGACCCAGCAGACACCAGTGCCCTCATACGCAGTTTTAAAGTTTTATACAACTTTCTTTTTACTATTATGCCTTGCAGCAATAGGACCTGCTCCCTTGACGCAGTGTTGCATTACCTTGATGATGACATTGTGGGTCTAGTTGTCATTTTGTTTTTGTTGCTTGGTATTTGCTGATTTTTATATTTCTTCTAAACATCATATAGTGGATATGATGTATTACCTCCTTAACATCAGATTAACCTTTTTGATTTCCTCGAAGAGTTTCAGGGTTGGAGAAATCCTTTTGCTGTCACTCTGTCAGACAGTGTTTTATCTGCTTTGTATCATCTTCTTCCAGTTCTGCATTGAAGCCACGATGTTTACAGGGCATGAAAATAGTTTTGGAGTCCTACAGAATTTTTAAACAGAAAACTCATCCCAGCACATCCGACATCTTCCGAAATGTCGGCATCTCGATGGAAATTTAAAATAAAGATCTTTGCATTTGGAAAATTTCGCTTGTTTGAAAATTACAACTTGCAACTTTGTTTTGACAAGTATATCATGACAAACAACATGGCCTCCACTCACACACTTCAAAACACGGAGTGGAAAAAAAAGCCCACTGGGTAGTTTAATTCTTCATGTTGTTTGCTGGTTGTATGTGGGTTGTTCTCATTTGTTCACTTTCACTAACAGGGTACAGATGAGCAGGATTTGTCTTGGAGATAGAGTACTTCATATGCAGTGGTTTGTGTTGACAATTTTTCTCGGCAACGTTGGTGTATTATTCAGATCTGGTAAATATTAAATGATAACTCGCCACTTAACTCTGAAAAGTGAGTGTGTTTCTGAGCATGTTTCTGTCCATCAGCTTATTAGTAGTGAGAGAAGACACTCAGCTCTACAGAATAATGGATGAAAAAGGTTCTTCTCTTTTTTTATTTTATTGAATTTATGGTGACTCTTGACTTTACCCAGAGGCCTCACAATGTTTTGATCCTTTGCTCTCTAGAGAGAAAGAGATGAAAAGGAGAAGAAAATAAAAAAAAAAGAAATAAGACTTAACATGTGTATCAGCAGATTAAACTTTTAGGTTAAAAGCATTTTTTAATATTGTATGGTCAATGGTTAAACTGCCGAGGCCTGATGGTGAAATTTGACCATGAAAAAACATTCTAAACATTCTGTCTAAATTCCTGCAGTAGAAATGTGCTTGGATCTACATCCACTGCTGAATCAAACCATTCAGTCTTCGGCCCATTGTCCAATACTTTCCCCCTGATTTGACTGCAATGTGCGAGATGCAGTGACAACCTAACAAATGGAGGTGAAAATATAAGGTCATTGAAAGAGACATATTATGCTGTTCCATGTTTTACAACATCCTTACAATGTTATAATGTCATATGTCCATGCTGAACCTCTGCTAAGTTGCACAACATGAGTCATGAGTTTGGTCAGCAGCCAAAAGGAAGCATTTCAGAAATTGAAGTTGGGATTTTTCTTGACATCCGTACAAGACAACTAAGGAATTTTTTTCTGAAAATCATGCAGAACTCCTCCATAGGTGTTTAAAACTGACACAAAAAGCAGTAAAATATGCATAATATGTCTCCTTTAATAAAGCAACAGGTTCTCCAAATAAAGGAATATGTTAGCAGTAGTTCTCTGATCAAATGTTTATAGTCAAAGGAAATCAGTATGGACAGTCTCATGGAAACAGATAGCAGACAGAGACCTTCTCTGTTGTACAAACACATCTGGAATTTTTCATGCAGTAATCTATCTATTTAGGTACCACTTCATTCCTAAGCCATGAAATGTGTAAAGACAAAAGTGACTGAACTGCAGCAAGATTTTCATTGTGTCTCTGTTTATTTCAAACCAGACCCGAATAACATATTCACATACAACAGACACACGATTAGAACAAACCAAATAACAGTACAACCAACAAGAACAACCAAGCAAATAAACAAGAAAATATCAATACAGTATCAGTACAATAAGACAATAACAATACCTGTCTCTCAATGACATGCTGCTCTAAGCCCAGGTATTCATGTTCAGTGTGTAATTCCCCCCATGAAACTTCTGAAACTTAAAATGAACTTCAGGGGAGGTGTTTTGTTTTCTAAATTTATTACTGTCATTACACAACCAGCAGTGCACTACGATAAGGCTTGATTGAGTGACCGAGAAATGCTGATAACAGGAGAATTAGGTGGCTTCATTCTCTATCTCTCGCCATGCAAATCAATGATACCCAGCTGTGAGACACAGCAACCCTATAAGAAGGAGAAGCCGCTGAATAAAAGACATTTCCTGTGTAGCGTTTCACCAGGACCACAGCGAACGAGCTGCGGCACCACTGCACTCAGTGTTACTTTGCATTGCAGATGTAATTGCATCCTTAAAAAACATAATGATTCGAGCAGGAAGAGTACAAGTATGCATATTGTCGAGGTCTGAGGATAAGTGGAGCACAATTAAGCAGACATTTGAGTAGAGGGGCACAATGAGGAATATACAGTGCTTCATCTACAGATAATAACATGTAGAGATGTCTTGATAAATATTAATTATTTGAACTTCTCCAG
Organism: Caranx ignobilis; assembly: GCA_021432705.1. Classification (NCBI taxonomy): domain Eukaryota; kingdom Metazoa; phylum Chordata; class Actinopteri; order Carangiformes; family Carangidae; genus Caranx; species Caranx ignobilis. The sequence goes on along the minus strand of MU269981.1, from coordinate 20,669,340 downwards.
TCTCACCCTACAAAACTGATGTGACCGCCAAGAAGTGGAAATGCTGTGCTGTGTTTTCTGAAAGTGACGGTGATACTTTCATCTATCTAAAAAGGATAAAGACACAATTTGAAACAAGCTGCAGCTTGTCACAGTAGATAAATCAAAGGCTGTTGTATTCAGTTGTGTCTACTGCAATTTATAAAATGTCTTTCCAAGCCAACAGCTGATAGTCTATCAAGTCTGCAGCCAGCAATCTGACAGTTATTTTGAGTCAGGTGTGAAATTTGAGAAGCGAGTCAAAAGTGCTGGATGCTGAGCTCACAGGAAGTGTTTTAGTCAGTCAGTTTGTACCAAACCATAAATCTCTATGCTTTATTGAACCAGATTTATTGCCCTTTATGTATTGTCAACTGAATTAATAAACATATTTATTACTATGTTCAAGCACATAGGTATAATGAGGGTTATATTTTGATAAAGCACTGACTCCTCAAGATTTAACCAAAGCATCAGTGTTTCACCAGCTAATTGGTGTTTTAGGAAACCTGAGCATCAAGTCTACCCAACCAGTTATCACTACACATGTAATGCAGAGTGAGTTAAACAGCAGATACTGTTCTGTACTGTACTATGGTTTTACTATAATTTTCCTCTAAAATGTATTTTTGCAAAGTGTGTTATTAGTGTATAAAAATGTTGTAGGTAATGAGGCATAGCATAGCATGTTTTTATGTCTCATCTCTTTCACGATTCTCTTCTCTTTCTCCTCTTTGCAACTAGCTGACTGCGGCTATTTTGGGTCAGCCAATCATAATTCGTTAAGATCTTGATCGTTTTGATTGATGGCAAATTCTAAATCTGTTCTCTCCTGTCAGCTGCCATTTCAGGCAGATTGCTGTGACCCCCCCCCCTCCCAGGTTCATGTCCAAGCATGTAGGTTGAGCTCGTCAGAATCTGTTCCTCATCACATTCAGATTTTCTGCCTCTGCCTCTCCATTTCATCACCACCACTTTCTAATTTGATGCTGCCAAAGACCGTCTAAAAGAAAGTTGAATATGACAGAATCATAAAGACACACATTTTGTTTCTAGTTATAATCAATATTCCCCATGCTTAGCTTATCTGGGCTTACAGTAAAACCCAAATGCGATGCAGCTGAGAAGCATACACACACTCAGTGGTTCTGTACGCCTCACAGTTAAATGTCACCTCCTCGATCATGCCACAAATGGATCTTGCATGGCTTTGCTGTCTCTTGCAGACATAAAGTAATTGACTGTCAATTCACAGTATGACTGAACGTCTTCTCCTGTGGCTCGACCTGTTTAGTGCCTTCTGTGCAAGACCTGGCAGGGCTGGTCAGGGCTAGGGGTGTGGAGATTGTTCAGTGATGTGTGGAAACTGACATTTTGCAAAGCCCTATTTAAAGCCATTTGCTCTCACTTGTTGGTGCGGTCACCTGCTGGTAGCTGAAGTGCGAGTGATTTGATGGCTTGTCAGCAGTCGCTCCGTTCATAATGGCAGACTGATTTACTGCAAAGGAAGTGGCACATGAAAAGCAAGATGTTCTTGTATTGGATATATATGTAAATACTAAGCTTAGGTAACGTATCCTTAAATCTGGTCAAATTCAAAAAAAGCGAGGTATGAGATGTGCAACAGCACCTGTAGGTTCACATAACACCATATATAATTCATGAAGAATCACTCAGAGCCAAGTCGATAAATAGCACTCCCATTCCTGAATAACATGATTATTTTTCCTTGCTTCTCTGTAATATATAAAATACTATTTGTTTAATATTTCTTCACTATACTTGTTTCTTTAATGTGGTATACCAAGCTTATTATGGCGCTGACAAATACCTAATTTTCTTCCTCGGTGATTAATGATTCTTGCATCTAATGAATATAATGAATCTGTTCAACAAATTGGCCATGATTTATTCTTATTCTTTGTCTGCACACAAGAATTATGGAAGTTGAAAGGAATGGTTGAATCTATAACAGAGCATAGTGGATGTATTTTTTGGCCAAAGTTAAAGTTAAATTTAATCAGAGACTGAGGATTCTGGGAGTTTTGACATAAGATGAAGTAAAACAAAGTGCACCATCAAGGCAAATGTGTTCGCAAATGTGTATCTGTTTTTTATGTTTATAGTACTTGGCAGAGCACCCAGAACCCGAACCTTACGGCATGATGAGATGATACGGTACATTCTTCAAAACAACCCTTGTCTTGCTCAGATGGGGATAATGCATTGCTTGGTCTTTTAACCATAATGCAGAATCAACTCCCATTAATGGCCATAAATCCACTTTGAGGGTGACAGTGCAAAAAAATTTAACAGCAAAGCCTGAAAACTAAAAACAGAACACTAATATAACTTGACATTGGGTAAACTTTCATTACATTAAGTTGAATCTTTCTTTGCTTTACTCATTTTAACTGCAAATATTTCTACTTTGACTTCAGAAGTATATGTCAACATACTGTAAGTGTCTTCAGTCGTGCAGTGAGCTAAATGCTAATTCAGTATGCTAAAATGCTCTTAATGATGATAAGGTCTTTACCTAAATCAGAATTACACAAACACAATGTGCCAAAGCTAATATCATATAAACAATAGTCATAATTCATGTCTTTATTGAACAAACCCATTAACATTCACAGTGCTGATAGGAAAAGCAGTGGTTTAATAACTGGCCAAACCTCCTTTGGCAGCCGTAACCTCAAACGAGCTCTTCCAGTGGCTGCTGCTCAGACCTCCACAATTCTCAGGGCGGATTTTCAACCATTCTTCCAGCAGCTCAGTAATATTTTCAAGATGTCTCTTGAGAGCAGCTCTCTTCAGGTCATATTCCATTACATCTCTATGGGATAAAGGTCTGTGCTCCGACTGGGCCTCTCCAACAGGTGGATTTTCTTAAGTCATTCTGTAGGAGATTTACTTTGATGTTTACAGTCATTGTCCTGCTTCAGCGGTTGGACAGCCATCTGCTCTGCCCTTTTTAAAACCATACATAGTGCTGCATGTTCTTCTAAACTATTCAGCCTCGGCTTCCCAGTGCTGTGGAGCATCAATATGGTCTTTGGAAAACTTCAAGGCTGCAAAAATGTGTTTTGGCTGCAGCTCTCTCCATCATGGCCATACACATGATCTTATGCAGCTCCAGTGATTCCTTTATGGCTTTAGCTGTGAGTCTGGGGTTTTTAGTTATGTTACTGTTCATTATGCTTTATGCTGGATGCCCACTTCTATGATGAGTAGTGACAGAGTTCATAGACAGTCTGTCTGACTGTAGACTGATCAGTATCTGAACTCTTTGGGTTGACTTTGTAACCTTTCCAGCTTCATGCAAATCAACTCCTCTTGATGGTACGTCTTCTGAGATCTCTCCTGCGAGGGCATAATTCACATCAGCAGATGTTTCTTGTGGATACCAATCTCAAGATGTTTGAGTGTTCTTTTATAAGTCAAAGTAGCTCTAACCCACAGCTCCAAACTTGTTTCATTCATTGGACTCCAAGTTTGATAACTCCTGACTCCAATTAGCTTTTGTTGAAGTCATTAGCCAAGGGACACACTTTCTCTAGCGTGCACTCTGAATGTTTGACTTATGTTTCAAATATGGGGGAAAAAAGAACCCAAACAAACTATGCATCAATTTGTGTTTTATTACTCAAAATGGCTTGATCATTACAATGTCATTGATGAAAACCAGTGAAGATCACATTTTATAACCATTAATGCAGAAAAGCTGGTAATTTACATAATTTCTCTCACCACTAAATCAGGAATCATACCTCACCTAATCACTTGCCAAAAGAAACTATTATCTTCATACCTCCTACTATGTAAATTATCTGTTCTGCCGGCTCTTAATATGTCATTACAAAAATCTCCATTGGCAGACAGCCTCTGCTACAGGGCATGTCGAGTGTTGGTTTTCATGAAGACTGGCTATTTAAAGGAGTTTAAAAACATATACTGTAGTAAAACTCTCAAGGGACTATGCAAATAAGATTACAGAGTTTCGCTCTGATATTTTTTCAGCTAAATATTTGCTGTTTTCCCCTGAAGGGTGTTTCATGTGTTTCAGCTAATATGCTTGAGTGGGCCCGATTCCTGAATCCAGATTGCTGAATATGCTCAATACAAGGTCAAACCACAGGCTGTCATATGAACCTGCTATGTTTGAGTTGTGCCGCAGTTAGATATGGTCACCAGACTATTGTCAGATAATGGGCCTGTCACTAGTTTAAACACTCATAGTTTTTTGGGGGAATTTGTGGTGTCAATTTTAAGATTAAGATATTATATAGACTCATTCCTTGCATGTCTGACCATTGTTGTGGTCTCATGTGGACGACAGTCGTTAGACTCATGTGCCCCTGTTGTTGTCTCGTGTGAACGACAATGGTCAGGTGAAACCAGTACTGAAGGTGAAACCAGTACTTTCACAGGTACTTTGGTGGACCCACCCACAAGAGGTTAAATACCTGGGTCCTACTCCACCTTCTTGGTCAGACTAGTGCGGACTAGAGAGACCAATGCATAAGAACTGATGAAGTCGATTGGATAAGAGGCGAAACGTCTTCCACAGACAAATACAAGTCCAGTTGCCTTCGATTCAATTTGAGAGAGAGATAACATGACCTGGACGAATGAGAACATTCACAGACATAGAGCTATTTGTGACATTTGCAACTGCTGTGCCGCCAGTGTTAGCATTGACTGCCATTTATGTACCAATCTAGAGGAAACAGCAAACACTACCTGTAATTTTACAGGATGTTTGTGCATAGTCCACAGATGATTTGTCGGTACAAAATGGACCTGTATGTCTGTCAGTACTGAACCCTTTGGTTGAATGTGAATGTGCATTTTCAAGAAACGCTCAAGATTGGTGTTTAGTACCACAAGCTATAAACTCAACATTGACACATGATCATCTTAAACAAGTCACATGGCGAATGTGTGAGCACAACACACTGAGCAACATCATTATTACAATGAGTTATGTTTGTGTCCAGTAATGTCAGAGGAAAAACATGTCTCTTTATTTGCCAAATGTTGCACTCTCTTCCCCTACTAAACTTTTCTGTCTGTCTGCTGTTTGGGTTCGTCAGTACTTTTTTGCTGAAAACAGCTGCCAGCCGCTGCTGGAAATTACCCTCATTAGAGTGGCAAGAGTGAACTAAGACAGTAAAGTTGCAGGCCCAAAAATATTAAGAACAAACATAGAAGATACTAAAATTCCAATAATAGAGTGCGCTGGTGGCTGAAATGTTACAGCACATAAACCGTTGTTCGATGCCAAACCCTTTCACTGTCCCTTATGTTTCATGCCTGCATTTTCAGGAATACATCCATCATAAAAGCCAAATTGCTCAAAAGATAATTAAAAAAACCCCAAAAACTAATGAATCAGTTTGAATTGTATCTCAGTTCTTGTCCTGCTTGCCCTGCTATCTTGCTTGTTTTGATGCGACCTATCCATCGATCTGTCAGTAGTGAACCACAGTGCCAGTTGATTTTCAGACAGACAGTCCACTGAAGCTCTTTTCATTAAGATGGCAGGAGGCTCGAGGGGGCTAAACAGAGTAAACAAGGCTCAGGACATTGTGATGTGAAAAAGTAAATACACAGCCTGGGTCTGTACCGGCAGCATGATATCTTAAAGCCGGTTTGATAAATTGTATGTTTATTTACCCACTCACAATTACCTCAGCTGTGTACTCCATACTGCCGGAGAGTAATTTATGGAGCTGTAACAACTAACTACACCAAGATACAAAAATAAATGAGTAGAAAGTGCATCTGATATTGATTATGTCCCTTTGCTTCAGAACTCTAGAAGTCATTCTATTATTTTTGTTTGTTTTACACATGAAAATGAATTGAATATTATGTTCACCCACACATATTCAATACTCTGAAATATGGAACCAGGGATAAACTGAGTGACTGTGTGAAGCTGTTGAGATGACTCGGTCATGAATTTGTTGGGGAACATCTTTTCATCCACGACAAAAGAGCTATTCGTTGAGTCCCAGTGAGAATTTGCACAATTGACAAATTCCATATTGTATTAATGTTCATCAAAGAACATGTACAAAACTGTATGTCAAAACATGTTAAGCCAAACGATGTTACCAATAGATTTTGGAAGCAGAGGAAAAGGCGGGCTGAAAAGCATTTTGTGTACTTCTTATAATTCATGATTTCTGGCACTCAAGGAACATCCAATTCAAATCCCCCGCTGAGTATTTCATCCATTGTGCGCAGCAGAAAATCTCTGCCCCACTTGTCTGGAAGTGATTCAGCTCACAAAGATTTTTCAGAGTGGTAGGGTTTTCCTGGGGGTAGTGCTCCTTACATGTGGATAGGGCTGAATAGAAGACTAGGAAGCATAGCCAAAGATTTCTTTTTTGTCTGTGAGAGCATTTAGAGTGTCTGTGTGGTAGCCGGAACACATAGATGCTTTGCAAGTATAAAATAACTTAAAACATTGTGAAGACTTTACATTAAAGCCAACAATTATCTGGATTATTCCTTGAGAAAGCACTTTGCCAGTCACTCATCTCTATTAAAGACATATAATACTGGCAAAGCACGCAAAACTTCATTTATATTATACATTTCAATGCGGGGAAAATGCATTGTGTTTCTCAGAAAGGCAATTACTAATGCCATCAGGCCAAGGCATGGGAAATTAAGCCTAACACTTAAAACACAGTGTCACAGTCATGGGAGTATTTTATTGGCAAATCCCTGATTCATGCCAAGTTATCATCGTTTCCAGGTTCCCACGCAAAATGGCAAATATACAAACAAGAAAAACGAAAAGAAGACTTTCTCGTTTCATTTTGTCATGTCCCTGGGCCACATCACCTGCTTCCAAAACCTCGAGGGACAATTTCCCTAGCAGGCAGCACCAACAGCAGACGGGCTCAGTGATCTGCCAAAGCCATATTCTTTAGCGTATTATGATCAGACAATAGTTTGAGGAAAGCTATTGTATGTGGTGGTGAGGCTTCAGCCTTGGATCAAAGCTACAAAGGGGAAAAAATAACAGTGGGATGGATTATTATACTGCTGTCATGAGAAAAAAAGGCAAATTCAGATGTCTTTTACTTCCCTGAATGGAGCGTTTCACTATGTGCACATACAAGGCTTTTATCTATCCATCTATCTATCTATCTATCTATCTATCTGTCTATCTGTCTATCTGTCTGTCTGTCTGTCTGTCTGTCTGTCTAAAGACATTCATATTTCCTTGAGTTTGTGGTGAACAAATCAGAGCTGAATGTGGCATGAATATTAGATTTACATTCATCAGGTGACTCAAACCATTAATTGATGCCAACTATATTATGTATCTGCTGAATGTGCAAATAGGCAGATACTTGTGTAAAGACACAGAAATTTCATATGTGCAGTGATTTTAGTATGATGTGTGTATCTGACCAACATAATAGCCTGCATTTCAGTGTTTTTCTTTTTTTTTTTTTTTTTTTTTTAGAAATGTTAAAAGGATTAGCAGTATGACATCCGTTCTTTTAGATGAACAATTTACATGAAAGAAATGTTCTTGCTTTTTCCTCATAATTTCCTGGAATGAGTGACTGTGATTTCTCAGTGAGCCCCACCTAATTTGGTACTACTGTAATTACAGCAAAAATGAGGTGTTCACTGTACAGAGTTGTTACATAGCAGCTAATTCATTACACAGAAAGAGAATCCATTCATGTGGAAAAAGAAATATGGAAACCAAATTACATGAAATCATCTGGTGACCAAATACATATCTATCTATCTATCTATCTATCTATCTATCTATCTATCTATCTATCTATCTATCTATCTATCTATCTATCTATCTATCTATCTATCTATCTATCTGCCATTGCATTGTTGCATGCCACCCTTCACATCAAGATTTCACAAGATCCATTTAACCTTTATGTCCAGTGCAAGATGGATAGAAGCAAAACAAACAAACAAAACAATCCATGTCAGTGCAGGAGCTCTTTACAACCTGCCTACGGGCTCTGGATGGGATGTAGCTTAAAATGTGAAATACAAAAAAGCTAGAATTGTAAATGTTACTTATAATTTTTTCACCCTCGTGCACTGTGGGAGGGTGTTTACACTGCCAGGTGATAAAATTACTGATTTGAAAAATTGCCTACTCTGTGATAAGTACAATCCACAGTGTCAGGAGGCTTTATATCTAGTGGGAGGTAATTTAATTGCTCCCCCATATCTAACAGATCTTTTAAAACATAAGCGTTATTAGAATCGTAATCATTTTTAATGATAACGTAACTGTCAGAGAACGCTACCGGGGAGTCCATGTGCAGTGTGTTTTTTCAAGATGACCATCGACCTGAGCTGAATTAATGAGGAGAGGTTGCAGGAAAACTTGGCACGCCAGCTGTCAGCGTCAGGGCACGGCGCTGCTACGTTTATCCATGTCAGAGCAGGTCACTGTTTTAGACACATGTATGTGAACAAAATTATCAAAACATCTGTAGACTGTGTTACTGTACTTCACGGTCAGGATGTATAGGGTCTTAATAGTATTCATGACCTTCCTTCATGCTATGGCATTCACAAATTGTGTGCAGAATGTATGATTCATTGTAAGATTACAGTGTGTTTGTTCCCAGTAAAAACAGATAAGACATGTTTAATTTCATAAAAAAGGAGTTTAAGGGAATTATTTTAAAGTATTACCTTATATTCAGAGTGTGAAGCCACTCGATGCACAAAAATGTAGACTAAGATAATTCCAGTGTTGTATAGGTACTCATGAGTAGTTTCCTTATCTGTCACTCTCAGCTCATCTTCATTCACAACATGTTTTTGTGTCTGTAGGGAGTGGGAGTTTCCTCTAGGATACAACATTATGTGATGCTTGTATGTATATCTCTACCATGGCTTTTTAACCTCCTCACTGGGTGTCAAACATAATGTTTTCATTACCTGTAGGTTCATACAAAATACATATGAATATAATATAGAACATAAGGAAATCACATAAATCTCCATGGGATCAGACCACTTCAAAATCAGTAAACCACAGTTCAGTAATAATGATAATAATAATTAGATGTAATGAATACAATGAAATCAACAAATCGGTAAGATTAATATATAATAATCATTATCAATATTATCTTTGATGGTAATTATGAATAGTTTGTAATGACAACATAAACAACAATGAAAAGTGGTAATGTGAAGCTCAGGAGATGAGCTGTGCGACTGGTGATGTGTGCTCTGTGCTATAACTGTACAGGAGCTGTTCATAACATGTTGCTATACATGACTGTTTTAACTTGTCTCCATTCTGTAATTGGGAATGATATTGTTTATTCTTCAGGTCAAAATACGAGTTTATATAGTGTAGATAAAGATGTTAAATGGTTGCCACCCATTCTTTGGTGGTGGCTGCAGGTATCACCAGAAAGTTATATTTTATTTTTGACTTCATTCAGTATTCTGAGGTGGTAGAAAATAGCCAGAGGTGATGTTAGAGGATTTTATGTATATAGTTATAGGTCATCTGCATTCAGACTGACCTGAACAATTTTTTTCAACATAGTGATACTAGTGATTTAGTTCATAGCTGATAGGACCTTGGTAAATCTCGGAGCGTGGACATCCTGTACCCCTGTGAAGTTTAAAAATATGAAATTACAATAATTAACCCAGTCAAGTTTTTTTTTTTTTGGCTGTCTAATGACAACATGATTTACTCTTTTTGTTTCTCCTTGTACTGATCCAAATGACTGTGCAGCGTATGTTACATGATCAATGTCTGCCTTTATCAAAGCCTGTTTGATCAGGGTTGTATTATAAGAGAGGATGGCTGTTTCTAATCTCATGGTGAGTGCTTGGAAGATGATTTTAATATCAGCCTTAATGAGAGATAATGGGTGATAGCTTGAGCAGAAAGTTGGGTCTTAATTAGGAGTGATAAAAGCTGCTGTATTCATATGGGGTGGAATGAACGATGCTGCAGTTGTTCGTCAGAAATGTTTGTGAATTTGTGTTCGGAAACCAGTCAGGTTCTTTACTATCGTAACAATAAGGCAATAGTTGTTGTTTTCTTTTGTTTTTTTGATGCTGCATTCACATGGAATCTGGCAGATGGCAAACCAGATGTCATTTTAGTGGATGAGAGAAGGACGGTAAACTTGGGTGAGGCCAGCAAACATGGCAACGGTAAATGGCAATGCCGTCCAAAGTTAAAATATTTTAATCTTTTACTGTCCACCACTCCGTTATTCACAACCGGATGTGATGTTTTGTGGGGAATTCAACATAAGTTTCGGTTTGCAATGCAAGTTCAAGAGGAATGAGAATTTTATCGCCATGTACGTACAGCTATGATAATAACATTAAATTATACACAAGAATTTGCTGTAAACACCATCGGCATAGCAACATATTGTCACGTGTGTATCGTTTTGCCGCCGTGCCGTAGTCCGTCTGCTGGATTCCCTGTGAATGCAGCACAAGTCTGTAATTGTTTTTTATTCAGCCTGTAGAGTTTCTTGTTTTTCAAGTTTTTAGTGACTGGTGTTTTTCATGTCTTTTTATTTGATCTGCCAGATGCTGTCAAGATTTGTTGTTCTGTTCAAAATAGTTATGACAGAGTCTCTGGATTAGGAATATCATTTTCTTTTTGTATGATGGTATCAAGTTAATTTTTGACTTCAATTAGTCTTGGGGGTCATTTGATGGATTTTCAGCTGAAGTTAACTTACCAACTATTTACCCAAGATTTTTTTCTGTAGATGGAATATCCAATGATTTTTTTCCCCTTAACGCTGCCTTAACTGTTTCCCATCATAATGTATTCACTTAGCTCAGTGAAGGATATCCACCCTTGGATCAGTCTGCCAATGATTATGTGTTCATGCACCATCTACTCTGTGGTTTTGAAGCAGATTGGGGCGTGGTCATGAGGTGATAATGGAGTGGATCATTGCATTTTCTGTCTTGGAAATAATAGACCTGCTTATGGAGAAGATAAAAAGACTTGTGATGTGCAAAGTAATAACGATATTCTCCGTGAGTGGGGTTATGTAGGTGCCAGTTATCGGAGTTATCACAAAAGTAATTTATGTGTTGTTGTAACATTTCTGTGGGTTTCATTAGTGTGGAGGATTTCAAGTAGTCGAGGTTGAAGTTTCCATAATTGTATAGAAATTACCTCCAAGGAAGATAACTGCATCAGATAAATTAATGAGCTGAAAGAGAAGAACAGAAAAAAAAATGTGGGGTTGTCTTCATATATGTTTCAAATTATAATCATGACATCTCCAATGGAACCATTGATTATTATGTAATGTCCTTCACGGTTTGCCATAGCTGAACTGACACATCTCTCTTGATTGATGTTTCCACCCCTCTTTCCTTAATGAGTGTGTCTTTTGCAGTAGACACAAGGCGAGTCAGTCTTTTGACTACATTTACCAACAGATTAATGCTCCTGACATCCAACATATAGTTTTACTGCATCAGTTGTAGAATGAATATGGGGAAGAAATTGATTGAATGATTAACATAATGAAATTTTGTGAATTGTTTTAATTACCATTACCATCACACTCACAATCACCATCAGCACTTCGCATCAGTGATGATTTCAAAAGCATCATTATCTGTGATCAGCTGCAGAACTGCCAATGGAAACACCACGCTGCAGTGCTCAGCGCATCTGTGAGCCTTTACTGTAGGAGTAAGAAATAATGAGAGGTGAAGTAGGCACTTGAGCACGACCTCCAAATATGTGTGATGTTAACATCTAACAATGAAAACAGATACTCAGTACATATATATACACACACACACACACACACACACACACACACACACACATCGGGAATCAAAAGAAAGCAGAGACATACAATGAAAGAGGGTCTAACATAGAAAGAACGTGTAACAGCAAGATAAAAACAGCAGAGGGTCATGGAAATATTGTAAGTAAATATAAGACAAGAGGTACAGCTGAAAATCAAATAAATAGATTAAAATGGGGACAAGAGAAGTTGGAAGGAAAGAAAACAAAAGAGACAGAGTACTGGTTTATTTATCACATTTTTTGTGAAATGTTTAATTCATTTAGAAAAGGCACAGAGAAATCTTGAGATCACTGAATTGTTGGTTGTTGATGTACAATTTATCCACAGTGATTGAACCTCTTTTCCCTTTTGCTCAGTCTGTTTAAGAACGGGAGAGTCTCTGATGATGTTCATTTATTTCACGAGGGAACTGATCATTGAGGCCGTAGTGAGTTCCTTTTAATTCTCTGCTTTTTCACCAGCTCCTTTTGTTGGTAATATTCAAACTTTACAATGGTGACGCCAAGGCCTTGTCTTTGTTGCTCCAATTCGATGAACTGGATGAAACGTTACACGGTCAACAGTCTCAGGGGAAAACGTTTGTTTGGCTCACACAAAATCTTTAGCTGTGTTTATTGGGTTTTCTGATTTATTTTTGTAAAACCCAGAGAAAGTGAACTTATCATGCATGCTGAGCAGTTGTACGTCCAATATGGTTTCCTTTATAGTCTTATTTCCCACAGTGATTGTCAAGCACACAATATCTCTTCAAATTCTCAATTCTGTGTGGTTAAATTCAAGCCTTGCTCCCATTTCTTTCATAAAATGCAGAGCTTGTCTTGGGTTCTCTTGAATGTATGCTCACTGGTTCAGTTTCTGATCCAGCATTTCACACATATCTGTCCATGAAATGTTCACTTTCCTCCACAGCTGATGTGGTGAGGACCACCGTCAGAAGGTTTGCATTCTTTGAAACTGAGAGACGAATCTTTGTGAGTGATTGGTTAACATTATCATTGCTGTTCTCACCAACGTGTAAGGCTAACCATGCATCACCCCATGATACTGCAGAGTGGGCACTGAGCTCTAGCAGTCATGTTTATGGAAGGCAAGAAATAAAACAGCACGAACAGCACGCAAGCCATACTATCTTTATATGGGTAATCGTATTCACTGTGAGGTGTTAATAAATAATAACTTGAACGTTAAATAATACAGTACCATATGATCATTTGCTCATGCAATATCATCAATGTTTGCAATCTTCAAACAGGAAATGAGTACTACACAAGTGATTAGAGGAAGGTTTCAAATAACTGCCCATGTAGCATAGTTAGTTTTATATGATAAGAGGTCATAATCAAGACAGATACAGTACCACAGTGGTGTTCACACTACTGTTAACAGTGCTGTATGTGTTAAGGGAGACCACTTAGAGCCATTAAATGAACATAAGATCATATCTCGTTACCAGTTGTTTCAGAAAACTAATTCCACAGTGTTTACTTCCCCACTGTGTATATATGTGTCTGTGTCTATGGTCCTTTTGTGTATAGTAATGTATATTAACCCAAAGATAATGAAATTTGAATTTAGCAGAGAATACCTCACTTTGTTGATTTATGTGAAGCTGAGTTTATGTTTACATCACACACACACATACACACACTTGGAGAATTTGTGTGTGTTGTTCAGGAATCTTTTAACCAGTTTTCGGTATCTTCAAGATTGACATCTCGTCTTGAATACAGTCAAGCAGTGTCTATACAATATTGTAATGCAGATGACAGCTGCCAGTCTCTACGGAGCTCAGTCGGGCTTACTGAGTAGCATGACATTGTGTAAACCCAGACTCAGACTGCAGAAGTTTAACCCTCACTCTCCCCCTGACAACTGAAGAAACCTGGTTCTGAGCCTGGTCCTGATGTTGAGGAGAGATTATCTGGTAATCTGAAGGGTTCACATAGCCGGTCTTAAAACATCATCAACTCTGCAAGACCCTTAGTAGTTGAAATATGATTATGATTATAGTCAGTCCTGGAGCAGCTGACAGTGTTTCCAAGCAACAGCTAACATTATCTAGCATTCCACAGTAGACAGAAATGAAAACTGACATTTAAGCCGTCTGCTTTTGTTTTGTCTTTCTGCTAAGTATTAGGCTGCTAATAACAAGTTGGTGTACAAGTCCTCATTTTGTTTACATCTACCTGCCAATGAGATCATATTAGATGAGATGACCTGAGGTGGTGTGCTGCCTGATTGCTTCCTCTGGCACGAATATATCTTAACAACGTCCTGTAGCATGTGATGCACCATTACTTTAAAATCTTGTAATATGTTGGAGATGAAAGAAAATTTAAATTTCTCCTTATGTGATGAAAACAGGTTTCATTATGAGTTAGAATTTCCAAACTTTGAGCGTGGCTTAATAAAAGAACATTATGTAGCTCCAACCTTGTTAGCCAGCAAAAGAGAACTATCAAAAAATAAAAAGTGAAAGAAAAACAAAAGAAAACCTGCACAGCTATTATTAGGTTTATGAATTTCAAGAACATCGCGCTATAAATCTTCTTAAATAAATATTCACTTCCTCTCGACTGCAACAGATAGCAAATAAAAACTAGGCTGAGAGACCTGCGCACTTAAAAGTTAGCGCACCATTAGTCAACTATGCGTGATGCCTTTTTCCATTCTGTCAAAGAGAAGGTGACCTTTTAGCAGGCAGATACTGAAAGACAGCTTACAAATGAAGATGCCCCACACAAAGGTCATATGCTTCTTTAAAAAGGACATCAGAGAAAAGCATCTAGTTGCAGTCAAGGAGAAAGTGGTTGGGGACTGAGTAAAAACTGCTTTGCTTTCTGCAAAGCAATTGCAACGGCGTGATAAATACTATTGAGGGATGAATGTCAGACAAATGCTGACGGAAAAATTGTGGTGAGTCATACATCTCCTTTTTTTTCCTTTTGGTAGTAGGGACCATGTGCCTGCGTTTGCACGTGCATCTGGATGTGCAATCTTGACGTAATTCAGTCTGACAAGTGACAGCGATGCTTTACTCCAAGAATCCACTACAGTGCTTGAATAATAAATTCAGAAAGGGGTAAATTGGAATTTGTGGAAGAGTAACATCCTTAGGATCTTTATCCTGCCATCTGGCTCCTGAAGTGACTGGAATGGGTATGTGGTTGGGGGAAGCATCCTCCCATCTTGAAGTCAAAAACCTACTGTTATCTAAAGTGATGAGAAGTGCATCCAGCCTGCAGGGGAGGCCGGAGGGCTCTTATGAGGAGCCGTCATGTTGATCTGTTGAATTGGAAAGACTTTGAGTGACAAGGGTGTATCTTCTTAGCATAGACAGAAAGTGAAGGTCTTCACACCAAACTTAGCTTTCGACCAAAGGGGCCGCAGAGTTCAGGGACTGTCATGTTTGGTTTAGGTTTTCCTCAACACAGGTAGTGTTGGATTATGACACTGTATCCCATTCATACATATGGAGAGAGAGCTATAGCCTATACACAGAGAGGTGTGTACATCCCAAACTGTGATTTAAGACAAAATCTATTACTGTAAACACGTAAGTCGTAAATGAGTGTTTTTACTTATTTATTTTTTTTCCCATTTTATTCTGCAGAACTAAAGAGCATTTGGAAATTTAACTCTGTCAAACAATAATGACTCCTCATTCCCTGTTACATAAACTCTACATGAACTTGTCAGTGTCTACTGTACAACGCACCATAAATTAGCCTTCTATAAATTCTGAAGAGCTGCTATGTCCAATGTAATCAGTGTGTTTTGGATTGTCGTCAAATTTACAATAAGCTGCAAAGTGATTATGCAAATGAAATTTGAGGATGTTGGGGGGGGGGTGCTATAGTATTACTTATTAGCGTTTATACATTTCAAGATGTTTTCTATGAATGCATGATGAGCAACAGTAGTTTCAGTATGTTGCTGAAATATATAAAGATGAATGTGTAAATTAACTTAGGGTTTATTTTGATATTTCCAACGGGATAATATTGTGGGAAAACATTTCCCACAAATAACAAGTAATGCTTCCTGGAAACTGCCTCCATGTTGGCTCTCTTTCTGTCGAGAGAGTGCCCAATGGCATTGTGAATTCTTGCCAAGATCATCCTGCACAGATCTGCCTTTCAACAGATTTTTAAGTGTTGTGCTCAGCATCTGCAGTAAGTGCTGAGAGCCTGCTGACCTTGGCCCAGTTTCGCATGAAATCTGTGATCTCTCTTTGCACCTCACAACATCAGACTGACCTCTTTCAGACTGTCAGTCCAATGAGGCCTCATTAAAATGGGCTATGTTGGGGAGATTAGATGTAAAGCCCCCACCTCACCTTCACATTGTCTGAACATCAAAACATGCCATCACATATAGACTATCAGCTTATCAAGGCAGCTTGTGCATGCAGTGTGATATATGGGCTTTTTATCCAAGTTCTCCTATAAAGACATGAAATTTTAAATGTCCGGAAGCATTATGCTTTACTGTATCTACACTATAAAATGCATTTTAGTATGGGCTGAGTTGGATAAGAAGCTACAGCAATTATAATATGTGATATAGTGGACCCAATTCCAAATACATTTCTCATGTCTCCAGACAGAAAGGGTTAGTAAATTATTAGGTATGAATAACAATTATTTTACACATTTCACTGTAAACTACTCTGTATCCAAATACCTAGCTGTAGCTTCAGCTACACTAAGCATCAGCCAACAGGTGAGCACATCTGCAGGCAACATTGGCCACGTATGTGTAAGAACACACCAATACATTGTTGTTAATGTAGATCCAATTCAGTGGAAATGATCATGTGTAATTTGAGTTCATTAATCTTCTCTTATTACTTAGCATCAAGGCAAATTAAGTTATTTCACACTATGTTCAGCCCCTCATCACAAAGCCTTTCTCAGAGGACTTTACAGAGAACAAGCTCTGTCAGAAAATAATCAGCAGTCACAAAACAAAATGATGCAATACATAATGAGCAACCAAAGCAGCAACAACTGAGCTGATAAAGGCTCCGAGATGTGAAACCATTTTTTTTTCTTCTAGCATAAGAAGGGTTCAAATCAAAGCACCAAAATTCAACACTGATCTTTTCTTTATGACAATTGAAGTTATGTTTTGTCAGAAATTTAGATTAGCGGATATCACCAGACTCCAGCAAAGACAAATAATAAAAAAATAAAGTCTGGAAGACACATTTTGCCCTCAACTTTAGCAGTATTAAAAGTGTGAGTGCAAGTTTAACCAAATGACAAACTAAGCATAATATAATGTGTCTGCAGAGATTTGAAGAAATTGTCAAAATGTCAGGACTTTTGACTTGTTCTGCCACTTACTGGGATTTCTGGCTCATTTTTTTTAAGTGCATTTAAATTGCAGGCTCTTGTACTTTCTGCCACCATGTCTGTACACAATGTGGGAACTGCATGTGTCTTTTAAAATGCTGCATCCTCAAGGTATTGTGGCGAACTGAGAAAAAACAGCACAAAGCAAAACTTGGTATCAGTATCAAAACTTTGCGTTATCAAAGGTGTGCAGTGTAATCCGTGCTTTTATGTCCCACTCTACGACTCTGTTCCAATCCATTTTCCCAACTTTAGAAATAAGCTCCTCTCATTGGAGAGGGAGTGCCTGTGATTGGCTGCTTGGCGTGTTTGTTTGTTGTTTGCTTTGACCAGAGAGACAGTCTCTGAGTACCTTTGATGTGAGGACTGTCTATGATTTGAAATGGGAGCATAGGCACTGGTGAATGTCCCTGCTGACTTATCCCTGCTTCAGTGTTATTGGAGGCTCATCCTATCAAACAGTAGGAAACAAAATCATAATTAAGGACATTTGTAGTGGGGATTCAACTTTCATTATAGCACAAGCCAGCATAAAGCCCCCAAGCTTGGTACATGCTTGGCCAACAATGTCATAAAGGACAATATGGCTGCTGTTAGGTCCACAGTGACAAGACCAAATGACTCTCTAGCCAGAGATAATCAGCTTTGTATGTCATGTTGACATGAACAGAGTGTTAAGGCATATTGCACTTTGATGCTGGCAACACTGGCACAAAGCTGATTTCGAAAAATGCAATAGGAGAACACAAAGAGAGACATTCCCACTGTGTCTAAGTGGCATCTGCATTAAACAACAATCAGGGAGCATAAACTGGTTAGTAGCAGTTTGGTGCATTAGGACTTAAAGGAGGGGGGGCCCTTAATGTCCATCCTACAAAAGTTCCAGGCTGATTGGTACTGGATCAATTCCTGGAGCTCTGCCTTCGCGCTCGTCTCTCTCCAGAAAGGTAGACAAAGAGCTGGCATGATAACCAAGAAATGAGAAGCACTGATGTACTCCTCCGCAGCAGTCACCAAATGAACAGCAGCCAGTGTTGAGAACAGCCAGTGCCCAGGCACTGGTTGTTTAATGTGAGAAATGTTTAATAGGGAGCATTTAGGCTGTTGCAACTGAATGAGGCACAAGTACTAAGTGGAAAGACACAGGATATGGTATAGAACAAGGGGGTGGAGGGGATGACATGCAGCAGAGGTTATTTAAGTGACTTATCTACATTATCATGAACACAGAGTACACGCCCATGTCTGCTGAGCCACAGGAACCTCAGCAGGGATTGAGAATTGTTTTGGTGGCAATGATAATGAGTCAGAAACTTTAACATCAGCAGTTTTTTTCTTTTTTAAGAAGAATGACAAAGCCACCTCACATAGCAGTAGTGGCTAATCTATTCCACCCACAGACTGGTGAGGAATGTATTATACAACCTCTAGTTGACGCTCTGGGTTCAAAGCAGTGTTTCAAGAATTGCCTGAACCACCCTTGACTGCATTCTTTATTCTAGAGCTGTAAGTGAAACCAAGACACAACACATATCAATATTGCATGTGTGCATGTATATAGCATCTGCACAGACCCACTCATAAGGCCTCGAATTCAGCCACACAAATCAATATGTACAGCCAGGTCCTTAATTTTCGGCAGTCATTTGACAAATGAAGGGTTAGGGTTACAGAAAATATGAAGTGGAGAATAGAAATCACAGAAAATATGAGCACACACAGCAGCAAACATGAGAGCTGTAACAGGAAGACCAGAGCAGGGCACTGAATCATTAAATTATCAGAAAACAAAATGTTATTTCCTGTGGGCAGACGTGGAAATGCTCTTTGTCATCTTATGTTTTGCTCATACATACATTTCCCTCCCCAGAGACAACAAATGAACTTGGCAGTGCAGGACAGTTTAGAGACACGTCGCTAATAGGTGCTCATTTATTCCACATTGGGTGTATGTTGCCTTTTCTTTGCAGACTAAAGGGCAGGCAGACTGGAGTCATATTAAAAAGCCTTCTCATTGAAATTCAACAAAACCCGGGCATCACTTTAAAATCTATCATTAGTCTCTTTGCATAATAATGAGAGCACACCCATTACGAAATTCATAATTTAAAACAAACCCTTAATAACGGTTCTGCAGATAGCTGAGAACCCCACCTCCACTCCCCACTTCATAAGGCACAAACTGAAGAGTGCCGTAATGCCTGATAGGCGGCATTTAATTCCAATCCATTATTAACAGCAGGTACGTATATGATCCTGCAGCACAGCAGCCCACACTTTGTATTCAAAAGCATTTTCTGGCCCCATGCAGTTGTATTACTTTCAGTTACAGCTCATGAATAACATCAAACAGACCATGAAGTGCATAGAAATAGAAAATGTGATAACTACGAGGGTGTATCCAGCCACTGTTTGAAGTACCTTTGAGCCTCCGGATGTTGAAATGTGGGTACAAGGAAATGCACATTGCTGTAGTGCTGTGTAATAAAAATCACTGGGTAAATTGGTTGATTAGAAGATTATGGACATAGTATGAGAGCAGAAATAGCCTAAGGCATAATAATAATAAAATCAGAGGCTGCAGCTTTCTAATGTTGGCCTCAAACCAATATTTATTCAAAACCCACATCAGCTTGCTTTCTGCCTTTTGGAGGATCTTGGAAAGATTTTTTTTTAACATTCAGAGTATTTCATTATCTATCTCCACCACTTACATGAGGCATACTCGCTTATAAGTACGATTTGGAATTCCTGTATTTGGAGCATATTATCTATTGTGCATGTACCACTGAAGCATGCCAAATTGTTGTGGAGATGCAAATTGCTGTTTTCTAAAGACCATATTCTGCGTTTCAGCAAAGAAGCCATCAAGCTCATCCCCGAACACAAAGTGGTGGGCTTGCTCATCAAATTCTTTGAGCTCTATGAGGTTAAATTCATTACATATTCAAGGATAACAAGCCACTTAGCTATATGGGCTTACTAACTATTCCCTGTCAAACATGGATTGGGAAGGCTTACCTTTAATGGAAGACATGAATCATGACTGCAGTATTCAACTCCAAATTCATGATGACAGTTATAATTCTATTATGTAAAATACAGTTTTGACCCTCTGAATGATAACACACGTGGGGGAGACATATACAGTACTCACAGAGGATGTATTAATTCAGAAATAACCCCCTGGTATATAAGAGTACACATGCTCATTATAGCACCAATAGTGGCAACTCAGTAGTTAATCCACCCACCTTACCCTTAGGGGAGTGCAACCTCCACTACCTACACATAAGCCAATTAAAAAGCTTCAGCACATTACAGGAAAACAGAAAAAAATGCATGTGGGCATGTCCTGCTGACTGTTCCTACATTATACATCTTTTGGGTTTCTGCCACTGCACTTTCAAATGTGTTACTTTAATTTATGATGATCCCACAATAAAGTTGAATGAATATGAGTCACTGTGCTGTAAAGTAATTGACTTCATTCCGAGAAACCCATGTTTAATCCTTCAAAATGAAAGTTAATATCTAGATTAAGCTTGATAGGATTTAAGTAAGTAGCCCTTGCCTTTAAATGTGTTGTGCATTTAGCACTTCTCAAATGAGCATTTTTACATAATCCGTGAAGCACAGACAATTAGCGTCTGACTCTGTGAGGTGTGTCTTTCAGCTTATTGTTTTGGTTTTGTCTGTACTGTTAAGGTTCACTCTCACTGCTCTATTATTGTTGTTCGCAGCATTTGTAAAAAAAACAAACTGTGCCAGCACCAAATAACACACCGCCAGACTTAGCATCTACCTGTGGCTGGTGTGCATGGTGATGCATTTAGCAACAGAAGACCCAGACATCCTGAGCACTACCTACATCCCCATATTTTAAAGATGACATGTCTCTATCCTGGAGTGCAGCAAGGCCAGCTCCAGTGTCATGGCCTCATTGTAGTCTGTTGGGATCGCAGCACAGAGAGACAACCACAGTGTCTGGCTCTGTACATTGTCAACTGTAGGCTTTGAAGGGACTCCTACACTACTACACCTACAACTCATCTCGCGTAATAGTACACTAGATTATTTCATTGCTGACCTCTGCCTGGTGTCTTTCAGAGTGTTCACTGTCAGCCCACTCCACACCACTCCACAAAAGTGGAGACAAATTTGACCCAAATAACTGCTGTGGGATCTGTGTCAACAGCAACCTAGAGAAAATCCTCTGTATGATCATAAACCACAGACTCCCACAAGATCTGACTGAAAATAATGTCCCAAGCAAAAAAACTAATTGGTTCTTTGTCAAATTATTGTACAACAGACAATATCTTCACCCTTAACAACCAAATCTGGCAAATGAACAAACAAAAAACAATTACTATCCAGCCTTGTTGACTTCAAAGAAGGCAGTTTGACAAGAGGCTCTATTCTATGAAGGGTTGCAAAGTGATGTTGGGGGATGAACTAGTGACATCATTAACTCAGTGTACCCTAACAACAAGTGTGCTATCACTGGACTGACTTCCTTCCCCACAGCTCAGACAAAAATCCTTGTTGACTCCAAGGCTCCTTAGTATACATCAATGAAATGGCAAGAGCTTTATATCAGTCAGCAGTGCCTGGCATCAGCATAGCAGAAACACAAGTCAAATGTGTTTGGTGCTCTGCTTTCCAATCTTCTGCACTGATCCTTCCAGACTTGCGCCTTGAAAATGAATCTGAAGACCCAATTTCCAAATCCATAAATGCAAATTATTCCCAGGTACCATCTGATAGAAAATAAGAAACTATTGATTGTTGTTAAATGTTACATCAAGCTGGACAAGCCAATCTGATTTTGACTGTTTTTGAATTTTGGTGTCCTTTTTGGTCTTGATGTTTACCTGATCTTCTAGACTCAAACGTTGTAACCCCATCCTGATGCAAGTGAAGTCAGTATGCGGAAGTTTTTCTCTGTTGAATTTCGTTGGCCGTTCAGTCCTCTCCAACACACCTGTCTATCTTTTGAGGTGTGCATGTTTTTGCGAGTATGGTCTCAATGTTTGCAGTCCATTTGCAGACCAAGATTTCATAAAAGAAAAATATAAATTTGAGATTCTGCATGTAGAACTCTGCTAATCCATTGTCTGTTTGCAATAGAAAACTCCAAATGAGGCAGGATTAAGTTGAAACCCACCAATTACAACAATTCAAAAAAAGAGCATGTAAATTTTATAATCACAGTGGAGAAAGTGACCTTGACACGCTCCATATAAAGGTCCTTACCTTCAGCTTCTCCCCGCCCGGGGAGAAGCTCCCTCAGTCAGCTGGTTCTGGGACTCGCGACAGTAAAACCCACTGGAATAAATCAAATTATAAGAAAACTATGTGACATATTGGAAAGTGCCAATCAAATGCTGCCACAGCAAACGGGGATGCTAATGCTCAGTGGCAGATTGCTTGACCACTGTGACTGATCCATAACTAAGGAAATCCTTGACTACATACAGACACGGTGAGCACAGCCTCGTCGTGGAGAGAGGCAGCCACAGGCAGACCTGGCTCCTCAGAGAAGAAAGACTGTGCACCCACTGCACACACCAGGAGGTGGAAACTGAGCTGCACTTTTTAACCACCTGCCAACTGTACCCAGACATCAGAGACAAATACTGCCCACAGATTATAACCGCTGCAGAGGACTTTGAAAACATGGCTGGTTAAAAAAAAACACCATATCTGCTGGGTGAAATACAGCACCGTGCGAACACAGCAGCAAGAGTCTAACACAATACAACCATCACGAAGACTATAAAATCACCTCTGTGCTCCTGTACTGACCATGTGCACTGGCTGTACATACAGTACAAAGTGTTTTTATACATTCATTAAAAGTGTATTCTAGTGCGTTATTTATTAGCTACTATCTGTACATGTACGCATCTAACAACAAAACCATAATTCTTAAGCAAAGAGCTTCATCTTGAGCTTGGGTAGTGTAGTAAAATATTTCCAACTCAAGGTTTGATCATATGGCTTAATGATAGTAAAGACTGCTGTAGTGGAGGACAGTAATGTATGTCATAGGTCAAGAGTGGTCTGTGGTATTTTCAGGCAGATTGGAGGCTGCAGTGAATCACTATCAGAAAGGGACGAGATGTGCCAGGGCTAGCTGGTTAGCGTGCTACCTTGAGTGAAAGACAGAACATGGTAGAGTTGTGAATTGTCAAAGGTGTTGCTTTCCACCACTGGAGACAGAAAGTAGTGAATTTTGATGCTGAACTCGCAGTATTTCTTGAAATAAACGACTGTTGATGCTAACCTTGGCTCTGTAGCTATCACAGAACTTACAAATGGCTGCTTTAATGTCTTTGTCCAGAATGTACATGACCCGTCTTTCACCCCTACAGGCTGAATGAAGGTTTGTGTACTTTGTTTAATCCAGTAATTTCATTTAATTTTTTTCCTTCCCTTTCATGCTCAACACCCGCTCTCCCAGAGCACTGGGGAAGTACAGACTGTGGAGGGACTGAATGTGTTTTTCTACCACTTCAGCAAATATTTAAGCTATTAAAAAGTGAGAGCAGAATATAACTTGCATGCTGTACTTCTTATGATTTATTATTTATTATAATTCAGCTTTTATGTTTATATCTTCACAGTCAAGACTGAACTTGTGTTGACTGAATCCTATCAGAGCTGCAGGTCTTCACTCTTACTATGTCAGACCTGATCCAAACAAAAGCAGTCTTTGACTAATCACTACACCTTGCTACTATTACAGATCAAATAAGGGCTGAAGGTGAACCTGATTCAAATGCAATTTTTTATTCACTTCACAGAGCAGTGAGGCACACTCTGTATTCAACAAACACTGACACATTTAATATGAAATGCTTTCACAGCCACTTTTTCTTATTGACCACATCCCGACTTGGCAAGCGTGCAGTTATTAAGCCGTAATAAATAACGGCAGGCGTCTCCCACAGGCTGTCCTGAGTGTCACCGGTGATGAGAGTGCAGTGGCAATGGGAATGCATGTGGGAAATAATGGTATATATGCATGTTCCTGTGGGCAACCAAACCAAATAGAAGACAGACAGAAGGTAAAGAAAGAATACGCTGCCTCCAATCCACCAATACTACAGTACCACACAGATTTAATTTTTCTTTGCGTGAGCTCACTTTGACAAATGAGCCTTGATGATAGCTGTGAATTTCTGCACAGCAATTGATCATCCCATGGAGCTGTGCTGAACCTGCATGAAAACCTTGATCTATTGGTTCAAGTGGTGTGCGGAGTGCAGTTAATGTTTGAAGCCCTAATTGGTGATCTAAATCTTCATTATTCACTTGTTTAGCAGACAACAGTGTATGACACCATTTGATCCTGTTTGTGAAATCAAAGGCATGAAC
The DNA here is from genome assembly GCA_021432705.1 of Caranx ignobilis. Lineage (NCBI taxonomy): Eukaryota > Metazoa > Chordata > Actinopteri > Carangiformes > Carangidae > Caranx > Caranx ignobilis. The sequence continues at coordinate 20,644,724 of MU269981.1, read as the reverse complement.
GCCAATAGCAAGATGGCTTCTCATTCATTTACCTGCTCAGGCTAAATAAAAGAAGTGAGTAATACAGACACCTTTGTGCGTCACACCACTTTAGCTTCCATAATTGTGGTCATAACTTATTTCAGCCCACACAGCAGCTACTGTAACACTGCTTGAGACACACTTACTCTTGTATGCATGGGCACTCATATTGTTTTCCATGTTTACCTGACTGCTCACAGTAGCAAGATGCTTAATGTATATTCTTAATTTATATGCATAGTCTCCAGTACTGTGTATCCTGTTCTGTCACCTTGTTCTGTACATGATGTGTGGCCCTGCTGTCCCCGTTCTGTAGGTGTGATCTTTGTTGCAAGGCAACATGTTGACCATTCCCTGCATACTGTCCACATTACACAGCATACTCCTGCAGTTGTCACCGATTAAGGTTACCATCTCTGGTGTAATGAATCCCCAGGACATATGTACATATACCTTCTTACAGTGATAAATTGGCATCCGACTTCGCTGTATTTCTCATATATTAATAGGGATATTTGTGAGTGTTCTCTGCTTTTGAATCTGGTTTCTTGCCAGCTTCAGTCATATTGTCTTTACAATACACAACATTATAATGTGGCCTTCAGTTAGTGCTTCAACCTCAGGGCAGATTGGAGGCTGCAGTGGCAGCTTCAAAAGATTAAAAAAAAAACAAAAAAAACATGATAGTAGCAAGAATTAACATTTGCAGAGAGGGCTTTCAGTGAGTGGAAGAATGAAGTTCTGATGGCTGATATATAGTCTTACATAGACTAGTTGTTGACAAAGACCCAAATGATGTCCATAAAGCATGGGAAATATGCAAATCCAGTCACTTTTCTGCTGTTTTGCTAACCGTCCTCCCGGCCATGTGAATTTGTTTTCAATGAAGCCGGCCAGAAAGCAATCCATGAAGCAGTGGATAACGTTATTTATCATATACACGTCATGATGTGTATATTTGTGTAGTCTCATCTGTCATAAACAAGAGGTTACAGGTTACAGGGTGCATTTGCGTCGCACTGCCATGATGAGATCTGGGACACCGGGGCAGAGGCACTGATCTTCCAAGGCTGGTTTTCGGCCTCCATTCTCCCTGTAACATGTTGCAAGTCATTTATTTACCCATCACAGTTACTCTGAAGCTGTTTAATTAAGGTATAAATCCTGCATAGTTCCTCTTTAGTAACCTGGTTTTCAGGTTTGTTGGGTCATAGAATGTGATTCCACAAATATCCTTAAACTAATATAACACAGGCAATTATCATATCAGTGTGTAATCTAACACAGCCAACAAACAATCACAGTAGCTACAGGTAAAAATGAAGTTAGTGAATTGTCTTCAGTAACTAATCAAACCTCATTTGGCAGCAACAACCTCGATCAAGCTCTTTAAGTAGCAGCCGATCTTTTGGCTGGGCTTCTTCAACAGGTGGATTTTCTTGTCTGAAGTCATTGAGTTGGAGATTTTCTTTGGTCTTTAGGGTCATCGTCCTGTTGTATCACCCAGCTTCTGCTTAACGTCAGCAGGCAAACCGCCTTCCTGACATTATCTTGTATGAGACCTTGATGAATAAAATTTTCCGCCTCATTCCGACTGGTTGCATCAGTTCGTGAAGCATGTTGTCGTTGAGTGACAAAGTGCTTTTTGGCAAACTTCAGAGGAGCAGCATGTTTTTTTTAGAGGCCAGCAGTTTCCTCTGTTGTGCCCACAGCACGGCATCACACTCCATGTAACTCTGCACCATGATCTGAGTGTGGTCGACAGAGATCGTCAGCAGAGATATTCAGCAATGTAGCCACAGATCAAAAATCAAATCTATTTACAAACAATTTGACTGTGGACTGATCAGAACTCTTTGAGATGACCTTATAACCCTTCTAGCCTCATGCAAAGCCTTCTGAGATTTCTTTTTTGTGAGGCAAAGATTCCCATCAGCTGACTTGTAAATACCAGACTCAAAATGCTCTGTGTGTGTGTGTGTTTGTTTTTAGAAGTCCAAGCAGCCCTCACCCATAGCTCCAATTTTGTTTCATTGATTGGACTCCACGTTTGATAACTCTTGACTCCAATTAGCTTTTGTTAATGCTGTTAGCCCAGGGGTTCACAAACTTTCTCCAGCCTGCACCATGAATGTTTTAGTAATATTTCCAATATGAACAGGAACAAAACAATGATTTGTGTGGTAGTAGATACAATAGCTTGTGTTCGTTCATAGTTCTGAATGATTGATTCCCACTGTGTCTTCCTGCTGTGTAAGCTCAGGTTAACTGAATAGACTTTTCCTCTATATGAGGCATTTTTTCATCAGTTGTGTTGCGTTCAAGTGACACATTTTCACATGATCCCCCTCATAAATCTCTGTTCTACATTAGCACCACTTTGATTATTCGGTACACTCGTTCAGACTTAAATTAACCCACTCACTGAATCTGCAGCAACGCTCAGGTATGCTACATACATAAAGATTCTGCTCACACTGTGTTGTTGATAGACCCATGTAAGACGCATATGTCTGGGTTATTGCAGTGAGCCTTGGATTTCTGTTGTTATTCTGACATTGTTGATTTCATCACCATAGTGATTAACATCCATGTCAGCTCCAGCAACAAGTGAAAGAAAGAAGTAAGAAGAAGGGGTTGTCACACCTCTTTTTCTCCTTGATGAAGGTATTTGTATGTCTTGTAGGTATTTGTATTGTATGTCTCTCTGTGATTGTAAGGGCGCTGAGTGTCCATATTGAAATCCATTAGTCCATTAGTTGCATGTAGCTGTAATAGTGCTGGATTTGTAGGTGATAGCTGGTGAAAATAAGTTATTGCAGACATCACGTCTTATTATTATTGATAACCAGACATTACTATATATTATGTATGATGAATGCCAATGGGCAACTGTTTTTATAAACTGCAGCTCAGAGAAGATAACCACATCCAAGATAACCACACGTTCATATCCAGCAGCCATGTCCATAGGGATCGGTCCAGACAATATGTGGTGCACATCATTTAAAACATGGCAGTGACTATCTAGTTTCTTAGTCAATGTATAGCTACAGCTCTTCATTAATGCAATATGAAAAAAACAATGGGCTGACATTGACGTCGATGGTAATTGATTAGATATGCATATTGGGCAATATGGATGCATATCTCTCAGTAAATAAGAACCACTCACTGTTCAGCCAAGCCACAGTATAAATAGTATTTGCATCTGAACAATTATAAAAGGAGATCTGGGGGAGTCGGTGTGAATGGGCCTGTTGCAGCTGATAAAATTAATAGTGGAGCTGCAGCTACAGTCTTTATGCTTATGTTTGCATTGTATTGCCAAAGCTAATTATATGATATTGTGAGAACAGGACCAAACACTAATTGCATTTTACAGTATATGTTCTACAATTTCTTATTGATGTTAATGTTATATCCACCTTAAGTTCAATTCAGTAAATGTTTATATTTGTTTCTGCCTCATTTTGTTCTGTGTAGGTGTGCAAGTATTTGACTGACAGACGGAGCAAGCTGTTTTGAAGGAGGGAGGATTGTAGTGGGAGCATTGGTGTGTCAGGTGTGACTGTACAGCAGAGACATTTGTAGACCTACAGTATGTTTATTTATTTTTCTCAGACAAAGAAGATTGATCATGGTTAAGGGACTTGTTAAAGAATTGAATTCATAAGCAAAATTGATTGTGGCATTAATATCAGTATCGACTCCCATCCCTGCTCTAACATGGTCACTGTGTCAACAGAGTCATTAGAGTTAAAACTGAGCGCAGAGAACAAAAACACATTATGATAAGGTCACGTAAAATAATGCAATTAAAAAGTGATTAATTCTGAGAAAAGTCTAGTTTAAACTGCCTGTGACAACAATGAGTGCCTGCCAACATCAGCCTACTTTATGATAAAGTTTGAAAATGAGCAGAGTTTCAACTCCATATCCCTCATGTATTCAAAGTTTTTCTCCTGCAGCGAGAAGATGCTGATCACCAAAGTTAAAAGTAAACAAGATCCTTTTGCAATGTTGACAGCTCAGAAAATGCATCCAGTAATAGAAGTTGGGAGAAATATGGGAATTAAGCATGAATAAAACTAACATAACCACTCTAGAAAAAAAAAACAAAAAAAAAAACACTATTAACATTAAAGGAATGAGAAATTCAAAACAAAAATGTGCAACGGTCCAAACTTAAAACTAAAGGCTTGTAGGATAAAAACAAACACATGCTTTTTTTGCCCCAGATGATTAACATGAATGTCTTATTTCAGCTGCAATAAAGACCGTCAGCAATCAGAGCATTGTCAGTGAAAAATATAGATTGCAACGCATGATTCTCAAATAACTGTTCTGCTCTGTTTTTGCTGTTAATTGATTTATGATGCAACTGCAAAGCCTGTATGAATGCTGGAAGTGGTTTTCATAAAGAAAGAAAGAAGAAAGAAAAAAAAACCTAGTATGATTGTTGAATGACAGTGCGATGTAAAATCATTACAATTGAAGGAGGGGGGCAAAGGAGGATTTCACAGCCCTTAGCGATCAATGCCGGACAGTCAGATCCACATAAATCTGCAATTTTGTTCCACAAGCCCATGTAGCACCGAAAGAGATGATCCTGGACAGGGTGTGATAACAACAATATCATGCACATCAGATTGAATCAAGTAAGCAGTACAAATAAATAAAAATGGACTGGACAGCATGATAAAAGGACCAATGGAATATCTGAGAAGTGTCAGACAAGAATCAGATTACATTTAATATTGGATTCAGGTTATTTCACACTTCTCAAAACCCCATGAAGATGATAATTATATTGTAATATTTTCCCCACTCATATTGGCTCATTACAAAATGCAAATGATTAAACACTGGTTACTTTTTCCTTCTGTTTTGACAAATAATGTGACAGTAATGTGCCTGTGTGACATATTTTTACTTCTCCATGAATAAAATCAAAACTAATGACAGAACCGGGAGGCTTTGTCCTTCCTCTCACTAGTAATGTAAGCCTCTGTGTTGCTTCCCAAGCTTTATGAAAATGCACCTTACTGCGATTTAATGAAATAAAAAGCATACCATAAAGCACTTGGATAACATCATACATACAGTACAGTAGGAATATCATACAGTACTTATATAGATCTATAGTGGAAAATATCCTTACACTCCTTGTGTATTTGCACAGAACATTTCCAAAGTAGTTGAAATGAGTTGAGATGGATTGAGATGTTCAAATGACCTTCTTTTTACTTACACATATTCGTCATGCTTTATAGACACTGTTCAAAGAACTGCATTCACACACCACTATGAAGCTGTGTTCTGTTGAGTGGCAGTGCTCAGTGTCAGTATCGTAAGTGTTGCTTCTTTCATACAATGTGGTGAAAAGCGAGGAGGAGCGGGTCAGTGCAATGGAGGGATGTAAAAAAAAAAAGAAGTGCTTTCAACACTTCGCATCTTGTGTTGACATATTCATATGAACATGCCTATCACAACCATTTTGTAATATTCCAGTTTGCACACCTTGGTATTGAGGGCATATTCACATATACAGTGATACTGGTGGTATAATTTAACATTCACGTAACAGAAACATTTTAGTAATGAACAAAACTAATGAAGGATGTTTGCCTAGAGGAATTTGCAATGAAAACTCAACCAGCTTGGATTTTTGTTAAACATATTTCATTTTATTACAGAATGCATGCAAGGCCAAGTAGGTGTAGTCAAGTATTACTCTGCTTTTGCTTATATATTCTATCAGAAACTTATTTATGAGAAAATTATGATGATGAGGCTTTCCAGCTTCGGCTCAGCAAGAGTTCAGCATAGGTGTAGAAAAATGAATTAACCCTGCACTCGATTATAACTCAGACCCCGGCGTTCTTCAACCCAATCAGGAAAAGGAGTTATGATAGATGGAGGTCCTGCTGGAGAGGTTGGGTGAGATTGTGGCAACATCAAGTGATCTGTTGGGATTCATTGTTCACAATCAGTGTTGTTTAAATTGTGACTATATAAGCAGTAACACAAATATCGTCTTACCAAGCTATCATGTTAGGTGAAGGATGAATTGTAACAGCAACACTTCTTCTCAGTATCAATTCAGCAGTATGCAGTTCCTAATAAACCCAATACAGAGCTGAAAGTAGGTAATAGTCTTAATTCTGCCCATAAAAGGACTTTGCTATCACAATTTTGAGGTGAATTTATGCATACTCCTAATATGCTATACGTATTAAATGGCAAAAAGTCAAAGAGGATTATTGCAGTATTAATGTGTGCCTATGAGCAGACAGCAGGGAGTTGTGAAGGACAGGACAGTCTTGAGGGCTTACTTGTCCATTCACTTGTAATTTTTAATGTTTAATCCTTAATGACCACCACATTATATTCGTTTTATTATCTGTGAAGCTATTATCTCCTTGGATAAGTCTTGATTAAAGAAACATACTTACGACATCAAAGCACCCAGAGCTTCAGCATACACTTATTCAGCAATTGTTGACAGCCTAACACAGCACTTCAGGCAGAATCTCATACACAAGAGAGTAGGACAACCTCTTTCAAGGTTTGAGAGATAATTATACATTATTATACAGTAAGTCAGGGAGCTGGGTGGGATCCAGCCCGTGCCAGGTGGTTAATACAGGGGTCACAGTGGGGTCATGTTGACTGAGGGCCAAGGCGATGCCAGCAGGATGACTTTTAAATACTACAGTCTTTGAATATTCAGCACATAGTGTAACTGATGGCCAAGGGCTTTAAATACATTTTAGCTACGGTGCATCACAATGACTGATGTCTTGGAACAGTTGCTTTGCGGCGTTTGAATGTTAATCTAATTAAATACAGTAACACGCATCATGTACAGGTCATGTACGGAGACGGCTTCATAAAAAAATAATTTGCTGCAACAGTGCTGCTATTTATGGTACCTACAGTTGTAGTTTAAAGTCGCATTAGGTCATTGTGTTTGGAAATAACAAAAGAACAAGGATTTTCATAAAAAAAAAAAACACCAGCTGCTGCTGCAACAAAGAGAAATATCAGCTGTTCCAGAAATTAAGGTGTTGTGTAACTTTTGCTCGTCTTGTTGATCAAGATTCCTATTCAGAAAAGATGTCTTTTAAACTTCAATTCAATTTTATTTATCTCTGGGCACTTTTCAAACACAGCAGGTCAAGACCACACACAGACCTTTATGATATTATTACATGGAGCCAAGATTCCCCTATGAGTGATTGCTTGGTGGCAAGGAAAAATGCTCTTTTAACAGGTAGAAACCTTGAGCGGAGCATGGGTTATGGTGGGTGGCCACCAGCTTCAACCAAATAGGCTGAGGGAGATAAAGAAACATAGGGGGAGAGAGGGGTGTTGGGGTGGTGGGAGGCAGGTTGCATACCAGTAATAATAATAGAAAGAAAAGAGGCTAATAATGGCTACTTATAACAATAATAATACTAATCGTGCTGATAGTATGGAGACTAATAATGATACTTGTAGCAGTGGGTGTTCAGGCTATAACAGAAGTACAGGGGCAGAGAGAAGAAAACCTGCATGTTTTGCTTCAGTTTCAACATCATATAACAGCTACTCATAATTCATTACTTCACCTGGGCTTAATATTAAATATTACAGTTTGACTCTATCATTTCTCTGATTGCAGCCTTTGTGCGATAAGATCACGTGTGGCAGTGAAGTGTGTAACAGAGAGTTATTTGTATTAAAAAAAAAAAGTAAAAAAAATAAAACTCAAATTGAATGTGAAACCTTTTGATGCTAAAACAGTTCCATTGCGAATAGATTTTGTTTTGTTTTACTTAAATGTCTACTTAAACTAGTAATCACAGACGACATTCTTTTGTGAGGCCGAGCTGTTATCTGACTCACTGCTACACATCTTGTTGTATTGTTCTGCCCACACACGCACTTCTTTGGCCTTTGCCTGTAGGATGCAAAAATATAACAGGAGCAATGTAAATCTTTGTGAATTCATCACCATCGTGGTTTTCAGTGTGAGGTTTCAGGTGCATTGATTACAATGGGGAATATTCTAATTTTAATTATGACAAATTTCTCAACAGTCATGATCTGTTCCATCTACATAAAACATGTAAGAAAGAGGAGCATCATAGGCTTTTAAGTTATATTTTGCATAACAAGAAACCTTTACCTTAAAGAGGGCTTGTGATGACTGTAGATGATCATAATTAAAGTACAAATAAAGAGCAAACTACAAGCTTATATTGCTATTCAAACCTCCAATGCAGTAAACAAGAGATTGAATGAGACCCTAGTAATATAGTAACAATATAATCCAGTATCCAGCACATCTCAGCTGACAAAAAAAAACACTGCTGCATCATGATGGACATCATCAGCCCTCATGGTCACACCTTTACTTTGTGAGGTAAAAAGATGAGGCAGTTTATACATGAAAACATCTTTATTTTAACATAATGTCTTGTCAATGAACATGTTGTGCATGAAAGCATGGAAACTTTTCTCCCTCTGTGTTTCCCTTTTGTCCTGTGTCCTTTGTGGCATTTTCACTTTGTTTCAAAAAGTAATACATTTTCTTGTCTGTCAGCAAAGCAAAGTTTCAAAAAGAAACATTGTTCCCATAAAAGCCGCATCAAAGAGAGAAAGAAAGTAAGAACAGGTTTATCAGAGAGAAAAGGTTCTCATGGCAATTCTACATTTTACTGTGGACTCAGGATGTCTGCTTTTTGCCTCTCGTTTATTTCCATCAAATAAATTCAACATATCTGCTTACACCCAGACACACTCACACACACTACTATGACCGAATGTGGACAACTCTTTCTCTTTTGTAATTCTGAAAAAATAAAAAAGAGTGTCTTTTTAAGCACTTTTCACTCCACACCCTTGGTGTTTGACTTCAAATTCCCCGAGTCTCAAAAGCACTGAACCTGCATCTTCAGACGTTCTACCACATTGAGTTATTAGGGCAGAGATGCTTGGCCACCATTTCTCAGAGTCCTGAAGTCTTTCATCTGGTGTTGGATTTCAAAATTCACAGAGCATGGTGCTCCACAATCTCAACACTTGAGAGCAGGTTCTAACTTCCTGAGTCCATTGGTCAGACACTTCAAAGCACTGTGTCTCACAGCATTTTAGTTTTTGGGTGGTCAAAATTCACTGGAAACTAGTAAGGCTCCCCAGAACTTCCAGAATTGTCCCTGACAACCAGAGCCAATTATAAAAACACTCTTGACCAACATTTGTTTGCACCATTGAGTGTTTACTTTAGGCAAACTTCCTATATCCAAAATCCATCAGAACCAAGACTTCAAAACAAGACAATGGGTGTCACCCTGAGCCATTTGGTGCAAACTCCATTTCACTGGAGCTTCGGAGTCCTCTGGATGTTGGACTTTAAAACTTAGTAAGCATTACAATACTTGTACCAGTCATCTCAAAACTTGTCATATAAGAGTTTATGAATAGCATTTAATTTTATTCAAAATGTTCCTCCCTTTTTCTACATCAACAAAATAAAGACTCAAAATCTTAATGGCAAATTGAAACAAGATAACAACAACAAACATTAATACAACTGCTATTACTTCTATACGGTAAAAGTGATAATAATAATATAGCATAGTAGTTCTCTCTATTGAGTTCCCAAATCTTTTATGAGCAGAAAACCAAAAAGCCAATGAGTAAGAATAAGGTGTGCTTGTTCAGACATCTGTTAAGCATTAAAAAAGAAGGCTGTGCAGTTTCCACTTGGAGTGTAGGTAGCTGTTTGTAGCACAAGCCAGTCATCAATCATTATTACATTTCTCTTTTTGTACATCCCCCAAAATGTTTTTCATCTCAGGTATAAAATCCTAACGAGAGAACAAACTTACTGGAGGTACATGGTGTAATCCACAAGAAGCAGGCATATTGTGAAACCCAACAAAATTATACAGAATCCAAATTTGTGAATGTCTTTGGCAGAGTACAGTAGAAATCTTCAATTTTGCAAAGACCTGCACATGAAAGCATACTTTAATAAAAGTAGCTTATTAAGCTGCATTGAGTTACACGCTATGATAGATCAAGTGAGGTCGACTGCAGTGTATGTGCTGCTGAACATGACATATTGAGTTATGAGTTGAGTTGTTCTTATCTAAACTTACCCCATCATTTTGAATCCCAACAGGAAAAGGAAACCTGCAGCAGGGATCTACTGTAAGACGTGGCAGTACAGTGAGTCTACACCTTTGATTGCCTTAGTATAATAGTTTTTTTTTAAAAAGGCTGAAATCTGTAACATGCTGTGTGTTAATCATGTGCAATTACCATCTGTTTGTGTGATGTGTGTGTAAAAAGCGAGCTTGGTGGGGTCCCACTCAAAGATCCTACTCAAAATTGTTTCCACAAATATTAGCAATATATTGTTACAGGGTTTTTTTTCTACTTGTTTTCTTTGATCAAAATCTATGTGCAGTTTGAAATGTGACAGAGTTGATATCCACAAGAGGTTTTGTAATCAGTTGTATTCTTTATGCAGTATCACTTTAAGTAGTTATACAACAGGCCAACTTCAAAAAGTGTTGCATTATTTTATAACCTACGGGTATTGGCTATGAACAAATTTAGAAGCAATTATATTCTGTGAGAAACATGTCAAACTGACGTCTAAGAGCTACACAAAGGCAGATCTGTCAAGCTGATCAAAGTTAGAAATGATAATATTAACCCTCAAATGAATGGAGTCAAGCCCAACAGTGCCTTGCTGTTACTGACCTTTCTCTGCTTAGCAGGACACTGAGCCAGTGCATCACATGGTCCTAAATGTAGGAGATAAAATCAATAAGATGCTACCAGAAAATATAGATCACATTACTCCATTGTGCACAAGAACAGACTGAGGGGGGAAAGGAGAGTTTTAAATGCTGTTGCAATTCTGGCAAAGATGAGGGATTTAACATGTTGTATTTGTATTAATGAAAGTCATAACAGAGCATAAACATAAACACCATGTAAGATACACCCACACAAACGTCCAGAGCCCTTAGGAGCAGTTATTTCACTGATGTGCTGAAAGGCTGCCATAAATGCTCGGACACTGCAGGCAGAAAGCTCCACTCTGGAGCTGAAGTTAAAATCAGCATCATTACATAACCTAAGGTCAGAGCTCAGGATCACTCCCATGTAGATGCTACTTGAATTACATCACTGTCCCATATCCGTATCTGTTGAGGACTGGACACTGGACTGGTCAGTCTCTCCTGCTTAATCTCCCTAATTGTCATTATTAAAGATACATATTCAGCTTCATTTACATGATGCAACCATCTGTCTTGGAATCGCTCACTGGATGTCACACTTACATGGCTGAACCACTGTGAGCTTAGCCAGTTATGATTTCACATTACTGTATGCCTGATGGGCAGTTCAGCTATAGCACAAGGAAGGGGAGAGGCCTAGGAGTCCATTTCCATCTTACTTATGACTTTCTGGTTATAGGTGTTTGTTCTTTATTGATCCCAAATTTGGAAAAGTCTTTAATATGCTGTCCCCTGTTTGTTTGTCAATTTGAATTTGACAGCTGGCCAATTCTTATGTTATGCATTGCCTTTGTTCCCAAGTTTGGTCCTACCTGTGTTCCTGTGCCATTACCAGAGGATAAGGAGGATTTCCCCCCTGGAGGTAAAGTAAAGTAAAGTTAAGTAATAATGGAGACATCTAACTCAGAATCAATTAGTCTGGGGATTTATTATCATATTATGGGGCAGCTAAAAGTTCTGGATCACAGAAATGTGCCGGGTGTCTTTCTGATCTTTATTCTAATGAGGCTTAATGAGATATGCCCCCCAACCCCACACCCAATTAGTTCTCCCTTAACATGTCAGAGTTTCAATTCCACTGTTGATCGATGGGGTGGAGACAAGCTATTTCATTTACCTCAAGGCTAAATGTGTCAGACAACATTTTGCAGGATTCCCAGGCTTTAATGATTCCAAATGCTGCACAAGGAGGAGCCATAAAGTAAACACTTTACCAAAAAGCTAGAAAAGCACGAAGAGGCCGACCCCGAAGGATGAATACTGCTACTGATACCCAAGTGTAAGAGGCTAGTCAGGGTCATGTCAACAGCTAAAATCACACAAATATATCTTTTGGCTAATAGTGTCGATGGAGACGTGGAGGGAGGAGATGAGAGGTAACGCCACGTGCACCCAGGTCACTGGCCCACAAAGACATATCTGGTCTGGTTTCTTTCAGCATGTTAGACTGTAAACAGATGTAACACTCCCAAATCAGGCTTCTAGGGATCAGCACAAGATGTGTGGGCCTGTTTTGTTTTTTTGGACTGAAAAAAAAAAAAAGATTGATAATGGATATACCTGGTATTTTCAGAACTCAGCTCCACTGAAGGCTGGAAATCTGTGGCCGAGGGCTCAAACTCAATGTTGTAAACATATTCTGAAAATAGCCCGAGAGCTAAGTTATCAGCCAAAGTACGGACAGTAAGACAAAATAACAATTAGAGTGATGATGGTGATGACGATGAATGAATTGTTAACTTTCAATTTAAGCCAGCATCCTAGGGTCCCAAAATAAGCTTGCAACTTTCTTTTGAGTGAACAACAATCATTATAATAAGATAAATGTGTGAAAAGCATAACTCACACGCAGGACATTGGACTGGTGCAGAGAACACGCCATTAAAATAACGATGCTAATAGCAAAAGTGCACCTGAACAAAACAACAACAGAACAACTGCAGCCACAAACCAAGACCAAGTACAGCGAAGCCAAAACAGGACAAAATCGTAACCAGCAAGTTGATTAAAAAGTAAAATTTACTTATTTATGTTAAGGTTGTATCGCCCAATCTTTGTAAGGTGTGAAATACACTGGGTCTTCATTTGTAAAGCTCTTATTGCTCTTTTACTGCTCTAACATCTTGACTATGCTTTCTTTCAATATGAGCTTTTTATCAATCAGGTGATTGGATCACTCTGCAGATGGTGGCTGCTTTAAAGGGAACTCGACAGATTTCCCATACAACATGGAAGAACTTGAAGAATACCCTAATACTTCTTTGGCTTTTATACTTGGGGGTCTTAACATCCTCCATTCCTCCAGATAGCTTAGCCATAAACATTTATTTTTAATATTTTAAAAATTCTTGTATTTACGTGACATAAGAGGTGGAGCATGGGCCCACCTGTGCGTCAGGTGGCGTCTGCTGCTCCACGGTAATATTAAGCTCACGTGGTGTTTGTCATCCAGAAAGGGCGTAGAGCTCTCATGATCGGCTGCAACGGGTTTTTATTCACAAATTGCACGCCACGGCACGAAGTCAAGTCGTTGTCCAGTGCCACTTAGTTAACGCCTTATGGACCGGACAGATAGCCGCTTCTTAGCCGCTAAGAGCTCACCGGGCTATGGCCACAGCTTCCACCACGGTGCCGGGGCGGGTTACCGTCTCAAAACGCAGCCGAAGTGTTGGTGAGCTGAGCGACCAACCGACGGCCGAGGTAATTAAAGCTTAATATTTAAACATTAGACATCGCCAGCGAGGAGAGTTCAACTTGAAATGCTGGTAAATGCTGGTAACGTGAGCCTGTGGGGGGGGGGGGGGGGGGGGGGGGGTTAATTCCCTGGAACAAGTACTTGCATTGTTTTTTTCAGCTAAATAAAAACTTAAGAAAAGCATGTTAATGTTGTATGTATGTATATGAGGTGTATGTATGTATGTATGTATGTATGTATGTATGTATATATGTATATGTATGTATGTATGTATATATATGTATGTATGTATGTAATGTAATGTTTCATTTTGAGTAACGTGCACATGAATATAAGAATAGGTGGATACTGGAGCTTGGGTGTCTGGGCTTCTGCTTGACCTTTGGTAAACATTTCCCTGGATGACCTGATGTAACTCAGCTGGACTTTAAGAAAAAGAATAAAATAAAGGATGCATTAAGAGCAAGTGGCCTTTGGGTATAATTTATAGTAGTTCACATGAGTTATGTATGATTTACATGTCCCTGTTATAATATACCATAGAAATGTGCTTTTCTTTTGCTTTTTCTTGGATAAGGATCGAGACAGGATGAGCTGGAATGGAAGATTTGATTTGTGACGAAGGCTGTTGAGGCAAAACTCAAACTCAGAGCATCATGGCTGTCACTGAGTCATCAGGCCACTCCAGAAGTTTGCTGGCTTTGCTTCCCTCTGTAAGGTGGGTGAGTTGTGTCATCAAGCTGTGTTGACTTGTCGGGCAGATTTTGCAAAAATGGATTCATGATGTGATTAAGACATCTTTAAATAACCCATCAATACTTGTTTACACCAGAATATGCTAACACATTAAGATGTACTGCATCGGGTACATACTTGGTCCTTAAAACATTCTTAATGGGCATAATGTAATGTACTGTACTGTCTTATCTATGTGAACATATTTACTATTATTAGTCTTGTGATGATGTTTCTACACAGAAAAGATTTCAACTGCATTTTACAGTCGTCTGTCTCACGTGCACCTGTCAGATCAGATTGGTTTCTATCTTAGTCACTTATGCTGTGTACACAGGCTGCATACTGGGTTGCGTGTTCAATATACACATGTGAATGCAACCTAAAGCGCATTCTTGTGTTTTGCTATTCTGGCTATTCTGTTGTATTTTACATGAGCAACGGCAGTGATTGTGTGTTCTAAGTGCTGAAAAATCTTTGGTAACCTATAATCAGTTGTGTGCATGAACACCTCCTGTACAGAGCACTGTAGCTATGTTAAGTACATCCATCAGTCAAAGCCAACCACACTTACCTGAAAATAGAAAGAAAATATTCACAGTTGCTTGTTGCAAGTTATAGTCACAACATCCTCAGATGACACTGAATCAGTATCATTCATTCACCTATTCTGCCCTATTCTTAATTGTAAGTACAGTGTTAGAGAGGGCATTCACCAGACTGAGTGAAACCACCAGATTGCACTCAGTGATGATGATTTAAATGATTATTGCCAATGATTTACCCATATGATCTGTGATTGGCAGCTGCATTGTCATTTAGGTGCTGGTGTGGTTAGGTTATTAAAACACTCAGCTATTTAGACGGAACAATGTTGTGGTTTGTGCTGTGTTGCTGTAGTTTGGTTCGTGGGTCAACATGTTAAAATTGACATTTAGTGCGGAAAGGAGAATTGACTAGATACACTAGAGGCCTTTTTGTTGAGAAGTTTCCAAAATGGCCAAATTGCATTGACAATGGAACAGCAAATGAGTCGTAGTTGCTGGCTGTTTGGAGCATGGATCTAGACAGTGGACAGTTGGTTGGTAACTGTGCTTCCTCGATAATGAAATTCAGGAAGGGCCGTGCTGGTGCCTCAGCCAGAGGGCTTACCCAGGCTTATCTGCAAGCTGTACCACAGAGAGAGAGAGGGAGAGGGAGGGAAAGGGAGAATGGCGGAGGGAGAGATTGTAGTAAAGACACTTGCCTTTCATAGGTAACATATTGAATACTGCTGTTGGTTTAAGAACATTCATGATACATTTAAGTTGAGACAGTGTTATTTGAAATGGTCTCACCATTCAGCCACACAGTGGACCATCTGGTAGTGGTAAAGCCCTGTCCAGAACAGCATGTGGAAAGAGCACTAAGAGGATGAGATGTAGGTGTTTGATTTTCAGCATGGACTGTGAACATCAATCTGACAACTCTAACCTGTGTGGTAGAGATGATTCACTGATTGCTCTTTTCTTAGCCCATACAGATTTTTTTTTTCCTTTTCTAAAAGACGGACCTGCTGATAATGAATTTGGGCAAATATGAGTTTCTTTGTAAGAACTGTAATTGACAGCTACATTTTTTTTTTTTTACTTTACCTTAATGAACAGTTGTGAGTCACTGTGTCTTTGCTGTTTTGTGCGTGACATGAACTATTATTGTAGAGTGTGTATTTGACTGGTGTGGAGTGGGATATCTGAGACTGATTGCTGATCGACCACTGAATCTACTTGATCACGCTGCTGAAAATCAACTTTTCAGCAGATCTGTAAAGCTGTGCTCTGTCATGTTTGCATGAAGCAAAAATTATGTGGAGCCATTTTCTCTGCTTCAGTGTTCACCAGTCTTCCCTTTTCTGGCTGTTGTCTGATTTCTTCTAACTTGCAGGTTGTTTTTTAATGTGATGTATGGGAGAGACGTTCTTGTTTTTAAGTCATGAATGTGGGTATTATTATTGTTATATTATTGTAAAACACATGATGGAAGGATCGTCATGAAGGATGATGAAAGCTTAATTCATTAGCATTGATGTGGTTGGCTTTTGCTGCTCAGAACAATTTTTGTAATCACTAGAGATTGTCCTGACAAGTGTTTTTTTTTTTTTTTTTTTTTTTTTTTTTTTTGGTAGATGCTATGTGGAGGTGCAGAGATGTTTACTACAGTCAACATTGTCAAAGTTAACTAATCCCAGACCACCCACGGATGATGTATTGCCTCATAATTGGATTAATAATGGTAATAAGGCTTCAGTCATGCATGTAGCATGCACACGTTTTTAACATAGGAGAAGCTTAGTGCAACCACCATCTTGCAATTTAAGCGGCTCATTACCACCACTGAAGCAGCCAAGGGTCTTGCACTCCTAAGTGCAATACACACACACGCACACTGGATACATCAGAAAGCATTGCATCAGTATTAGTGAACTGATGCTTGTTCAGAGGAAGTAGTGGAGGTAAAGTGAGATGTGACATTATGGGAATGAAAGTGATGTAATATCTGCTTTTCTAGAGCGCTGACACACGTTGATGGTGAGGAAAAAGGACAATAGCTTAAAGTGACTTGGTGACGTCATGTGACGGATGATGATGCAGATCACATGCTGTCCGTGAGAACTGGGCTCAAGACAGTAGTTTTGGAGGAAGGAGGCACGTTGTGTGTTGACCATACTCTCCTGTGAGACAGTTTGTTAAGCTCTTAAAATGCCACACTATCTTTCAGGGGAAAAGTGTGATGACATTGTTGACATGACTCCCCAGTGTAGACATAGACATGATGGATGGAATACAGTAGGCAAGTGACCCTGCCAAAGGCATTTTAACATGAGCCTCAGAGCTTTGGTGACAAGGTGTTGATGAGATGTGACCTTGCCTTGATAATATCAAGGTCAGTATTGTCTTATCAAGACCAAAAAAGGAACTAATATGTTTTCTGCATACCCTGTGTATGCAGTTACATTTATGCATGACTGACAGGTTAAATTCTCATGCTGCGGGGGATCCTAACTGGTTAATGTGTGAGAGGTTAAACTTGGCATAAACAGAAAAAATAAATAAACAGCCTTATGTGGACCGTGAAGCCTTGGCTTAGCAAGATAATTGCCTGTATTTAGCAATGTTAGTTATTCTCAGTCGGTGTGTGAAAACAGCATGTATTATTGTCATGCAGCTCCTGGTACATGACAAACTGAGTATGCCATAAAGGGTCTCTCAGTAAATGCATGTGGGGAGGTGAGATACTGTATGCGTGGGAAGCTTTTCCAGAATCGTTTCAGAATTTTATTTTGTTTCCAATTGTTCTTCTCATTGTTTGTTATTGTGCTATACCTCTGGGCTACTAATCACTGTGTATGTACACACGATGATAACAGAATTTCTGGCAATTTGTTTAGGTGGCTAATTATATAATTATACAGGCCGCTACTGCACATGTTTTGTCCTTGTTTCTATGCAGTGCGCTGCTCTCCTGCTTGCTATTTTTGTCTTCCTCTTCAGTCACTCTTGACAGTTGGCCAGCATCAACTACTGAACTGACTCGCCAAAAAAAAAAAGAAAAGAAAGTTAAAAAAAACAAAACAAACAAGGATGCAAAACAATGCAAACTCTAGGGATATTTCGTAATCAGGTAACGAGGATGAAGAAAAGAGATTAGATTGCCCCGTGGCTCAGTGCTTGTTTCCGTGCTGCTGCGCCTTCTCTTCATATCTATTTAATTTTACATATTTATCAAGCATTATTTGTTTCACTGAGGATTATGGGCGGTGAACCTTCCTGTCTGACATGGCTGGAAATGGCACAGCAGTAATTGTCAAAAGCCAAAGCTAGAGAAGTGCATATCGCTGTGTGTGTATGAGAGGGAAGGAGAGGAGGAGAGAGAAAAACGAAAGGGTGGGGAGGTGCATTGAGAAGGAGGGAGCATGCATGAGGGAGGGTGAAGGCGAGAGAGTGAGTGAGCGAGAGAGAGAGAAGCGTAGTGGGAGAACAAGCGGTTCGCCTCATTCCGCTGCTTTCTCAGCATCCATTCTGTGAGAGCCTGTTCCGGAGAGGAGAGAGCTACATAACAGGCAAATTGGAGAAGGAAAAGGGGGAAAAATCCACTGAAGAGGGAGGATATCGAGGAAAATAACACATAATCAGGGTTTACTGGCGTCCACTATCACCTCTTATAGCTTTTTACAGAGGTGCCTGAAAGTTTCCATCTGGGGGGGGGCAATCTCCCCCTGTTGTGGGGATGAGCAGCGAATGCTGAATATCATTCCTGAAGGCAGGAGGAGAGCTGTGAAGACCGGCTGGATTCACTTGCAGTGGAGCTGGTAGTGCGCACCAGAAGAGATCCTACAGTGCCTCTTTCTGTCTCTGGCACACACATTCTCCAGTTGAAATTATTTCACTGTGAGAAGGTGGAATATCTGTGGAAGCAACCCAAAACTGCTCCTGAAGGTGGGAAGTAAAGAGGGAAAAGATTATGTGCAGAATCAATGAAGGACATCCTGTTCACATAAAGTAAGTTCAAATCAGAAAAGGCTTTGAATTGGGTTCTGCTTGTGAAAGACTTGGAGGATTTTGCCGTTTTCTTCTTTGTTGTGGATCGTCACTGAGCTTCAGACAGCTTATCTTGTGGACTATAGGGTTCTGGATGCTATTTCAAGGTAAGGACACATCCACAGCTTCTTGTACATTAATGGCACCATGCAAGGGCTGATTAGGGGAGCCAAAAAAGCTCAGCATGAAAGAGAGAGTGAAAAGGGAGAGCAGAGAGGAGGAAAAATTTAAATTGGTTTGTGAGTCTTGTCCTAGACTGTATTCAGCTAGTTTTACAGAAAGTGCAAAGTTGGGATTAATGTCTCAATAATACAATAACATGTCCGAGTGCTTACAGATTCATGATGCTTTTTTTATGGCTATTGGATGGTTACTCCCCTCTGCAGAGAAGAATGAGTCTCTATGTATCTGCATACTTGTGCATGTGTGTTTGCTGAGAGGGGAGATGCCTGTCTGCAAAGCAATTCATCTCTTTGCATCCTTGCTACATGGCGGTTATCACCAGGGGAGGCTGCTAGTGGAAGGGGCATAATTGCGGTGGCTGTTTGTCCTCGTCTTTGCAACAGCTAGCATCTGTGAGTGCAGTGAATTACTTTTGTACAGTTGCCACATTTTATTCATAATGGTGAGTGCCTCATTGCATTTTAAAGGCTGCTCTCTCCCTTTTATCTCTGCTCACAGGGAAATGATTGTGTCCAATCTTACACTATTTCAGATGCCCTACATTATACATCCACCTTCAGTGTCGATTTAACTTTGTCGGTACGATCCTGGTCCAGCAGTGCGTCTCTATCCATGTCTTGTTATCACTATGTTTTTCTCTCATATGGAAAAGTGATGATACAGTAATTTCCTCATGTCTCTTGCTGGCCAAGGTCCTTTTTGGATGGAAATGAAAACTGCTTTAGCAGACAGTGCACAGACTCACAGACAGAGGGATAAAGATACAATGTTGTGTTCTTTTTTTTTTTTTTTTGGGAGGAGTGAATCTGCTGCCCTCTTGATCAATATCAGTGTGAGGCTTTTGTAAGGCAACGGTTGAAATATTAATGATGGCATGAGCATCCTGTCGGCCCTCTGAAATATTTAAAATAATTGAATAATAAATATCCTGTCTAAGCTGTCAAAGCCCACCTTTAGTCTGGGCAGATGATAATAGTGCCACCTCCTCATGTAACATGCACAACAGTGACCATTAAATGTCTTTGCCTCTGGATATAAAATTTTCAAAAGAAGTGTCTCTCTTGCAAAACATCCACTGGGGGGAAGTGGAGCCTGATGGGAAGTTGATGACAGCTCCTGTGTATCTGGCGTTGACTGGCTATAGGTGGCTCAAATAGCCAATTGTTCTGTTGCATATATGGCTTGATTGCAAGAAACTGCTGCGCACAAATGTTCTATTGAAATCACACTTAGCATTCAGGAGACGTTGTGCATGTGTGTTTGCTTCTTCTTGAAAGAGATGCAAACCCCTCATTTGCTCAGCCTGCTCTATTCATTTAATCTAATGAGCTACATCTTCAGTATGTATATGCCAAATATGTGTACTTCCATGCACATAGTAGTGTAAGAGAGTGTGTAGGAGTAAAAGGGAGTTTCTGAGTGTATCTGATATCTGCGTGGGTGTGTATTTGTCCAGAGCTCTGAGCTTCATCCCTTTTGATGTTTTATTGAGTGTTAACCATGGTAGGACTGACGCATTGCCTCTGATGTGGAGTAGCATGGTTAAAGGAGAGTACTAAGACCGACTTTGCTCTTCCTTGTATTTCCTTTAACTCTGAATTAGCAATGCTGTGTCTGCCTCTTTCAGCCCTTTGGATTTGGTAAATG
Source organism: Caranx ignobilis (assembly GCA_021432705.1). Lineage (NCBI taxonomy): Eukaryota > Metazoa > Chordata > Actinopteri > Carangiformes > Carangidae > Caranx > Caranx ignobilis. Next base: position 20,624,058 of record MU269981.1, on the reverse strand, counting down.
ATTTGGTTCAGGCGCTGTATATGTGCATTGGTGCGAGTCTGTGTGTGCGTGTGAATACGTGGGCTTATATACATCTGTGTCTGTGTGCAAGCAAATAGGATGTATGTGCACTGTGTGTGTGCAGGTGAGGGTACCTGTTTCTGTGTGTGCAATCCCCTTCTCCCTGTGTGAAAGGCGATCTGCAGCATGCAGTCATATTTTCTCCCATTTCTGATGTTGGCACAGGAGTCAAAGACAAGGCCGTCCATTTTCAGTGATATTATGCATCCACTGTATCACCAAATGGACAGAACAGAGGGAAGGAGCTCTCGTCTACCTTGTGATTATTCAATTCTGTTGACAGCATGTTCACATGGGGCAGGAATCAGACGAAACAACTCCGATGGCAAAAATGCTGGGCTTTTGATTTATTACTCACAGAAACAGAGTTTGAATCAGTATGCATACACGCCAGTAGGCAGCTGAAATCTGACACACCTGCTTCCAAGTATAATAAATCATTTGCAATCATGAGTGCCTGTTTGGTTGGGTATCAGCAAAATATCAGTCAGTCACAGAAGTTGCAAATCAAGCCTAATATTTTAATATCTGGATTTTTGATTGCCATGTAGTACCTCGAGACTTCACTCATGAATATCACTGATGAATGCAGGTCTTTTTTTTTTTTTTTTAAAGATGTCATTCTTCATCATGGGGTTAACTTTAAGGAAGTGGCGAGTTAAAATATAGGCGAGGTACCAGTTGTAGATTTCTTTTCATTATTTAAGGGGACTATGGTGCAGATCTCTGATAACATTATGTTAGATCTGAAGCAAATGAGATGATTTCATTGTAAATTTTCATAAGGACAGAATCTTTTCCTGAGTTGTCTCAACTACTCTTTCATGTAAAGGCCTTTTTGGCTATTATTAGGAGGAAATGTGCTATATATATATATATATATATATATATATATATATATATACACACACACACACACACACACACACACACAAAAATGGTGGAAAGCAAACACATTTGATACTTGATATGCATTTAAACCTGTGAAAAATGAAGCTGAGATTGAAAATAAATTGAATTTGTTCCTGTGTTTCAAACATCAGCTGCAATGCAGTGGCATCTTTTTACATATATCCATAGAGATCTTTCAGGTTCAATTTGTAAAAGTGCTTTGAATACTAACTTGGTATAATATGTAACACTTTTTATATCATAAAAAATAGATGCACGGCAGTCTTTCGGAATACATGTGAATGATTTGTTGTTAGAGGACAGATGTATATAGAGTTCTGTTCAAAAGCAGGCCTGTACCCAGAAGCAGAACAGTATATTTTTAGCTTGTCCATTAAGGATGTGGAAAAAAAATCAATGATCACAGACAGAAACACTGGGTTTCAAATTTAAGTTTTTTTCTTCACTATGACCTTTGGATACTGTTGGGAATATGTACTTTGTAAATATCAGATTCAAACTCGGTCAATGAAAGCCTCTCAGAGATATAAATGGAACATGGGCTTGTTTGATAATATAATTTATGTATATAAAAATAAATGTAATTTGTTAGTTTACCAATACATTCACAGAATCATTTTCTCCTGTGTCTGGGTAATGGCAAGAGTAGGAATACTTCCCTCACATTTACTGTATGTCACACAGCTACTGTATGTGTATTCATCACATACATTCATATCACAGACTAACATGTGTTTGACTGTTGCTGTCACGTAGAAACACATTAACATGCTCATGCTAGCTATCATGGGCCACACATCTGTAACATATACATCACCAGCTGGCTCAGACAAACATTAGACTTTATTTTAAATTGAGGTTCGGTCAGCTGGAGACCAAGCCGTGAACGGATGCGACTGATCTGTTGTCAGCCCCTTTGAATCCCTGATGAGGCGAAACACAATATGCTCGAACAGCTGGGTCATTTATGGAATATGCTTAGTCATCATGGTTGACTGCCGCTGAAAGGAAGGGGAAGGAGTTCTGTTTTTAATGCAGTATGCTTTATCTAATAAAAAGATTATTTTAAATGAATCTCATTAATTGGTACACAAAAATAGAAGGGGTTTAGAGAAGACCTCTGGGTAAACAGTGCAAATACTGGACTTACTATAACCTCATAAAAGTAACATGAACAAAAGCATTGGTCAAGTACATTGAGCACAATATACTCCATTGAATATTTGATCATAAGAGCATATCTGTGTTTTGCTGTGTAGTTCTTTTGCTTTAGTTTTTTTTTATTCATATTTACGGTCTGGTACTTGGCTTACAATTTCACTAAAAGCAACTCTGACTGAAATAAAACATAAGAAGTATAGCCACTCTTTTTATGTACAAAAAAGATATGCTTGGCACAAGAGATAAGGAAGAGGAACACAAAGGATTTCTGTCTGGTGTCTGTTGTAGATGTGATGTGTTAAGTGACTGCTGGTGGCAGCATAGACCTTTTGGGATACAGTAACCAGGAAGAGGCTGTCTGGGGCAGGAAGTCTGATCTACAAACAGCCTCCACTGACAGTGACCTTGCCGTGTGTGTCACTTTGAAGTGTGACCTTCCTGGGCGAGCTGCCAAGGGCAATAAGTGTCGCATCACCTTTGGAAAAGTCCCATTCCATGTGTGTCGACAAGCAGCATTAGTAGGGTCAGGGGTGACGTGGCTGGCGAGGAATAAGGGGCAGAGGATGTTGTACCATTTGGCAGGTGAGACAGAACAGGAGCATAAGAGGTAGTAAAAAAAAATGTTTTGGTCCATACACCTGGAAAAACAAACAAAACAAAGATCAGATGTCAATGAGCAGTGTCCACAGCTCAAATGGAGAAACCTTATATTACAATTTTGTTTTGAACCCAGAATTCTCTTCGTTTTTTTTTTATTTCAGGGAGACATCTGATAATGTTGCTGGTATAAATTAGAATAAAATCATATGTTAGATAAGTTTTTTTCTAAATACAAAAACACATAATTCATGGGCCACATGATGTTGTTGCAAAAGTAGATTTAAAAGTAGATTTGAATTTTGACATTCAAAGCCTTTTGAAAGGTTTAAATGTCAAAGAATGAAAAGTTTAAGTACAAAAACATGCAAGAAGCAGAAAATAAAACAATTTACATGCAGGTAAGAAGGGATTTACTTGGAGAGATTTCAGGAAAACATTTCTGTGCTTCAATTGTTTATTCCCAGCAGATTACTTGTAAATATGTGAACAATTCATTGAACATATGATGTATGTGATACGATTTAGCATCGTTAGCTGCCATTTTTTCCAGATTCTCTTTTTGCAGCACATAAAAGGAACTGTGTCCTCTTTGTCCTTGTGTTATGGATGTTTTCATACTGTATAACCCAGTCAGTACTCAACCTTTTATTTAAGCCACAAACATGCAAACACAACAGTCGAGCCACTTATGTGCCATTACTGACCAGTGTGTTGTTTTTTTTTTGTTTTGTTTTTTTAACTAATTAAAGCTCATTAAATATTCACTCAGTAGAATAACCTGCCTATATCCTAATAGCAGGAAAAGATTGATACTGGCTCTTTTTTTTAACGAGGCCAATGTTTGAGCCATCCATTTTGTGTTTTGCCTCCATCAGCCACTTTAGGATGTCCTTACTGCGACTTTGCCGCCTTCATCCTTTCCCCGCACCCTCGGTTTTCCACTGTGAAGTAGGGTAGTTACAGTATTGACCGCTTTGCTCTTTAGGTGGTAACAGAAATGCTGTGTCTCTTGTATCAAGGTGAGGAGCAACTTGCATATTCACGTTTTTGTTGTGGCACTTGTGTTGTGACAGTTGATCTATAGTTTGTTAATAGATGGATATTGGCAGAGTAGGTCAAAGGCTGGCTATCAAATCAAGTTAAAAGGAATGATTCCTTTAGCTTTGCGCCGTTGGGAAATTAGAAAATTCAAAGATTGACATCGAGACACAAATATATATGCATGGATATGAAAAGACCAGACTTGACTCGTGTAGGAAAAAAAAGACATCTAAAATAGTATTCAGACTTGATAGCAGTTTAAAATGTGGTCTTGAGCTCTGACCTGCTGGTGCCCAGGACAATTAGGTCATTACGCACACTACAGTAGTCGAAGGCAGACCTGGGTTCTCTACATTGCAACACAAGATGAAATTGAAGAACAAGGATCCTTCCTCTGCCTCTAAGGGGACTGGACTCTTCCAGCAGCACTTGTGTCTCTTACACTGGGCAAGCTCCTACAGTATAACCCCGCTTCTGCCAGACTATGAAAGACTCTCAGCAGGACACTGGGACTGCACTTGTTAGTGTAGGTCACTGATCCTAGCCTCCTTTGGGCTTTACAGCCGGTATAGACCAAAGTACAGCTTGGATGTTTGTTAGTTGCTTAAGCTTTAAGGAGTCTGTGGGGAAGAGTAAGAATGCCTACACACCTTAAAATCCCACAAAGAGCAAAGAGTTGTTTTGGGAGAATGAAATGGCTTGTCTCCCCAGGTCACACAACGTTGTGCTGGGTCTTGTGGAAGAGTTTTCATCTCCTGGTGGGTAAAGCTCCTTCTCTGACAGCAATACACTGCATGTCACCATCAAAGCACAGTTTAAGACTAAGCCTTTTATTGGCTGTCAGAGTCTAAATGTCAGTGTTGAATATTTGTGTAAAAGACGGCAAGCAAGATGTCATGAGATTAATTCCCATTCGGGCACAAAACGATCATACCTGCACCGTGCTGTTGAAACTGACACTTGGCTAAAATCCAGTACCTACACACAGTTACACTCCAGTTTCATAACAGAATTGTTGTCCTGAACTCTCATATACTGCATTCACCTCCTGCTCTATTTCAGGCTGTGGCATGAATTGCCAATAAATTTGGGAGGAGATGCTACATTTCACTGTTTTTACTTTAATTCTCTGTATGCTTTTTTTTGTTCATATTCTCCTTTAATCTCTGATGGCTGTCAGTCGGGCAAAAGACTCATTACATTTGTCATGCCGTTGCTCCTCAGCCGGAGAACATACTGAACAGATAAGAACTCCTTTTCCTCCCTCATCTTCTCTTTCACTCTCTTTAGTGCTCCAGCTATCTCCTTCCCTCTTACCAGTCTGCTCAGTGCTTTACCAGGGGTTTGTCCCTCAAATGGAAGCTTTAGACGTTTTGGAGTCTTTCAGGGAGGTGATGGAGGTTCTGACGACAGCACATAATCATCTGCCTGCTGCGGTCTCACTCTTGTTCGCCTTCTCTTTTTTGGTTACAAAGGGATGGATGTCTGATGATTCAGCTGCTTGTCTGGAGCAAATGTGGGCTATTGTGTTTGGACGAGTCAATGCGTTCGCTGGGTTATGCATAGCTTTGGGTAGAATGAGAGAGAGAGAAAAAAAGTTTTGCAGGAACTGACGGTGTAGAAATTCCAGGAATTGTCTGGGTGTCGGTGAATAATACCCCAAATCATATTGTTATGTTCTTTTTCTTTCTTTTTGTCTCGCCTGTGTCAGGCTTTTAGCTGATGTTATAATAATAGTGATTAATAACGTGATTAGTTGGTGACTTGTAGATTAGTCAATGTCCTTGTTCACTGGCATTATTTCACAGCAAACTTTTATGAAGTAGTAATTGCTGGTTAAATATTTTAGGACTCTATGAAGTTTTTTTTTTTTTTTTTAACAAAGTTTTATTACATTTTCTGCCTCTCCAGACTGATAATTTGTCAGGTATTAATAAGCAAGTTTATGATGCGGTTTTGAGTGTACCCATTGTTCCTACAAGGTTTAGGGTGCTGCAATTTAAGAAAAAAAAAAAAAAAGTCTCAGCAACCTGAGTTGAAATGAAAGTCAAACAGAATATTTGTACTCACTTTAACTTCCAATCTGTCATTACAATGTGACATTCTCTGCGTCAGCACTGACCTCTCTTACACAGGGATTCATTGATTGAAGACTTTCCTTCCTTCTGATATTTCTTTGTTTTTTGTTTTTTTGTTTTTTATTTTTCTCTATCAACACTCAGAGAGCGATCTTTGTCACCACAAGATTTGTACATGTTACAAATTCTCAAAGATTTTTAAATTTTCATTTAAAGCAAAGAGTTGTATGATGAACTATGAATAACTTAACTCATTGAGTGCCAAAAACGTTATTTTACGTTTTTTTTTTTTTTTAATTATGAAAATAGACACTCTTAACACACCTTATGTGTGAATTTGGGAACTCTATCATGAATTGAACTGAAATAGATGACGATGGAAAACTCATGAAAACTCACTATCTAAACATTTTATCATAACTCAGCTTTTGATGGTTGCTGCATTGTTTGCTGGCACTCAGGGCTAAAGCTTCGAAAAACAGCGTGGCACTCAATGAGTTAAAAGCTCATGTTGTTGTTGTTGTTGTTGTTGTTGTTGTTGTTGTTGTTGTTGTTGTTGTTGTTGTGACTTGAGGTTTAAAATGCAACAGAGCCTATCCAGGACCCATATTCTGAGAGCATATACAGTAATACTCGCTGGCAGAGTGATCTGACAAAGAGGTTGTTAGGCAACCTATACCTCTGTGATTTTATCCTATAAGTATGTATGTGCAGTACAGTCAGCCACGCTGTATAATGGTCTCTACTAAATGCACATACTGAATCATAAAGAAATCCATGTAGCCCTTACTCAAACATGCAGCCCGTGCAATATAAATGATATCACATGGCTTTTAGAATAAAATTGTAGATGACAGCAATATAACAACTAGCTCACTGCTGTCAACCTTAACTGGTGTGCAACACATGACAGATTAAAGGCACATGTCCTGAGAAATGCTCGTAGTGCAAATTCAGCTCGCCTGCCACATTTGATATTGCAGGGACTATTCTGACCATTCCTGTTGGACGAGCCTGGAATTAAACCTCTAAATTTAAACACTGACCTTTACTTCCTAGTATACAAGAGCCACTGTTATTGTCAACATTTGTAATTCCTAGCCTTGGATGCCAGCATGCTCACTGTGAATTATAAATCAATGAGCATGTATTAGTGTAAAATCCTCCAGCACTTGGGGCTTTGCTTGTGATGGAAGAATGAATAGGAGGGAAATAGGGCAACCTCAGGGGATGTGAGGCTGTCCAATTTTGGGTCTGCTGGTCATAGCCTGGAGCTCATCCATACAGATATACAGAGACAGAGGGCTTACATTACACTGATTCTGAAAAAAAAGTGCATTTAGTTGTGTGTCTGTGTCTGTGTGCTTTGATGAGCTTCAGGGAGTTTCAGGAATAGTTCCAGTTGACGTACTGAACAAAGGAAAAGGTATTGTTGCATGAAATAATTTTGAACAATAAATCCACATGGATTTAGATGTTCATGTAACATTTGCATCACCTTTTAAACTTTCCTTTGGATCATATGGTGGTGTGACTGGGAGCAACAACAATAGTTTGGAGTAATTCCAGGAACTGACTTGGTTTAACAGACAAAGCCAATATCACCAGCCACAGAGGCTCGGAGAAAGACATGACGGTAGTAAACACAGGCTTACTATTGGATCAAAAAGTCATCTATGTGATGTGCATTGCAAATATAATTCAGAAATTGATGCCTAGCAACAAAGATGCTGCCCCTGCCAAGAAAAGGAAACAAGTCTGTTCAACATTGTTTCGGCTCTGATAGACTAGTATCAGAAATGTATCAGAAATGTTTGTAGAAAAGCTCTTTGGTGTGCATGTAACCCCAATTTCTTTTTAATTTTAGCAGTTGATGCATTTTAAACTATCTGTATTCAGTACAACAGGGGACTTACAGTAAGTAAGAGTCACTACAGAGGAAGCTGTGGCCTCTGCTACAACCCTGTCTGGAAGCACGACACACAGTATGGTGCTGTATATTCACACTGAAATTGTTTTATGCAAATTATTTGGGAGGAAAAGTAATAAAATAAAATAGAATTTTCTGTGCCAATATCTTGAATTATACTATATTATTAGTATGCACACACTTTCATAAAGCGGTGGCCTTATGATGATTTTTTTGGAGGAATTTTTCCTTTATGTGGAAAGAGACAGGAAGATCAATCACAGAGAGAGAGGATGACACAGAATGGGATCACAGGGCGGATTTGAACCCATGGCTGCTCCAATTCGGACACAAAACCCTACATGGTGTGCCCTCTTTCAGGTGAACGACTGTGGGGCCCAGATTTTTAACTTATATAAACATATGTGGATGCTAATACAAAGAATAGGACATTATTCACTTAGCAGCTGGTCAGAAAATTGTCAGACCAGTTGTGTTGCTGGGTCGTTGCCAACGCTGTTGTAGCCTGTGTTTTTTTTCTGATGGACAACATTTGAACAGGACATTTCTGAAGTATAGCAAACACCATGCTGTTGTCAGAAAGTACAATATGGTTGAATAAGTGACTGAACTTCAACTGTGGCCTGACATTACGATTGCTGTTGTCCGTCTCTTGTGTTTCCCTGAGGTACTTCCTTCAGTGCTATCCAGTGTCGGCTTTCCACCTTGCTAGTTAGACTCTGTGCAAAGTTATAATGAAATATACCCAGTTCACATGCAAATAGAGGCCAATTATACATGGTTATACTGCAGAGGTGCATTGAAGGGCATTCAGAGACAACTACGACTGTTTCCAATGGCATGTTTAGAAATGCCATATGACAATACAAAACTATATTAAAACATTGAATGGCACGGAAACTGAGACAACTAATGACTTCTTCATCTCTCTCTGTACCCTGAAGGCATCCAACTAGCTCAGCACATATACACATGCACACAAACATACACAGAAATCTGAATAATGTAGACACTACGAACATGTTAAGATGCATTATTTCTGAAAGCACTCAACAGAAAGTAATGGGATTATTGTACATGACTGCATCAGGAGGCCTGTTCAACATGTTCGTGTTATTTAAAAGAGGGAAAGCGCTAAGCTTCTTTTGGATAATTAGCAACTTAATGACCTGAGACACTAAAAATGCAAAAACAAAATCACTAGGTTTTATTGTTTTATCTTTTGCACTTTATTGGGATACAGGGTGAAAGCTCTACCACATAAAAGTTCCACGTGAGGTAAGCTCAGAGGCTGATTGCACAGTTGATGATCACAGAGTTACTTATTTGCCCTGCAGGAAGAAAAAAGAAATGACTTTAACAGCTTACTGCAGGGGCATATGATTGACTCATTGAGGTTTGTGAGGTTGCTAAAAGAACTCTCTGTGCTCATAGTAATGATGACATGGCACCTTGTGTACAGTGAGGTTGAGGATTATCTTAACAATTGCCGTTCTGTTAAGAGATGAAAGCCCTCTACTGCACTCTTTTGTGGCCACTGCCTTTGGTCCTCGGGGTTGCCCATATACTCAGCGGCCCCAGTATCCTCTCTTCCGGTGCGACACCCATCTAATCCCATTACTGTTTGTGACTCACTACTTTCAACTGTCGGGCAAAAAAAAAAAAAGCATAAATAATGTATTCCTCGGGTGTATCCACCCCCGGATCAATGGCAATACAAAGACCATCTACAAAGACGGTTGGCTCAAGGCCATATTTGATCACTTCCACTGTGCACGATCACTGCTCCTTTTTTTGTCAGTCCGTTGAGACTCAATTATTTCCAAGTGTTTGTAAGCTATTGTTGAAAGAACACGAAGTGAATATTTAAACTTGGTGAGGGGAAGAAAAATCTTTTGATGAGACATGGAAACGGCAGATGGATGGTAATAGTGAACTGTTAAAGAGAGAGAGTGAGAGAGAGAGAGGAGGAAAAAAAACAGCGTGATGCAGCATCTGTTCCTCAAAGGGATACCGGAAATATAGTTATATGAATGACAGTGGGCTTGTCTCTACTGTGTTCATATAGTATGTGAGAGAGAAAAGGGACAAATTACAGAGCACTTGATCATTTGAAAGGAGCTGACAGAACAGGTCGTAGCATTTAAACAAATCAGCAGGAAGTGGAATTAAACTTTTGCTCTTTATGTCCTACTTAGGCAGGACATAAAGAGCAAATGTACTTTAACTCAGAAAGCGTTACTCAGTGTTAAATTAAGTCTGAAACCTCCAAGCAGTCGAAGGTCATTAATGAGTACACTGAAGAAGTTGATGTTTAGCTCCTAAAAGTAAGCAACTAGTGAAAGCACAACTTTTTTAGTGCAGAAGCACAGATTTTTTTTTTTTTGCTGGGCTTGTTCCTCTCTCACCCAGATGGCTGGGCTTGTAGCCCAATATTTTCACCATTAAAAAAAAAAAAAAAAAAAAAAAAAAAAATCTATTTTTCATTTTTTTTTTTTGAAGTTTCCCACAGATAATGAGCGCTACTGTGAAGGGCAAGGCGGCACACACTAAAATTAAATCAAAGGTCTGCTCTCTATCGGCATCAAACAGTGCCTGTGCGGTGCCTATTCAGTTACTCCGATATCATACCGCTGCTTATGACTTGATCTGGTTAAGGAGACATCTTTTGATGTTCAGTTTCCAAGTGAGCATATCTTGATTTCATCAGTTTGATTTATATTTCAGGCAAAATTTGAGGGAATATAACTGTACTGCTAATCAGCAAACTGTTGGGTGACTGTGCAATCATGGAACAGTTATCTTTGTATACTGACACAGGACAAAGCCTCCACCTGCTGAAGAAGGGGGGAGGGAAAACTACCTGGGCAACTTTTCTTATGCAATACAACAAGAAAAAAATGATGAATTAAGAACAGTCCAGATCACATAAATACAATACACACTTTTCATTTAATATATAATGGCAGGGGATCAGAGGAATAATCAGTGAGATCTGGTTTATCAGATCATGTCATTTTCCCCAACCTTTCTTGAGTTGAAGAGAAGCTTTTTTTGTTTATTTTTTGAACATCCTTTAACATTTTTATCATCTTAACTTTGCTGTGTAAACATCTTTTGAACACATTTTTTGTCCGATATAAGTCCTGGAATCAAACACATCAAAGCAAGTTGACACCGAGTGAAAACAGCGCAGATTTTTATACCACTGTCTCATCATCGTGCATAAATCCCAAACATTTTTGCCTCCTCACTTCTTGGCCCTGAGGAGTGAGGAAGGGCTGAGTGAATCAGTGAACTGCACACAGGTCCAGGAAGATGTTACAGCACAAATCGGTGCAACACTCAACAAATACTGCTCTGACCCTCTGTGAGCTGTATTCTGACGTTCCACTTGGTTTATCCAAATATCTGCAGCACATTTTTGGCACAATCTGCTTAGGTGTTAACAGGCAGGATTTATGGGCATTCTGCACACGCCTATGTAGGCACATATTACTCATACATCCATAAAGTAACAGTAAAAACACTGCATCACTGACTTCCGACCAGGTTCTTGCTGGTCAGTAACTTTCTGCTGCCTTAAAATAGCAGTACACCAACAGTGTGCTGCTTACCACACCTGACTTTAAGATAACGCTCCCATGTCTGGTACTTGAGTTGCCACACTGTGCCAGATATAAGATGGAGCACTGTCTGTGTCCTTGATATACATGTGTGGATGCATTTTGTGAGGGATAGTTTTATAGATACATTTTTCTGCTTGGCCCAAACTCTGTCTGCTCTCACTGTAGGTGCTAAAAATGGACTCATTTTGCCACATCCAGTGTTCAGTGTGAGTTTAGTGGAGCCAGTGTTCTCTGAGGGGAGGCTCACTTTCCCACACTTTTAAAACCTCTGTTCTAGTTTTTTTTTTTTTTTCTTCTTTCCCAGCACATCCCCTGAAGTTCTCTGGCACCTCTTCCTCAGGGAGTTGCAATTCACACTAAACCCGCTGTTTTAGAATATAATTTTTTATGACTTTGCTTCATCATCCACTCGATTTACCCTGGCTCTCAACCACTGGCAAAACAATCTTGTGTAATCATTGAAAAATGTGGCACAGACTGTCAGCTGATGAACACAAGGCTGGCTCCTGTCATTGGGAGTGTAATTAGAAAAGTCTGTTGTTGGCAGGAGCGTCTCTTCTTGTCACTGCCGCCTGATTAAGTTGAGTAAACACCTTACCAGAGGAGTCGACCTTTCAGCATGCTGGATACAGTACATCATGTGATCCACACCTCTTACTGTAAATCGTCACCTTTTAATCCTTCCAAAGTGCTATTAAGAGGTGATGATCATATTTTGTCATCTGGGCAGACAAATCAATTCAAGTAAACTGTTACAGTATACAGTATATATTGACAGAAAATACAGCATCTCAGAGGTTAACTTCTTTGTTTTTGAAGACTGTTCAAAATCTCTCCTTGTTGATGCCAAGCTGGGGTAACCTTGTGTGATCTACTTTGATAAGAGAAAAAAGGGGGGTTGTACTTTCATTATGTTTTAAGTAGGTCACTGTCTGCACAGGAGCAAGATACAGTAGATGAAGAGGAGGGGGTACACCTGTGAGACAGGGCTTGGCCTTGGCTGTGTAACACAAGCTGTTTTAACATCTTGTTCTTTCATATTTAACACACTGATCTCAGTTATTATTATTATTATTATTATTATTATTATTATCAGTGTTATTACTTTTGCTTTTGACTGTGGCATAATCTAATATTAGGTGTTCTTTGACTTTTCATTGATGATGTGAGGAACAGTTCACATTTAAGGTTTTGTTGTAGAGCTTGATTAGCAGTCGTTTTACATTTTAACTCGGTTTCAAGAATTAAAGCAGACTATGGTTATAAAACTTGTGTGACTGAAAATCGTTGCAGACATGTGGGAGTAAGTTGATATCAGCTAAGGTATTTTTGGCTGGACTGCAACAGCAGAAACAGCCCTACAACAGCGAATGTCACTGACTGATCGACTGACTGACTGATTGACTGAGTGATATTTCTGCCACTTCTCAGTGGAGTGCTGAGCTGCAGTCTACTGAGCCGTCCTGGTTTCCTGGTTGCCCAGGAACTACTTTCAGTACATGTATCATTCTTACTAAATAAGGCAGAGGAATAACTTACCGTAAGACACACAGAGAGTGAAGATGAGAGGAAAGTCATCAGTAACAGGGATTCATACAATCTGCGAAGACCAATTCTACATTTCAAACAGAGGATGACCTGCCTCTAATAAGTCTCTTTTGTCGTGGAGTTGAAATTAAGCGTGCGCCTCAGTAGCTCACCTGGCAAAGTTCATTCTTTTGAGCTCAGTCTGGGGTGGAACCAGTCCAATGGCAGTTCTCTCTCTCTCTCTCTATCTGCACATGCGGTTTTGAGCTTCAGTTTCTTCTTTTCTCCTGCTGTCTTTTGCATTATATAGTACATTTTATTCCACTCAATTGTATGACTTAAAGCCATGCCTCTTTTCTTTTCTCCCTGATAAGATCTTGCATTTAAGATTTCTTTCTCCGAGGCACTTAGGGCATCATTGAAGCTGCTGCAGAACAAAGACATTTAATATATCCTTCTCAGTAAGGATTTGTATGTCTTCTCCTCATATTTCTTATCTCTGCTACAGGAGTTTCACATTACACATTACCTTTGCGTTTTTCTGTCTGTTAAGTAAAGATGCAGCTCTGAGCTTTGAGAGCATCTTATCAGTGGTTGTGTTTTCTAGATGAGGAGAGTAAGAACCAAAAGGTTAGATAATCACGCTTCATCTTGCCTTTTTAAAATGAACTCTCATCTTCCATCAAGGTTTACTAACACATTCAAGACTTAATGATAATATATTGTGTAATGATAATGGTAAAATAAGTAAGGATAGCAATACTGACTCATTTAACTATTCCACATCAGACAGAGTATGAGCCTTTCCCAGCAGGGAAGGTTGTCAATATGTTGCATAACTAACTCACAAGACAAAGACATTCACACTTAATTTCACATCTAGGACAGTCTAGCCCAACTGATGATGGATTTTCAGGGATGATAAAGTTATTGATGCTTTGGATTAAATTAAAAAAAAAAAATCTGATCAGATAATGATGGATCAGATGAAGCAGAAAATCAACACAACATCATTCACATTTACACACATTTTATATAATAGTGGCACTCTCTTCAAACCCATTTAGGATTGTCATTCAGGTTGAACTTGTGCAAAGCATGAAGAGAATTTGGTCAAATATCCTGTCACATAGAATTGCATGGGAAGCAAATTTTGACTGCAGGAGCATCGCAGTGGGAAACCCAGTCTAAAATGGGGAGAACAGACACACACACACACACACACACACAGAAAGTACCAGAATGGAGGTCTGAGCACAGGACGTTCTGGCTGTCAGTTTTAGTGTACAGGCTCTAAGGTACAGGCACTGAGTGGATACCCATGGGTTTCAGTGGCTTACTCCAAAGATCCTTTGTGGGTTGTATTAGACTGTCTGACCCTCTAAAGCAAGAACTTTGATCTGTCAGTCGCTCTGGGAGATGGTGACATTTGGTAAGCTTTGACCTTTTAGCAGTTTTTTTTGTGTGTTGGTAAAATATATCTTGTTGCTTGTTGGTGAGACTTCACTGCTCACCAGCACTAACACAGGAGCATCCACGCAAACTGAGGGTGAAAAAACAAAACAAAAAACTGAATTCTTTGTGCGGTTTCTCAGGCCTCAGTGTTGTCACTCAAATTTCAGATGTTGCAGTCACTGAATACTTGTCCTCTTGATTTGTAAATATCTTAAGATATATAAGGACTTACACTGAGGATTTAGGCTTTTTTCGCAAGCATCGAGGTAACATGTTTGTTTACTGTTTGTAGAATTAGACAAAGAAATAGTTTGGTTGGTAATTTCACTTCCAATAATCAGTAAAAGACCATGGCTAATTGTCTGTGAAGAATATTGCAGGTCTATTGCAAAGTGTTTCCTAGATTGTTTACAGAAATGAACAGAAAGATGATAATTTGATTTGCAGATAAAAACCCAATATTTAAAATGGAGTTGGTAGAGAGAGTGTCTGCTTCTTCTCCCTGTGACTGGTCATCTGAGCCGAGTCCTTGTGGTTACTTCCCAGAAGTGAATTAGCTAATGCAACCATTTCCTTTTGTATAGAAATGGCCTTACATTAAGGAACTGCTGAGTGCCCATGGAGTCTGTCATGATGGGAGAGAGATTAGAAAAAAACTTTCCAACAAGTTAACTCTCATGTTGTTTAAATGTGTCAGAGTCAGAGTATGTGTCCCACTGGTGTAAACACTTAAGCAATGAAACACAAGTGAAACCTTAAAACTACATTTGTCAACAGAGGAATGAAAAATTAGTCCCCTGGTGACAAACTGTGCATAAATAACCTGTATTGTGAAAGTAAAACATCCAAAGGGTTAGATAATCATGAGAACACAGTCTTACCAAGCAACAGCATGAAAATTATTGATGTTGATTCTACAACATAGAATCAACTAAATATTATGCTTTACATTTAAAGGATGAACAATATAACGTTGTTATGTTCTCTATAGTATACTCGGAGCCATAGTGAAACTATTTTTACCCAACTACTACTACTTCTGTTTGTTTAGCATTTCCTTGGCTTTGATCACCAGATGCATTTAAAGACATGTTGTGAGTGAGGGCTGGAAAGTACAGCTCTCTAAATACCCTCTTAACACTAGGGATGATAACGGGGAATTACCTCTCACTCAAGGTGAACATCATTTGAGTGTTGCAATTGGCTAATGTATAGGCAGCAATAGAGAGCAGAAAATTGTGGATTATGAACTTTTGCTCCTACTATTTCAGCCATAGATCTTAGACAAAGTCAGGCCACAATCCACAAGCTGGTTGTCAGAACTTCAGAAAGTGCTTAGTCACTTTGTCTAGTTATTGGATTTCCAGAGACTTCCTCTCTATACCCACTTCCTGTTGGTACAATCTCATCAGAGCCATGCAGGGCACTCCCTAATTTGATTAGACTTTTTTTTTTTAAAACACATAGTGAGAGAATAAATCTTCTATTAAAAGCAGCTCAGCATTTCTGGCTAATTCCACAGCACACTTGCTATGTATTTGTTAATAACAGCTACTTGATTACATACTATTTTCCCTCGGAGGAATGTATCTGTCTTATATTCCTGTTGCTGACAGTGGGGTGTTGATATGAAAGTGACACATGGCTGATGGCTGACGTCTTTTCGTCTTTTTCTCTCCATGCCCTCCTATATGCATAATCTGAGTTGTTTCTGAAAATGAAATGTTATTAAAATAAATGTGTCTCATTTACATTCAAAGTGAAAGTTAAAATTATGCGTAATAATGCATGATGATATGTGAATTTTCTCAACCCTGTCTGTCAGAATGATAGACATTGAGAAAGTGCAATGCAACCCCTTCTTTCCAGCAGAAGTAAGAAAGACTTCCTCTCAGGATAGAGGAACATTGGTGCCATAAGCCTCATTGTGCCTGGTGAATTGGCCTCTTCTGCACAAGCATTGTGAAATCATTGCACACTATGATAGTTGTAGAGTGGGTTTGATAGGGTCCCCTTTATATCATACTAGCCCTGTACATCAATGGACATGGTGAATTTCAGCAGAACAGTTCATAAAGTGAAGGTGGAAGCTCTGAAGTCTGTCTAGGAAAAACTGCAAAATTTAAAACACACCAGCATCTTCATCAGAGTAGCAGAGATTATGTCCACTTGGACGTAGCTTGCCTGTTGTAAGGTAGTGAGACCTGTGTGTGGGCACTGGTTTTGCTAGCCAATCTGCAATGACCGTGTCACAGTTATAATTACATGCAAAGGATTTTTCCCCCTCTCTCCATATTTCATGATTTATTGCTTTACCACAGCTGTCAGAAGTCAGGCTTCACTGATAGGGTCTTAAATGGGAATATTATTAAAATGCAAGTGGAATGCCACTGAACAGGCAAAATGGTTGAGCAGAGGCTCCCAATGGTAAACTATGATGAGGGTTGAGCCAGAGAGCTGCTTTTCCTTGGAAAAACTAGATGTTAATGAGCAAAATAGAATATAGATGACGATCGTAACACTGCACCATGTTGTTTCTTCACCTGAGACGGCCATGCATTGTCTCCAGAAATGATTGCCCAATTTAAAACCACTGTCATAGCGTAAGCCATTACATTTTTTTTGTAATGCGATGTTTACAGGGGCTTGTCCTCTTCGATCAACATATGATCATGGACGGATATTGCTGAGCGCCGCAGAGTCACAGCATCACATCAAAGAGTAGGTCTTGTTTTACTTGGGTAAACAAGGAGGGTTCTCTAAAGCAGAGCAAACTCAGGTTGCAGACACTGATGCGTACAAAGAATATAGATCCCAAGTGCCTGATATCCTAAATTAATCTCGAGGCAAACCGTTGCTTTTGCACGATACAACATGTTTTGTATTTTAAAGACAGTTGCCCACTCAGTATGTGAAGCGTGTACTCATCAGTGTGTAACACATCACATGTTTTAATCACAATATTCAAGGCACTATCACTACACTATCAGCAAGTTAACGCCAACAACAGATAAATCTAAAAGAATGAGCGTGATCAGCCAGCAAAACATCAAAAGTGCATTGATGTGAAAAGAACCCAGCAACACAAAATAAGTTAATAAACCTCCAAATAATCAGCTACTGGCTGACTCCACAAAGAACAGACATTAAGAGACCTGACAAGAGACCTTCTTACATGTTTCACTCCACATATCCTTTAGAAATCAAACCAAAACCTATTCAGCAACGTTAGCAACTCCGACCCTCAGTTTAAGGATGTCAGCTAGACAGTGGTGTATGTGCAAGGGAGCCAGATTAGGAGAAAAATATTACTTAGCGTTTTAAGTGAGTATAAATCATATGTAATGGTTTAAACTAATGTTTAAACTCTTGACTCTAATCACATAAAATAACTTAATCTCTATAATCAATCTGGAATCATGTTCCTGTTTGTGAGAATCATTATGACTTATTAAATCCTACTTCAGCTGTAGTTGTTAACACACTGTCACTTAAATTGTCAGTGCTGCGATACAGCACAAGCACTTGTGCTTTCCCTAACCAGGATGTTCAGCCTGCTGATTACCATCCTTGGGATCCTGTCTATGGTTTCAGGTTTTGCAGCTAATGCCTGAACGTAGTGACCATTTAAAAAGGTGCCTGGCGTGCACTCAGTCATACAAACAAGCTAATACATGTCAAGAGTACAGCAACAACAGAGCCTAATTAGCTGTGCAACAGAGCAGCAGCTCAATAAATGCCTTCTGTTAGACTGGACAGCAGTTACAGCCAGAAACCTAATGGTTCACTGAGAATGAGTGATTATTGGACCTTGAGCCTTCGGCAGTGGGGACCTTTATTGCAAGGGCGTTTTAGAGACACAATGCAAAGAGCCAGTGCCTGAATGTTTCCATATATGACCACATTAAAGATCTACTCCAACCTCTACAAGTTGCATTTTACAAGATAAGAGGGTTAGTGCTGCATGACTAACACAGTTGTTTCCACTCTCACCCATCTGGACATTCAAGGAGCTTAAGAATAGATGCAACATTTTCTTTCCTGTTGAATATAATCAATCAAAATTTCTTTAAGTTGGTTCTCAAGTTTTTTTTGTTTTTTTCCTGGAAGCTCTCACTCTCATCAACATCCTTTTCCATCCCTTCATCTTGTCCTCAGATCTTTATCTAACGACTAACAGACACTGAAAACACATTAGGGACTCCGTCAGCAATTTTCAGTGCCGTCTCCACTTTGTATGCAGCAGCATGCATCCTGTATGTGGAACCCATGGGGTGATTTTTATGGTAAAATTGGTTTTATGGTTGACCAAGCCTCACAGTAGAGTTTAAAAGGTTTCTGGTTCCTAAGGTTTACATCAGACATGGGGAATATGACATCCTGGTTTTAGTTCCTCTCCTAACCTTGGTGGAAGGGCAGTTTTCTCCTTAAATTTTACAACATAGTCATCCACTACCTGGTGTATAACAGTGGTAGGAAGTGAGCACTGGCTATTGGCTCTCACTGCATCCTTACTGCAATAGACTGTGGGTTAGTTGTAGGAAGATACTGAATGATACGACTGCTTTATGGCCACTTTGGCACAGTGGAAAATAAAGTCAACATCTCTTGAGATTTGTTGTGTTTTTCTGTTGATTATACTGAAATTTCATAACAGTAAGTGTTAGCCTTTGAAAATAGAAAAAAAACAACAGTCAGTAGTCAAAAACTGAGTACTCAAACTGTTAGATGTCAATTTAAAGGCATTATAAACATAGATAGTAGACTAACATGATCACACTCAACACTCTTTTGCTAGAGATGATGGTGCCTCTAGCCTGATTATAACATATCGATGCAAACACAGAGTTAAATACTTATTAAATTGTTGATTGCCTTCTCAAATTTATTCCCTTCAGTTGTCATTTAACATCTGGAGTATAAAGGAATTATCATAACATCTTATTACTTTTCAACAGCTCAATCAATGAAATCAGTTATTCAGACATTAACATATATAGATGTCATGAGACTACCCATGCA
Source organism: Caranx ignobilis (assembly GCA_021432705.1). Classification (NCBI taxonomy): domain Eukaryota; kingdom Metazoa; phylum Chordata; class Actinopteri; order Carangiformes; family Carangidae; genus Caranx; species Caranx ignobilis. The sequence continues at coordinate 20,604,643 of MU269981.1, read as the reverse complement.
TGAAGGAACTGATATCTTCCTAGAAGATGAAAAACACACTTCACTATATGAGCAGGTGCACTCAATTATCCCTTTATCCTTTAAAAAAAAAAATAGTAGGCAAGATACTGTTCTACGGAGGCACTGTGGCAGAGGTGACAGAAGGTTTCCTGTCTCTGACAAGGCCTCTCCATAATGTCTTGGCAGTGTCTGGGCATCTTGGCTGAAGGCATCGTATAGCTCCAGGCCACTTCTCTGTACTCCTGCAGTTTTTGCTTTCCATAAATAACGAGGGGCAGACGGAGGCAAAGACAATGAGCAAGTGAGGACAATGTGGCAAGGAGGCTGAGAGCCTGAATAAGAAACAGACAGTTGGTTGTCCTGAAGACAAAAAGAGCCAAACGGTGATTTGTTGTTCAGAACAGAGGCAGATTGTGGATGAATAGTAGCATGACATTGGGAGAACAAAAAAGGAAAACACTGCAGTAGAGAGATAAGGCTTTTCGTATAAAGGTATGGGGGGAAAAAAGATGCTCTTTTTTCACCCTGAAAAAGGGTTTAAGCAAATTTACTTGCATCATTTTTGCCTATTTGTGTGGTTACTGTGCGGGCTGTGCAGGGGGTAACTACATCTCTAAGAAATAAATAGGTACAGAGACTCAATGTCAAATAATTTTTATTTATGTTGTGGATAAACTTTTAGATGATGATGATGATGATGATGATTATGATGATATCGCTCAACTTTTAAATAGTTTTACTATGTTAAATTGCTCAGTGCAGTGTGCACTACTCTGTTGTTATATATGTAAATGGAATACATCCCACAAGGGTAAAGTATGTTTAACTAAGTTGCACTCAGTGCTGTGGGCCATTGGAATATGCTGATGTTTGGCATCTTATATATTCTGTTGACGTTTAAATTATAAATGATTATGCTAGTAAAGTAAAACCAGAAACAAACAATAATGTAGTGGTTAGATCAAACAAACATAGAGTTATATAACCAAATGATAAGAAAGGCTACTTACATATTGTACACATGCACATGCATTCTTGCATATGTATCCTCTGTCCAAGTAGCTGGCTTATGGATGGTTATCCTTTGATTTGTATTTGGTTTTGAGAGGTTTTAGCTTTAAAGAGGTCCTATTATGTTTGTGTTTTAATGTTTATCATTTTATTCGTGATGTTGATTAAAATGGATTTATGTGCTGTACTGTTCTGGTATTATGTATCCTCTCTTTTACATGTTATATTGTACTAAACAAGACAGTTGTGTCATGAACAAGAAGATGGTACAACCAAACCACCTGGTTAGACTGTTGTATAAGTGTACATGGTTTCGGAAGCAGTCCTCCTTGCAGTACCAAACTCACATTATAATGTCTACAGCAGTGGAGGGAACCATGGAAAAAAAAATATGAAGCATATTTCTAGAGGCAAGCGAGAACATGGTGTCTTTTTAGCATGGCTACAAAATGCAAGAAGATTCTTCATTATGAGTTGTTACTGTATGAGCTCCTGCTTGTGTGGGGGCATGCCAAGCTTGCAGTGGGTGTCCAGCTTGCAGGTGGGAAGCACCAAGGGAGGTATTGACGTCAGTAGGTCTAGGAAGCGAGGTCTGGACCCTCAGTGAGGCGTTTCATAAAAAGGAGAAAATCGGATTTTGCTCTGACTGTAACACCCTTTGGTGGAAACGTTGAGTCTTGTGACTCTGTAGAGCACTAATATGCACAAAGAGTCAGATACCACACTACAGGAAAGGGAAAAGTCAGGAAAGCCTAACATGTCCTCTTTTTAATGAATTATAATCCAATGTACATATATTGTTCATGTTCATAAAGCTCTCATCAGCCAATTTACATTGGCTCCACATCAAGAGCTTAACCTGAATTAAGGAAGTGTATTTTCATATTCTTTTCATGTTCTCGTTCCTCTATGGCCTTCACTCTGACCTATAAGAGAGCAGTGCCACAGAGAACCATAGGGGGAGGAGACGTTGCAGAGTTTGCATGGCGGAATGGACCCTTTTGGATGACATGTTTTATTCATTCAAATATGTACACATGGAGCATTAAGAGCATGCATGCATGGCAGTGCTACTGCCATACAGTAACACAAGGACATGCCTGGTTTTATTTGGGTCGGTGAACACACCGGGGTTGTGCATGATAGGTAAAACAGGTACATTGTGCACACATGACATTGTTTGCTGTGCTTGCAAAATGACATTCATTGACGCTATGAGACTGATAAAACACAGAGCACAAACTTAATATTTCTCTTTTGGGAAAAGAAACTCCTCTTTCATTAAAAAGATTGTTCCAGGTGGCACTTTTGTGTAATAGATAGATTTTATGACTCATCATATGCACAGGATTATCTGTTAGAAAAGGGTGATACCACAGTGAATCTCATGTCATCCATGCTGCAGTAGATTTGATTTAGATTACAGGTTTGTCATTTTCAACAATCTTGCAGCACAGTAATTGCAGCAAGTGCTCCAATTCCATTATGCAGTGACATTTAAAAATGTCTTCTGTAAGTTTGGAAAGGGATATCACAATGTACACAAGCTACAGTATGTGATAAGACAAAAAAGTGATTAGGTGCAGGCTGACAGATGGAGAATGTAGTCATTTTTTGTGAATATTGCAGAAAATCAATGTGTCAATGTTACAGTAAGAAAGTATGTAGTGTGATGCTGAAGCAAAGTGATCAGTTGCTCATGTCATTACCAATCAGTTGTCAAACCCAGACTGTCCAGCTGTGGAGTCTGTTCAGTAGCTTGAGTTGATGTGCTAAACCACTTGATGTTTTATTGGCTTCATGGCAGGGAGCCTCTTGCAGCATTTGTGCAGCAACCTTATGGTCATCTCATGTGTTAGAGACCATATGACTTCCCTTTTTAAATGACTGAGTGCTGGGGTGGACATGACCTTTGAGCTTGTGGTGTGATTCTTTGCCATTTCACTGTCACATTTCACTGTGGCATCTTGTAGTCTGATCTGATCATCTGTTTGCTCTTGCAGGTGTGGCCTTGTTTTTAGTCTCTGACCATTCTAGAGTAGAATTTGATAAGACATTTTATTACAGAGAGAAAAAAAGATACAAACATCTTTTGCATTAAGAAAAAAATATTATCCATTCAGCAGCATAGGGGGGCATCTATTCAGGAGAGAGCAGAGCTATTTTTATTAATTTTCGCAGAAACATAACTGAAGTTGAAAATTATGTAGGAAATGAGTGAAAAAATGTGGTGAAAATGGAAACCACTCATGTTCTGCTGCTGCAAACTTAAGAAATCTGCTGCTTGTTTCTGCACTCTGTTTGAAGATGTGGCTTTATGGCAGCAGTGGTGAAAGAAACACTCACACAGAGGCATGCACATACATAAACACTGTATGCTACATACATACATAAGCATGGGGCAAGAGCTATAGTGGCTACTTCAACATAAGAGCCAAATTCGGTTTCAACTTCAGAATACATGCATATCCATATTCATAGTGCATTTTCTTAGTTACAGCTTCTCAACCGCTGTCTGGCACACAACCTAGTTATGTAAGTACCCACAGCATTTTTATTCATGTCAAGAAAAAAAGAAAGAAGGCACTGAAAAGCACAATAAAAATTTGTAATTACGCTCAACTTCTGTAAATGAACATAATGGGAAGGTCCTGGCCTATAAACCTGACCTAGCATGTAGGTGTTTATTATTTGTGGCCACCCTCAACTATGAGCAGACACAAAGGTATAATTTTAGTCAGAAACATTTTCATCATAATTTATTTTTATAGCAAATACAGAGCAATTTACCTGCCCAATCTAAAAGCAATCTCATGCTGAATAGGGCAAAAAACAAAACCTCCATGGAAAGCAGAGTGAGCAGAACAAAGGCAATTCACTGTTATTCATGGTTATCTTTTTACGTAAGGCAGCATATTAGATGGTGAAACCACAAGCACTGTAAAAAATGCCTATAAAATATACTCTTGACTCTGAGCTGAAAGTGATGACTCTCAGTGTTCATTTCAGGTTGTGTACATCCACGTCAGGTCGTGACATGTTTATGCATAGTGTCCTAATATTAAGTGGACCAACCATAAATGCAATTGACGACAGCCTGAAATTTACACCCATCAGCATCTGCCTGGTCTGCATTGCAGACACTTCTCAGTCGTTTTGGAGGCATCTTGCCAGGACTCTGGTGTTAGGCAGTATGGGATCGTTGTCCTCCTGGATGATAACGTGCAGACGCATGCAGAATCTGATGAATGACTGGATCTGTGCTTGATCAAGCGTCTTTGTGCTCATAGCTACACAGAGCTGTGACAGATTTTGTGAGACTGACATCTGAAGTAATGTTACCTAACTCTCCCAGGCACCTTTTTTTAAAAAAAAAAAAGAAAAAAAAAAAAGCATGCCCTGAGGATGGAGAGCACATTTGCCTGACTAATGTGGGGGTTGTCTGTTTTATGACGCGACTCTGCAAAGCATTGTTCAAAGAACAGCACAGCGTGGTGATCAAAGTCCCATCTTTGCTGACATGCCGGAAACACATGGCAGGGCAACACACACACAAAAAATATCTGTGAAACAATCTGAGACTTTGTAAGTTTAATTAACACTTGCTTTGAGTCATGAGCAATTTGAGAATAGAGAGGGAAGAGGGTTCCAAGAAAGTGTAGACTTCCCAAAAACTGCGCCATTAGAAGGTTCGTCCACATCTTTTAACAGTGAACAATACTTTTGTTGCACTGTACTTGACTGTATTAGATTATTTGTGATATACATTTGTGATAATTAGGTGTAAGCAGCTTGGTTGTTTAAAAGAAATGGCTTTGTTGTGTTTTAACAGTTTGAAAATGGTTGTTCGGATTGTATAAATATATATAGTAGATATTTGAGTTTGACAGTTTTCTGATTTTATGTCATATTATTTCATATGGTTTGATTATTTGAGGCGAAAACATTGCATAATACATGAAACAGTATAGAAATGTAGTGTTGTATGACTGAAGTGACCAAAATGATAGTGGTTATTAGGATTATTACAGTATTGTTAAATGTACAGAAAATGTTCAAAAAGTAATAAAAACACATGCTGAAATGATTTCAACACATCCATGTCTTAAAGGAACCAGTGGATCTCGAACATTCAGGCTCTCAGAGACACAGTATTGAGGTGATGGTCGAATTTATAATTAGATAGACTAATCCATCACATAACATATGATTTTCATCAGAGCTAACAAGTAAAGGGAAATACAGACTCCTCAGTAAAACACAGACTCGTCCTCATGGACGGCATCATTTTATCATCGTTCCCCTTGCGGAGTCAAACCTCATTCATTCTTTTGCCTTATGCAGTCTGAATTAATTAAGATGAACCCAATGGAAACACTGTTTGGGGATTAAGTAGAAACAATGTTTGGAAGTTCAGAAAGTCCCACAGTTGCTTTCATAAGCAGGAGATGTAGTTGATACATGTGATGCATTTCTGCGACATCACCGTTTTCATTTGAGATAAAGTCAAAGAAATCTCATTAAAATGAAAGATCTCCACAGAAGAAAATGGGAAATACAATCATTTGTAGTACGTTTGTCACAGCATATGATGACTCTGATTAGACTTTATGCTCTGATAGCCATGCAGATCTATTATGTATTAATATTGCAATGGAAGTATTTCCATTTCAACACAGCCTCCTCTCAGACATTAACTTGGCTAATAAATAGGTTGAATGATCATCCTCCGCCATACATTCAATTCATGGACTATAAGAAATGCATTTCAAATGCAAACACTAGACTATTCTCCACTTCTTGCCTCACTTGGTAGCACACGAGTGGGTAAAACGAATCATAGATTTAACCACTCAAGTAGAAGCCAAACACCCATTCTACAGATTATACTTGTAAATTGTTGCAGTGCTATTATAATATTTCCTTTGACATATGATCCAGAGAAACAGGATTAACCCTTTATCGTTTGAAATTTGCAGGTCCTCCACTTCTGAGGAAACAATTTGCCATGGGCCATTATTATGCCATATTTCCCCCCCATAATCACTATCTTCTGATCAACCAGTGTGTCTTCTTTTGTTACTTGCCTTCTTCTCACCATCCTGTTAAACAATTTACAGCACTACAGGAAAGAATTGTCCTAATAATTCATCAGAGGGTTCAGTGAAACAGCATGCTAGGATTCTTTAAATAAATTAAAGTTTGGTTACCTTGAATCATTTGCAGTATTTTCCAGCCTTCATTTACTTCCATTGTTGCAGGAAACCTGGAAGTTAACCAAATTCTTAATCCCAGAGAAAGCTTTGTTTTCTACGAAATTAGCATTGCTTTCCAGCCTAAATTGACCTAAACCTCATTACCATTTTTAGGTAATCCACTGGACTTGGACTGCTTGCATTTCAATAAAAAGTGGAAAAATGGGGGCGTAAAAGTTTCAGCCGGGGGTGTCGTGCGTGTGTGCTGGGTTGTTCCGGATACTGTAGATTTGCACTGGATACAATGCTTTTGCTTGAGCAGTGTGCAGATCTCTCCAGTGCTATCTGCCTCTGATGTGGCATTTAAAAACCTTGACTGAATCCTGTGTTCTCTTTGTGTTCCACAGCCTTTGTGCCGTGGCCTACATACTGATTCTTGAGATTTAAAGCCTCCCCAAAGCATGCTGCCAGGGTCCCACTGGGAAATATGACACTGTTTACAAGACTGCTCCTGATATTTTATTGAACAACCATTATCCCTATCAGTGGTGTCATTCAGTTAAAGCAAATTGAAGATAACTTTGGAAAATTACAGGGCCAACAATCATTGTATATTACTTTAATGTTTGTCTGATTTCCAGGCAGTTGAGTCTAAATTTCTGAGCATGTACAAGTTGTTGCCAAAGTTTGCAACACTAGTCACAAGATGAAGACAACGCTCACAGCTATGTGATTGATAATTAATTGAAGAGCAACTTGTACCCAGTTGTTTTGGAGATAAGTTCCTATCTCAGAGCAGATTGTTTTGTTCAGTTCGGTTAAACTGGAAGTACATAAATCTGGATGTAAAACATAAATGGTTCCACAAATCACTCATTATGCACAATTGATGGACCTGCTCCACAGTGTTTGGGGTCTCTTGTTTTCTTGCTCTGTAAAAGAGTTGTTCATGTTTGTAAATGAGTGAATTATTTAAGAAGAGAGACACAAAAATGTGTTCAGTTAAAGGATGGACATCCACACAGTTTTAGATCTCGAGGTGCATATTGTAATGTTTCATTATTTCTGCTCTTCACATTTTCATAATGAAACTGTCGGTAGTTCTCTTTGAAATTACTCTTAACTATATCTGCATCTCTCTCATTTTCTTGTCATGGCAGAGACAAACGAGGCCTTTGATGTCTCAGCCTGTGAGGCTTCAGCATTGTAATGAAACTGTATTGCATTGTCTCGGCATCAAATGTTTGGCATAAGGAAACACAATACTAATTCTAACTGAGGCTTGCCTGTTTCCGCTAGCTTCAAAGCTGCTGGTGCTTTTTGTTGCTCCAGAGAGTTGGAGGCAGTCCCGCACAGAGCCAAACAGCTTTCAGGCCTATCAATTATTTAGGGTCTGTTGCCTTCAGGGAACTCCTGAGAAATTATGATGATTAATGCAATCAACAGACAGGAGATAAATAAATTAATGTATTTATATATGTGTATATAATGCACTTTGCATTGGATGTTGATGAAGAAATGATTTGAGAAAATCTTTACTGACGTACATTGTTGAACACAATGACGGAACAACAGTCAATGGAAATGAAAATTGTCTACTCAACGCAATCACAGGGAAAATCCAAGCAAACAATTGATCACAGGCTGCTCCCAACTAATATTTTTAAGGCTAAGGTTTTAGGATTGATTGAAATGCTGTGACAAAATCAGCAGAAGTCCCAAATCCATACATGGACACGAAAATGCACAATCACAAAAAGCACTTTGGCAAATAAGGGAAGCTTTTGAAAGGATCACAAAAGGCACTCTGTTTATAGTGGGTAAATACCCATGTGGTGTTGAAATGTTTCCCCTATTCTTCTTGTCTGCACTGAGTCCTTTATTATGAATAAGCATGAATGTTTTAAGACTGATAACTAGTTCAACATGCAGTCAAACAAGAACATTGTTTTTCTCTCTCATTGAAATTTAATAAGAGGACTAAAGGATGGGTCTTAAGTGGACTACATGCATTTTATCGAAACACTAAATAACCTAAGTTTAGTTCATTCCTTCTGAGATATGACTGGAGTGAACAATATGTGAATTTTGTTTGTTTACAAGATAATGAAAAAGTGGATTTGAAATGGCATCACTGGAGAAAGTAACAGGAGGAGTAACAGGATTGTGAGTGTGCATCCTGTTGCACCCTTTATAGTCTTGCTAGGGAAGGAAGATATCACGATGCAGGATTGCTGTCTTAGGCAATCCTGCATCGGAAACCCAGGGTTAACTTCAGGGTATCACAAAGCTGGATTCATTCTTATCGAGGTAAGTTACCCTGGTAACTTACTCTGAACGGCTAACCTGCTCTGGGTCACTGTAGCTTTCAGGATTGATCTGAATCCAAAAAAAAGCTCCACCCTGTTTGGGAAAACAAATGACGTGTCCCATGATTGTGATTGGTCTGCTGCCTTGGAACCCGCCCTTTATGTGTGTGGGTTCACCAATTCACAATAAGACAACCATGGGTTGAGTTACCAAGTTGATAACCAGTGTCGGATTGTCATTGTTGTGGATAGGTTTAGTTGGATAGGTTGGGAGCAACCCCGGGTATGTTGAGCTCGCTTCATGTTACAGGCCTCAGGTCGTGTGCTATGCAAGCCTCAAACCCCTACAGAAAAGTAGTAAAGTTAAAATGAATGCGTACAGTGCACATTCACTAAAAGCTTTACGTCACAATATGCAGCTGTCCATCATTTTTTAATGTGGGTAGCCCCTGCTTTACAATCTACCTGCCCTGCTCTTTCCTTGAGGCTTGCATGGATTTGGTTGTCAGAACAAAAGGAAACATGCAAACATGAAAGTACATTGGGTTTAGCTTGAATCCACACAAGCATAAATATATAGAGCCATGCTTTAGTTTAACTAGCAAGAGAGATGAGTAAGTAGCCAGAGGTAAACCAAGTTAAAATAATACTTACAGATGTTTTTGGTGAAATAAACAACCACAGTGAACTTGGTTCATATATGAACCTGCCAAATGTGTCATCACATGAGCTAGCTGAAACAAAGTCATGAGTCACATGTAGGAGTCTATGAAAACATTGGCGCATACATTTATGTGAAAGCCCAAATATCCTGGTTTGTAGAAAAAGGGGTCAGATCGCATCTCAGTGTAAGGCCAAAAGGCAAAGGTGAAGGTCTGAAAAGGACCAGAGAAACCAATATAATGATACAAAAGGGAGAGCTACAGAGTGTGTGTGTAGGTGTACGGGCACATACAGCCAAGTGTGAGCCCAGTGGCAATTTAGCAGTTCTCAGCAGGTTGGGAAGAGCTAATATGAACAGTGTGTTGCTACATTTGTGTGTGTGTGTGTGTGTGTGTGTGTGTGTGTGTGTGTGTGTGTGTGTGTGAGTGTGTTTGTGTGTGTTTTTGGCAGTGTTTCATTTCATAGTGAGAGTTCTGCTGACCTTGGCATACTCAAGATTTCATCCCAGTGGTTTCTCATCCCTCTCTTCCCCTTCCCTTTCTCCTCGTCCTCTCACCCATACTCCTCCCAAATCCCCTCCCTGGACAGTGTCGTTCTTCACCCTGTGTGATTACGAGCCAGAACGGTACAGTGGATCCAAAGAAAAGGGTGCCAGCATCTCTATCGTTCACCTGACTAGTTCGAGACAAGGCTGTGATTAAAATGGACAGGATAGTGGTTAGTCTTTCAGAGTGTGAATACTACGGCCTGGGTGCGGTCATTAAGACGGTTCAATGATAAAATGCTGTCAGAAAGGCGAAGATGCAGTGAATGGCACATTTTATTTTCACTTCATTTCAACACAATCTCATCAAATACAATAAACACTGAAAATAAAATTTACCTATATGATTGTAAAGCATTTTGGAAGAACTGCGATATTGTTAGATTCATAAAATGTTTTTGCTAACAAAGCTTAAGCATCCCACACTGAGCATTTAAACAGTTTTAACACTGAAAATGACAAAGGGAGGTGTTGAATGCCACTACACAGAGGCGTATTTCTAGTGTTTAAAGTGCTTCGGGTTGACAGCAGGAGAGGCGACCCGGTGCCGCTGCTAGTCTACCTACAGGGAAAGCAAATGGCAAAACAGTTCAACTAAAATGACAACAAGTGCTTTTTGTGTTGTTTGCACAACTCCTGACAGCCGTGTACACACACCGAATGTGCACAAAATATCAATGGAATGAACCACTTGAATGTGGATGATGTAATTCCAGGTTTCGGGCCATATGTCACTTTTCATTAAGAGTATGTGTAATTGTCTATTTCAATCTATTTTCAGGTAATCCAGTGAATAAAAATGGTTGATCCAAAACAATAGCCAAGTCTTGTTTAATAAACCATATTGCCCAGACCTGACGACTATCATTTGAGTCGTGTATAATATTATCTCACAGTAAAGCAATACATTCAAAGAAATCAAATTTATATAGTTTTGTATGCATTCATGATGTGTTCTACTTCATAATATACAGAGAAGCTTGCATGGGAGTTATATAAGGTCCTGGATTTACATTTATGATTTAGACATCCAACTGCTGCTCTTGTGCAGTGTGATGTAAGGTACAATGAGTGGGATAACACTAGCTTCCTATGTGCTGACACTCCAAATGTTCCTAAAGTGCCTGTCTTGTGGAATAACACAAATCATTCATACTGTGTGTCCTTACAGAGGTCTTTCTATTTTCTGTTTCAGGCTGAGACTGTGTAGAGACCTAACCACTCTCCTGGCAGAAAGCAGACATGTTCTTTGCCTCTGTTCCAGTATGGTAAGTTAATCTTTTGTGTCTCTATTAGCATGAATAAATGTGTTCCTCAGGGGAAAACAGCAGGGCTTCATGCATGACTTGTTATAGATATAGATGTGGCTATGAATATTTTCAGAGCTATAAATAGACACAGGTCAAGGAGTGCCAGACACTACCTGCTTAAAAGAGAGGCTGTTCTCAAAAATAAGAGGCTTTTTCATTTTGGGAATGGGTGTGGAAACCAAGACTGTTTTTGCTTTCCTTTTCTTGTTTATCTATACACGTTTTGTGAGGAAGAGAGGAAATTTTCGTCACTCTTGGAACTGTGACATGATGTGTCACTGGTTGTGAAAGAGCTCCTGGGATCCATGCACTATGTCACGTCAGAATCCCTCTTGAAAATTGTAGTTATATACAAACGCACCCGCAGGTGCAGTGATAGTGGGTGAATCCGTGGGTGGCTTTTCAAAAATAATCCAACAGAACACACTGTTCTTTTCATGTACAGGTTTTTTGAATACGCCGACAGTCAGACTTGTCAACTCAGCATTATAAAATATATAAAATTAATGAATATATATTTGTGGCTTTGGAAATGTGGTTGTAGCAGGACTTGAATACACTCAAAACCTTGTAGGGTTGTTGTTGCACAGTCAAAGTAGTAGCATTTTTCTTTTCAATAATGCACAACTCTGTATTTGTTGTTGAAAAGCAGTTTCAAAATGGAGGCACTAACTCTTGCACCCCTTGGGCCAAACATAGGTGTGCATGGGTTGGTCAGGGTGATTGCTGCCCAGGGGCACCGATCCAAAATCATTAAAGCTGTTCTCTTGTACCAGTCCGTGTCATTGTGCTTAACATGATAAGAGCAGCTCTCAGTTCCATGCCAACTCCTGTGCATTCGGCTGTCCCAGATTGTCCTGGCAAGGTTAAGAGCAGAGGACATGGCACAATGGGATGGAAAGCAATGAAGCATGTTGTAGCCAATTATTGCAGAATCTTTTGTTAATTATCATTTCACCCCCCTTTTTTTAAACATTGTAAGTGGTAGCCACATTGATACCACTTTTATTAACGACATGAGCAGGTTGTTTTATTTTAATTGCCAATATAACTAATCAAAGACAGGGTGGAAATGTTGCTTGAAGTTTATGGGGATCTATTAAAAAACCTGATAGCTCTGGGGATGGTGACGAAATGGAAGCAGACGTTGCTGTTACTAGCCTCTAGTTACTGGTATTGTGATGACAGTAAAAATGATCTATACCAACTGTAGCTTTTCAGACAGCTTGTGAGTCTTTGAAGACGTATGAAATGAGTGTGGAGCACAGAATGGAGGCACAAACAGTAATTTATCTTCCACCTTCACACCTCATGAAATACTTTTTTCTAACATCAAAAAAAAAATGTCTAATTTCTATCTAAAGGGGAAAAAAATACAAACTTTGTAGTTGCACATTCATTGACAGTGTCCTGGGGGGGGGGGGGGTTCTGGTGATGGGGTGTCAGATTTATTAAGATGTGTTGACTTTTGGTGCTAACTTTGTTTTCACATTCACACAAGCCGACCGACTGCACTCAGATAGTCACTTGGAGACTATCAAATAAAGTTAATTGCCAACATTTGTGTTTGGATGCCAAAGTGGCTATGAATAGCTATAAAATAAATAGGATTTTGTGCATAAACAGATTTGATGATTAAATTTGATGATCTAAGTGACAGACCGTCAGCGTTTTGAGGATTCTATTAAAAGATTACTTGAGGCTAAGGTAGCATCACTTGAAGCTGCCAAGATCTCCAGAAGTTGTTGGAACTCTTGATTAATTTGACAGTCTATGCCCAATATATGTGCAAGCAGTCTGTCTCTATATATATCCTTGGCACTGGACTGGTTAAGTAATTTGTGGTGCTTTTCATGCCATTAGAGGTGGTGCTTTGATCTTTTGTCACATATTTTATTTAAACTCTCTGGCAGCTAGAGTCAAGAAAGCTTTTTTTTTTAAATTGAGAAATAAACTTTATACCCCTAACCCCACTGAAAATGTGACATTTTCAACATGTTTAAGTGCTTGCACACTTAGATCCGTAGACGACATCATGCAGTACCAAACATTTAAACCTCAAAGATGTATCTGTGTTTAAGGTTGTAATGAGTCTCAATTCAAAATGTCTTTGGCTTGTAACAGCTTAGGAACTGGAACATGATTCTTCAAATTGATACATGGAATAACAAATAGTGCAGATCCCAGACTGACGGATCCGCTGAGCTGCTTATGAGTGATGCATGCTGAATCAGGTATAATTTCTATGCAACCACTGACATTGCTTGGTTGCAGAGCTGTGAGTCACAGGGGCACGTCTTCAATTTGTCCAGTGATTTCAAAAAGGCCTGGTGTTGGGCCAGGAGCAGCCACTTCTGATCAGGTTGGAGAAACAGTCCACTGATTAAATCTTTGTGTCTTACTTGTACACTTCAATCATACCTGTGAGTTAAGGCGTCTGCAAACAAGACAGCAGTTTCTTATTCTTTTTTAGATCAGTAAAATGGAACAGGTTTGAGTCCACAATGAGACCTTTGCTGCATGTAACCCTTCTCTGCCCTTCTCTTCCTTCCCTATCAAATAAACTTTTAGATGCCCAAAGAAGATGTTTAAAAAAAGTTTTCTTCTAAATGTTTAGTTGAATCTTGAGTTATTGTTAAAATTAATAAACAGATGATGTAACTAATTCTTGATCAACAGATGTGTGATTCAAAATCGGGTTAAGTACAGTTGTTTCTCAGCTCTACAGCTTCTTTAAGCACAGCACACCTACAACAACAAGGACTACACGCACACATTGTAACAGTATTGTATTTTTGAATTAATTACTGTATATTTTTGTCATGCAGCAAAAAAAGAGATTTGTTTATTTTATTCAAGGAGCATTTTTATTTCAGTAACCTCTGTTAATAAAGGTGCCTGTGTGACATTTGACATGTGGCGTAAACTTATAACTGACTGTTTGATTTTTAAAGGGTTTGCCAATAGAAAAAAATGAATCTAATATGCTATAATGCTTTCGGGAAAACCCCAATTACGTCACAAAAAAATATCGATATATATTGAGTATCGCCATTCAGGCGCCGACAGTCAGAGATATGACTGTTAGTCCATGTCGCCCAGCCCTAGCACTCCTCATATAGCAAAATGAAGCACAATAATAAAAACAAACAAGAACAAAGAAAACGCAAATGAAAATACAAATCATTGTTCAATGATGAACAATTAACTATGTAGACTGTGCTGAGATGCTGGGACTAATTGCACATGAATACTAAGAAGCAAGAAAGAAGAAACCGTGGTTGTTGTGATTTGTGTTAATGAAATACTTTTCTATTTTTGGTCTGTTTTGCTGTTTTTATTGATACAGCACCATTCAGCCAGCCTTTGGCAAGCAATATGTAAGATATTAACACTGAGTCAGATTAGTCTCTGTACTGTGAACAGGTCATTTAAGGTGTCAGTGTTAAGTAACACTCCTGCAACTCTGCTCTGCAACTTGAATTCTAAACAACTTTATGATTTCACTTTGGCCTGTACTGTAGCTTCAAACAGTAAGGTTAAGGATGTCCACTCCCACTGCTTTTAGCATCTAGTAGCCATTTTATTTCAGAGTCTGTATCCCTTGTTCGTGTTCGACTTAACAGTTGTTAAGCTTGTCATACCTATCCCTCTTGTCCATCTCTCTTTGTGCCATAACTTAGTCTCAGTCATAGTCATGGCACACAGACAGATTAAAAAAGTCTCAGTGAAAGATATTAAACACGCTTTGCCTAATTGATGACAGTCTCATGGAGACTTCCTTGCTCCCTGTGGCCACTCGGCTCATTTCATTTCCATCGCTCACTCCACCATCCACTTTTCTGTTTTTCATCCATATGGACACATTTCTGCTTAACCCAACCTTGCTTTCTGTATACATGCTGTGTCATCAATTTATGCTATTCCCAGCATAGGCACCTCAGTCCCAGTTCTCCCAGTCAACCTTTAACATCTTCAGATAATCATCAGGTTATCATCAAGTTATTTGGTGGTTGATATGTTTCATTCATACATAGAATCAGAACACACTGTGAATATGTGCTAAGTAAATATCATATCTTAGAAGGGGATTGCTCCGCCGCAGAGCTGCAGCTGCTTCTCTTTGGTGAGGCTGTAAACAAGGTAACAGATGTGAATCACTCTTTGCCTGCCCGCAGCTTTGATGACTTAAGTGCCCAGTCCTGACAGCTGAGTTAAGGCGATCATGACCAAAAAGGAAATCTTTGATCAAAAAATTTGAACATTAATAACATTAATGTGCAGTAATTCTCTCAAAGTAAATAATGACTGGATAGAGTTTTATGTTTTGGGTGCACTGCAGTTGTTGTCTACCATTGATCAATCAAGATCAGGTAAAAGAAAACTGTCCTTGATATGCCTGATTAGTCTCAGTGTAAGTACCTTTTTTCAACAGGATTTGTAACACTGCAAAGTGATCAGAGACCACATACTGTGCATGGCATGTCCCTGTCTGAGAGGAACCTTGTTTTACATTTCCCACTGCTTTTCACTTAAGTGCCCCCCTTGTTCCATGATGCATGAAGCAACTTTTTTTCTCCCTTTCAGTCTGGATTGGCACCCACACCTGTGTGTGTGTATGTGCGTGCGTATGCGCGTGCATGTGCGCACACAATACAGCCCACAGTCTTCGATTTTTCTTTAAGATAGGTTTAATGAAGTCCTGGGCACAGGCAAAAGGCAGCAAGAAGATAGACAGGGCTGTCTGGTGTTGTAATCCTGTCAAAGAAAACAAGTTTCTTTTTTTGTTTTTTTTATCAAAGTGGATTTACCATATCTGGACTGTGGTGAAGACAATACAAGAAAATACTTCATAGCAGCCCTCATAGTTTAGTTTTCATCAAAAGATAAAACATTGAGAAATATAACAATAGGTATTGCTATATTTTGCAGCATGCACATTCTCAGGAGCACACCTAGAAATGAAAATAAAAATCACTTTGACGTTACCTTGTTTTAGTGCCTCTAAAATCCCGAAGCCAACCTTGGAACCTAACACTGACATGGGATCTGTTTGATGCCACCTGCTGCATACCTGCTCATGCAAACCGGTGTGTAGTATTAGAGTCTTTCTTTCAACACATCATCATCACTTTCCAACCTCGGTCCCACCAGGGGCCCAGCAGCAGCTGTAGAGCATAAGTTCCCACATCAGAGACTCCTCTGGAGAACTGACAGTCAGCAGCATCGTGCCATGGGGTGAGGAGGTGGCAGAGCATGAAAGGATGCATTAGATGGTATGCAGATCAACAGGCAAGCTGAATAAGGTTCGACTTTACATTGCCACTAAGCTGTAAGCAGCTGAGAGGAGATGGAGACAGTGGGTGTATGAGAGGGGAGAGGGAGAAGGGCCAGGGGCCGGAAAATGAAGATGTCAAAAGGCATTAAGCTCAGGAATATCCTTGTTAACATCCTCACCTTTGGAAAGCAGTTAGTCCTTTTACTTGTAGCAGTCAAGGTGAATGTTTATTTTGTGTTTGACTGATTATCAATTGTTTTGTGCATCATCTACCATGTAAGGTGTGTTTGCAAAAATGGATTGAACACATATAAGAGCAGCATTTTGAGAGCAAGTTGGAGCATTTGACAGTTGTTCTCAACAGTAACTTAGGAGTGAATGTGCCAGAGAAGTGATTATTGATCTTATCGACCTGACACCGCTGAATTTATGGCTCATACCTGCTGTTGTTTTCTCTCTGATGTCTAGAGCTGCACATCACCACTGGTGCCGGTTCTGCAGTGTTTTGCTTTGCCAGTGACAGAATGTAGCAGAACTCTGCTGCCTGTTGGGTGAGATGTGAGCGTGTTGATATGCAAGTAACGCATAAATTTGAGCTCCAGTGATAACAGAGCGGAGCCACATTGTGACAACATTAGGGCGATATGACAGCATAATCAATCACGGCAGAGAGCTGCAGCGGACACTGAGATGATGCATTGTTAGAACTTTTTAAATCAACTAATGAGACACATTTCATCTGTATGTCTGTTAACACTGTATCACTCAACTGAGGAAACTATAACATCCACTCATCAGATTAACGTTGACTAGATTAACCTTTGTATTTCCATACTGCATCAATTGTGGTTAGAACTGGAAACTGATAGATTGTTGTCCGTTTGTCACGAGTAATCTGTGATACTTTTATCACTGACTCGTTCAGCTATCTCCAAATCCCTCCTCTGTCTTTCAAATGCCAGTTGGTTTGTATTCCCTGCATATTTTGTCGTTTTTGTTTCCAAGGCAATAAAGGGGGAGGTTTGATAGCGAGGACCCAATGGCTGACATTTGATTGACAGTGCAGTGTTCCAGGAGAGAGGCAGAGAAATTACGTGAATATTGAACATAAGGACTAATCCTGTTCCTTGTGTACTTCTGAACACCGTCAGCCGTGGATAGAGCAGGAGAAAAAGTGTTTAAACATTATGTTGGACGTTTGAGTTAATTGAAGCACATTGTTGAGAATCCATCAACAAGGCTGACAGACTGTTGAGAGCAAGTTTGATTCTGTGTGAATACTGGGTATATTGAATATATGTGCACAGTTGCTTCTTCCAGAATTAACTCAGTAGCTGTATCCTCTCCGCAGGGTGAGAATGAAACACTGCATTTCTTGTTAATGTCAAACCACCAAATGTGTGTGTATATTTTACATTAATATAGAAACAAAGATAGAAGGTGTTTGATTGTTAACATTGATTACCGAAGAAACATTCACTCCATTAGCGTAGTTCACTTGTCTGGCTTAGGCCCAATTGCAACCTTTGGGCTGTACATTCTGTGCAGATGTTTTAACAAGAGAAAAAAGCAGTTCACTCAATATACTCCACTACACTGAGCTGCAGCACCTTAAATAAGATGTAAGGGCACCTCAGTCAGCCGTCTACCTTCTCAGGCATTGCTCTGTGTCTCATTTCCCAGTGTATTGATGTCTTTAAGTGAGCTTCACAAGTGCCTGGAAGGACTGGATGCTATATACTGTAGATTGCTCTCAGTTGGTTGGAGCACAGTTGACTGGTGTAGCTTAACAGTTGACCCATGTTTGCTATTTCAAATCATACTGGAATGAAAGATTTTTGAAGGACAGTGTAGTATCAGTACATTTGGTTTATCTATTTTCAGGCTGCACAGTCAATCACAGTGTATTTGAAATCTCAGTAGGGCCAAAGTGCAGGAGCTGCAATGGTTTTATTTGTGTAAAGGTAAAATGTGTCAGAACATTATTGTTTTTAGGTAGCGCCGAAAGTGTTGTATTGCTACAGAAACGCCCAGCCCAACAAATCACATCCTTAACCTCTCAAGATATAGTTTGGACCCAATGATTCCAACTGATGTTAGAATATAATATATTATATTGCAGTTATGATATTGCGCCTCATTTTGAAAATACACAAGTCAAAAGTCCCAGCCTCTTTCCTCAGACTCCTCTCTGAAGCCTCTACCTTCCCACAGACGTAGATGAAGACACTCAATGCGCATTGAAGGACCATTTCACCCAGTATAACAAAAAGTGTTTCTGAACATGATTACCAACCATAATTTTAAGGCTCACATGATCAGACAGGGATAAAATGTGATTCAAAAATCATTGAGTGGCATTTTGTGGACGGAAATGCTTTGTTCATCAGAGAGATCTGAAGAGAATGGCCAGACTGATTGGCGCCACTGTTTACAACTGTGGTGAGCAGAAAAGCATTTCAGAATGACCAACATGTCAAACCTTCAGGCTAAAGACCACACTGGGTTCCTCTGCTGTCAGTCATGATCAGAAATCTGAGGCTGCAGTGGGCACAGGCTCGTCAAAACTGGACAAGTTAAGATTGGTTAAAATTCAAGCTGCCTTTGTTGCCGCTGATGCACGCATATGGTAGCACCACAAATTGACATAAACAGCATGAATCTATGGATCCCATCTGCCTTGTGTCAACAGTCCAGGCTGAAGCTGGTGGTAATGTTGGGGGGAATGTTGTCTCAGTATTGTTACTGACCATGTGCAGCCCTTTATAGCCACAATTTACCATCTCCTAATGGCTCCTTCCAGCCTGATAATGGACCATGCCACAGAGAAAAAAGCGATCTCAAACCAGTGTTATTGGCATGACAGTAAGTTCAATGTACTTCAGTGGTCTCTTGAGCCACCAGATCTGAATCCAAATTAACACCTTTGGGATATGATGGAACGTGAGTGTGCATCTGACTAAATCCTCAACATGCAGCAGAATCTCAAAGGAAGATGTCCAACATCACAGTCGACACTATTTTTGGAGCAAATATTACTGTGGTGTTCCGAGTAAACTTATTTTTGTTTATATGGGAATTTACCTATTGCAGGCAATGATCTTTCAGGCATTATTGTTAAATCAATGCTTGTGAGTTGAGGGCAAGGACGATCAATTGACACAAGAAAAGTCTCGAATAATACAGAGTACACTTGAAGATGTGTGGCCACAGTTGGCTTTGGCTTGGCCTCGTATATGAAAGTGCTATTTCAAACAGGAAAAAAAAGAATAAAGAAACAGAAATATTTGTTTCCAGTTCAAGGTGGTTCAGTATAAAGGGAAGTTACTTACTCAAAGTCAAAGGAGAATCAATGCTGTTGCTCTGCAAGGACGATATACGGAGAAGTGCATTGATAAGTGTAGGGAGTTAGTTGAACAATGAACAGATTGTGTGATGTTGGATCCCTCTTAAAAGCTGTTCTGGACTTCTGCCAGATTTTCCTTCGCCTTAAAATCAGCAAGCTTTCATCTTCCTCTTGACTTCATATACTAAATCTGATCAAATAATGACTGTGTAGACCTGTAAGTAAAGAAATCTGTTTAAATCGGGAACCATGTTGAGGCATGTTGTGACTTACTGTAAGCATGTACATGCTCCACAAAAGCTGTGATAGAATTAGGCTTTCCAACATGAAGACAGATTAATTCTCTAACCTCAGTGGCTTATCCTTTTATAGTGTGTAAACGTATTTTTATTTATAACCCATCAATTTATTGTAATTTTTTTTTTGTTTTTTTTTTTTTTAGTCGATTCATTACTTTTTCGTAATAATTTACCAGAGGTACAGATGTTAGGTTAAATCAAACAAGGATGGAGGAATATACTCGGACATACTGCCACCTGGTCAAATCGCTCTTTCTGGGCTGGATTCTAAATGTCTATGTTCATGAGCACGCAAAGACAATCTGGAAGAGGTAGAATCTCAAGAAAACATTATTATTTTCTCATCCCAACTGGCTGAGGAACAACAGTGATTACAGAAGAGGCCAGAAAAGAAATGCACAGATAGAGAAGCAGGGGGAGTGCTCTGGAGAGTGTAGGCAGCTGGACTGCAGTAATTAGTCAGTGCAGCTCTTTGCGGTTAAGGGGCAATTGACCACTGGCCTTGCTTGCTTAGAAGAATGGCAGAGGTTCTTCCCTCTCTCAAATATGACTGTGATTAACATCAGCAATTACCTGCAGAAATTGCACACCCCTTTCTTCTTTTAGACAGTGGGACATGAATTGCCTCTAAGGTGTGGATAGCCTCAAGCATGTTACTGACATTATCTATTCATACGCTTAAGTAATGTGGATAACAACTTAAGGACTTAAAATGTGTTTGTAAGTCTGTCATCTTCCCCGTTGCTGTTATTTCTGCCAGGAAATGGTTATTTAGATTGGTGAAACACTGACAAGATTGTTGCTCTGTTTACTACATTTTATTAAACAATCTACTCTTTAAAATGAACACACACAGCAAAGCAGTGAGGTGGATTTAAACAGAGCCTAACCCTTCTGTCATTGAGACACAAGAGAGTTGTAAGTCGACCTGAAAGCCTGTTTTCCACAAATCCAAAACTTGTGTGTGTGTTATCAGTTTATTTTTCAAGTAATACTCTCTAAAGTAAACATTTTATCAGTGCAGAGATTCTACCGAACGTTTGTGAAGCGCTCTGATCCCTACATTTACGTCTTCTGTCATTTATGGTTGAGCTAATGAGCTAACCCTTGACACCCTGTGTGAATATGTTGATGTTTACCTCCTCAGAATTGGAAAAGGTGGGGGAGACGAGTGTAATATGCACATTAATGAGCATGTCACGCGGACAGCAACTAATTACAATGACGCATTTGGGGCCTCATTTGGTGATGGTGTCAGCAGTAACAGCCTTCGGCCATTTGAGTGCCCATGTTAGTCTAAATTACCATAGAGGTCCTCGGAAAGTTCTTCTTGTCTGAAAGTATATGTGTCTCTGTCAGAGAATAAAAACAGGAAAGCTTTGCCTTTCCTTTTTTACCCTTTCTTTGTGCTGGAGAAAGTTACATGAACATGTCCCTTTTGTGGAGAGATATAAATGCTTTTATCAGCTCATGTCAGGGCTAACCTGAGATTTGTGAGATCAAACCAGTGTACTGGATCTTGTGTGAATGACATTGTTACCCATGGATTTGTTGATCCCTTAGTGGTCTGCCAGGCAGTATGCTTGCTGATTACAAGGACCTCTCTGTCTTTATTCATAGCAAAAAAGTAGAAAAAGATTTGAGGCAGCCATATCACAGCAGGCCACATTTATATGACCTATTAAAAATGTATGCAGTGCACTCTGCACCACGGTGCTTTCGTAAGGTAGAAAAAAGTCTTGCTGTACTCAATAGATGCTTTATTCATCAATAGCTCTTTAATGTATTAACATCCTGTAATTGTCGGTTGCTAATTGGTGCATCTTTGCACAGAGGATTCACAGGAATGGATTCAGGAAGATACTGGACATGATGTTCAGGAAATAATGGATTTTTCATTACATGTGACTGGAAGCTGACTTCCTGCTCGGGGCTGTTTTTGGTCTGAGCCCCTCTTAAGAGATAGTTCCTGCTCAAGGCATATTTGCTGCCCTCTATAGTCAATACATGTAGTATAGGAAGGGAACTATATAATTGATACAATTTCTGCTTCCACCAGTTACCATCTCGTCAGTGCCTGACTCTGCCGAACTCCTGGCTTATCCAAAAAATGGGTGAGTGTGCAGCTAAGAGTGCAAACTGGTTTATGGCACCCACCTGTCTGTCACTCAAAACAGCATGTCCTAAATTATACAGAACTTGATTGAATTTTGATTTTGGGTGAGTTGCATTAAAATGCACTACCCATCCAGTTGTCATGAAGGAAGAATATAACGGTTTTGTGCCAAGCTGTAAACTATGTTTATTTTAGTGAGTACCAACTCACTTTTGGAGCCAGCCTTAAAGGTAGGGTTGAAGATCCTGGAAAAACAGTTGGAGTCTGCCACATTTTGAAAATACACATTCAAAAGTCTAAGCCCCCTTCCTCAGACTTCTTCCCGAAGCCACGCCTCCAGAATGCAGGAGCACGCACCACTTGTTGGGTTCACAACAAGGTGAAGCCACGAAGGAACCCCCCTCACCCAATGTGAACGACACTTTCCGCGATACTGTTGCATGTCACTGTGCAGCATCGCTAACTTTCCGACAGCTTGTTCTCATGGCTCCTTCACGTGAAAGAAAATGCCTAACATCATAATAAACCATCCAGCATCCAGCACAGAGGTACATTGCCACCTACAGGACTTCAGTGTGGTACACTGGATTACTGGCGTTGTCTTTTCCATGGTCGTAAATCCTTGAAGACTCTGATAATGCACGCGATTAGTGCACGAAGAGCGGTACGTGCAGTGGAAGGAGGGAGGGACAGAGATTGCAGCTTGATTTTCATTTTGTGAAAAAGCATTCAATTAATTGCCACATCACCTCCAAAGCAATCAAAACTAAAATCCTAAAGTTTTTCTTTTTCTTTCTTTTTTATAACTTAATTAACTTATCAATAGGCTTGGGGTATGATACTTCACACTATACTGTGCTGTTTGCAAAAAAGTGCTGAAACCTCAGTGGGTAACTTTGAGCAAATGGTGGAGATGTGATTTGAATGAGCTCCTTTGGGAATGACAGGCTGGCAGAGATTGAGAGACAAGTGTAGTCTACTGAGATCAGGAAATCTGAAAGGAGATGTGGTGGTAATTATTAGGTGTTAAAAAAAGATATGTGTGATATATGTGTCATAAATGTGTCTGGAGGCATTGATACCTACTACTATTCTTCTATGATTCACACCCAACTTCTACCTTGTTCAACCCGGTTTGATGTAGCTGTAGCTTAAATATTCAGGTTAGTTTGGATCAGTGAATCGTCACACCACTTAAACAAGTTGCCTAAGTAATTCAGATCATTTTTCACAGGTCATCCGACTCTGGCAAGTTAATTATTAATATATGAAAACTTCACTTAAAGGTTTCTAAAGAACAAGATCCTCATTGCAGCTGTAACATTAGTCATAAGTATTATGGGCAATTTAGCTGACAAACATGCTCCCTGAAAGAGCAAGGCCAGGAATGATTAAGCTCCGTAGCTGGATAATGAATTAAAATCCTTAATGGCAGAGCAAGATAGCATGCCAAGATGCCAAATGAATCCCTTGCAAGTAAAATTGCTATTCTGACACATACTACAAACTGTGGGACACTGTCGCCAGAACAGCAAAGTACAGTTTTAGAATTGGTCTCTTGACTGTATCATATAGAACAATAACACACTTGAACTTGAGTCAGAAATTCACACAATACAGTATTAGAGAAAGCGATAATCGTGACTATATTAAATCTTAAAATAAACAAGGTTTGATACACACTTAGTAAGCAGACCATATGTAATAGGCTTTGATTTACAATCAAACTACAAAGTATTGCAAATGAATTACACAGAAATGCATTTAGAGTGCATTAACATCTTACACTGATGTTTGTGCTCTCAGCCTGGCTGTCTCATTACCCTTATGCCTTTGGCTTTTTCAATGAATTTCCCATCTTATTTACACTATTACATAATAACAGACTATCAAGCCTTTGCATGGAGTCGATTTCGCAGACAAATTACAAATATCTGTTTTGTTAAGTTTTTATTAAGTCACCTCATCATCATGTTAGACTCAGTTGTGCAGTAACTTGTGAGATAGACACACAGATTTATTCTTCAAGGCGAATTCTGTTTCTTACTTTCTCCTCACAAACCTAGAGGAAATGTATACCAACTGTGACAGTCTGAAATAGATAAGGTGGTAAATGACAATCTTCATCGTCATTACAAGTGAGCAAAGGAGGATTGCCACAAATGAAATCATGAATCAGATTATTTTAGTAGGTCTTTTTATCTCTCCTGACAGAGCTTTCATTCACCTAAATGACTATTTGCAAAAAAAATGAAAAATGTGTCACCTTAAATTCAGAGTTCTTTTGTCACAGAGAATTAAATGAGAAACAAGATGGTCGTGGCCTTTATCTCTTTGTTACTCGAGGCTACAGTATGCAATTTCTTTTTTTTTTTTTTTACCTTTTTTTCCAAAATAAATTTCATTGGGAAGAGGTGCTGTCAAAGGCTTCTGTAACCCAGACTCATTTAGATATTCCCCTCTCAGGTTTTTGAGTGAGCCTCGCCCTTCAAATCAATCAGAGAGGGCCACAGTCAGGGGCAGGAGCTTGTGCCTCTCAGTCAATACATCAACATGCTCCAGGTGTCTTACTCCTTTTGAAATCAAGCTTGAAGCTGAAGTGCTACAAGATGTCACTATGGCTGAATTAAAGGCTAAGTGTGTCATGTGCATATTGGGGCTGTACATAGGAGATTTTGATGCTCTCTCTCTCTTTTTTTTTTTTTTTTAATTTGCTGCTACTGGCATTGGTTAATTCTGCATCTGTGAGTGTAAGCCCCTCCATTTCTATCGAGTAGTTATTTAGTCATTAAGGCATGTTTCCTCTGTTGTTATTTTTTGCTGTTAGTATATAATTATTCAAGTGAAATCGGTTTAAATTAAATCAATAAATGAAATCAAACATATAAATAGGGGGAATCAATGTGTTTCCTCCCCGTGATGATGCTGAAAACTGGAGCAAAGCCCCACTGGCTTTCGGTCATGCTCACTATTGATTGTGTGGGCCCACAATTTACTTTTGTCCCAAAGCAAGCTTTTCACCCCATTACGCTCTGCTCATGGCTCTTTGGCTAGAACCAGTCTTGGTTTCCATCATCATTAACACCTGCTTGGTCATTAAATTGAGCAGCCAGATAAAGGGACAGAGATTATAGATTCCATCATTGCTCTTTGCATTGCCCTAACTAATGATTTGTGTAAAGGTCTAATGGTTAGAGTGGCAAAAGGCCAATCAGTCCCAAAAAGACACAAGCCACAACACAGGAACAAGTGTCAGTGTGCTGCATTGTTTTTTTTTTACTTTCACCTTTGACAGTCATTACAAAACCAGAGCCCCTTACTGATCAATGGGGCCTGAATCTGCCCATGCAGTTCATTCTTAAAATGAATGAGCTCTAAGTCAGTAATACAGGATGTGTTTACTCACCTGAAGCACATCAGTGTTTCCTGAATAATGACACAATACATTTAAACGGCACTTTACCTGTAAGACATGAAGGTACCCCTGGGCAGGCTCTCTGTGTGCACTGCCTTGCACAGATGATTCAGCTAAAGTGAATGTTGTGATAGCTACTGCTTTTCATGCTTATATGGTGGGTGTTTTAAAGTAAACAATGCAAAGAATGCATTAAACTGGATTAAATGTGAAATATACTAGAGATTTGGAGCAGTATACAGTACTATGGTGCATATAGTACCCTGCACACATGGATTTCTCTGATGGATTCAAAGGTAGCTAAGACTTAGAGTCTTATATAGTCTTAATCAGTGCATTCCTCTCAGAAAAGGAGTGCTTCCAAAATGGCACAAAAAGTAGAGCACTGACACATCAGGAAATAAATTAGGGTCCTTGTCTAGATGGACTTAGCCCCATGTATCACTCAGCAGTAGGATAAGACACGGAGTAGCTTGAGAAGATCTGGAAGAAAAGGTCAAGCTTAAGAGATTACCATTTCTCACAGCTAAATCCCCCTGCTAAATAAGTGAAACCTCTTGTCAACATAAACCAAATCAAATGAAAACATTTGTGTTTTCAAGAAGACAAAGGAGGAGGTGAGACATGACTGGGACTGGGAATTTATATTTTTCATTCATCTATTTACTTCATGTACGACTACAGTTAGTAAATACTGTCAAGATGCACACACACACACTCCCAGAATCCAAACAGAGAAAGGGTCACAGGACCATTGGATTATAGATATTTAAGATTGTAGGAGGGTTGTTGAACTGTGTAGATTAGTTGAACTGTAAATGTTTCAACTGCTGTCCTCTATGTCTGTGTATTGATTTTCAGGTTTGATTGAACAGATGCTCATGTTAATGTCTGCTTATTCTTTACTGAAGAATTTGTACTTATAAATAGAAAACAGACGAGAGGAAAAAAAAACACAGCATGGCAGGATCTGTCTACAGTTAGCAGCAGCTAGTGATCGATTTAAGAGGTACCTTGACTTTTGGTGCAGTGAAGATTCAATCCCCTATTGATCCTCAAAGTGTCAAGTTCTTGTTAAGGCAGCCAACACCACTTCCTGATGCAATGTCTTGGCAGAGCAAAGAATACGTCTGAGCAAAACAGAGAGAGGAGGGAGAAAGTGAAAAGGGAGACTGAAGTTACTGTATGAGCATATGTGTGTGGGTGTGGGGAAGGGAAGAGGAAAATAATGGCACTAACACACCAAACAAACGAAATTCAAACAAAGGTATTGATTGTATTAGAGTCTTACAGGCTGTTCACACATTTGGACTCAAAAGCTGGGGCAGTGATAAGCAGCTATTTCTCTTGAATGGGATCTGGCACTGTGGCCCAGCACTGCCTGCTGAACTACAGAGATTGAAATGGCGCCTACCAGCAGCACAGGGGAAACCTGAGAGAGGCTCAACTTCATGCAAATGTCCTTTGGCACACTGTGAGCAACAACAAGGCGAGGGCCAATCAAGCTAAATTTAACTCCCACAAAAATGGGGGCTTACTCCATTTCAATAGTGGAGTGGAGATTACTTCCAGTGTAGCTACAGATCCACAGTGTCAATCAGTTGCTCCAGTTCATACATCATTGTTGTATTGAAACTCTTTCAGAAATGAAAGGTCAACGATGACAGAGGACGAAGATGTTCTGTAGCCAGGAAACAAACAGTAGAACAGGAAATGAATAGTTTTCTCGTATGTAGTGTGGCAACCATGTCAGATAATAGCCACGAAGTGTAGATTGTTGTGCTCAATACAACACAGGTTGAGCTCCAGCTAGCTACTACTTTGTATCTGCGAGCACAACATTAGGGAGGAGATAGGATGTTATTAGGTTATTATGTTGGATGACCTTCTCCTTAATCATAGAGGTGGTAGATCAGGGGGCACTCCTGCGTTTCATTTGGAACAGTCAGATGTTGTTTTGAAAAGCACTGGCGATGAATGGTCTGACATTGAAGGTATAACAAGTTGCATTCAAAAGGAAACAAATGAAAGGGACAAGTAAAGATGACAGCCCAACAGATTCTTTCTTGACAGCTGACTGGGAATGAGCAGGGTAGGACACACACAGAAAAGATAACCCTGGCTGCTGATATTGTCCAGCAAATCATAACCTGTCACTTGATGCAGTCTGTGTTTTAATATTTCTGTCTTTCCTCGTTATGCACCCAATCACCTTAAGGTCAACACACTTATTTGGCCTCCATCTCTTGCCATAGTGAGTGATTGAGGCCACTCACTCCACCTTCACTTTCCTCTCTAATTCTGTTGAGCTTTATGCCAGCGCAGTTGATTAGTCGACCAGTGACTGGTAGCTCTTCTCCAGGGTCATGCTTGGATCTCCAGCAATATTAATACTAACAATGATGTATTTGTTTTCACCTCAGAGTTGTCAATCTCTTGCAGCTCTCTTGCAAATATAGCTTGAAGGATTTATGGTAACTTTATTGTACAGTACTGTATATTACTATACACATATGAGCACACAGCACCCAGTAATCTCTAATTCAAGGTAAATCCAAGAAACTGATTAAATGTATTCTCTCAGGCAATAAGTAAACAGACATTGGGGGTGGGCAGCGTGGGTGGTACTCCTCTGACACCTGTGGATATACACCACTATATGTTATTGGCAGGTAGCCCAGGTGTTCTAGCAGGTAACTGGCAGCTACAATAACTGATTATGTCAATGTGCTGGTGGTAACTGCAAGTTGTTGTTAATGCTCTTCAACTGGAGCTGGATTTTTGAAGTATGTGGCGAAAGCAGAAAATATGAGCAGTGTCAGCAGTTCAAGCTATGAAAAAAAAATCATAATTAATACTGGGGTGACATGATTGATGACCAAAGATCATCAGATTATCATATTAGCTCAAAGCATTCCATGTTGCTTGTGGTGATATGCCAATTGTTTTTCACCTTGGACGAAGAAATTGAAAACCTGAAATCTTGCTTGTCGAACAACGATAATGCTCCAGTTTCTGAAGGATGTTGGATGTATTTAACACACATGAACAAACAGATGTATTGTGTAGCTAGTCGACAGATGTGCGGCCTTGAGTCACGCAGGCAGCAGCCATCAATAGTGGTGTGGACTGAGAGAGTAGCAAAGAAATACCTGTTTGGATGGAAGACAGGGGAATCAATTAAAAGGATGCAGATAAAGTCTGACATTCCTGCTAACACCAAAGAGATTTTATCTGTGAGATGAGTGCTTGAGCTGGGCCAGTTTGATTGGGGTGTCCTCTCTGACAGCTGTGGCTGCAGAGAGATGCAAGGTTGTACTGGCTTGTTCCAGAAGCATCGTGTATGGCATGTGTGCTATTGGTTACCCTCTCAAAAATGTGTATTTTGTATAATTACATGCATGTTTTATACAGATAATACATTATATTGATATTGATTTTAATCTATGATAATGGCACAGGCACACATGTAAGTTGTCACACTGAAATTGATGATAGGTATTTTGGCAAACTCAACTTTGTGTTAGAAACTATCATTTATTCTTGGTAGAAGACTATTATACAAAGAGCTAGGGGACAAATTGGGGTGTCACTTACTGTAGAGACAGATTTTTTTGAGAAATAACATAATCCTAATTGTCCAGAAACCAGTATCCCATCTGCATCATTGTCACCCATGAAATTAAATTTTCACAAGACTAGCTCTGAGTTGATAGAAAATGCTTCAGGTACCAAAGAAAGAAAAAGAACATTTAAGATTCAATTTCTTTTTACAATGGCCAGTAATTTTGGGGGGACATTTCGATGTTTAAGTGATATTATTCTTTTTAAATGTTTTTTTTTAAGTGCTCTAGTTGTCAACTTAAACCTGCATTGTCTGCAAAGGTAGTTAACTGGATGTGGATTGGATTGCCTTTCTAACCACACCCTTAATGTGAAGATGAGAGGCAATGGAGCGCTGGATGAAACTAATGTACTGTATGTGTTTTGCTATGCAAATTCAGAGATAACAAGAACTGAGCCCTTCAGATGCCGACTGTTTGGTAAACACGTCGCCTGCCTTGTATTTCCAGCAGAAACTCAATAAACAGTTTCTGCTTTTTAATGTTGACCTTTTGATGATGTGTTATGAGGACCTGCCCGTGTCCATATACAAATGATTTGAAATAGAAGATGGATGGATGGATGCATGGATGGACAGATAGATAGACAGACAGATAGATAGATAGATAGATAGATAGATAGATAGATGGATAGATGGATAGATGGATGTACTTTATTAAATTCAGATGTGGTCAACTGCTCTCATAGAACCAGTCACATAAATAGTTAGAGTTCATGCTACTTTCCTCTTTGGCTCTACACAGACCAGGCACACATTAAAACCAGTAACTGGTTGTGAGACTGTGGCTGTATTCTGTGTATGGTCGGCTTGACCGGAGGATTTGTTGTATTTTTTCCATTTTGCAGGTGTAAGGCCAGGAACATACTGGCAGCATGGTGCGTGTGTTGCCAGTGTGGAACAACTTGGTTTTCATTTCGGTGCACATTTTAACAGGTTAGAGTGGACACACTGGCTGTGTGTCACACACTGATCACACACTGTGTGGCATGATGTAGATATGAAGCGTCTCGTCTGTTGTTTGCACTTGATGGATGATGTCCATTGCAAAAACAGACATATAAAGACATGTTGACATTATAGCGGAAAAATTACTTCCCACTATGGTTGCCTATGTCTGTGAAGCTGAATATGTCACTGGCATAAAGAATATATACTTCTCAAGCATTTTTCTAGTCACATTTTCTCTCAAAAACAAATCAGAAATCAATTTTAAAATGCAAATGACATCCAACATTGGAGTAGCCTGCTAGAAAAGAACGATGGAGCTGGAGTAGCAGCGATGCAGCAGACACGCAGCTGGTATGAACACACCTGTGCAAGCTGCAGTTCAGTGCACAACTGCTAGTGTAAGAACTGTACAGCTGTAAGTAACAGGCCTTGCATTGCAGACACTTTGGGGAAACGTACACGCAACACCACCCTTGTTGTTCTATTTTAATCCCTTCAGTCCGTGGTCATGGGATCATAACATATTGTCTCACACACATTTGTATCCATCATATTAGTTGAACAGTGAATTCAAATAGTGTTAATTCATTAAACCTATCATCTTGTACTTCAAATTGGACAGAACAACAATGATAGATAATGTGTGTTACCAAAAAGGTTATCTAATACACACAAAATGAGGCTGAGTTTACAGTAAGTTAACCATTCACTTGTGTTATACTTGTTTACGTCAGCAGGAATTAATCGTTTCTAGTGAGCTGGATAGCTCTCTAAACCCTCACATCTTCCAGCAGTGAAACAACCTGATGTGGACTGGCTCATGAAAATTGAGACATCCAGCACAATGCGGTGCTATATTTCCATAAGTCTTTTTTCTCTCAATCTGCCTCCATGAAATCCTTTTTGATCGTGTGCAATCCCTCCTCAGTACCTGGCTGCTGACCATTTTCTACACACAAATGTCCATTTGGCATGAAGAATGCAGCAGACATGATTCTGTTTAACATTTCCAAGCCGGACAAATTGGGCTAAGATACCAGCTGTTAAGCATGGGAAGGCTAATCAGTTTAGCAGAATGCTTAGGATTATGTAGTCAAAGAAGAGTTGTTGTTCTAAACACAATATACTGCAGAGGACAGCACATCTGCTGTTGGTTTCGTTATCGGAGCTATTTCTTCGTGTTCATTCTGGAAGCTCGTCTTAGCCTTGTTATTTGCTTGCTGCTGTTTACCACAGGCCTGTTGTGAAGTGAGTGTCCAATTAACAGTGGATTTGGTGGCATGCGCTATCACATCAGGTTTCCCAGAGTCTCACATCATGTCTGTGCCTGTGTGGCAGGGTGTGAGGGCTTTAGGCCAGCAGTTTTAAATCACTTCCCTCAGCTAAATGTACTGCATAAAACATTGCATACTTGCATGTGATTAAAAGGAAAGAGACACAGGCACAGTCTGAGACAGGGTTTGTAAAACCAAAGTCATGTGTTCTGAATATAGTATGATTAAAAACATCACAAAATAATAAGGACGGCGATAAAAACACATGTGATTTTCATTCAACATTAAGATGTGTTGATAACGCATCACAGGGTAGAGATACAATTTAAAGCATTAGTTCTCTGAGAATCTCATTCATATCCAAAATTGGTGCTATAATTATACCACATAAACCTGGGACTTGTGCCCTACCTACTATTAGCTTCTCTTTAGAGTTTCAGCTCAGAGGCTATGTCACTGTTTAACAGAGCAGGAAGGAGTGAAGAAGCCTGTTGTGAGGTGTCTGGTAGAGCATAGAACTAGAAAAAAAAATTAAAAACTGTTGTTCATAATGAGAAGTGCTTCACTTACAGCTTTTCACAGTGTATTTCATAAGCCTCGTGGTATAAGCGTGAGAGGATGGCCACCCTGGTGCCTTAGCCTCATAAAAAAAAGGTCCCAAGGTTGAGACACTGTAGGAGTCTGACACCTACTATTTCTATAAGCAATAATGCAACAAAGCTTTGTTTAAGGGAGTACTCATACAGTTTCAAACTGTGGTTACACAGCTCTCAACATGGGGCCAAAATCTTTTCCTGTGCCAGCTGTTTTTATTCTATTCCAAATGGGGGCTTTTGTTTATACAGTATATTGCCCATATTTTTTTGTTTTTTTACTTCCAAATGGTTATTTGATTTCTGTTTTTTATTTGTAGTATTAAAGTCATCTGGCATGTGGATTTACCTTTATCTTTTTTATCCATCTGTGCATGTTTGAAGTACTGATCACTGTTCCCTCCGTCTTTCATCTAAGCTGCTTGCATATAGATCTGCTTGCAGAGATTTACCTCTGACACAGAAGTTTCCATGATTTCTTTGTGACATTTCCATGACCTTTTGGACTAATAATCTGTTCCCACACTGTCTGTTTTATTCACTTTTCCTTTTGTTTGTAAAGAAAAGAAGTAAGAGAGCTGAATTTGCTTTTTGTCTATTCTGTTTTATTCTCTTTGAAGAGAGACAGATGAAAAGGAGGAATTGTGGGGGGTGGGGTGGTAGCTTTCATAAAGCTACTGCAGGCTATATGGATTGGAGGCTGGCAGCACATGACTATATGCACATATACCTGAGTTACACCATCTATTCGAATGTTAAAATATGCACCATGTTGTCATTTCCATCAGCGACTTTACTGCTGAGTTGAAAATAGAACCTCTCTCCATTTGTAATGTTAATAAATAGCATTGTGTGCAGCACTTTTATTTTGAATAGTAGCATATTGAAAATAGCAGGTATTTAATATGCAACTGTTGCCTCCTCCATCTCTGAGACATCAGATATGTTCATCTATGGCAGTTAAAGCAAACACAAAACAATATATTATAGCACTTACACTTCTGATTGTAATGGTCGCTTTAACTGCTCCATGTCCTAGTCACTGTAAAGGAAGAAATCTATTTTATTCATCAAATCAGTAATGCACTCTGTAATTCAAGTGCGTCACCATACTGTTTACTAATGCAATCCAGCAGTATAATATTTCGAGGGGGCTGCATATGTTTGGGAAATAAACAGTGCACAAACATGGCACAGTTTTGAGAAAATATTCCAAAATTACCTCAAATTCTAATGTGATTATAGTAAGCCTCAAATGTGCTAATGCTGCATAGCAGGACTAACCAGTAAGAGTGCATCCACAAGGAAATATATGACCAGTGCTGATGAGAGACTCGAACATATGTGTTCAAACATATTCAGACACAAGAACGTATTGTCTTTAGGGCTCCTTACTGTGCATGCAGTTTGATTGAGCTTTGGATCAATGCAGCGGGGCCTAAAAGCCTCCTCAGCCATGGTTGTGTCATCAGTTGAATTGAATACACAAACTTTGACTTGCCCTTTGTGTCTTGCTACATACTGCAAGCGTTGCCTGAGGTGTGGGCTGAGTAACACTGTTGCAGATGATGACTCCAGCCCTGTCTTAAGTCTGGCTGAGTTCAGACTATGAAACCCACCAAATGAAATGTGAAATAATTCATACCAGAGGATGTAAAGTCAGGTCATAAATCCAGTGGGGATATGGTGAGGTGCTACATAGGCTTAAGGAAACTTGGAAAATGAAAGAGTTTCCACTCACAGGAAACTCAGTAACCTGCAGGACTGAACTGACAGGGAGAAAAAAAAAACTACAGCACATAAAAGCAAATGGAAAAAATCCAGTTGTGGTGATACATGCAAAACACGATAGAGGAAATCAGAAGAACTACCTTCAAGCTTGAGAATGATACCTGTTCAACTTCTAAAAGCAGGACATCGGCAGTTTGAGGTATTTACGTAACAAGGACAAAAAGACAGTGAATAAGCATTGAAGTGAGTTGAGCCTTGTTGACAGTGTGGCCTTTTGTTCCTGGTGAGGACAGTTGCTAGATTGAACTGATCTGACTTTAGAGCCTAACCATTTATCTTGGTCAGTCATATCTGATCTGTGGCTGTCAAGTGGAGACGCAAGTAGAGGGCTCCTCTGAGAAATAAACTGCATTGAGAGCTAGCGAGGGGTCTGCTTTATCTCTGTGGATGGCAGCAGCTTTTTAACGAGTAACTATGTATACTACTCTCTTGCAGAATTAAATAATTAGTCACATAATAATTACTCCAGTTGGAATGCTGTTGATCCTGGAGCCAGATTTTCCACTGTGAGATGTTCACTTTACTTCACCTCTCTACAGACCCCTCTCCCTCCATGAGAAGATAAATAAGTAAGTCAAAAAAAGAAAAATATAAAGATTGGATTGGCACAGTTGCAGCTCAGCGCTGTCACTCCAATTTAGAAGGCTGTGAACTGATCCTTTTGGCCGTGTCTTCCACTACCTGGGCCATTTCTAAGCCATAGATGATAATCCTCAAGGGGACCTCATTAAGTCCTTGCTCCAATTAAGCCATGCTCATTTTGCCATGGCACAATTGCTCTGTACCACAGTGCACAAATCCTCCGACAGTGGATTAGTCTGATCAGCGGATGGGATGAAAATAGCAGCAGTGGGAGAGGTGAGCATTTCTTAGGGGTCAGCAGCCACCGCTCACATGTCTGCTGGTATGCATCGAACAATTTGATTTTGAGGAAACTATATCACATGTGAAATTATAGTAAATTTGTTGCTGCTGTAGCTTCGGCCTAGTTCAGTGGCTCAAATGTGGCTTAGCAAGTGGAATCACTGAGCAATGCAGTACTGCTGAACTTTGATTGGCATTAAGACTTTTGGGGTCTAAATTTTTCTTATCCTTTTTACATTTTCATAATCCAGTTGAAGTACGGATGAGAGTGGTGCGATAAGTCCTCCTCACATCATGACTCCCCACTATACCTTTCTTTCTCAAAAAGATGGTAAACGTGAGTTGTCATAATGACAGTGTTTAAATAGTCGACATTAGACAAGTTAAGAGACTGTAGTGATTTTTACTCATATAGAAAATGGAAGCTAAAGCTCTACTGGGGAAGTATCCTGATGTGACCGAGTGAAGGTCATGCACAGTGTGAAGTACTGGTTGAAAAAAGAAAAAAAAACACAGTGACACACACAAACACACCAGCTACATTTTAAAGGGTGCTCAGGGGTTTTACTGGTGTTCAACTGACCTTATTTTCAGTCTGGGAGCATGTGAATCCGAATTACAAGTGGCATTAGCAAGAGTGACATGCATTATGAAATATTACTTCCTGTTTCATCATGCATATTGAGTTTCCAAGTCATGCAGAACTCCACCAGTCAAAGGAATTGATTTCATTGATAAGCTTTCAACCCAGTAAACACATACTTTGAAATGAAAGCTCTTAAAAAAAGATCTGACCGCCAGATTTTTCTGCTGACAGCTGACGATGTGCTTTTTTTTTTTTTTTTTAATATTATTATTAACCCATCACTGTGTTTCCCTAAAACGGGACAGTCATTGATCTCTGCATCATTAGCTTCTTTGTACTCATTATATCATGCTTCATGTTGTCTTATTATGCCATCAGTTTTGGTTGAGCTGCCTTTAATGTTCAGCCAAAACAGACAAAATCCCTGGCATACAAATGTGCATGAAAATAACACTGTAGGAGCCATGTTGATTCACATTTACCTTTTATAGACCTTGATTGCACCTCGTAAGATATATATAGTGACAGGAACAAGTAAACCATTGCTTCACACACACACTGTGGTTTCTATTCAGTCAGTTTCGTGTTTAATTTTGGCTGCTTTACGGTTGACTGAACATGCTGCTCTCTCCCACTCCTCTGTCAACTCAGAGAACCGCAGCCACAGCAAGTATGGGTGACTGCAGACTAACCAAGCAGTACTAGTGATTCTTTAAAGAACGCTCTAATGAAAAATAACATTTCTAAACTTGTTAACACATCCATATAATTTTTTTTTATGACGCCAGTGATGGCGTGAGAAAAATAAGCATTCCGACCTTGGAACAACAATGGACCAGAAAACGGACTGCGTCAGCCGGGGTTTTGTATGTCACAAACCAAGGGAACCAATCCTGTCAACTCACAGGGAAGGAGCACGAGAAACTTGAAACCTTGTCGATACAGAGCATAGTTTGCTTTACAACAACCATGGGCACTTTTCAGCCATTACCACTTACATGATAACAGTCTAACGAACATAAGATGGTAACTGTATTTACTGTTCTGATATGTACTGTATGTTTGGCTGTGTCTCTGATGGTTCCTGTAACACTGCATCAGACTGCTCTTTCACCTGTTAACCTCACACCAGCCAGTGTTTTTCACTTGCATTCCAACAATCTGTGTCAGTCAGTCAGTCAGTCAATAGGCCACGTTTACTGTCTGAGGCTGAACTGCCGAACCAAATGGCACAAGCCCTGCAAATGCTACGCACCTGTCTTCTCCGACTGAAATGATGGAGTAATGAACCGTCCTCTGGCAGCTGTTTAGGCAGAAGAAATGATCAGGCAAGAACCAAGGAAAGGAATACTGTGCATGTGTCATGTGGGTCTTTTCTTGCCTGCTGCCCTGGTGTGGATTAGCTAATGTTCCGTCTTGGGCTGACATTTCTTTAAGGATGTTTATCCTAGATCGCTAGGCATTTGCGGTGGCTGAGTCGGTTAAAGTTGTGAGCTCACTCTCCATGTCTGCTCTGATTTGTGTTACTTTTGTTTTCTTTCAGACCCTGGAGTTAAGTGACCTGTGAATAGAGTCACACTGGGGATTTTCTAAAGGACTTCCTGGCTTTTGCAAGACTGTAGGGACATCTGACATTGGGA
Source organism: Caranx ignobilis (assembly GCA_021432705.1). Classification (NCBI taxonomy): domain Eukaryota; kingdom Metazoa; phylum Chordata; class Actinopteri; order Carangiformes; family Carangidae; genus Caranx; species Caranx ignobilis. Next base: position 20,567,836 of record MU269981.1, on the reverse strand, counting down.
AGCCCCGCAGGTATGTCAAGATGAATCCATTTCATCTGGTAATTGTGGACCTTTTTAATTCACTTCTCATGTCGGTTTCAGATTAAAAGGTCAGTTTAGAATGTAAAAAAAAGACAACAAAATAAATATGTCAGACAATATTTAGCTAAAAATCCTCAACAGCTACATACCTGCTGATCCAAGGACATAGGTACAAACTGTACGCAGCATCATGTATAATGAACTTATGCACTCATAATTTGGTAATGTAAGAGATGAAGCCATAACAAAAAAGAAACCTTTAAAACAAGGCAGGAAAAAAACAAACAAACCAAAAAAAAGAGCATTTATATGAGTCATGGATGATGCACAAGCAAGTCATGTGTATTTAAGTGAACATTCAGCTAGCAGGCCTGATGTCACTGGGCCATCTGCTCCAGTGTTTGGGTCCCCTGACAGCGGAAGCTCAATTACCCCCAGTTTATAGTATATCACAGATAATTAACACGTTTGTTATCCTCAACTTGTGATTAAATTTGATTCTTAGCGTTGCATGGCCTACAGTTTTTCCATAACATGTGTGGGTAATAGACAAATTGAGATATTGGTAACTGTACAATCAATATGGTGAGCATTGCGGGGTAATAGATAATGCATGTCAGATTCCTCCTAATGGTCAGGCTCTGCACCACCATGTCCTCATTTCGCACAAATGCACTGCGGGGGGGTGGGGGGTGGGGGGGGGTGGGGTGGGGGGTGCTGGTGCTTTTCTTTTCAGAAATTCCAACAATATAGTTTATGGTCATAGAACAGTCATAAGAGATTGGTGTCATGACAGTTAATTTAATATGATTTAAGCAACCAGGCAACATTTGGTTGAATGCAGGTTGCATCATCAGGTAACAAAAATTCAGTGTCAGGATGTGTAATGCCTCTGTCAGTCTGAGGATGCACCCTGTGGACAGCTGATGTTGATGTTTTGTTGGTTTAAAATGTGTTGTTACAAATAAGCAAAACCATGACATCACAATGTCAGTTAGCCAATAATGAGTTCTGATGTCAACTTTTCATTCCTTATCAAAATGTAAGATCTTTTCAATATTGGAAATGCTGTTACATTAACATGTAGTGCCCCTAAGGGTAAACAAGCTCTATATGTCTTTTGGAAGCAGGTCTGCAGCTGTAGACACAGACATACCTGAAGGCAAGATATTGAATCAGAAAATATAAAGCAGAACCGGCTTTGTGGACAGGCTTGTCTCATCTTAGTAATTATATTTTGTCAAGAGAGAAGAAAAAGGCTGAAAAATTTTTAATCTGCTGAATCACCAGCCACAACACTGCCTCCAAGTGCTTTGGGGCATCAAAGTTACATTTTCTTACCATAGGGTGGAGATGACGTGAAGGGTGTCGCACACATCTAGCCAACATGCTCAAGTGCCTGCCCTCAAAAGCCGTCGCTATATGTTTCCAGTCAAACCTAATGGGTCTGGTTAAGTTTTCCACCATTTGCCTTTCATGTCACTCTTTCAATAAATGAACCAAGGGAAGATGTGGCATGAAAGACTGGGACCGGTTGGAAATTAATGTGATCACGTCGGGGGTGGGAATGTGCTGAACGGTGTGTGGAAAGAAAATGTTTCTCCCTGAACTCCCCTGCTGCCGTGAGGCATAACACAATTAGACTTTAGATTGTTTTTTCTTCTCCCTCTGCCCATCTGATTTCTGCTCTTGCCAGGCTATTCTCTTTCATCTGCTTTATTCCTCTGTATTGTCATAATGTAGCAGACCCTGAGTGCTCTCACAGATCACTGGTACAGCTTATCAGTGAAGTGGTGCCGCTTCAAATTGGGTCCCTTAATTTAGTCTCTCTACATTCATTCTCAGGATTACACTTTGAGGGGAAAAGGCTGTAGTGTTGGAGAGGAAAGATAAACATACTCTAGGTAGAGCAATCTAGACTAGTACATGGAAATCTCACACAAAGTTGAGGAAATGAGGCAAGAAAGAAAACTGTGTTTGCAGCTCTTAACTTCTGGAAACGTCCATGCTGATCAGTCCTGAACAATGTCAGAGAGAGAGGAGAAAGTTGGGTTAACACCAGGTAAAAGTTCCCCTGCAGGAAAAAAATAAAAATCTACACTGTTTATGCTTATTTTACACACAATATCAGCAGCAAAACAGATAATTGACAAATATAGCACATTATTACGAGATTCACACAAATGAAACAAATGGCAATCAGCTAGTTTGTCTCACCATCCAAATAATCACAGACCATTGGCACACCATTTTATTGTGTGACATGTTATATTGTCTCTCAGTTCTCCTCCAGGCCTCTTCAAAGGCTCCCATTGAACAGACACATGCACAATGGTCGTGGCCATAATTTATGAACATATTCAAGAAAGGGAAAAAAACTAACCATGTAATCTACACAAATTCATACCTCTTTCAAAAAGGTTTGCTAAAAATGGTGAGTTTCAGAAACCTGCACTGTGTGCATGTCATACTGGTGTCATATCGTGCTTCTATAGAGGAATTTATGCCTCAAACTTGTAAGCTGCTTTACAGAGTCTGGGCTTAATTTAAAAATATATATATATATTTAGAAGCTGCTCTTCTGTGTGAACCCGTGATGCAATTTATATTCAGTCAGAGTTACTGTAGATATATGTTATCTGCTAAACATAACAAGGGATAGGAATTATTACTGTACACGCAGACCAACAAGATACCAGATGTACTGACTGATCGGTTTGGTTTCACAACATACAGTATGGCTGCAGCTGTGCACAGTACTAAAACAATGTGCCTGGTCATTTTACTGAGTTTCATGGGTATATTTACCTACTGTGTGCTTCCTACATTTTGGGGTGTTTTCCGTTCCAATTTCTGACTTGTTGTCAGATGCTGACGTTTGATGTGCTGGTTTCAAACATCCCCAGAACAGCTGTCTCCAAAAATTTACATTTCAAATTGTTTTTTAGACATCACTTATGATGTGAGAGTTGAAACAATATTCATCTGTGGCCACACTTTACTGGAACAAACGTAAAGGCATGATTAAGCCATTAAGGCCACATCTGCCAGCCTAATTCCTTTTTAATTTGCGGAGAACTCTGCTGTATATTGGCTACAGTGGATGTGACATTTTAATTAAGGAAGGGCTGTAAAAATGATTACCATGAGGTTGCAGAGGGATACTACTTATAGAGAATAGTAACCAGAGGTCCACGCTTGCTACCACTGCCAAAACCGGCACACCCCAGAAATCACACTGACCTCCCTCCTATCATCACAGCAATCTGTGTCACAAATTGCACAAGTGGTGGAAAGAGAAAGGTGGAGGCGAGTTGAGCATGAATATACTGCTTTCATACCAGTAAAACCAGTGATGTTTTATGGAATCCTTGGACTTTACAGCTCAGCTTATTACATCAGTATATTTAAATCTATTTTAAAGACTTTTTTTTTATTATTATTTTCCACGGTAAATCCCTCTTGAGATTTTCTTTTTTTATACTGCCTTTGGCATAAACACTGGGACTGGAAATAGAACTAGATTAATTTGACACACAAAATGCCAACTTGAAATACTAAAATACAGACAGAAGCCACGGATGGTGATGGCAAATGCTGTAAATATGTAAAACTAAATGATGAACGGTTTGCATTGATAATTTCTTATTTATTACACGAGCACAACACATACTCCGGGCAGGACTGACTGACTGGAAACCTCTAAATCCAGGACCTGGCATCTGTGTGGTTTATTTCCCATCAAAAGGCGAGAGCAGACATCAGCCTGTTGAATTTTTGAAAATCATTCCAAACATCAGGCTGCTTTTGTGTTTCATGACTCTCAGAAATCTTGATATCGAGCATTTTATCATATCGATTAAAAACGACGATGTGTCATATTTAAATGTATGTCAGCATTAATCAACTCCAAGCCAAATAGTAATGGGAAAAAGAGAGTCCATTTGTCTTTATCAGTCAGTTGCTAGTGTGAATTGCCATGTTTACTGGTAATGTATGTGCTGGCAACGTGAGCGATTTTCTCCCTCCCTTTACCATCTTGTGTCTGCAGTGAAGCTGTTCAATTATACAAGGGGGAAGAGTGTGACTGTGCCGAGCTGCTCTCCAGTACATATACTGAAACTGTGTGACAAAAGGATTTTCAACTATAGCATTGGTGCAACACATTTTCATACAAAACCCTGATCCTGATGTAATGTTTACAGTCAGCGAGTGTATCTGCAGAAGGGAGTCTAGCCTCAGAACTTTTAAGATCTTAAAAGAGTACAGAGAACGTTTACAGCTTCAAATTTACTAGTTGAAGTTAAGTGAATAAGATTTTTCATGACTGTGTGTAGGGTTCATGAATATGTATGTACAGACGAGGAACTGCCTTGGTTAACAGAGCGCTCTCTCCACAGCTTTCACGCTCTGCACCACCTTAGTGCACGGCTTGACATTATAATGATGCATTATTATATTGTCACCATAATGATAAACATGTTCTGGGGACATTCAACAGAATCTCATGAATTGGTTTGATAAAACTTCCGTTTGCAAGGACGCTGGAAATATTACCACACCATTCAGGCATCAGAAGCACAGAGCAAGCGCTGGTACAGTAGCATGCAATTATCATCGACTGGGGGATCTTAGGATTTTTGCAAAACATTCTGTGCACATCCTTGTCAAAGCAGTTTGACTAGTATAGTGAGTGGGATGTGGCAGACAAACAAAAGAGGGTGAGGACTGTCTGAAAGCGGCGATGTGTTAGTGGAGTTGTCTGTTCTGACTAATGTTGCAAAGCCAAAGCAGAGAGAAGCAGTCAGCACAGTGGACAGCTCCGCTCTGTGTTGTGCTCTCTTCAGGACCTTGGGCAGCTCCCTGAGGATCTGACCACAGCCACAGACGGCTCATCTACTGGATGAAAACCTGTGTTTTCCTTTCCTCCTTGTTCTTGACGTGCCCGCTGTTCTTCTCGTTTTGGAAACTGGCAAGAGAAGAACCAGATGAACCAGAATTCAAGTAACTCAGTAAACCCGATTTATGAACTGAGATTAATAGGTCAGTGAGCTAACTTTGTGCTTAACTGGTTTAGCTGGCTTTTTGGTCTCATGACCTCGTTCTCTTCTCAGGTAACCATGGAAACCTATTACTAAACAGCCCCAGAGCCTATAAAGTCTTGGCTACTGGCTAATGGTTTGTCTGCAGATTTTTCCAGTAGGAGCCTAAAGCAGACAAAAGCTGCATTCAGATTAAACATGTAATGATCTGTAGATTCAAGAGGGAGGTGCCACGTTCACACCTGAGTGAGTGTGTGTATGTGTGTTAGTTTAAAATGGCCACTCTTTGGCCACATTGAACAATCTCTATCAGACAGAGAAGCTTTGCCTTTTCAAACACAACACAATAGGAGTTATTACTGGAATAAGAGATGTATAATAGTGATGCTTTTAACAGCTGCCAAAACATGCTACACCGTTTCTGTAGTGTTGATGCTAAATATCATTTTTTTGAAGAAAATGATAAGGCACATAATTGCTGCTTCTCATCAGGGGTGACAACCCAGTAACATGGTGACAACGAGGTGGTTTTATTTTGTCAGTGCTTCTGCCTTTTTCATGGCCCTGCTACAGACAGAGGCTCTAACAAAAGAAGGTGACCAGTTCAATATTTTATTTTTTCAGTGGATTAAATTCACTCTTGCAAATCTAAGTGCACCTTGGAAAACAGAAAAGCAGGTGAGCCAACAGTGACTTGTTCAGTGTAAACTTAATGCTTTCACATATCATTGCTGCAGGCCTGATGAGCATCAGGTCGACATCATGACTAGAAAATCTTTTTATAGCCTCAGTGTGACAGCACAGTATTTCATCATATCCTGAGCTGCCTCATCTGGAGCTGTCCATGCTGCATGTGAATGCCTATTTATTACAAATTACACCCCTCCGATGCAATCACACCTTTATTGGAACATTCATGAAGCTGAATGAGCACATAAAGAAACACTGAGGCTGGTTATCCAGGATTACCTGTGTTAAGTCTGATGAAGCTGCTGGAAGCTTTTTGTGACAGCTTCCTGCATTAATTCGGCATTTGTTGTCGTTCATACACAGATGGAAATTGAATGTCAACCTTCTTATTTTAGTATGTGGCTGTTGTGCTGTAGTAGGATTTGAGTGACAGCCTAAGGAATACAGGCACTGTAAATTTTCTTTCATAAAGGCTTTACACGTTTTTGCTTCTCTTGTCTGCAAATGCAAACACGATTATCCTTTTTCACACAGTCAGACCCTACCATGGGTTTACTAAGCCATGACGTGTACAGTGTAGAGGCTTGTAATGGTCTATTGTTGCGTTATTTGAAAATTTTCTCACCAGAGTGCTCTGGGACTGAAGTTCAAGAAGGAGGATGTGTATATCCAGTTTTTCAAAGCTGCACACCTGGAGGCAGGGATGTTATGAGGTTTCAGAAGTAAATGCATTTCAAATATTCTCCAGCAATTGTTAAAGGGAATGTAGTGTAGCCTGGATATTGTCTTTTATTTTTTTTTTTTTTTTTTTTTTGGGGGGGGCTTTTTTATTTTATTTTATTCTAAGCAAAGATGCAATGTGTCAAATAATGCAGAGATATTGCATCTTGTGTGGCGCTGCGGAATAATGAAGGGTGTTTTAGAGCTGTGAATTATATGGAATGTGATAAGTGCTTGTAATTTTCCCTTTTTTCCATTCATTTAATTGCAAAGAGTTTACAACCACTGATCTGTTTCCTTCCTTCAGATGCCATTGTTGTTATGACAGACAGACTGGCTTTCTTCACTAACAAGATGCATTATTTTGAAGTCAGTCATTAGATGACTTAATCACGCAGCTAATTTACTTTGTTAAATTCATTCACTTCTACATCTCTGTGCAACGTTTCTCATCGCTTGGTGAAGAGAAATAAAGGAGTTCTGAAGAATGGCACTGCTTTTGTCAGAACAGTTATAATTACATTATTATCATAATTGCAACAAATAGTGTGATGGTTTATATGTGTCCAGGCTGTAATATGTATCTGCCAGCTGTATTGAATGGATTTGAATGATAAATGGAAAAAGGGAACCCTTTCAAAATTATGCAAGCATTTGGGTTTGTGTTTGAATAACACTAAGTTATACAAGCTGAATAAGAAAAATGACACATATATATATATATATATATATATATATATATATATTTATTTATTTTTACCTCGAGTACGATCTTGTCAGATCGTCTCACATGTGTCAAGAGATCCATGTTTGCTTCTGTTTTTGTGGTGCTCTCTGTTATGACATAGACAACACACCGAGTCATGATCATTTGCTGAAGCGTCTGTAAGAATCCTAGACATGTCAAGGTCGTCCTGGGCCCATGACACAGTGTCCTGCTGGTTTGATTATTGGTGTTAGATTTCAGAATATGTCTCCTTACTCTTCTTATGTCCTTGTCTTTCTCGTCAGACTCAAGTCATCACTTTGCTAGAGAAACTGGTTCAGTCCAATAATGCGTTTCTAACATTGTCACTGCCCTCTTCATGGTCAAGAAATGTTTTCATCACTTGTAAACTCGTGTGTGCAGCAGACATTCAGATTAATGACCCAGCTGTTTAGTGAACACTGTGTCTTGTCTGATCTTAAAGGGAGCAGGACGTGGGAGAGTGGAATCATGTCAGAGAGGACTATGTGATCAAAATTTCTCCCCACACGGTCATGTTTATGGAAGCTTAAGATGGTGGATGTGCGTTGCCATCATTCTTTGACTGTAACACTTCAAGGCATTAGCCGCAACTACCAGAGCCAGCATTACCCTGTTCTGTCCTCTTCATCTTCAGTACAGACGGCCGTTTTCACACCTGCCAGGGCTCTGATGTGTGCACACAGCTTTTTTTCCCTCCCCTCCCTCTCCATTGTTGGATCTCTCTGTGAATTTCAGATGCTCTTAACCTGCCTTTCTACTGGGAAGTCAGTGCATTTAGGCTGCTATTACCGGGTGCCTGTATGTGACTGGAGTACCAAAGAGACCTTTCATTGCCTTCTTCTTGATTATAAACACGTTTTAATTCTCCCGTAATGATTATGTAAGTTCATTACTTGACATGTTCTACAATGGTTCTTTAATTGATGATGACATTGCCGGTGGAGATTTAGCTTAAAAGCGATGATTACAGTTACCTGGCACTTTTCTGTTCCTACAAGATTGTGCTGAAATTTATATTTAGAACACAGGCCATGTGAGGTTGTGTCGGCTGATACCGTGTCTCTGTGACGCTTCGACAGTTTTGTGCTTCTTCACTAGATAAAAAATTAAATCCTCACTTCTTTTAACAGCCAATTGTTACTCTTAAATACACCGATATGGATTTTTATTTCACAAAGATCGGTCCTGGCTTACAGACCTTTTATTATTTAGACCTTTAGATGCTCCCATGTCACATAAATCTAAACCTCTGTTGATAATTTGACACGCGAGGCTTTGTCAGTATTGTTTGACACATTCTGCTGGGACTTTTGAGAATGCCCCTCTGGCATATTGAAAAGCCTTTAGCCTTTTAAGATGTTTTGTGATGTTGCCTGGTAATCCCACATGCCATATTGTGCTGATTGCAACAGCCGTCGTTAGATCTGTCAACAACTGCTAATTGGCTAATTTAATCAGAAACAACCCACCTTTGAAGCAGTGTTTGTAATTGCAATTAAGGTTTTTAAATGCCCCATTCGATGTTTACATAATTTTATGCCCACCTGCATACTTGTACGTTTTTTAGCTTATGGGTGTATACATCTGGTGCCAGGCCCATTTACAAGTAAAAGACTACACATGGGACACTTTGTATTTCAGTCAGTTCTAGCTGGTATCGCACATGCTTATCCCCTACGGTGGCCTTTTCACCACAGGTTAATCAGAGCACTGTGGTAGACAAATGGTAAAGATGAGACGGGCCCCCTTTGTAAAGAAAAACCGTTCAATCTCTTCTTATTGTGACTCTTCTGAGTGCCCCTTTAGCGAGAGCTTATATCTTAAACTGTCTGCTCAATAACTCAATTCTACTCTTATCTCAGGCACAAGGAAGAGATTTAGAGTGAGGTGGGAGAGCTTTCTCTCATTCACTGTAGGATGTATCCCACAAGCCAGATTGTAAAGAAATACAGAGGACCCCCATCGATGATGTCTTTGAGAGATTACCATGAAGATGGGTGTTAATAACATGGCACTGCGTGTGACAATGGATGGTATATTTATGGGTGCTACAGAGGCATTTGCAACACAAGGTAGTGGTGACAAATTGTCTGCAGATAGGACTCCAGAGTGAGCTTATAAATGGAACAGAGAGAGTCTCTTTGCTGTATTGATTTTTCTCATTCTTTTGCTGTAAATACCAGCCTTGTGCTGTTTCAACAATTACTGAAGTAAAGTGGAGTTAGTAGATGAGTATTCATTGCATAGTACTACTCTCTTACCTTATCTTGCTTATTTTTTGGATGGCTTCTTAATGCTGGAGTAGGTAACATTTCTGGATTAGCAGTCATTTTTTCAAATAGGTGAAATATGCCACAATATTTTCTAGCCAGTGTCATGTACATTAAATGTGTAGAAGCACATCTCTGCAATTAGTCTGCTGAAGTAGAAGGTGTGGAATCCATGTCAGCTGCAGGGAGGAGGGTGTGTGTGTGTTGTGAGCAAGTTACATATTTTTTCAAGGCGTGTTTGACTTTGAAGGAGTCTGAGGTGGGTTGATAGTTTGACTTATGCAATGCTGCTAGATGTTCAGGGCATAGCTTCTCCCTTATGCACAGCCTATGTATGTAGGCTCTGCACTACTATAGTGCTATATATTCCCCAGGCACTGCCTTTCAGAAGCATAGTGAGTGCTTCTGGGCTGCACTGTGTGAATCTTGACTGATTTTGTATAGGCTTGGTTTCCCCAAATAAACAATACAAGCGATTACCAATGTTGTTCTCATGATACATCCTAAAATTAGATGCCTCTCAAGGACGTACTGCAGAAAACTATTAAACTATTTAGTCTTTGTTTTTTTGTTTTTTAGAACCACTACAGTTGGCCATCATTATTCCCACTACCTACCTGTGCTTCCTCAGGTGAAATAAAATATTCTGATTAAAACAAACAAACAAAACTCTGTGAATATTTTAATTTTTGCACTATTAAAAAAAAAAAAAAGAATAAATAAATAAACAATGACACAGATTATGGTGAGTTGGAGCTGTGAGATGCTGCTTATGTGTAAAATTCTAACCAAATAAAACTAATAATAGAAACCCAATTTTGACGTGTCATATATACAGCCTATTGGCTGTGTGTGTGTATGTGTATGTATATATATATATATATATATATATATACACACACACAGCCTATTGGCGGTATATATAAGAGGCAGCATTTCAGACTGAAAACAAACAAGCCTTTGGATATCAGTATTGTATCATCCCTCTAACTGTTTATAAAAAACATAAACATTTGAGATAATTTCATCTGAAGAGATTTCTGCCATCGTAAACAAACACAGCATCACTTCAGTCATAGGACACAATGATGTGATTAGCTATTCTTGGGGAAAAAAACTCAGCATGTTTACACTAATCCATCCCTTCACTTCATTTGTGCTCTTTCCTCAGTTCTTCTTTCATTAGAAGTTTTTTTTTTTTTTTTTTTCCTGTGCTTCGCCCTGTTCTCAATTTATTTCTCCATTTATTTCCTCAATTTTCCTGTATTTATGTCTGGAATTTGTATGAGACACATTATTTGCATTAGTTTGCTGTGCAGAATAAAAATTGAACTCTGTTTCCTGGCTGGTCTGGCTCACTCCTCTTTGTTCCCTGCCCTTTATTTCTTTTGCTCCCTATTTGACATTATTTGGCCAACTTGTTTGTTGTCATACCCAGTTTGTTCGACTCTGTGTTTGTCTGCCTTTATATTTGTCTTAATGTTTACAGAGACCAAAGATCTATTTGTTCTATCTTGTTTGCTTTCGCTGTTTTAGTGAGGAGGTTTTCGGTGCAGCACTCATCATGACAGCCTGTGCTTTCCAACACATGTTCACCTTTTTTTTTTTTCTTTTCCTTTCATAATATAGTGTATGGAGCTCTGCGGAGAGGTACATATTTCCTGAAGAAATATATGAAGCCATAGCTCTTGTATAGAAGTTGTACACAATAACTGCGCCTGTGCAATCCAATAGTTCTGCATGAAATACTGCTCTTTTGGCGCTCATATAGGCCTAGTTCAGTTTTTGTTGAAAAATGTGGATGTGTTTATCCAACACCACGTGCTGTAGGTTATAGCAGTGTGATGTTTAACTGCAGCACAGGTACTGACACACTTTGCAGGGATGATCAGGGACAGTCATAGCTCTGTGGTAAGGTGGACATTAGGCCTGCATGATATCAGCAAAATGTCTGATGTGCAATGACACTGTTCGATATTGCAGTGATGGTATGACTTGCGATGAATAAGCAAATATTCAGGTGTGCGTATTAAGCATACAGTTCCTGTGTCTTTCTGAAAATGGCAGTGACAGTGAAGATAAGATTAATTGTGCAGCCCTAGTTGACATATAGTGCAGGCTCCTTGAGGTTTGATTTATTCCAGAGCAGTTGTTAATGTTACCTTCTTCCACTTCCTTTGACTTGATGATTAGATTCATATCTTCTGCTTTATGTGTTAATTTTCAAATATTTCATCCAACACCTAAACCTTTTCAAATTTCACAATACTGTGGATAAACAGTAATTCTTACAGCCAATGGTGACATTTTCATATTGGTTGTTCTTATTCAACCAGCCACAAACCCAAAAGATAAAAGTCTTTTTGTTTGAGAAGCTGCAGATTTGACATTTTTAGAGTTTGTATAATTTGTAGAGACTGATTTAGTAACTGATTTATCATTTCAGCAGCAGCTGATATTATGATTATTATTTTACCTCATGCATTTAAATGAATGCTGTCATGAAAAGTAGAAAGGCCACTGGATAATATAATACGATATTTTTGTTTTTGTTTTTTACTTTTTGGGTATATTGAGATTTTGACTGCTTGAGACTTTTTCAACTGGAATATTATAGTTATGAAGCTATGTATCCATCATATTTATAGATCTGTCCACCTATAAAAATCTCCAACTGAAATGACCGAATATGGTTATCAGATTACAAACTACACAAACATGTGAATGATTTTGTATCTAGAGAACAGTGTCTGACAGTGAGTTGTTTATGGTGTCTCAGCCCCCTGTGGAGCCACAAAGGTTGAGAGCATACTAAGCAAAACGTTGGTGTGCAAGCAATAAAACCAGCGAGGGCTTGTCCTCTTCTGAACTGAACTAACAAAGAGGTCATGTTTGTATAAAAAAAAGTCTCTGTGGGGAAGATGAGGGAGCGCGGCTCATTGCCATCACATGAGGATAGAAATGCCAGGCCTCTGTGGTAATAAGAGAAAGCTCTGAGGTGGCAAAGACCAGTCAGACATCCAGCATACTTTCATGACCTTTGACTTTTTGCAATCTTTCTATGTCCAAGCAAACATTATCTAGGTCGTGGAAATACAAATGTCAAGTATTTCCGCATGAAAATACTGTAGTCGTGATTTGGGCCCAGGGGACAAACAGCGTCCCTTTGTTCCCTTTTCGCTCGGCTCTCCCTCCCTCTCTGATCTGTCATTCCTACATGCCTTCATCTTTCCCTTCATCTTCCCCTCTCCCTCCCACTCTCTCTCATGCTCTTCCTTTGGTGTGTCTACTGTGGCACACAGGACCTGTCCACTTGTTTGTGGAGAGTGTTGTGGTAATGCTGTGTGGCAGTTGCTGAGGACAGTGGCCGCAGGGTGTTTTGTGATGTAATGATCCCTGCCATCACCTCTTGCCCCCCTCTGGTCAGTTAAGAGGAGAAAGGGATGCAAGGTAACGGGCCAAGCAGAAATGCACATAAGGAGGAGTGGTGCTGGGACGCAGAATGTGAATGGAGCCAAGCTTATGACTGGACATTCGCTGGCTCAGATTGTCCAGGAAATTTAGCTGGTGACGTATACAGGCTCTCGCTCTTCTCAGCAGCTCCTGCTCAGGTACACTAGGGCAAAGGCCTCAGCCCTCAGATGCTCCAGTGACGCTGCACAGTGGCAACACAGAGTCTTGTTTGTGAAGTGTCTCGTGTGTATGTGTTTAATCACATGACTGTGAAGGAGGTCTGGACTGGAAAAGGGCATGCATGCTCACCAGATATTTTCCTGTTAATTAAATGTCACGTTGGTTTGTGTTTTGTTACGCTGCATGGCAGAAAAGAGAATTTGATAGAATGCAGTAGCATCTCGGCAACAATAATATTACGCTGCTAATGACACATATGTCAACTTGATGCTGAAGAGGTTTCACACAGTCTAATGGGAATAGAAGTTCATTCTTCTTCTTGGAAACATTCATTTGACAAAATGATTTTGAATTCAGGCTGCTGTTGTGACTTTTCAACCCCATCTTGGGATCCTCACCAGTTGATGGTGAAGTATTATTAAGTATTATTATATTTTACTCTGTGTGCACTCACGGCTCAGTCTGAAGCAGGAAGCTGTTTTCATTCTTAAGAAAAAATAGGTCAAAAATGGTTTCCACAGTTAGTGCTTTTGCTTTGTGTCCTTCCCCACTGCTCCCAGTCTCTCATGTAGATGTTATTTTCTTTGAAACAGTGGTGAACCCCTACATTCACGCAGAAACATTACACAAGCATACCATGAATGAAACAGAAGTACAAACAAGTGTGAGATCAGACTTGTGGGTTTAGAAGGGACAATTGACCTCAGGTTCACACACAAACAAACAAGCCGAGTGTGAAAACATTGCAAGAAGCCTGTTGTTGTGTTGTTTGTGGATAAGGCCTCAGCTGCCAGTAACAGTATCAGTAACTGGCTGTTACCTAGTAGCCTACAGCTACCGATTCCAGCTGCATTTGGCTTTATTGTACCTTTAATCCCGCCTGTCTTCTATCATCTGCTGAATATGTTGCGTATAGGTTGTGAAGATGGAAGTGTGTTAAGGTTTCTGACTGGCTGTTCTCAACATAGCCAGAGGTCCCTTTAAACTGCCAGCACAATAAAGCCTTTGTAAAAGCACAACTGGAATTGAAAAGCCGAAGAAACAAATATATGAATCAGATATTTTTTAAGTACTACTGTGCACATGCATACCACTGTCATTCATAAACCCGCTCAGCTATCAGCTTTACTTTAATGATGCTCCAAAAACAAATTTATAATAGATGGCAAAAAGAGAGAGCAAAATTCAGCTGTTTTCCAGCTCTGCTACATGAAAACACTGTCAGTCAGGGTCCCATGTTGAGATGCAAGATAAAAAGAGGACTGTAGATTTAGAGGCAGTAGGCTCTGGTAATGACTAGAGAGGCATGGGATGCATTTCTGTGGGGCAGCAAGATAAAATTTGTTCTTTTTTTATTGCTTGCTTCATTTTTAAGCCACCAAATTCCACAGAAATGTTATTCCAGCAGCTCTTCAAAAGGGGGACACGCACACAGTTGACAGAATTGAAAACCCACAGAACACCAAGAAGACCAAAATTTAGACCAGAATGTGATATTGTGGAAAAATCCTCAGGCTGTTGAGCACAAAAGCCATTGTACAGTACTAACACGACTGAGAACGCAGCTTTGTGAATTGAGCCAACGGTGCGGTTGTCTCTGGAGGACTCAGCAGACCCACATATTCCAATCAAAATCTGTTCAAACCGAAACACAACTAATAGGAGGCAAATTGTCAGTAATTAAAATGTACATCAGAACTTCTTGTTGAAAATACACCACAGGCTGCTCTTCCATCTGTTAATTACTCTATGAGTGGCTTGTTAAGTGAGTGCCTTGGCAATATGCTCATTTCAAATACATTCAGCTGACGAGCATGACTTCAATGATGAGGTCTAGATTTGTGTTTGTTAGAGCCAAATTTGATACATTCCTCCAGATATTTCCTGTCTATCTCATTATAGAGGCTCCGTGTTCAATAAAATATTTACAACACATAACAGTGCCTCTGATTTCTGGACCTTTCTAAGTTTTTCTGCTACTATTTGAGTCATCTTTGCATCAGCACGTTTGTATTTTTCTCCATCAGGTTGGTTAAATTAGGAAGATATTAGTAGACACATAACAAATTTGATTCCATTATTCTGCAAGTAAATGTGTCAAAACACACGTATATGTATTATTTTGATTTTCCTCACTATATAAACATAATCCTGAGTTCCAGGTGATGATGAAATACACATTTTATGTGTATTGTCTCATGTTGACAACTGTTATCTTGAACCACTGTCTTCATGCTCACTAAGGCTGACTCCACCATCCATCACTGTGTCGACATCTTGCTGAGTCAAAGCTCCGAGTATAACTGGCCATTGTCTCTGTTCCTGTGTCCTGTCATAGATGAACGTTGTTTAAACAATCTCGAATCTTTAAGACAATAGTAATTGTGTTTAAAATAGATGATGTGGTTGATGGTTGTTTTATTTTTTTTATTTGATTTTAACATTATCGTGTAGTAAGTGATTGTTTTAAATATATAATATCACTGATTTTCAATAAGAAGGACTGTATTTTTAGATCATAAATGTAGATGTGTGGCTCTTACTTTCAATCAACCACATTTTAAATTTTATTTTAACAATATAATCTCCTAACTTTTCTCCTGCAGTCATACAGTGACATGTAAAACTCTGATCTGAGTCTGATCTGTGACACCTCTCAAAGCTTTCTTGGCATACGTTTGGATTGACTAGATAAAAGGAGATGCAGGAGACTGCACACGGCCTTACAATGCATTCATTGTAATATCAGGTAAAGCTGAAACCACAGTAGGACTGAAAGAGTTGTTAGAGTATAATTAGAATAAGTATGTCTTTTAGTATTGTCTTTTTAACTGCCAAGTGTGGTTGTTGTTTCCAGAAAGCAAATTGTTGTAAAGATTGAAGTTATTAGGGTCAGAGCACAGCGGAGAACTTTGTCTTTAAGCCCACAGCATCTGCAAATCAGCTCAAATGAATGTGCTCAGGTTACACAACCGTTCATTATAATGTTGAAGCTGAAGCCAGTAGTATGTTTTCCCATGAAGAACGCCATCACAATGAATTCTGATTGCAATGATTCACCCTCAGAAATTAGTTGTTTTTCTCTTCTTGCAATGGATGTGCTTCCAGCAACACAAGCATGTTTGCGTACTTTCATCTGGCCATCCCTCGCTAAAGTGGGATCGCCCACACGTTCCCCTCTCCACTGAAAAATGATTTGATCACTGCTGCCAAGCAGAGTTAACACACGAGTGTGGAAATGTATTGCAAGGAGTGGGAGAGATCTGTGTGCAAGCTGAGTCTGCTTGTGATGTCTTTATCTGGCCTATGCAAATAGAGCCATTGCCACATTTCAGCAACAAGCGGAATAGATTGAGGCCATGTGATGATGAAATACAAGGATCCTGAACAAAAGTGCTTTGTTTCATTGACTGTCATACTGTAAGCAATGTGTATAGATTTACCTTATCTGTTCACACAGTATACTATATTAGTGGATACTATACACAACACTGTATATACTACTGTATATTAGTCGGTTAAGGAAAAACCTGATATATACTGTGCAATTTTTTCCCTGCAGTGTTTATGGTGTGTTATTTTTGGTCAGTTGGCTTTATGGTGTTTTCTGTAGCTGCCAGGCCACTAATTAATAATATTACAGTGATGATTGGAAGAAACACTAACAGGCTATGACAGTGGAGTAAGGCATAAATATCATACAAACATATCCCTCTCTCTCTCTCTCTCTCTCTCTGTCTCTCTGTCTCTCTGTCTCTCTCTCTCTCTCTCTCTGTCTCTGTCCAGTGTCAAGTTTAGGTTAGTGAGCTCGGTGAGAGCTGTGTCGAATAACACCTTTCTGAAAAGGCACCTTCTTTATTTTGGTATATTTCAATAATTAAATGGGGTATATGATACAAAAAAAGAAGAATTTTAAAAATATATACAGTATCTTGAAAGTTTCATTAGGTGTTTACACCTTAGCTTTTTCATTTTTACCACAGTCGAAATAACCATTCTGTACATTAACTGGGCAAAAGCACTATGACCTCTATGCTTTTTAGCTGTTTTGACTTACATGACTTCACCCTTGGGAGGAATGTTGGAGAAATGTGACTTGAGGAGAGAGACCCCCCAAACACTATTACACAGGTCAACATTCACACTCATGGCACAGTGCCACACTACTGCACCGCTCCAGTGCTTGGTGTTCCATGGTGAAAACCATCTCCAGAGGCCAATTTTACATAATTTCATACTAGTATATCACAGAGAACCTGGTGTCTCTAGTTAATTGGAGCCCAGTCATTTACAGTACATGGTAATGGAAATGGACAAATGAATCCCATATTCCTGAGCTCTCACTTAAAAACCATGCTGTGTTCCTACTGAGGGTAAATTAAAGCTTAGCAAGGTAGGTGTAATTCTTCCAAAAGAAAAAAAGCATAAAATCAATATTAGACCCCATTCTCAGTCAGAATTATTATTGCAGGAGCTCTCCACCCCCATTAATTGGGATTCTTTAAAAATTCTCTTAACATTTCAATGGTCTCTATGATTTTATCTACAGTAAAACCCTCGTTTTCAGCAGGGAATTACCAATTTAAAAACTGAAACACACATATTTCATTTATTGTTTAATCTTTTTTTTTTTCATGTGATTTTTACATACATGCAGGCTGGCTTGAAATTTTCCAGTTTGTTAGTGGACATCTATTGTAGCACATCAGCACTGGAGAGACCCGGTGCTGATGTGGGTTTGTTGCCATGAGTAATTTGTCCATTGGCCATAAAATATGTAGACTGTCATATACAGATGTTCCTCAGGTGAACTGGTGAAATCACTCTACATACTGACCTACCTACAAACTAATCTTTATAGCTTCCTGTTTACATTCTATGTATGTATTTATGGCTATCCATCACTGATACCATCAACTTGTATGTGAAACAGTATCAACGCAGAGGACTTGGGGTATAGAAGCTATGTCCTCATCTCTTTTCTTTCGCTCCCTCTGCCCCCTTTCATTTTCTCTCTTTTAAATGCACACATGTATGTTACATCAAACATGCAGCATGATCAGATAATGAGCCACACAGCGTCTTGGTGCATTTGGGGCAGCATGTGTACAGCCGTTGTAAATAGATGGATGTAAACTGTTGCCTTCTGGAGATTAATGGCAAGCAGTGCAGTTAACCAGATGTAATTGTCATTTAGTTAATTACAATTGGAATCAGCAACAAAGGGCCTGAGCACTGCCAAAAGGACCTGCCATCAGCTGTAAGGCAACAGTCAGCACGGCTTGTAATGTATGTGCTGGGTGACTACAGGTTTGAGGCACAGTGGGATGTAGAGCCACTAATGTACTGTTCTCTGCCCGCTGAATGAAACATGATGTATGTCAAGTATGTATAGAACAGGCTTTGTGACTATTGCAAGTTGTTTACAGTGAATTGTATTAGTTCACTTAAAGAGAAAATACTCTAGCATAAGGCTTTGTAGATGCTTAGGGATCAATTAGCCAAGTAAAGCTGCCACAGCCTTGATAAAATGGATTTAGTCATTTGCATCAGTCATTATTTATGCTTTTGGCATTGTTATTTAGGGATTATCTTTCTTATTCGTGTACTTTAATATGGTGCTTATAACGCGTTTCATCTGCTGAATCAATAAAAAGAGACCCATGGGACGACTATTAAGCCTTTCATTAACATGACATGGTGTACGGCAGTGGCAAGTGTTCACCTCCAGTATCAACATCAACAACGTGCGATGCTCATTTGACAGGAGTGACTAACAGCAATAAATAACTGCATCGTGTCCCAGCGCAGTGTTAAATAACTAAGATGATTAGGGGCTGCAGATTTTATAACCTCTGAAAACGACCTAAAATTAGAGTCATAACAGGAGACACAAGGCTGTTTAAATAAGAAAGAGGCTTGCACAAGGGTTTAAATCTGGGGCCTTGTGTGGGGCCGTGAGGTCATATGCTGCTCGTCTGATGTGATTTCTTAATTACCCTTATTGAATTTATTATTTATTTGCTCTGTTGAACCTGCTTAACCTTGCTGCCCTTCAAAAAAAAAAAAAAAAAAAAAAGCTTTAGGAAGCAACAGAGAGTCAGCAGAGACCTCTACCTGTGGGAGGACGTCCAAGTTCACCTCACCCCTTTCAAAAGTCATCAAGCGGAATTAATCATTTTGAGATATGAACCAGAAGATATAAATTATATTTTATTATCAGTATTATTACAGTGCTTAACATTTTCAGATGTGTCTCAAGGGCCAGATCAACAATTAAGATATTTGCTGAAGGTAACATTAAATATATATGTATATAATATACAAAGTGTTTTCAACTGATTTCAGTATTCAGTCTGTTCTCTATTCTCATATGCAAAATACCAAATCAGTGTTCCGTGACAGTCACGTCATCATGTTGAGATCTTGTCTTGACATTTCTGTCATGCAGTGTGCTGGTACATGTCACAAAACCTCATCTCTCTCATTGATACATGGAAGACATGCTACATGGTTTTGGCAAAATCCCATTAAAATTTGATGGACATGAGATTACGCATTTGAAATATATTATCTAGTCATTAGTTCAAGGACTCTAATAACTGAGCACAATGAAGGATATATGAAGGTTGACTTCATCTGTATTCAAATCATTGATTTATATCAAGCTTATCTGTCTTTATAATGACTGTCAGAGGCTTTGAACATCTCAACTGAAACAATGTGATGAATATACACTCAAACGCATGCTTTAAAGTCAGTTTATATTCTGTTATGTTTTGTTCATATTGCACCCTCTTATGTAATGCATTAGTATTATATTAGTAAAGATTTTGCACATATCCACAATACTTAAGTATAAATCCTATTTTAAGCTTCAGCTGGGTCATATGCTGTCTGACGTCTGTTGTCTTCTTTGTGGGAATCGACACAAGTGCTACTGTTTTAGTTTTAGACATTTGTATGAAGTTACGCCTACACTTCTTTGCCAAATTTGACACAGCTTGCCGCCACTCTGCATCTTCATACCTCTAATGCTTGTTCCTCCTTGTGCAGCAGGTTTCCATCAGAAATAACTGATACCCCACTGCCTTCTGTCTCTCTGTAGATGCATGTCTGTACGCACCCATATGTCTGCCAAAAATGTTGCAAGGTGTCTGGCAAGGGTTTTTTTTGTTTTGTTTTAAATAGCAAAATGACTTAAAGACAAAGCCGTTGTGTTTTGCTTCAGGGATCGGGGCAGCCTTGAATGCCTGTGTACTTCAGTGGCCTATGTCGGTGAGTGAGTTAGAGACATTCTGCCCCCTTGGCGAGTAAGCCCCTACTATGAGAAATTGTATCCACTCATGACTGGATAAAAATTTCTTCCATCAGTCTTGTAGTGTCTTAATATTAGAGAGAGCTTATCCTTAATGAAGTCACTTGGGAATTTTAGCTCAGATAACTCTCCAGATCAGTTTGCCACCCAAATGGAGGATTGTGGAATGACATTGAGTTGCCAAAAAGATGAGAAAAATGTGGAAGTGCATTGAAATTAGATAAACCCTGAACATGTAACACCTATCAGCTCCACTCCATTGGGCAAATGTGTCTGTTTACTCCAAGTCCTTGAAGGGCTGTGCTTTTGAATCTGCCAGCTACTGGAACACATCTCATGGTCACATTTGCTTTCCGTTGCCATGGTATTTCAGGCAGAACTTAGTAGATAGTAATGATCATTTCTGCACACCTTGAGCATCCAACTCACTCTTGGCAAAATGTACTGAAACAGAGAGAGAGAGAGAGAGAGAGAGAGAGAGACGCAGCATGCACCAATTTGTGTGTGTCAGTCTCAAGGATTGGCGGAGGCATAACCCAGCAGTCTCAGTCCTGTGAAAAACAGGACAAAGAAAAAAAACAAAAAACAATCACAATTCAACAGATCAACACACCCGAAGGCCTGGCATAGTGAGATTATTTATTTATTGTGTTAGTCCTGCTTCTTCATAGATGCTTTGTGAATGATTCATGAGTTAATTCATACGGTAAATAACAAAAGGTGAAACAGTTCGTCCATACATCAGGGGCTTAGCCTAATATTGAACAACCCCTGTTGCTAACCTCTGCATGGCATATTGCTCATAAAGGATTTATGCAGCATGCGGAAGGACCTTCATTATGCCAAGGCGACTGAAGTTTTTTTTTGAAAGTTGTCATCTAATTTTGAGGCAGACATACTTTTTTGGGGGTTGTGTACATTGGGCATTTAAAAGCAAATTAACATGGAGAAATAGCCTGTAAAAAATAACCCGCTAAAGTTATCCCTTTAAATTGTGTGGTAAGGACTTTGAAGGAGTTTCAGTCTTCTACTTCTCATTAGAACTGACTGTGGTGCTGTGGTAAATCAGTCGGGTTTGCTGTGCAAGGCAAGAAAAATGTATTCAGATCAAACTGAATTATGAAGTAGCCCTGGCAAATTGGGGTCAGCGATGGATCCTTTTGATTTTTTTTCTCTATCTAGCAGCTGTGTGTCCATATAACTAAGGTCTGATTTGAAATCCAAATTCTGTGAAAGTTCAGCAAAACACAAAACATTATGGTCATTTGAGGAAAATGGGGAAAAAAATCTTGTTAGTGAATCACTATATTGTGTAAATTAAAGAATTACATCTTCTGCTGTGTGCTGTGTTGGAGTCAGGAGAAGAAGATGTGTAGGTGTTTTGCTGATCAAAACTGTTTCATATAAATATGATTTTTTTTTTTCCAGTCCACAGCTTCTGAAAA
The DNA here is from genome assembly GCA_021432705.1 of Caranx ignobilis. Taxonomy (NCBI): domain Eukaryota; kingdom Metazoa; phylum Chordata; class Actinopteri; order Carangiformes; family Carangidae; genus Caranx; species Caranx ignobilis. The sequence goes on along the minus strand of MU269981.1, from coordinate 20,545,949 downwards.
CAAATCTGCTACACAGGTTTCTCCTTTTCTTTGAATTCAGCTGGAAATTTATAACACAATGGCTCTGTCACTTCCACAATACAGCTTGAAAGGCCCTGACCTCTTTAAGATGAAAGAGGTCAGGGCCGTTTCACAGATCAATTGTACCTGTATGCTTCTAATAAAGGGGATGTGTACCATTTGAACCAGCATGTAGGTTGTTTCCTGCTGAAGCAATTCCAACAATATTCCATCTGAAACATCTGGATTAATGCCATTTGGGCTATGATTCAGTTTATCAGCTCAGTAGATATTAATATGTCCTGCTGTGAGTGTTTTTTTAATAGATTTTAATCTGCAGTTTGGGTTTCCTAACATCAACATGTCACATTTTGTTTTCTAAAATCCATTTCTTTTTAGATAAGAAATTGTATGATCCGTTGAAAATGTCACATCTGTTTTGCGAATTCATAGACAAATGCAAACCCGTTATTAGCAGGTAGTTACTGCACCAGCACCAGGTGGGTAGTAGGTCTGTGCACTAATGTAGGATCAAACGGTTATTTGTTAAAAAAGGGAAATAACAGTAATCTTTGAGCTGTCATTTGCAAAGTCACTCCAATAATTATTGATTGGGGGAACTGTCATTGAGCTAAAACCAATGTGGTCCAGTGTATTGTCTGAGGAGGGACAGTATCAACACTTTTTTTTTTTTTTTTTTTTTATACCCTTCCCTACAGCACTCTGTAAAGGGGGGACCTCATGCGGTGCCACACAGGAGGAGGTCTGGAACAATCAGAGCTTGTGACCTCACCTCAAAGAAAAACAAGCAGGGAGCACATCCATAACAACACTTTCAGCATCCTAGTGTGTAAAACAACAGCATTACCCAGCCCATCAGTCATCCGCCTATTTTTCATATAATCAAAAAATTCTGGATAAATGCATAACAGCTTTAGCGACCACCTTGTGTGCCTATATCTCACTCTGAACATCATTCTTTATATATATAAAATATGAAAAAGCAAGTAAAAAGAGGCCATAATGGTTTCCACTTGTACATCCAACAACTGGGAGGTATTGTGTCAGTTTTCATTTGTAATCATTATGTATATGTGCATGAGTCATGGCAGAGAAGTACAACAGGTGAGGCACTTCTTCACGGCTGTGGATGATAAAGTTGCAGCTCGACGTCTTTGATTACAAACCATTAAATGGCAATGGAGGCAGTTTGCAGCCGATATCATCCATCATTACAAAAGAGCATGAATTCCTGATAGAGGCATGCAAGGCTCTAAATAAAGATTCTAATATATTACATGCAAGTGAGCAATAACAAACAGTTGTCAGCGTATATAATTTGCATTAATTTAAATACAAATAAGCAGTAGGTTTCAGTTAAACAGCTAATTATTTCAAGATCTTATCTCTCTGTTGATGCTGCCTGAACATTTGTTTTACTGTTAGACTGCTGCAGCGCTCTGTTCTTTAAGGAAAGCCATGGAAGAGTACTTTAATAAGCAATGTTATTTGAAATCAGGACAAAGCCTGGAGACATAAAGATGAGGCAAGAACGGGAAGATTAGTAGAAAAAGCTGCTATTTTTCCTTCTTCCACTGTGAAAATGTTCAAGGATTTTGACTGTTTTACTACACTAGACAGATAATGAGATGTAGTCCCTCATTTGACAGAATTTGTAGATGCAGCATGGTGAACAGTTTGGTGTCGATCCTGTAGACGCCTCAATGTTGGCTTGAAGAAACTCACGTTTAAAACTTTATTTATTGAGTGTCTTTCTTTAGGTGTTTACTTTACAAATACTGTATAAAGCTAGCACCTAGTGAGCCTTGCTTTACATTAATGAGATGATGAAAATGAATTTCACTGTAGCAAGATTGTGTTGCAAGCTAAAGGAAAAGTGGTCCGTCATAATCAGCTGGCTGACAGATTAGTCTCTGCTCATTTAGATGGCTGAGAACCAAACACATTTCAATTTTCCAAACAAATTAATGACAGAGATGAAACAATATTTCATCAGTCATGATTAATGTAACTCATGGAATAGGGTTACCAAATTAACTTGATAAATAGATGCTTATTAGAACACATTATGTTGCAGATGAAACATACATATTTAATGGAAATACAGTACTTTGAAGGCCTTTGGTAACAACAGCAGCCATTCATAAAAGTGCAATACGTAATCAAGGCCAAAGCATTTGACAGTATTATTGTTGCATACACTGAGATAGAGCCTGATAAGGCTGATAAGTCAGTAAAGTGGCACTTCACCAATCAAAAGACAGACTTCCTCAAGGAATCCAACAGAACTGAAAGAATTGTAGAGGATCTGTAGATCACTGATGCAAGAAATTGAGGTACAAATTGTCATTCTGTCTAATTCAATAGGTGGGAATAAGGGGCCGATTTACCACAGAGGTCAACCATGTAAGAAAAATTTGCACTTGAGGAGCTGTGAGGTTCTTTAAATGGAAACATCCGTCAAAGGCCATATGCTACTTTTTGTTTTTCACCAGTCCCACAGCTCCGAAGCTGTTTCCCAGCCAGCGCTGAACGCATGTTGCCACCTTATGCTTTCCCGACCGCTAAATGGATCACTTTGTGTGCACGGGTTTTGTCAATTCAGGTGAAAACATTCAATGTTTGCCGCCCAGTTTGAACAGGATCTTGTCCAGATGTTAGAGCCCAGAGACCGCCACGGTTATGTGCTACCGTGTACATGCATCTTTGTTCGCCTTACACAATAGCAATTGTGATGGCAAAACCATGCATTACTGCCAAAGCATGTGTGTGTGTGTGTGTGTTATCCCAGATACTATGCCATCATTAAATATTTATTCAAATCTCTGTTCAGAAGAGCCAGCTGTTGTGCTGCCCTATTTAACCGCACTTCTGGCTGCTTCTGAATCCTTGAAGCAAGAACTTCTCTGCCCTAGGGGTCTTGGAAACTTCCCCTGTTCACTGGCATGAGATAATTGAATAACCTGTATGTGTCAAATAATTTTTGATTAATCACACAGGGGCAGCAGGTACGTATGGCAAAGAGCTCAGCATAACCATCTCTTGGTTTGTATGTCATAGGTTTGATCCAAAATACAGCCATCTCTTGTGAAACACCCTTGAGCAAAACACTGAATCATGACTGGCTCTGGGTGTTCCGCTCCAGAGAGGCAGCGTGCTCGTCTGGTGAAATGCCTACATTTGTGTCTAGGAGGGAAGAAAGAAGCTTTAATTACCCTGTTTTTCTGTTGTGATTGAGGCGCATGGAAATGCTTTGGAAAAACAATCATAGCATTTCTGTTCCCAGAGTGCTATATACAGCATGTCACCATAGTAAGAGGAAAAAATAACCAATCTATTCCTGTTGGACATTCCTCTATGAATATGCATCGGGTTTATGTTTTCATAAACTGTTATACTTAGATGATTATGGCTACTGACAAATAACTATATGTAAGCAGCAGTGTGTATGCATGAAAGTGAAAAATGAAAGCCTGAATAGTTTTTCAAATGGAGGACTAAAGTCCTCCACTGATTATTTCAAGGGCATAAGCCGGCATTTGTAATGTATGAATAGTCTGTGTTCTATTCATCCACAGCCGTGTAGGTGTGTCATGAATGAGGAAGTGACATTATGCACCATGGTTCCTCATCTCCTTCTCATGCTCCTCTTGTTGAGGTCAGAGGTCCAACAAAAGCATCTTTGTCAAACGCCTCACCTGGTTGACACCATCAGAAGACATTTGACAATGCTGTTCCAGCTGATGTGCTGTGTGATTACTTACTTACATTGTACTCATGTTTGAATACTATCACTCTTTTGTATGAAGATTAATGAGCCTCATTTGCCTTGACATGATATCAGCCTTTCACAAACAGTTGAAGCCTGGGAAACAAAATAATGAGAATCTGTCTTAATTTTGCATATTTTTTCTCTCTCTCTCTCTCTCTCTCTCTCTCTCTTCCTTTCACTTCATTTCTGCTACTGGAAACCTCTCCACTGAGACACCAGAGTCAGCATGATCTTAGAAAGGTCAAGTTACTGTCTCACATCTTTTGACACTAACATGGACTGAAAATCTACAGTTTGGTGAGAGGATAGAAGGAAACACTAGCGCAGCCTGACACGTCGTGTGTATGTATATATATATATATATATATATATATATATACACACACACACATGGAAACACTGGGCTTATGCTGCATTTGAAAAATGGAGCCTAGTTTACAAAATGAGTGATTGCCAAAAAAAAGGAGACACAAGATTATGTTTTCAAGATGTATTAGTTAGTGACCTAAACTCGTGGCGCTTGAAGGACATAATGAGAACTCTTTTACAATGTCAGCATTTTAAGTACGTCCTCATCAGAGACAAATTAAGTGATATTTTGCCCATTACACTGAAATGAGCCTGATGGATTAATAAGCACGTTGCCTTGTACCCTGTGTAGTATCTGCCTCCAATCTGCCATCTGGCGGGAAAATGAAATGAGAGCAAAAAAGCATGTGACCATTTTGTGTGTGTGTGAGTGAAAAGTAGGAAACTCACCATCACAATGGAGTTCTTTGAGCTGTGGAGAGAAAAGGGTTAGATAGAAAGACAGAGACAACAGGGAAAACTGGGGGGGGGGGGGGTATTGTTAGTTCAGAGAACAAATGTTAGCTGTGAACTAGATAAAAATCCAGATTAATTACTGAGGAACAAGGTACTCTTTTTTTTTTAATTTGGTACATTTTATGAGAGCTAGATGGTCTAAATACAGATATATGATTTATCTCAGCATCAACACTGCTGCTATCGAGACACTGGGTTTTTTTTTATGGTGAGGAATCAATGAAAGAGGAGTAGAGAGGCAATCTCTTCTCAGGTACTCCTTTCTCCCTTCATGTCTTTTTTTTCCCATTGTCAGAGGCTACAGTAGCTACGACCCCCCGGAGCTACATCCAGGGGGTCAGATACAAGGAGCTGGGAGGGAGGTCTGCTAATCTTAGCCATGCAGGCTCCGATTACAGAGAGAGAGAGATAGAGAGCAGGGGAGGGGGGGAGTCTGTTTTCAAAGCAAAAAGAGACAAAGAAGCCTGAGATAGAGGGGCATCTGCTGCCAGTTGTAAAGCAGGAAGTCGCCAAATCCACAAGTGGATTTAGGTTTATAGGTGTTCACATTGATGTGAATGAGCTTTTCCATATCAGTGGGGTTTGACTTTAAGATTTAAGAGGTGTGATTTGTGATGAGAACATGACCTGTTGAATATTGGCCCAGAAAATTGACACTGTGCTGTTTTACGCTAACAATGCTGCGTCTTATTTTGCTACCTCACTAGTGAAAAACATGAAAGTATTTCTTTTACATCTGCTAAAAAACAACAACTGTTAACTGTGCATTCTGAATCGTAAGGCCCCAATTCAACCTTTCTAATAAAATATTTATCATGCAATCATGAAACGCTGTAAATTATGGGTACTGTTGAGGTTCAAGGCCATGAGTCAGGAAAAAAAGTAAACCGCTGCAGGGCGAATGCACATCATTTTAAAATATTAGAAATGTGACCAAAAAAACTTGTGCTCAATGTAGTGATTTTTCTTATTTTAGACAAAAGGCAGGAAATACTGTTGCTGTTTTTAAATGTAACATTAACAGATGTCATTATTCTAAGTGCAACAAAACTGAAATTCCTTGATCAACAACATCACAAGCAGGCCCATTGTATGAAGTGTAAAGATAACACAAGACAAGTTGTCTGACAACAGATGTAAATACACACTCATGTATTACACAAATAATGATCAAGAACTGCTGAAAAATGTGATAAGGAAACGCAGAAGGTGTTTTGCTTTTTTTAGTCTGACAAAAAAAAAAAGAAAAAGAACGGGAGGACTTTGAGAGTGATCAGTAGCAGAGATGGAAATCAGAGATGGCACCACAACTCAGGATGAAATGGGAGGCTGAGAACATGAAGTACAGTATCCCTCTGTGTCCCTGTTTCTTTCTTTTTTTTTTCTTTCTTTCTTTCTTTCTTTCTTTCTTTCTTTCTTTTCAAGAAGAAATGAGTTTCAGCCTCCAACTTCAGACTCTCTCTATTCGTGTGCACCAGCTGATTTGGGCAAAGCTGATTAACTGAACTGAAACTGAACTGCCATTATCTCTGTGCCAAATTATTGGCAATCTGATGCACTGCAATATTTTCCTCACCCGTTAATTTCCAGTCCGTCTCTGTGTGCTGTGGCGAATGCACTGTGAGATTTTTGCATATTGAGTCTTGTCTTTGATCCCAAGTCTCAAGTTTTACATCAATGTTCATTTACATTTTACTGTATTTAATCAAAACAACATAACCTAACATACTAGCATATAAAGTAATGTAACACAATGTAATATGCTGGGCTGTGCCTGTTGATGTTACATTGTGTTACATTACTAGTATAGGATGAAAAGGTCAACATCTGGGACACATAATATGTCGGACAGGGAGGAAGGCTCATTGCTGTGGATCCCCTGCATGACACCCTGACACCCAAACATTGTCTCATCCCCAACCCCTTTTCTTTGGTTATCTCCATTGGTATATGCTCCATCTGCTGGCTCTGTGGTGTCTCCTCGGTGGTACCATGTTTTTCTAAGTGCTACACTTTGCGCTGGGGTTTTTATTTATGTCAGTTTTTAAATTGATTTTAATTGTTTATTTAATTATTCCTTTTGGGCCAGTGCAATTTTATATAACTTTTATTTTATTTTTAGTCTGTTATTATTATGAGTTAACAGTGAAGCAACTTGCATGTCACTAATGTCAGTGTTCTGTCCCGTTTAAACATTGTTGTCTTCATATGTATTTTACACTATCCCATGCTTGCAGCCTTGTTGCACTACAGTATGTGCCCGAGATGAATTTCCCTGTCGAGACAATAAAGTTTATTTAATTTGATTTGAACATGATGGCCTACACTAGCTTTATGATAAAGATTTTTTTTTCTTTTTTTTGAAGAATAGAGAAAAGATGACAGATTGGAATAATTTGAGATCAGTGGGTCAACTTGATATGACTATTTCAAAGTTGTCAAAATCCCAGTTTCAAGTAAAACCACTATCACAATTTGCCTCTGTCACATCAATCATGTGTGAATCAGTCTGAATACATCTTATGACTATGTGTCATCCTGACAGTTGAAACACAGTGAAAGCCTCAAGTACCACTGCTTTTCCACTTAAAGGAAATTGATGTCCTTGGAGTATTGTAATGTGCGGCGCTACATGGTCCTCAGAAGGATCCCCGTGAGTTTACTGAATCTTATAATATCCAAGAAGCTAAAAGCCAGGACTCAGGTGGGATTATTGCTAAATGTAACTGTCAAACTAAACAACTCATGATATATGGTGGGCATAAAAACACATATTATACACTGTAGAATCACCTGTTAGTGATTCACTGCCTTCCATATTCTTTCTTTTCTCCTCCTGGGGTCAAGTATGGGCTTTTACATTCTTGAACCTATACCATCTAATTTTAACTCATGGTTGCCAATTTTATGGAGTACTATCTGTAGAGAGTAGTGGGTTGTTTCCTGTTGTCATCCAGTTACTCAAGTTACTCAAGTGGATTATGATTCACCAAAGCACATGGTTGAATGCCCATTTGCTAGGTGTGAGCCCTCGTTGACGTAAGTGATGGATGGCTAATAGCTGCATGACAATGAGGGGGAGAGGCGATACGGACATGGCATTCTTGTGAGTAAATCTCAACCATTTAAGAAATGCATCTCCCTCTTAGCAGAAGCTTAATTGGTTCATTTGATCAAAAACCTTAATTAGGTGACACATTAAAAGATGGATGGATCGGTTGTCCTGGAAAAAACACTAAAGGTGGTATCTAATGTAGGTGTTTCAGTGGGGTTTGTATGTGTGTCAGTGTGTGTGTGTTAAGGCTTGAGAGAGATTATATTAATAGTCCATTAGATGGACAAAACATTTTTTATTTACACAGAAGAAAGTGTGTGGCTCTGCTAAGATACAAGACACTTAAAATACAAATACATGCTCAACAGAGATGCCGGATGTGGGTGCTGAGAATTCAGTGAGACAGATAAAGAGCTGGAGCCCACACATGTTGTTAGTGATGGGTGGGTGAAGAGCAAAGTAGCTAATAGAAATTCTCCTGTGCATTATCACAGTGTAACCCCAAAGTGCATCAAGATGTCCGCCTGGCACAGATTGCTGCAAATCAGCATCTAGACAAAAAGCAATGGGTTGTAAATTTATTCCAACAATCAAAGTATCACTTGTTCATTTGTGAAGCAATGCTGTATTTGGAGAGCCTATAAGCACAAGGTCTTATTTGCAAGTAGGAGTGACATCATCCTGTGTTCAGTGGAAATACAGGTGCTCCTATCTGACAGGGAAATCGTACAGTGCTGCATTATTTTGGTCAGTGTTTATTTGTTTCAGTTCATATTGGTTCAAAATAATTGAAATGGCAAATCACTGTGACAGTACGCATTCAGGACTCCTGTAGTCAATTGTTTTGGAGATAAAGAAGGAATAATTATGTTTTTCCAATTTTGTAAGTGAGGCTATTATCATGGCAGATGTTGAGGAGAGGTGTTAAACCGGCTATTCATGTGCTGCCTATTACTTTAATGATGATGCGTCTTCCTGTGTGACACCAGTTGATCTATTTTTATCTGTTCACACTAAAATTCAGTCAAACACAGACTTTAAATGACACACCTCAGCAGCTGGTACAAAATGACTTTCCACAGTTTCATGAATGACAAAAATTGCAAAAAGCTTGGCAGATAATGTTTTGTATATGAGCCACTAATGTTTACTCAAAACAAAATATGTATAGTGGAGCAATCTGTAGCTTTGATATAAAAAATCAGCCCCTCGGAGTTGGCTGCTGTCTGTGACTGGCAGTTCTCAGTAATGTGAATAAGTTATCTGTTTGTTCAGAGATAAGATAAGCTGAAGATGTTTCCAGTTCTGATGACGGTGGACCCTACCTGAAGCAGGTGGATGGGATTTATCCACATGCGGCAAGACATGTTGTTTTTACTATTTAAGCCTTGAAGTTAAAATCTTTATTTTCTTCTTTTGGATAGAGGCCTTTGACTCCAGTGCTTGGCACGGTTTTATCTTCTTGTTGAAATTATACATGCTCTTACTTTTTACAACTCCCAATACAGCGCTGCACCAGAGACTGAGCACTCATGCCTCAGCTTAAGCTCACTTAATAGCGATTCCCCGCAGTGTGTGTGCAAAATGTCACCTCTGTGGTTAAACCCAGCAGTGTGCATTGTTCTGTTTGTTTGTGCCTCTCCTGTGCCTGTTTGTGTTTTCTCGCCATGGAATCTGTGTGACAGACATTTTTAAATTAAAGTTATTGCAGTAAGTTCCTTGTTGTTTTGTGCTTGGTAATGTTGTCCCTCAGGGCCTGTTGTACCTCCATGCCTGTGTGTCAAGCCTCAAGGGGTAACAGCACCAAACACAGAACAAAAGGAACTTCATAACCTTGCACACAGTGCAGAGAAGAGTGCTATACTGAGTGTTTAGGTAACTCCACCCATCTGGCCAAGCCCCCCCCCTCCTCTATTAGTTTGACGACATTCTGTTTGTGTGCAGAAACATCTTCAAAAAAAAAAAATAAAAAAAAACTCACCAGGTGCAGGGATTTAGGGACACAGTTAAAGGAGACATATCATGCCCCTTTTCCACAAATTAAAATAATTCCCAGGTGTCTTGAAGACATGTGTCAAAATAATCACAGCACTCTTTTCATCTGCTCAAAATAGGCCCTATTCTGAACAGCTTTCAGATTCAGTGCTTGTCCCTTTAAATGCAAGTGAGACACTGCTCGCCCTGCCCAGCCCCCTCTACTGGTACAAGTACTCACAGGTAGGGTGGTATTATACAAATTCAAAAACTAATTCTAATTAATCATTGGATGACAACTAAGGGAACAGCTCATAAAACCACATGGATTTCAACCTAGGGAGCCTGAAAATTACAGATTTTTTTGGTCAGCTCTCACATTTTGGGGGCTGAAAGACAAGACTAACACCCAAATTTATGTTAAAGAGCCTTCAGAAAGTGATATTTCCAAAATATGTAACACAAATTCTGTGATACAGAAAGTAGTGGCCACGAGCACATAACCTGTGATAAACCCATCTCTCTCTCTCTCACACACACACACACACACACACTGACACAGACACAAGAAATCTCTTCCAGTTTTCCATTAACGGATTTTTTTTTTTTTTTTTTTTTTTTTTAATTAGATCAGTTGTTGTTGTTTTGCCACTTGAGGCAGCAGAACACTGGCATATCACTTTTAAAGTGGATAAGCTGAATGTGTGAGCAAACAGCTTCTTCCTACCAACTCCTGAGGGAAACGTCTGACTCTGCAGCTGCCTTCATGAGCCACTGTGATCACCAGTTCAGTCACTAACACCAATAAGCTAAGCTGATGCTTAACACTACACAGAGTGTAAGTGGGCTCCAGAGTCAGGTGGGTTTATCATTGTGAACAACACCCTACACCCCCATGTGGTCATTTGACCCATTGCTGATTTTGATCGTTGATCTGACAACTCTTGTTTGTTGTTTTCTGAGAAAAAAGCCATTTTTGGTTAAACCCATGTCAAGGGATGTGATTTAATCTAAACCGTGTTTGTTGTATGTAATTTGCATGAATTAAATGTGTTGATGACAGCATTAGGCAGTGTGTGATTACAGTACATTATACAGAGAGAATAGAGACGACACCTGCTCTGCTCAGTTTAGCAGAAATAAAACACCTAGGTGGTGCGTGTCTCCCTTCCTCTCTGTTTCACATCCCTTTCCCTTTCTCTTTGTGTGATAGCAGTCTGGCTGTGAGTGAGAGAGTGTATAGGAAACTGTGTGTGCAATTTCTCTGTGCTCTAGCTATCCCAGTGGTGCCTTGCACCGGTTTTGCCTACAAGGTAGCGACCTATTTTTCACGGCGTTGAACGAAGTAGACATTTGAACAAAGCGGGAGGCAGAAAGAGGGGGAGGAAGGAGAGGATGGGGGAGGTAGGGGGGTGCAGATCAGTTCCTCTACCTTTATTCAGGCTTGTGGATTAATTACCCTGTACCTAAACCTGATCCTGTGCTGTGAGCGAGACACTTTGGCATCACCCTGATCAATAATGCATTTTTCTGTCTCTCCATTTAATTTGCACGTAGGCCACACACTGGCATCACTATCCCCTTTGAAAAGTGCAGGAGACACCTGATACTCAAATCGCAAGACTCCACCCCCCACCCTCATGCCACGCTCCATGACACCCCCTCCCTTCACTGACAAATTGATTCTCTCTTAATGTCCTGTATGGAAAAAAAAAAATCTCCTCAATCCTCAGAAGCAGCGTAATAAGATACATGATACACTGGATTAGCTCATTGGTCTGTACAAATTTGTTCCTGTTTTGGTTTAAATTGTGACACTGTCCGTTATGATTATTTAGCAGTTTAGAGAAGGCTTAAGTTTGAGGAGCAAGACAGCGTAAAGTAGTTACTACAACTCCCAAGTGGTAGCAGTGTTAGCACGCACGATTTGGAAACTGTCGAACAAGAGTAGCTCTTAATAGCAAGGTCAAGCTAATGGGGAGAGAGGTAGGTCATTTGATCTTGTGTGATTTATCTGCTGTGTGTCTGTGTGTGTTAGGTCCTGCATTGAAAGGAGAGCCGTTTGCAGGGACTTTAGACTCTTGCTTTGTGTTGTGGTTTTCCTGAGTATCTCTCTACAGCAGACAAGGAGCCTCCAGACTTAGTGACCTGATTAACCAGATCTGTACTTTGAGTAGGATAACAGCAGGTGGTAACTACTTTATATTTGGCACTGTTTTATCACTGTTAATATTGTGGTTCATCTGTTTGATCCATTAACAGGGCATGATCTCAGCAGGAATCCGTATGTCCACAACAATGGAAGCAAACCACTTATCCTCTGTTGTTTCAGCATCACTAGTCTAGTCTTGTCGTGTACACAGATCATAGTACACTGTGCATTGTTCTTTTGCACAGCATGTGGCCCTTTTGTCCATGTAGTATGTTTGTTTACTGCCTGTTCAGTGGTAATATGGCTACCCTGCTGCCACCCAAGACACACCACTGAACTGCACATTTATTGCGCTTGTTAAGCGATTCTGATTTGTCAGCGTTCACGTGTACCTTTTGTCGAGATCCAGACTGACATCATTAGTGCTCTTAGTGCTCAGTGCTTAGGAGAATGCTGAGCCAATTAACCAGCTGCCTGACTTCTGGCAACACAGTGAACAAATAAACTCTTATTTCCACTACCTTGCCGCTGTGTACTTCAGCATCTCATCCCGGTTAAGTGCAGTGGAATATGATTTTAATCTTTTATGTTTCACTCTTGTATTCTGAGACAGAAGCTTAGAATTAATTGCTTATTAAATCAACATTAACCTTACGACATCATTTGCTGCCAAATAATACCACTGGGGCATAAGAGGGAAATTACAGTGGAGCATTTTTTTTTCTCCCCCTGCCATAACCATGTTGCCGTTACGTTAAAGAGAGGAAGCGGGTGTTCACTAGTTTAGAGCCGTGTCTGTGCTTTCCTCATAGAGCAAGGCAGCCTTTTGTGCGTAAATTCACCTGATCTTTTTAATTAGTGTCTCCAACTACAAGTGTCACATTCATAGTGACACTACACATCTGAGGATGAGTTAACAAACTGGCAGATACAGTAGACCTGTGAACCTGGGTATTTAAATAGACCCTGCTCTTTTATGAATGGGTGTGTGATGGTGCATCATCATCAGATCAAATTACGTTGTTTGTACCTGAAAACCTTGAACTGTAGTTGCCTACGACAAATCCATTTACTGTAAGGTTTCTGGACATAGAAATGTACACGTGGACTCTTGAGGCTCTTAAAGGAGACATATGTTGTTTCATATTTTAGAACATCCTTACAATTTTATGATGTCATATGTCCATGCTGAACCTCTGCAAAGTTGCACAACATGAGCTATAGGGGCCCTGCCGTAGTCCACCAACGAGATTTCACATGGTTTCCAGTCTATCTTCCAGTCTCGCTCGGTAAACAGCAGCCAACACGAAGTGTTTCACGAAGTGGCTGCATTGCAGTTGAAGTCGGCATTTTTCTTGACATCCGTATGAGACAACTAAGGAGTTTTTGGAGCTGAAAATCATGCAGAACTACTCTGTAGGTGTTCAAAACTGACACAATGGTTAGAAAAAAGCAGTAAAGTATGCATAATATGTCCCCTTTAACTTTTCCATGTCAGCCTTGCATGGTCAGATCAAACATATCTGTAAATAGTAGAAGCCGTGCACATGAAACACTCGCAGCGCACTACTAACAGGCTCGGCTACTGATTCTCCACAAGTGTGTGGACAGCAAAAAAAGCAATTTAAGTGTCTTATTTAATGCAGGCAAATGAAAATACAGAGGCACTTTTTGCCTTGGATTGAAATCTACAGCCAAGAGTTGGCTGTTTGCTGCAGACCTGAGTGTTTCCTCTGTATATCTGCCTCTCTGTATTTGTCTCCATTACAGATATAGCTCACCATAAAATCCAGACAGTTGTATAGTTGATGAAACATACCACATTCCTGGTAAATCATATTTATTTGCGATGGCGGTGTGTAGAGATCTTGGGGACAAAGCTGGCACACCCTAGCTGTTTTGCTCACAAAAAAAGAGAGAAAAAAAGCCATTTTCAGCCAGATGTGGCTTGAAATGGGTGACATAAACCCGGCAGCCAGGGAAGCTCTGGGAGACAGTAATGTACCCTTGTAACTCAATCCCTAAGCAGACCACTGAATGATGGAGAAAAGTAGCTTCTTCAGCTCACACCATTCTCTCATTCCCCTGTTGTGACCTTTTTCAGTGCCCCTCTGCTGAGGGACCGCACTGATCCCGGAGCAGTCATTTGAGCAAGAGGAGACAGTAAAGGGATAGCAGCATAATGTTTTGCCGTCATTTACGGTCATAGCGTAGCAGTAGAGTAGGTTGTAGACAGTATCTTTCAGTGGATAACACCACTCCAAAGTAAGCAAACTGATACAGTAAAACAGTTGCAATCCGAGTTTAATGATGTCTTGTCACTGCCCCCCCCCCCCAGCAAGATAATAGTCCTCGAATGACTGGAAGCATAAGCAGACAAACCATGATATCATCGTAATGCCATCTGAAAAGCAGGTTAACATTTGAGCTATCACTCCAGTGTTGCTTCTTTGAACAGAAACCAATTTAAACCTCTTGCTTTGATTAATTCACCTGTTCACACAGATTTACACAAATTTAAGCAACATCTCAAGCACCATAGCAAATAATTTGAAAGATCAATGCATGATGTAACACAGTAGCACCATGTAGATTCACCAAGTCACTTACGAAATAAGCAAGACCAAATATACCTGCAGGTTTGGTTCAAGTATACAGATTGAAGGACACACCTACAATACCCCCCCCCCCCCCCAGGATAATTGCTTCAGACATATTCTTTGACCTATTGCATGCCTTAACAAGCATAACAGTCAAAAGGTTGTTCTCTCCAAAGTTCATAAAAGGATGGTCTGATCATTCTTACACATTCACGCTGACATAATCTCCATGTAGACACGTAGCACATGCACTTGGTGGTTCCTAAAATCTCCGTGGGTACAAGTTGCCACCATGAAGCTGTCAACCAGCAGGAGCTTATGCATTTTGAGCTGTGCGTGTGAAGATACTGCCACACACAGACAGATACACATATCCTGGAAAAATACTAGTCCTTTGATGATTAACAGTTAGAAATATTTGCATATTATTTTATAAGAATGAACGAAGTGAGAAATATGAAATAATAGAGTAATAGAATGATATCAGGCACCGTTAATTGTCATCCTTTATATTTTCATTTTCATGTTTTAACATCTGTCTTTACAATGACTTTCACCACTCTCTTGCCCGTGTCCTACATTTTTTTGCAAAGAACACTTTCTGTTTTTCTGTGGTCAGACATTTCATCCATGTACTGTAGGCGAGGCGCTTTGATGGAGAGATGAGTGACAGAGAGTGCAAGGTGTTTTTTGAGATTGGATGTGGCATGACATTGCATGGCACTGATAAGAACTGTTGTGAACAGAGTTGTGTCATTTGTTAAAATAAGCCGTTGGCAGAAAAACAAACATCAGCGTAACATCTGTCATTGCCATGCTCGTCTTATGACTGCCGCACTGCAATTAAAGTTCTGTTAAACCTGCAAGCTTGGAGCACTTGCAATACGACATAAATGAACATTTGACTTCTGTCCTATGCATTAATCTTAATTAGTTGCATTAATCAGTTGTTTGAAGAATGGAACACAGAAATTGTTGCATGCATAATATGAAATATGCAAATGAATTTCATATGTTTTTCTAATCGTTCAATATGACCTAAATACCAAACCTTTAGAAATGGGCTAAATGGGCTAAAATAACACAGAGTGAAAACAATCTATATTTGCTATGGTGCGTTTAGTGGTACACTCAAACCAAATGAAGCCTTTCTATTGATTGTAACTTCCCTGGATTCCTCTGTTGATGAGTAGGGGGGTTCACCCTTTTATCAGCTGACAATGGTCATTGTTCACCATGGACAAATAAAGAGCTTTACTGGTGCCAATACACATTCCCTGTTTCTAGTGACAGGCTGATGACAAACCTTAGAGATGGAGGCCATTCAACATTTAAACAATAACAGATGGCAGGGCCTCAGTCACTGACTTGCCTCAGCAAACACAAACCTGCATGTCATATTATTTCAAATAACGTGGATGCCATTTTGTATGTTCTGTTTCATTTGTATTTGGAGCAGGCCTATGAAGACTGAAGAGTATTGTTAGTGCATAACATCAGTCCTCCGTATGTCTGATGTGCAAAGCTTTTTATTTAAAGGGACTTGGAACAGGATCAAGAAATAAGAGTCAATACTGACATGACGTTGCGGGAAATTGCGTTTTGATTGCCGAGATGCTGCTGATAAAAGTTTCGTTTTCTTCTTTGTGGGACTTTTCAGTGGATTTTGTGTGGTGGTGGGTCGTTTGTTTACCGTAGCAGAGTCCATTACTACCGAGCTTGTCTTCTTCCCATATCCAAGTCGAAACCTGTCAAGAATGTGCATTACGCGCCATCTGACGTCATGTCCGCAGAACTGCGGGAGAAATTTGGACTCTGAATTGCAGTACATTATGCAGCACGCAGCCTGTTCAAGGCAATAGAGAGATATGTGGGTGGGCTCATTCTTTTTGGTTTTGAACGCTTCATCACCCATTAGCATGAAAAAAACTTAAAATGCATGTTTTATTTTTCACAAATCCTGCCCAAGTCCCTTGGAAAACAGACAAAAAAACAGACAAATTGAACAGCTGAGGTAAAAGTGGGATCACAGATTATTTTTAAACACACTTTAAGCATGTTCCCTGTTGCCCCTTTGACAAACCTACACCCGACATCAGGGCCATAACATAGTAAATGGCAGTTTTACTCGGGAAGTGAACTGAGGTTTTGATGTTTTACTCAAGCATGTAAGGTCAGTGGATGAACGCAACTGCTTTCACAGCCTTTTTATTTACTGAATCATCAAAACAGTCAGGTTTTGGTATCAAGGGAGCCAGGTAGTGAGAGTTCAGGTCCTTAGCCGAAATGCCACAGGCTCAATCTCATGTCAGTGTCCGTTAGGAAGACACTGAGCTCCACTCTCATGACCGCTAACAGGTTCTTAGTATTAAAAGCATAAGTATAAAAGTCTTAAATGAGAAATCTTAGCTGACTTTGACAACCTGCAGAAGAAAATCCTGTGGATTAAACCTGGACCTTTCTATTTCTTTCCCCTGTAGATAATAAGCCAGTTGCTTCCTCTTATACTAAGTTCTTACAAGCATGAAGACAAGGAGCAGCCGTTGCCATAGGATCAAGGATTTCATGCTTTCTTTCTCATATGTGGTAGTAAATGGTTGAGTGTCAGGTCTGCCTCCATACTCTGTACACCTAGTGCGACTATTCGGCTTTAAGTATCCCTTTGCCAGCAGAACTAAAGCTACTTGAGCTTACCTTCTATCTGAAGATTGTCACTTTCATCTTCTGCAATTGTTTTCAAATTGTAGCTACCTGCTGTGTTGTCAGGGGTGTTCGAGATGCTACGGTTAGCGACTAAGTCGGTTTAAGACGATAAACACAGACGAAAGCACTGATTATCTCAGTGAATAATGAAGTGTATTGGTGCCTTTGGTGTTGGCTTATAAATTGCTGGTTGAGATGCCTTTGTGAATAGATATGCTAATTAGATAAGTAAAGGAAACAAATACTGCCATGCAATAAGATGATATTTGTATTTTGAATTACCTGCAGATGCTGAGGAAGAAAGAGAGATGGAGTGGCAGACAGATGCACCGAGAGAAAGACAGAGAGCTTTTTGCCACTACATACAATTTCAGAACACTTAAGTGATTCTCAATGCCAGCAAGCCTCAGCCTGCCACTGGCATGACAGATGCTCCAAAATTGAATATAGATTTCAGTGAGCAAGGCAGGCGTGCCTGATGAATTTCAATTTGCCGCTGTCCATATTTCATAGTCACCACTATGGATAGCTCAAGGGGAGGCAGTGCAAGCACGATGGCTGCACCTGCCAAACTGTCAGTTGGCTAGTGTCAAATGATGATCAGTACTTCATAGAAGCCCATATTTATCCCTCACTAATTCATGCCCTACATCATTTTATCACCAAAATGTACATCTTTTGAGTAGGGAGGTAAGGAGTAGCCATTGAAAAGACACGCTTCATTTCACCACTGCGGTAATCTTAAGAGAAAAAAGAGGCTCATATGATGACAATTGCTCAGCAGGAGAAGGTTGTAGGAATGGTGTACAGTAGCTCGAGGGTGGAACAAATGTAGAGAGCTTCCCCAGGGGGGGTTGAGGTGCCTTGGCTGCTGTGTACCTGTTAGTCTATTTATAGCTTGGTTTGAAGAACAGAAATGACACCGGATGCTATTGTTTTGCAGTGGTGGAGAAATGCTGCGTCTCAAAATGATGACTATTTGATCATTTGTCTCTGAGAGCTGTCACTGATTTTGACTCAAATTTAAATGAACATAGCTTGTGTCTTTATACGTGTAATCCAGTTTATGAGGCACAGTGTGTATTTCATATTAACATTTCCCAAAGCTGTGCATGTAGTGAAGCTTCTTGTAGATATTACCACACAGTCTCATACTTTACATCCAACTTCGATCTTTTATTCTTCTCATCCCAGTACAGTATGAAAATAAAACCACTTTTAAAGCTCCTCACCACTAACTAATGCTCTGGGGGGTACTGAAAGCAAGTTAAGTAAGATGTAACAAATCAGCAATCAGCCATATGACAAAATGTTGCAGCACAGTATATACCACAAGAAGTGTACATTATGCAACATAATAAGCACAGGGAAACAGAACAAAGCATGAAGCACGTGTTTGAAATGCAATACAGTGGAAGTTGTGGTTAATGATGGCATCTTTTTTGTGTGTTTTTTCTGTTATTTTCCATCTTACAACCCTTCTATATGGGCCAACTCCTAAAGGTGTCTTTGTAATTTGAAGATATGCTGCTGCCATACAAGACAAAAGCCCCTTCTGTGAGAAAATTGCCACCAACATAATGCAACAAAATCAATAACATGCTCCAAGTACAACAAAGCCAGTGTCAAACTCTGGTAAGCAGTAAACAGGAGTTTTGTGAAACTAAAAGGAAACTGGACTTACACAATGTCCAATTTTAATTCTTTAGTATTTTACAAAATTGAGTAATTTATTCATTACAAAGATGGAATAACACAATGGAATAATGAATTGAATATATCTAATCACTGTTTCCTGGATTGTTTTATTAACAGATTAATTGTGCCATTAAGTGTAAATGTTTTTAATTACAGTCTCAATTATTTTTATGCATCTATAATTCAATCAGAAAGAATTACACACTGAAATAACTGGTAATAAGTTAGAGAGTATAGTGAAACTTAATACACCACAAGCTTACCTGTCTTACCTAAATACATATATATTATAATCCATCTGGCATACCTCAACTTATCAGGGTAAACAAAACAAAGGCCAAAAAAAAAAAAAAGAGATTCCCACACCATAAATATTTACATTTTACATTTTCAATGTAAAAATACTGTAGTTTCCTGTGTAGCCCTCTCCATCCTTGAGGGCAGTGAGTACTGAGGTATCTGTTGCATTTAAGATCTGAGCCATATACTGCAGCTTTTAAAACATTGCTCCTGACAATTCTTCACTTAGTTGTGCAGTTTATGTTGCTAGAATTTAATGGAGGCCCCCACAGTGAGAGTCTCACAGACAGATGCTCAGACTGCGATGTTAGATACAGATATGGAGAGATGCAAAGTATATCTGTCACCCAAAGTATATTTTATTGAGCAAAACAGATTTCACCATATGGAAATTACCAGAAACATTGCTCCACTTAGTTGGTGTTGTGCTGTAGTGTTGTTAGCTAGTTTTCTGCCTTGCCACATTAAAAAAAATAAATAAAATAAAATCAGTTTTTCTGTTTCCTTTTGTGTTTTTTTTTTTTTTTTTTTACCCCTTTAAAGAAATCATTTGGAGTGAAATGCTTGATGCCACCAGGGGGTGCAGGAGATGACAGAGCTTTCTTGTTTAATTAGAGTAGACGTGCTACATGTGTCGGTGTGTGTTGCCGCATCTCATTAAGTCGAGGTATGGGCCACTGAGCCGGCTAAAAGGAACGGATAGGGAGCATGTGGTGGTGTAGATTCCTCCACCACAAACGCAGACACTCTGCTCTTTCTCTTCCTCTCAGGAGTTGTGCTGAGGCCCCCAGAGCCATGGCCAGTCAAAATGGTTCCACTTGATGCAAAGACCCTCAAGGAGGCCACTGTCAAAAGAGAACACAACACTGAAGTCAAAATACAGTCTATGTGTGTATGTACAGTACAGTGCAAAGTGTAGTGCAATGAACTAGTGTTACTGTACGTATACACACACAGTTATCAAAAAGAATTGGAAGGCAATGAAATGGAAAAAGCACATTTCTCTGATGAAAAATTATAACGTCAGTATCTGTGAGTACCTGAAAATATCACTCTGAGATGTGCCAATGACAAATACCCTGATAGCTATACCCTGTGACTTATTTTCCTTTTTTTTATTATCTTGACAATATTGGTTGCATTGTACATTTACTTTATTTACTGAACTGTTAGTGCTGCTCTCTAGCATGCACTTATACGCCTGCAAAGTGATGGAAATAGCCCTTTCAACGCAATAATACACACCATAAAATGCACCCCTTTAAAGGCATGTAATTGAACAATTATTGTCACATTTTGCCTATAAGTCCATTCTTTGCTTGTGTTCCCCAATCAGCCACATGAAAACCAGTCACCTCCTTTGATGTTGTGGCTGATTGTTGTACTTTCTTGATTATTTTTACGGCTGTCAATCATCTGCTGTAGAAGAAGCAGGAGAGTTCTGAAAACGTCTTCCTCTCATTTTACACCCACGTTCAAAAACATTTATAATGGAGAAAGCTCGTTTTTTCTCCTTTCTTAAGTAGAGCTGGTTGTGTTTGTGCAAATTGCTGCATGTGTTTAGCACATTACTACACTTGTTGGTAGCTACAACTGGTAGCTAACTGGCCTTGAAAGAAATCCCAGATCCTTGAAAATGTCCATCAAAGGTGATGAGAAGTCCCCGAGTCTGAACGACCATAGATAGATATCTAGATTGATTGTCCATACCCTCTGGAACAACACATCACCAGACATGGCATCCCAGTGATAGAAGGCGTACGAGACCTTTGTTTTCATGGTTACAACAATAAACATGAAAACCATGCAGTTTAAGCTTTGGAGCGGTTTGGATTGGTTTGGTGTAGGCCCCAAAGTGACTTAGTTAAGGTTAAGAGAAGATCATGATTTGGCTTTAAGTTTACAGGATCTTTATTGCCACTGTTGCAATAATGTGCAAAAATAATAAGCACCTTAAGGTGGTGGAAATGTCATGCTGGTTGGTAAGGTTGGCAGACTGTGGGGTATTGATATCAAAGGTCAACTACCTAGCCAAACTTTCTACTTTATGTTATTTTCCAATTCTGTTTTGTGTTTGATTTTAATGTACGCCCTGGTTTTGCAAAGTGATGTTATGTTCACTGGTGGTTACTACCTTGATAGCTGCTAGGTGGGAATGAAATTTAAAAAAAAAATTACACAAAAAATTATTTGAAATTTTATAATAATAAATAATAATCATTAATTCCGTTGTTTCTATTCTATGTACTGTTGTCAGCATAGGGCAGCAAGTCAAGGGGAAACAGAAAGACAGTAACACCAGGCTACCCTCTATCAGTAAGAGATGGCTGGTGTTATCAGACATTGCTGATTGGTTATTGATTTTGCAAGACAACATTTAGGCTACCAAACCTTGGATGCAAAGATCTCCACACCACATTGGCTGTGTCCAGAGTTCATTGATTTTATGTTAGCAAGGATACTTAGCTCCTTGTTAGCTTACAGCAAGACTCAGAAGTCCATCTTTTCCCTCACGCCTTGTAGGCTTCGAAAGTGGATGCAGAAAGTTGGTAGCTCCCCTTATAAGTGAAAAGCTGTTTAGCTTGACAAGCCGCTTATAAAATACTTCAGTGGTGACAAAACACCACTGCACAAACTGTCAAATCATCAATAGGACCTCTTAAGACGAGTCCTCCACTTCCACACTGTCGATGTCTATAGCTTTTGATTTGGACTCTTTTGCCACAATATTGTCTCTCACTTGACTGAACTCACATTTCAGATTTTCCAACTTTGGGCTTGAGAAACATCTCAAGTCATTTCAAGTGAAACGGCCAAAGTCCAAGTAAAGTCATAGATCACAGTTGAAGTTGATCAAAGGTGTGAGGTAAAATGGAAAGCCAATGGAGTTAAAACTGTACCTGCAGGTACCGCTGTCTCTGATTAGACCCTTTTTATTATCACATTGAAGTTGTACTATGTTAAACCACTTGGTGGAGTGTAGGTTGACCCACTCTAGTATGTATTCACCATAATCAGTCAGCCTGTATCTTTCTTTGTTTACTACGGGAAGTGATCTCTCAAGCTGGTCGAGAGGTACATCTCTTTATCTTAACATCACCCACTGTTATTGGAAGTGTAGTAGTAGTATATCCAAGCTCTTACACACTGAATGCAAATCACAGCCAAGCTGCAGAAAAAGGCAAAGGTTACGTAACCAGAGGACAGTGGATTTAAATCTTCACATATGAACAGCACTGAAGTGGTAACATGTGAAACCTTGTCTGTGTGGAGGAGTGCAAGAGATAGATGTTATTTAATGGCTCACATAAACTTCCTAGAGGGAAGCACTCTCACATCACACACACTGTGCTTTTTTTCCACCTTCACTGGAGCAGACCAACTTCTTAATTGGCATAATAATGTGATTAATTGCTTTCTTGTCATTGGGCCGGCTGAGTTTTACACTGTAAAGAAATATAAATCAGGCGTGTATTTACAAGCAATCAAATGTTCAAGATTGAAAGGAACATATAAAAGAAGCCCAGCTGTGCAAAGTAATTGGTTCTGCTTTATCAGCTGTGTATCATTAGTTGAAAGGAAAGACATTTGGATCAAGAGGACGAGTTATTTTGGTGTAGAGTCTGTTTTTTTCAAATTTTTCAGATTTTTGTGCATTTATTTTTTGCTGAGATGATATTAAAACATGGCATGGATACAGCAGACTTCCAGGAGAATTGCCCATGTCTTTCTGGTGAAATGAGATGTAAAACTCTTGTTTTGTCTTCTACAGTGCAAGAAAAATGTAGATGCAGATTCCCATAGAGCTTATTGTCCCTATTGTATCAAAGCGGTTGAATGAAATTATAGAGGACATGCATTTATTGACAATAACAGGTTCTCTCAGAAACACTGGGTCTTAGACCTCACTATGACTCACTGTGTGAGTCAGACTTGACTTTTGAACGTTTTTTATGTAAACATCCATCACATTTCATTGGAACTGGAAATGTGTTTAAATAAAACAATGTTATTGACCAATAAAACTAAATAGGGCAGTAAAACATGATTATTTCATATGTATTATAATTATTAAAGTAAAACAGAATTTCATATCAGTGTTTTCTTTCAAGGATGGTTCTCACCCATGAGATCATCACAGCTACTCTTTAAACATGCAGCCTAATTTTTACTCTTCAAGAATTAATTCTGCTGCCGCTGCTGCTGAAAACCTTTGATCTTCACTCACTCAGGTGATCAGTGAAATGTGGGGGGAAAAAAAAAAAAAAAAAAACACCCCATTACCTAATCTGTCCCTCACTGCTCTCCATGGCACAAAATAAAGCACCAGTTATCTAGGTTTGGGCTCTGGTAGTTCAGAGCAAATGCTGATGAAGCTCTGATCTCTATAACAGCATCCAGGTGTTCTTGGATATTAAGACACTTTATGGTCACATAATTAAGGAGCGACACTATTGTCTTGATTGACGTGCAGCTTGATTCCAGGTGGCAAATGGCGCTCTAATGTGTCCCTATGAATCAAGGCCAAGCTTTGGGCAGACAGGGGAATGGTGCTAATGGTACCAAGGGTATGAAGATAGGCCATGAGAGATTATTGGGTAAATCTATTTTTCCTGGTCATTCTGAGAGTTGCAGCAATGTTAGTACCAAATGTCATGGAAATCATAAATTCAGATGATTCATTTGGAGCCAACTTTGATACTTTAGGAATGTCAGGGGATCACCATAATCCTCAGCAGACATTCTCTAGTCACCATGAATGCATGTAGGAAATCTCATGGGTGATTGGATATCCTATTGGATTCAGTCACACTTACTGACCTGATCATGAGGTCATCAGATCATTTGGCTTCATCCTTTGGGGACCTTCAATGCAAAATATCATGTCAGTCCATCCAATATCTGACATTACTATCTAAGAGCCATGAGGACGAGCACCCATGGTATGTGTCATTTGTGTCCAATATTGTCACTTTGAAATGATTAGGAGGTCTAATTCAACATCAAGGAATTCATTTTTCAATCAGTAATGTCAAAGACATTTGGCTTGTCTGTAATATCAAGGGCAGACAAAAAGGAGATAATAATGAATTCAGCAAAATCACCCCTTCACAGCCCATCAATATTCTGTGACCATTGTGAGGAAGTGGGTTCAGGCTTAACAAGGGGATCCAACAGATAAATGATCAAAAAACAGGACAGCTATTGTCCTTGAACTCTTAATGGCGTACTAATAGCGCAGGGTGTCAAGAGTGATTTTAACAAGAGTGTCCTGAGTCAAACTTTTTTTTTTTTAATCTCTCTGCCTTTGGACTGGAGGAGATAACTGTCTCCTCTCTGTCCCTCTCTCTTTATCTTTCTTTCTCTCATCATCGCATTACCAACTCAGGCACGCTTTTTGCATAATCACCATCCTCTGTGTTTCCTCCTGCAGTCTGGATAAGGGGACTCATTATAGTAGAGAAAGTAGCAGGCAGGGGCTTGGGTGCATTGTGTAGGTCACACAGTTTGCTAGAGCATTGAAAGAGATCAGGAGGGTCTGAGAAAAAATCTTGGACCCAACACAATACTGACACTGTGAGCATGACTTTTGAACATTTAATTGAATAGATATACAGTATATCAAGATTAATTTAATGTGTACTCAAAGCTCATACAGTGAAGCTTCTTCCTTTTACACTGTCACTGTTTGTACTGTTCAGTCCTCGTCTCTTCAGTGTCCATCCTCTTCCTAAGCATTGCATTTTCAAAATGTTTGAAATGATGAGCTTCATGTATCAAATGTCATTGTACCTTGTAAGCTTACCTGTACTTTCTCCTCTCATTTCTCCTTCTTCCTCCTCTCCTTCTAGATAAAAGACAGAAAATAGGGACAACCACAGCAGAAGAAGAGCAAAAAGAATAGGCCATGGCTGAGGGGATGATTACTTCTCAAAGTGGTAAGCAGCAGACATTTGTGCGGCTTTAGCTGTTTTGTTCCAGAGACTAGTGTGTTCATTTTGGACAGTTTTATTTCCTTTACATCAATCCTGTTTTCTTTATGGCAGAGGGAAATGGACAAGTAACATAAACATAAAAAAGACCCCGTCTCTTGGGTCAGGATGATGTGATTATGTTACTCACTACCTGTAACTATCTCCAACTTGAATGTGTGGCTCTCACTGAACCATTTCAGGCTTTCTAAACCCACAATATGGTTGTCTTTCTTCAGACAGTGAGAGATATCTGTATGTTACCTCACTGGCCAGTCCTCTACATGCAGTTGCACTGGATCTTATACTGTACTAAAGGGCTTTGTTGGATTGCAGTTACACTGTGTATATATACTGTAGCTTTAACTCTGTGACACGGCTCCTTCGGCTCTGTGTCACTGAGTTGCATTGGCAGGTCGATGTCCCTTGTTGCAGCCTCTCTGACTGCTGACACACAAATCATTTCTGAGTGATGCCTTGATCCCTCATCAATGCAACCAGGACAGGCAGGTCAAAAACAGCAGGATGAGTGCCACCTGAAAAAAAAAGGCTTCACATTGTCACCTCTGATTTTAAGTCAAATCGGGAGCATCTTTTGAATTTACAATGCAGCCCATGAACTCTTCACAGCTTCTAAAGAAAACACCTACAATTCATAAATAATTGAAGATCATGGATTGCAGAGTACAGCGAGTACTGCATATTTCTCTTCATGTGGTGCTTTCAGGTTATAAGGGGAAGTCATTCTGAGGCAATCTGAGTTATTATGTACTTTCAAATACATATATCAGATAATTACGTTTGACATTTTTGACATTTGACATTTCCTTTACATTAAAAAGTACAGTGCCATTTGCTGCATTTTTTTTTTAGTGTAGATTATCATCATTTTTAGATGATAAAAGCAAGACATATTAAGGATGTGTATGGATATTTTAAAGCAAGGAACATTACGTCCCGCATATTGCCTGTGTGTTAATGTAATATGGTAAATTATAAGTTTGATCTCCAGCTCTTTGCATCATATCACCGGGCCCCATGAATTCAGTTGGACTGACCAATGAAAAATAACGAACAGATAGCTCATCTGTGCAAGCTCATGAGGGCCCAGAGTTATATTTTACTGTTGACCTCAAATAGCAGATACAATAATTATGATGGGAGCAAAGGAGTTGGAAACATCAAAGGATGTTTTCCTGCAGACCCACTGCACAGTGTAGCTTCCTCCTAAAGCCAGCACACACTGAAGATGGTCGGGTTACCACAAGATGGATATATGCTGTGTGTTGTAATACAGTGATTCAGTGTGACAGTATACACTGACAGAGGATATAGATCATGGTAATAAATGCATGAAGGGCAGTTGTTGCCATTCTTATGTCAGTTGTTGTCTAATTAAAGCTGTATTGATGACAGCTGCACTGTGCACTACACTGTTAAACAGTGTAGACCAGCGCATCCCCTTCAGGCGTGTTTGTTTTGCCAGGCATGTTGAGTGCAGATGAAGCTTTTCTGAACTCAGTTCCAGGACTCATGCAACCAAACTATCATCTCGGCGTTGGGTTTTAAATTACAAGTCATTCTCCAGTTGACTTCATCTGCCAGTACCCGAGCTTTTGTCAGTTTTCAGATTGTGCTTGTGAGTGTCTGAATTTGCATGTGTGTGCTTGTGGTTGTGTGTGTGTGTGTGTGTGTATTTGAGTGTATGCATGACTGTGTAGTCAAGTGCATCGTCATCTGTGTTTGGGGGACAGAAAGTGATAGAAAAGCAAGAGAGGTGATGTTGTGTGAAGAGATAGGAGGCTGGAGAGAGATAGTGTCTTTCCCTCGGTATCACCATTAAATCTTAATCTCCCACCACCTCATGGGAGGAGCCAGCCGAGCATGGGATTGTGTTTTGCATCTAAATCAAGATGTCGTGTTCCTTCAGAGATTGCTTTATAGAGACAAAGTTTGATGTGTCTGTTCCCAACTTCAAATACATCTGGATGCACAGGCTGATCATCCAGCTGTTGTTGTTTGTTAAATCGACTTGCCTCATAAACTGTAACATCTCTAATCAATTTAAAAAAAAAGAGAGAAAACAAAAGTCCCCAGGGAAGGTAGTAAAGTTATCAACCACTGAGTGGAAGTTTCCGCTGGTTGCATCATGGGGACTGCATTCCCATGGAAGTTAATGTCATCAGCTCAAACCAGACCCCTAATTACACATACAGGGCTTTTGTGTAATACAAATAATAAGATTGAGTACGCAAAATTGGTTCTTGGATTAATATTGCCGCGTTTTCTTGTCGTTGTCAAACTGTTTCATCAGTTTTGCAGCATCGTACTTTCAAGACTTGGAGCAGTGTCCATTTTTAAAACCCAAGTTAAGCCCAGAAATCACAAATGAGATCTCTCCTAACAAGTGAAATACAGTGACCAGTTTACAAATTAAAACACACATACACAGGTTTTGGCATCACCTGTGAGAAATTTTGTTTACATAATACACTCCCTTCACCCTAAAACACTAAAACCAAGTCTGAAACCTCAAAGAACCCAAATGTCCCCACAATGTTTCAAACTAAAAGCTTTTTTTTCCATGGACACACACCCAAACAGACCAAAAAAGACAGGATTACTAACTGTGCCTGAATATAAAGTCTCTGAGATGAGGGCTGTGTTTGCAGTGTGATTGCTTTTAATGCATAGATGTCCTCACCTGAATCTGATGATCTTCTAAATCTTGCAGGATATAAGTGATTAAATCATCAGGAATTATAGGCCATGTGCAGATTACTGAATCTGACTGAATATGAAGTGACTGATCCTCTTACTCACATTTTTACACCACATATCATATTTGTTATGCCACTTCATTGTATATTGCAAACCAGATGAATGTGATTTTTCCAACTAAACTTTCCTACAGGAAATCTTCGAATGGAAAAAAAAAAAATACGTAGAGTAATGGTTGCAGAAATTTTCTCAATTTCCGTCATGAAAAATGAGACATCAGAAGTATACACAGCACCTGGCCTTTAGCGCTGTGAGGTGCGCCTCTTCCACATCCTTTCTCAGCAGGAAATGGCCTGTATTTCTGCACCACCTTCCCATTTTCTCAGCTGGGAGAGGAGGCGAGCAGTCGTCAGCGTGCATTGCATTTCACAACGCCTCACGGTTTACTCTCAAAAATTCTCACCTGCCACACTTCATTGCTTGTGCCAGAGGAAACTGTGACAGAGCTTTTAATTATGGCTAAGGCAAAAATGTGAGTGTTTATCCAGGGGGAGATTAGAGAGTCTGGTGCTGACATTTGTGGATGCAGGACGTGATTTGTTTTTGTTTTCTTCTCTCGTCCTTTTTTTTCACATTTTGATGTT
Organism: Caranx ignobilis; assembly: GCA_021432705.1. Taxonomy (NCBI): domain Eukaryota; kingdom Metazoa; phylum Chordata; class Actinopteri; order Carangiformes; family Carangidae; genus Caranx; species Caranx ignobilis. Next base: position 20,517,512 of record MU269981.1, on the reverse strand, counting down.
GTTGTTTTTTTTTAAGTGCCATTTTCACCAACATCAATTGGATATGGTATTATTAGATTTGGCTGCACACTTTCAGATATAAAAGGGAAGAAATAATCTGTCGGAAAGAGGTAGGCTCTGACAGCACATTGAGACATAATGGAAAGCCTGGCCATTATTACAAAGGGAGAACACAGTAAGAAGACTGGTTTGGAGAGGGAAAGGCTGCTCTCTGCAGATAGAGGACATGGATAAACCAGCGAGGATTGTACCGAAGCTAGTTATAATTTATTATGGATATGATTTTCCTTTCCATTTTCCCCCTCGCTTGAAGCTTGAAGGCGAAGGCTCCCTTTTCATTCCTGGACAACTGTAGCTTAGTGAGGGATGCAGGGGAAAAGCATTCGTACTGTCTCGGAGTTTGCCCGTGTTTTATTTTATGATGATTACTGTGAAATGTCACAAATTCTTATTCCTGTCTCAGGGTGGTTGTTGAACTTCTTTTTCTTCATAATGAGGTGGACAGTTGGTTTACAAGACACAGATTTATTTTTTCCTGTTCCACTAAGACACATTCGTAATAATGGAAAACTCGCAGCATTCCTCTCGACTGTTATAATTTCTGTGCTGCCCACATGCCTCATTATTCTTGGTAATAGACTGTATCTCCACCTAGTATATTGATTCATCATTATTTTCTCAAGCCTTTGGCAATTAAATTGCAAATAATATCAAATGTTGTTGTTGTTGTTGTTGTTGCAGTTGTAGTTGTTTTTGTTCTTGTTGTTTTTGTTGTGTGGAACTGCTTTATATAAAGTATTTATTGTTATATTTTTATGCCTTCCTGCTGGCAGCAGTGGTGACTGGAGGGAGACATTATGTTCTCAGGTTGTCCTCTGTCCCAGTCTCATGCGCTCAGGGTAGCTCAGTAACACCTGGAGGAATTTCATTACATCTGGCACAAACACTCCGTGCACCCAAGGATGAACTGATCAGAGTCTGGTAGCTAAAGGTCAAAGGTCAAGTTTGCTGTAACCCCATAAAGGATATTTCGCATCTTGACTGTGATGTGAAGTCCACCTTGAAGGAATTTCCTTCCAGATGTAATGTGTCCATCACATCTGGAACAAACATTCATTTGCATTTACTAATTAGAGAATGATGAAGTAATTTCGATTTATATCCAGATGGTCAGAGGTCAACTTTGTTGTGACATCACAATCCTCTTCTGGTCATTGTGCAATCTCAGGAAAAAAGGGAGATTATGCCTAATAACAGTGTGACATGGTAATTCTAATTTACCTTGAGGCAACAGGGTATAACTTCACCAACCAGAATACTTAATGTGTTTAACATATATTCCTTTAATGTGGCAAAATAATAAATCCATGCCACATGTTAAATATATGAATTAAACCACTGCTGTGGGGAGACAAAGACTGCAACAGCATGCAAGCTTTGAACTTCTTCATGAAAATAATCGCACACATTACCTCAGTTACCTTTGAATAGATGATGACCCTTGCTTTACAGTGTTTTCTCAGTCCTCATCAGAGCACCTCAGGTATCCACAGGTCATCCAGTGCCAACTGTGCTACCAGCATTTTTAGAACACGTCTTTCAAAGGATGGATGTGCAATTTTTGCAAGAAACTCGTAATCTTTTATTGTTTAGTAGAGCTAACCCATCATTATCCACTGACACTGTCCTCAAAATGCCATTATGGACCGATTAAGGACATGCCAGCAGTGATCAGAGTTTTTGGCCTTGATTAGAAAATATTCACCCCTTTTGTTACTGTCAAGAATGATCAAGAGGAGATAAGGTTTGTTAAGTGAGTGAACGTGACTGAGAGCGCCATCATCATCTTCTCTGTAACACAGCAGCCTTGTCTCTGAGAGAACATATTAACATGCTGCCGCGCTGTCATCCCCAGTGCCCTACTTAGACCAGATGGGCCTCATTCAGGTCTTTCACAAAAACACAGACGTGAAGGGATCCTTAATGTCACTCTCAATATCACCAAAGCCATAATTAAGGATGAGCTGGCAAAAGGACATTCACTTTTGTGTCCTGTGTAGAAACACCTCATGATTTTGATAATTCAAACTTTGATCAGGCAGATCACAGATACAGTTATCCAAACTTAATGAGCCCAGCATGAAAACGTAATAAAAAATGTCAGGTTTGTACTTTTAGTCGAGAAAACAAGGAAGCATTACAAAGACACATGATGTCTTTGAATGCAACAAGCATATATTATGCCTGTAGAGCCAAAAACAATTATCTTTCCTTGTCTAGACAGCTGTATTGTAATTGGTATGTAAACTTTTCATACAGCAAAAAGATGAAAATGGCATGTGAGCTCTGCACCTTCAATAATTTATGTACATCACATGTAATCTGTATACGAGAATGTGTTTGTTGTGAGTGTAAGAGGAGAGAAGTTTTGTATGTCTGAGCGCCATTACATCTGTATGAATAGGGCTTCCTGCACACCTTGGGAAACACTATGATAATTAAGCCTGAGCTGACTCATTTAGTGTGAAAAAATATACGTACTTTACATTTTCTGCATAATTATCCAATTTTAGATTAGATTTGTGTTATCTGCCTATTTTATATTTTATTTGTAAAAAAAAAAACTGGAACAAATGGAGTTACTCTTTCTCACTTCTACTTTCATTTACAACCAGTCCCAAGACTTGATGTGCTAGTTATCTTATTTTAATCCATGTGCAGTTTTTGTTTTGTTTTTTAGTATTTTAAGATTGCAGTTTTTCAGATTTGCCTGATCAATTAGTTAACCATCTATGAGTCACTTATACAATAATGTACTCACTAGATGTAGGTCATATTATATCATTGAACAGACCTATTTTTATCAATATAATATCATTTTCCTTTCACCTCCTGCTTAATCCCTGGTTATTTATGTACTAACTCTCCACTGGGCCTCCATGTTGGCACTGGCTTCGGTTGCCAGGCAATTTGTGCAGCCTATATAAATGCAAACCGATATGCAAGAGGAACTGGAGGCTTGTAAGAAGATGGTAGGCAGTGCAAACCTTTGAAGATAACAGAGGTGAATAAAAGAGGGCAGGAACCAGGTGTTTATTAGATGTTCCTGTTCAAGGCTCTGTCCTCTCATATAGCCCACAATTATTGCAAACTGTAATAACAGTGTGCAGTGGTGGAAATCAAAGGGTACGCTCCCTGTGGCTTTCCTCCCCCATCTTTGTTTGTCTGTGTTTTTTTCTGTTGTTTTCCATACAGGAAATGCAAGGCTTCTAATTAAATCTTGGCGGGGGTAAAATGAGGCGTCTTAGTCGGCCAGCAGTGAGCGAGCGGCTATCTCAAACTCAACTTCGATGTTTAATTTATGTGCGCTCTATTATTTATGGATGCCGTGATCTGTGTGTATATGGGGCTTTATGAAAACTTTGGGTTTGTGTGGTGTTTGTGAGTTTGAGACAGAGAAATAAAAGAAATATAAACTGTGAAGCAGCTTATTGAGCACACAGCCAGCTGAGATATCGTGGGGTCAACAGGAATATTTACTTGCAACCGACCACATGCAGACCACAAAAGCCTGTCTCCCGTCCTCACTCGCTGAATTATACATGCACTGCATGTTATATAATCCCACTGAAATCCTCTCACCCACCTTTACATATATAGCATAAAAACACATGCACACACTTGACCTAGAGTATATGGATATTTTATGTTCATTCTCCAGAGGATTATCCTAAATTTAAACATAACCTCTGTATAACTAACCCAGTTTAAGACAGAAACCAAGGCAACCAGTGAATTCTAACTGAAGAATCTAATTTTGTCCCATTTAGAGAAGCCTACCCCTAATCACCTGCCTGTATATCCAAAAAGATGTCTCTCCCTTTCTCTTTCTCTCCCACCCACCCTCCTAACACCTTTTCTCCACAAACTATATCATCAACAGCAGCAGATGATGATCAGGTGAATGGTGTAATAACACCATGACACTTCTGCCAACAGTGGCTGTGTTACCTCCACTTCAACCTTTAATGTGCAGCGATGCGTCTCTAACCCACTGAATATTAGGCACAAGGCAGAGCCAACTGAGGACTAAATCCATGTCTCAAAAAAATGGCTTGGCTCAGCAGGTGTGACTGGGAAGGATAGCCTGGATTTGAAGAAGCGGGGAAATGCAGGGAAAATAAATATTTCATGGAACATTTTCTCACAACACAGTTGAAAAGGAGCAGGGATATAGATCAATAGTAGTAAGGGACCTGGCTATGCACGGATAGAGTTACTGAGGGGAGGTTATACAACCTAAGCTACTAGGGTGCTGTCTATATACTTGAGGTTAGTAAAAAAAAAATATTAGTGCTGTCAAACGATTAAAAAATTAACTTGATTAATCGCATTACAATTCTATGATTAATCGCGATTAAAATACTAAATATTATATACACTAATATTACCTGTATTTACTTCTATTCTTCCTTATAATGTGTTGAAGGGTGCAATTTATGCAGAGTTAATCCATTAGAATTTAAGGATGCAATTTTACAGATGTGAAAAACAGTAACACATCCTAGCAGCCGTAAATCACAAATCAGCCCCGTCCAGTAGTGATTCAAAACAGGATGCGGATGGATGTTAACGTGCGTTCATTTTTTTTCAATGCGTTATTGTTTCCAGATTAATTGTGTGTGTTATCACATTAACTTTGACAGCCCTAAAATATATATACTATATATACAACACTGGCTTTGTGATATGTGATATGAAAACCTATAGTGTCTTGTTTTTCCTCCCACACTGCACTATAAATTAATTCTGCTGGTAGAAACATGATTATGGTGGCTGTATACCAGGAAAAGATGGAAGATGGAAATGTTTTTTTCTCAACAAATTTTTTATCTGTGAGAGACCCCACACATGAAGATAAAAAATCTTTGAACAGTTTTGATCGTATTGTGTGTGGTGTGCTCCAATATTCCCAATACAGCACACACCACACACATAAAGATTTTTCTTACGAAAACACTTGAGTCTCGTCCCCCATACCAGAAATCTTGCGTAATCAGATGTGATCTGATGTACTTTGAGTTTCGCTTTTTTTGATGGTAACCATGGAGATGGTAGCCATACTGGTTTGTTATGCTTCCTGTTCTTCAGTCAGCTCGCTTCTTTATTGGCTACATTCAATTCCGCCTCACAATCCGCTGAGTCCATGACTCTGGACTGTCACCCCCCCCCCCCCCCCCCCCCCCCCCCCCCACACACACACACACACACACACAAGATGACTTTTGATCGTAAATATTGAACAGGTTTAACATTTACAATCATCGGCCCTGACCATTTTCTAAGCAGATTGTCGGGAGAAATTGACTCACCTCACACCATGGGATAATCTCGTAAGATAATCGTAAGAGCCATCAGATAATCGGGAAATTTCTGTCCTTGGTCGGAAGGGGGAAAATCGGGCCAAAATCAGCCAGATTATCTTTATGCGTGTACCAGGCTTAAGTGTGCATCCCAATAATTGATCCATGTTATGCAGTTTTTTATCTTCAAACACAAGCGTCAGAGCAGGTCATGTGTTATGAAAGAGTAGTGAAGCACTGATGCAGATTAAAGAGTCAGTGCTTGGTCAGCATATATAATGCTGACAGCACATTTACATTTACAGCAGCGCATAGAAAAACATTATTTAACATGATTTTATGAAAAGAAATGTGTATGAATTATGAGATAAGAACTCTGTTCTGTTAAGAAGCAGCCCAGTACTGGTGAATACACTATGACTAGCTGATGATGCTGATAGGTGGATGACCAGTGGAGCAACCGCAATGAAACAAAAAAGACTATGTCATGCAGTAAATTAAAGTGAAAGGAGCAATACTGCAGCTAACAAGCTTACAGCACTTTGAATGGGGTGATTGAGAGGGTGGCAGTTTCCTGAGCAGGAGCACTGGACCATCAACCTTCAGTCTCACATATCCTATGGCCCCTGTCCAAAAATCACACACACACACACAACAAGGTGAGAGAAGGCACTTCAGGGCCTCTGCTTCACTGGAGCTGCTCAGTATACAACGGAAAAACTGTAGTTGTACTGAATAACAAACATCCTGGTTACTCTGTTTTTAAACAGAGGCATTCCTGGAAAGAGTGTCTAGTACCTGTGGTAGGGTCAGTGCTTTGTTTTCACCATATTATCACCACATTATCTACATCACAGGATGTGTCCTTGAGTGCTTCTCACAGTGGGATCAGAGTGATGAGTTCCTGCAGGTCCACCACACATGTACTGTAAGCCATATACTATTATTGTCAAGCTTATACATAAATGTGATTCTGACCACATTCACTGAAGTGATGAATTTGTGGCTCAGTTGTGTTATGGAGTGCACTAAAACAAACAGGGCCACATGGTTATTTAAAGTTTTTGCTCAGTCCAAATATTTGACATTTTTGCTTGAGAGGTTGTCAAATGTTAGTTATTTTTAAGTTACCATTCATCCGTCATTATATCTGTGCAGGGTTGCGGGGGGCTGGAGCCCAATCCTAGCTGACATTGGGTTCAGGTGGGATTCAAACTGGACAGGTCACTAGGTGTGTTTATCAATATTGTAACTGGTAAATATTCTGTTGATTGACTATATTCAAACTGTGGAAGGATTCCTGTAGGTGATGCCACAGAGTGGCAGAGTGGGTGATCTGTTGGCCTCACCCAAGGGTTGTTGGTTTGAGTTGCTGACAGAAGATTGCATTTGTGAGCTAGCAACTGTAGTATTACATCACCCATCCAAGACCAAGAAAGGTTGAGCACACGACTCGACGCCTTCAACTGCTCCATGGGCGCTGGACTGTGGTTGACCCTGCACTCTGATTCCTCTGGTGAAAAGCATATCCATTTGTATGTATAACCTGCAAAGGCTATGCAAAGAGGTTGATCCTTGAACTACAGCAAAGACAGAGACAGAGTTGAGGAATATATTGCAGTGAAAAGAGCACACAGCTCGATTGTGCCCTGTGAGGACTGAGGTGCCCAACCTTTCTACAGATATTACACCGTATCCTGCCTGGGTAAATAAGACAATATTGGTACATTGTAATTTTGTACTTTTAAAGCCGGAGGAGGGACCACTCTCTTCCATCACCTTATTCTACATTATGAAACCTCTTCCTTTTTAGATGGACATAGTCTTCACCCATTTACAGGGAAATATACGATGCAGCTAGCTCATAAGACTACATTTTATGTCTTCAATTGGGAGTCGGAATGGTCTTGAGTGATGGGCTTTGTGAGGGAGTGGACTTCATTTTAACGCTTGACTGAAGGTGAACCCGACCTCTCGTTTGTGTGGAAAGGACGGTAAAACCCCGAGCAGTGTAGCATAAGCATACACAGCAAGTTCAGTGGCTCTGAGGGGTTATTACCCCAAGGAGATGGGCTAGGAACAGTGCCAGGCAGGGGCCATTATCAGTTTGTTGGTACAGGTGATTATGGTTTACTCTACCATAAAAATCATATAGTGCACTCAGCTTAAACTATATTTAGTTCCACTACATGGCACCTGCAGTATTTACAGTGATTATATTTATGTTTATGAGTTGCTTTCCATTTATATTCAAAGGGACAGCTATCCCAAATCACAAAGAGCATCATTCCTCTCTTTCCCTGGAAGGTGAACACCAGAGGCTGCTGCTATGAAGCGGCATTTGAGGTTATCAGTGTGACTTCAGCTTTTAACACTGGGGTTCCAGTCGTACAGTGTTGGTTTACTTCTTACTGGACTAAATCGCCATGGTAACTCACTCTGAACTCCTAACCTGCTCCGGTGTGGGATCATTTCAGAGGATCAGAGTAAATCCTGCTACTGACCTATCATATCTCTGGAAAAAACAGAGTCATCTTTCCTGCAGGATCCTAATGACAACAGCACAAGACTCGACAATTAAGTGACGCGTAATAACTACATAATAACTATTATATCTTCATTTCATTTTGGTTGCTCTCTTCGTTATCAATGCCACACAGAATAACATGACACTGTGGCCAGAACTGGAAATAAACACTAAACCACCTTCTGTATCTTCCAGATAAATCCAGGGTTAACTGAGCCAGTTGATAACCTGCTTCATATCACAGGCCTCAGGAGTATTTTATTTGTTTTTGTTTTTGACTGACATTTTTGAGAGTAATAAAATTTATATCACTAATAACTAAAGTCAGTGGCCTTATTGAGGAAGAAAAATTAAACAAAAGAAACCTCTTTGGGAATAAACAGGAACAAATGTGGCATTTAAAAAAAAGAGGCAGTAAATAAGAGAAGGCAGAGCATGCTCAGACGCAGAAGGGTGTGAAGAAATTGGCCATTTGTCAGCTTGTATAAGGTCACCGTAACTTGCAAAAAGGCACGGTAATTGACTGCAGTTGGACATTATAGCTGATACTGGCTCGAATGAAAAGCTATGGAAGTTATAATGATGTTCCATACTTATTAACTCATTTCCAAACAAAATGAATATCATCACCAGTGCCATCAGCATAATTAAGACACTAGTGTCTGAAAGCGGCAGGTGTCAAAGGCCAAGTAAACTCCCCCAGACACTGCTTTGAGCTCTTCTCTGTGAACATGCTCATAATTTTTGGTGTTAAATCAGAGGTTTATCACTGTGTATAGACTTCAAATGAATATGAGAGGCTGGTACACTGTCTGTATTTATAGAATTATTGTGGAAAGTGCTCTGTTTCTGGTGAAAGGCACAACTTAAGGGTTAAACATGTGGCGTCTCCCCTGCATGTGGCATATAGGCAAAGCTGCGGGAAGCCTTATTAATTAAATTTGCAGTGCTTGGATGAATGCATTTGAGATAGACCTTAATTGCTTTCATACACACGTATTTCATTCTTATTGAGGAGGACATGGTGAGTGCTTGACTGCAGTAAAAACACGCATTGTAAAGAAAATAGTTACGCACTTCACATTATGATCAAAGGCATTGCAGAGAGTGACCACAGAGCTCATTTATATTCACTGATGTAGCTTTTGCATGCCGCAGTACATGAGCTCTTTTCACCATTGTTTCCTCAAACATATAGTGGTGCTTAATGAGATGTGTCAGAAAGAGGGGATTTTTCTTGACAGGACAGCAAACAGCCCTCCAGCTGCACAATCTAGATTGCTAATTATTACCACATACTGTAGAGGAATTATTACCTGCTGTGCATGACCCTCCTGGCAAGCACTACATGAAAGCCTCTTTCACAGCTTGGAACTATCTTGGAGTCTGGAAGAATTAAACAAATGTGTTTTTGTCTGTCAAATTTGAATTAACTAACTATTGTTGTATATCTTAATCATCGCCTCAGAGCCTTAGTCTGTGCCATCCTGTTGGAGAATATCAAAGTCATTCATTTTCCTTTTGACAGCATGCATACATATACATACATATAGAAAAAATAAAGTTCGAAGAAATCATCAATTTATTGTGATGTTTTTCCTTTAAAGGAGACATATCATGCCCCTTTTCCATAAAACAAAATAGTTCCCAGGGGTCTTAAAGACATGTCTGTGATATGCTTCGGTCAAAATACCAAACATCACAGCACTCTTTTCATACACTCAAAACAGCCTTGTTCAAAACGACTGGTTTCAGTGCCTGTCCCTTTAAAGGCAAATGAGCCACTGCTCAACCCGCCCCGCCCATTCTACCAGTACTCACACGTAGGGGTGGTATTATGCAAATTTGAAAAATAATGATATCATTGTCTGACAGCCGAGGGAACGGCTCATAAAACCACATGGATTTCAACCTAAGGAGCCTGTAAATTACTGATCTTTTTTTGGTCAGTTCTCATATTTTGGGGACAGCAAGGTAAGACAAACACCCAAATATATGTTAAAGAGCCTTCAGAAAGTGATATTTCCATAATATGTCCCCTTTAAAAGTAGGACAGAACTTGTGTGGACAGTGACATTTAAGAAAGATCATCAAAAATAAACCCAATTGGGACTATATTTTCTGATAGTATCTATCTTTAATGCACTCACACAACCACTGGCAACTTAATTAAGTCAGTTACCTATAATTATTCCTACATGGTACATGTCAGTAAGATGCAGCAAAAGCTTAGCCCAGAAACAGTGCTTGACAGCCCGTAACTAATGACACTGCATTATCTTCTTATATTAATGAAGTCCTCACCATTGTTTTTACACAATATATGCTCTTCATATATATTTTTTCTGCAGAAGTTCTTGTTGTTTCTTGTTGAGCCATGGTTGAAATCAAGGGAGTTTTAAAAATGTCACATGTATACATTCAGCTTTACACAAGTGCAACATATTCTTTATATCCAGCATATAAAAACAGGCCATCATAAACTTTACAGATTCATTACAGTCCTAGTTGACTCATCAGGCATAAATAACTCAAATAAAGATTTTCAGAGCCACACACCAGTGTTTTTACATATACTGCATCAGGAGGGAAAGGAAGACCATATAGTGAAAACCTCCCACTGCTGTCCTCATCTACTCTGCTGCATTTACCACCGCCAAACATAATCCAGTGGATGCAAATAAAGACTGAAGAAAGCTGCTGATAATGCATCGTGAGCATCAAATCCCAATTTAGACAGAGTTAACTATATTTTTATGAGTCTTACAATACCATTATGGATCCTAGACAGTAATTAATCCCCTCAAAAATCTGCTTACAATGGAGATTTATACACTGCAATTTAATTTTATCCATTAGTGATTTTTCTCTCTTGTATTATTTCCAACTTACCCACGGAATATCTGCACATTCTGCATTGTCTCTGTGCAGCGTTAATGTTTTTTAACTGTCCACTCTGCTACATCTGGAAAAGGTAAGAACACAAAAAGATGAATTGTCCCTGTCCGTTTTTGTGAGACCCGCTGTTGTGATGATGTTGTCAATCTCGACAAGGCTCTAACTGTCAAACCAAGCTGCTATTTAATACTGTCACTTGCTGAACCATTCCTGACTGCACCCTTGTCACCCTCAAGGACTTAATAACTAGCTTTAGTCGCTACTGAGAAGGATGAATTGCAGTGGTGCCAGGCAGCATACTCTCCATGGCACCCTTATCTTTCAAGTTGTCTCTCCCAGTCTTGCTTTAATTAGATTAAAAGTTCTCTGTACCTCTGGGGAGGAGATGCGGGGCCTGGGCCAGTGCCTGAGCCATTGTGTGCAGAGCTCTTTTTTTTGACACTCAAAGGCTGCCAAGTCTTCCCTGTTTTCCTGCCGGGATGCTTAGGTTGCTCAAACTGCGCTTGGGTCAAACATCAGGCAAACTTGTTGGCATTGGCAATATTTTAAGGTGACTCAGTATGTAAAATGTGATTCTGAAACAGCGGGTTTGCCCTTGTTTGACACAGCCAACAAAGAATGACTTAAAACAATACTTTAAAGGTTATAAATAACTTGTTAGCTTTGCCCCGCATCTCACAGACTGATAATTCATCTTAGATAAATGAAATGTCCTTTTTCTCACCCAGTTGGTTTGTTCGGTGTTGCAAGTGATAAATGGTCTGATTAAGCATGAGCATTACATGTAATTAGCAAGCTTGAGTAAGCTTAAACTCAAAGAAAACATCTATGACACGTCACTGTGAGCAATGAAGTGGCTGTCATGAAAGATCTTGTCCAGTTCAGTGGCTTTTATTTGGCTGCCTAACACTTGGCTGGTGTACACTGGGCATCTTGAGGGTATTTAAGCTGTGCCACACAGAAATCTAAGATATTTTGAACTCAATCTGATCTCAGTCTGCTGGCCAGGAGACCTCTAACCTGTTATAAATCTGTACGTCTGCTTGCAGTTTCTCCATATTTTTATTGTCAGAAAACAAACTTTTTTTCCACAAGTCGAACATGGAGAATCTCATAAAACGCTTTTTCCCTCAAGCCATCAGGTTGGTGAACTGTGTCCTCTCACCTCTGTGTATTTTCGGCTTTGTCTAGCACACTGTACACTGTGAATCCTCAACAATGTCCTGCACATTTGCTCACAGTGTACAGAAGCTAGTATACAGTTAAACTTTTTACTGACTTGAATTTGTTTTACAGTGTTTTATCCTTGACTAATTCCTTGTTTATTCTTATTTTATATATTACTCCTTATTTCACATGAGCCATTTTAGTGTGTCTTAAAGAGTTTGCCCTCCTGCTCATATTGCATTAGCATGTAACACATGCTTACATTTTGATTAATCATGAAATGTTGCAGATAAGCTTACAGGGGACAAGACCTTCCATCTGTGAACTAATCAAAGCGTGAATCTGCTTTGAACTAAAAGCCATTGATACACAGTTTCATGTTGTTCACTCACTGGATCCTTATCGTAATAATTATAAATTCATTAGATTTATCGTATGGACATGTGTTTAGCAAAGATTAACAGCTTCTTTTCTCAGATTTAGATCTGCCATTGCTATGATAGTTCACTCCACCCAGTACCCATTTCTCAAACTAAATAAATGGCTGTATATGTACAAAATTGTTTTAACTGGATTACTCTGGTCTGTACCAGGTTACAGCCCTAGCTATGTCAGATGCATGTTAGGTGTCATGACTCCTTGAATGCTGCCATAATGCTGTCACTGTTCTTTTACTTTGTGCTTTTTGGTGCATTACTATCAACTTCTATTAGCTTCAACTTCAACTTGAATCTTTGTTCCACATTATTGCGGTTTACCAAGCAAATGTATCCATAATTTAGGTTTATGAGATCAACCACAGGAGGCCTTGTGGGCCAACCTCGTTTAAACGTAGTTCAAAATGTGTCCACCCAAGTGTCTTTCCATAGTCTCACCCCAATAACCAAATCCATTTCCTGCAATATTTGCAATCAACACTGATAATTTGATTAACGGTAATTTGATTCTAACAGAATTGAGAACAGATGTACCTTTTGTATGTGCGAACCTCTCTAAGAAATGCAAGGATGAAAATGAAATTAGACTGAGAGGTGTTCATTTCAAGCGCACCCACCCCATGAAACATTTCAGCACGTGGAGCTTGTTTTTATGGTTATACATGTAATGTAGGTAACGTACAATTATTGAAGCCGAGGGGGAACTGTAATAAGAAATAGTGGAAACATTGCCTGAAATTAACAATATGAGAAAGACCATATACAATGACAAGGATAACAATTTGGGGGGGGGATGATATGGGGATGCACTTTTGCTGGAATTGTGTTTAATTAAATACAGGAGAGGGTCTACTGGGTAAAGAGCTTTAGCGAAACAAATAGAAATGGCATTTTAAGATAAGTGGAGAAAGATCCAAGGAATTCCAACAAGCCAGAAGGGCTGAATGGAGATTGAGGACCTCCAACATGCCTTAACGTCCAACCTGATGATTAATATCTTGATAATGTGGTCTACCTGCTCTCTCTGCTCTGATATTGTGCTGACAGCAGGAAGACGTGTGTGCCAGTTAAAGTAGTTTGAACGAAGCCGGTGACAACGCAGTATTTTATTTTATTTATCTTACTTCTCCTGCTGTTCATTGCCGCTATTCATTACCCTGGTGACAGCCCAAGCCATAGCGTACATTGATATGTGGGGAAACGAGTTGTAAAGTGCAAGGGAATGTTCCAAGCAAGACATTTCCATTCATTGTAAAGAGAAATCCTATCACATCCAAAGTTAGAGAAAGGAAAGAATAAAACACAAACATGTTTCACGTCCTGCTGTATTGATTCATGAATAATTATTTGTTCCCCCGACAGATTTCCATTGTTTAGCAAAGCCAGTAGTTTGCCACAAAACATTTCAAGTGCATTCAGCAAATTCTGGAGTGATCCACATCTAAGTGGATGGGCTGGATGTCACCGGTAACAGACGATTCACAGGGGTGCTCTTATATTGACTGCGTGACAACGACACAAACAACACAAATGGGGGAAAAAAAAGAGCCAAATCAGCAGCTTCAGCAAGAAGAAGTTGCTGATTTAATGCACCGCCCGTCGACCACAGCAAGCGTCCCAAATCAAACACACCTGCCAAGTTGTGTGACCAACAGGTGCATGCTGGGACTGGCTAAAGGCTAAATGCAAAAGTACTGATGGTGGATCGTTCAGCTGAGACTTGTACCTTCGCTCCCACCGTCAATAAGTCACAGACGACTTTTGTGCAGCTCCTGATAATCCATGTCGTGACTGCAGAGCTCATTCAGCCCAGCGTTTAAACACTTGGCTCTGAGCAGTGAGGCTCAGTGGACAGGTTATATTTTCTAGTGAGAACGAGCAAGCAGAGAAGTTGGATGTAGAGCAGATTGTAGAGGACTTTGCATCCTGTTAGTTCAGACAGGTGTATGAAAAAAATGATTATTGTAACCAAATGTCTTCAGCAACACCAACTACTGTGTTGCCTGGCAACGTTACATTCTGTATGCGTTTGTCGGCTGCTGTGGAGTTTGTTGTTTTCACGTCTGAGTTTTTTGTTCTGCTGCTTTATTCTGCTGCGCATTCTACAGAAAGTGGCAGCTATGTGATTGATTAATGTTGCTTGATATTATTGCTGCATAAAGTCTATGGACACTCACTGGTGCTGTAGTAATTATCAGCTGTGTGCACAGGCTGCTGAATAAGTGACTGGGATTTAACTGAGTGGAGTGCTGCAGGGATGGGGAGGGTTTTTTTTTAGGCCAGGCTGGATATTAGCAGCTCCTGCAAGTCAAGATGTTATCACACTACATTTTTACACCTCCACTTTGCTCATTTAAAGGTACTGTTTGCACAGACTATATTTTAACTGATTTATTTTGTACTTAAGTTCCTTTTAAGTTATGTATGTATGGATGTATGTATGTATGGATGGAAGGATGGAAGGAAGGAAACTGAACGGCGGTGAGATTAATTACCTTGCTCGGTTGTTTTGAAGGAAGCATCAATTTATCTGCGCTCCTGTTTGTTCTTTGTGCATTGCAGTTGATTAAATTCTGACCCTCATCACTCCGTCATTAAACAGTGATTTATTTGAAAATAATCAGTCGCTCAAGAATCTCTCTGCCAGTAGCACGGGGGAAAGCATCAGAAACTTGTGTAGCCAATAATTACTCTGTCTCATTTGCATAAATGTAAGCTGTGGTCGCTCCCTCTTGTGTGACTGACATGTTAGTAAAACCTGACCTCTACTCAGAGATTAAACATTGTTCACAAATGTGTTTTTTTCCTCCTTGTGACAAAAAAGGACAAGATAATGAGTTCTGGGGGAGATGCTTTTTGGCACCGTTGAGTGAAATCCCCCTGAAAATGAAGGCGTTTGGCAGCACATCTCAGTGTCTCTAACTGTATTTAGGGGAGAAGAAATGTGAAAAGAAGCCCGACTTGACCTCGTACTGTGTCACTGCGACCGCTTGTTGTTTATCTTTGTGTATTCGGCAGGATTGAGAGCATTGTTTACAGGATTATCAGGCATCCACATGGACCAGCCATGAATGCAAACTGTGATAATGTTTCTGTCCAGGCAAAATGAAAGTGTAAGACCCTCACAGATTACCAGTGACTGCGGCCGACTAGGGGTGCTAGCCATACCACAGAGAAGCCAAATAACGCCAAGCTGCCAATAAAGCTCGCCCACCATTAAACTGGGTTTTCATTCATAACTGAAACCGGCATCCTGCATTATTTGTTCTTTTACACAACCGTCACTGATAGTTAACATACAATGTTTATACTGTCATGTTTAAATATTGACACAACTGTAGAGTAACAGTTTCACAGAGGCTGAAAAACAGCTCATACATGAAAGATACAGTTGACCAGAGGCAGGAAACAAGTCAAGCCTGTGTGAAATGGTTGTGTTTTCCACATGTGTGCATGTTTCCATGTGTATCCGTGGTTTGAACATGTGAGCGAGCATGGGTGAGAGACAAGGAGCAAAGAGGAGAGATAAAGATAGTGTATACTGCTTCGCTTTGGACAAAGACATGGCCCTTTGCAGACGGCTTGTTAAAGCTGCAGAGGATGAGTCAGAGAGCAGTCCCCTAACAGGAGCCCTTGTTGTTCAGAGTCCAGCCTGGTTTCATCTTGTCAGCCTTGCTCAGGGCAAGTTTTAAAAAAAATGCTGCACAGGAAGTCTTCTCCATGTCCTTATCTTGACATTTTCCTCTCCATTAAATCACCTGGAGGCTCCATGACAATTTCCAGTCCTCGGGAAAAGTGAAACCATCGATGTTGACTGAACAATCACCCTTAATGACAACTTGTGCTGCCTCTGTTAGAAATTTAGCTCACAAACACTCTGATTTGGTTTTATATCAGAAAATATACTGATACTTATGAGCTAAAAATTCAGTGGCTGCTTTACCATGCACACTTAGATGCACTGTCTCTGTAGTCAAACTCATAGTGAAAGTGTATATTATGGCTGTAGCACACAGTCGCCTGAGTAAAGAGCCGAGACGAACACTTTGATTTGCATCCAACAAGGAAGCGACGCAATGATCAGATGACTGCAACAACAACTTCATCATCTGTTTAGCCCAGAGCCTTAGCTGCTACTGAAGCATGAGCAGGGTTAGGGAGACAGAGAGGCACTGCTTCATTAACCCAGAATTACTACTATATAAACTGCAGGATTGAAACACTTGTAACAAAATGCTTTTCATCCACTATATCACAATTTAAACATCTTGACATTTTCTCCAAAACATTAATGTGTCTCTCGAAACTACAAGGCAAAAATAGACTGACCTTCTATAGGATTTAGCGCTCACGGGTGTACTATCATTTTTCTTGGTTTAATTTCATGAACAGTGAATAGGTTAATGGATTACTGTCCTCTTTCCTTTATACATTATAGAAGTTGATAGTTTTTGGCAGGTGGGATTGACCTGGCTATTGTCCCCCTGCCATGGAAAAGATTAGTGAAAAGGCTCCATAGAGACCTAGTTTTTTTTTTTGTTTTTTTTTCTTCTGAAACTAAGTCTCTTTTCAGTAGAGACACATTGTTTTGGCCAACGGGGAAAGCTGATGTGTGACCAATCATTATTTCTTTATTTCAGTGCAGCATACAAAGGAATTTACTGCTTGGGAAACTTCAGCATCATGTTTTTTCATGTAGCTATAGAGCTTTTTTTTTTTTTTTTTTTTATTTACTGTAAATATTGGTTGTGGGTTGATCTAAGTTTAGGAAAATAGGAGAACTATTCCACTCTGAAAGGGAGAGGCTTCTATCCCGGCCTCTTAAAACATTCAATACCATAGATCCTCCTAAGAAAAGTGCAGTCTGTGGGCTAAATCGTCTCCATACTTACCTTACACATTGAACCTTACTGGAGTTAAAATAAATCTATTCCCTTTTATCATCAATAATGGAGCACACAGGGCTTCGTTCTTGATACACTACGACTTCTTGATATACTGTCGGTACTCTTCTTATATTTCTATATCTATAATTCTATAGTCTTCAGTTATCACTTCATCAGTTACTCCTTTAACGTAAAATTATTTAAAAAAAAACGCTCCATAACTCTCAACATCTACCTATGTGTCTGTCCATTCAGTAATTTAAATTAACACTGTACCATGATGTCTTTTGCTGTATTATACAAGAACATAGTCACTGAACAGTAAAACGTTTGTCCGTTGATAAAAAAAAAAAAAAAAAACTCACTCTTTGCTATATATTATGCTCGTATGCAGAATGCATATACAGTCACTCTGTGACAATTTAATTTGGGCCTTAATTTGTGCAGCAGGTAATGATGCATACCTTTTGTGATACAAAATATCACTAATGTATGTACATAATTATTAGGGGATGTGATTTATTTTTTCATTTAAATATAATAGTGGTGTGTGCATGTAGTCTGCATGTATTGGATACCTTGACTGTTTGGTACAGATTTTGTAAAAGTATTTTTAGAACTGGCCACATGTTTGTCTGTCTTTATTTTCATCAAATTTGGATCAATTGAGAAGCCCCCACCAAGGCCTCTCGGTTCCCCACGTGTGTCACAGATTGCAGGCAGTTAATATTTCAGTACAGTGGAGCTGCATTTGGCGACAGCCAAGGAGATGGGTCAGGTTAACAGGGTTGTTGCGTGCCAGTGCCCAGGAGAGTCTTCAATATTTGATTGCCTTTTTCTTCTTCAGCTACCTCTTCTTTTAATTCACTTTAGATCAGGCATCTCAATCCGATTCCACAAAGGGCCGGTGTGGCTGCAGGTTTTTGCTCCAACCAATCAAGAGCACACAGTTTGACCAATCAACTGTCTGAAGACTGAGATCAGTTGATTAACTGAGTCAAGTCTGGTGTGCTACTGGTTGGAACAAAAACCTGCAGCCACACGGCCCTTCGGGAATCGGTTTGAAACGCCTGCTTCAGATTGAATCCCCATATTTGTAGTTAAAAAATAAGTCTGCAGAGACCCCATGCTGAACTAATCTAATGTTCAGTCTGTACAGTCTGTTATGTGATAGCCTTTAAGGCTATCCTTAAAGGCAGTTATTACAGATACCACTGATTTAATTACAAGAAAAAAAGTTAACTGGAAATGCTAGATACTGCTGGTGTTGTGTTCTGTGGTGTGTATTTTATTGCGCATTACTTTCATTACTTCTGGCAGTTGTGTAAGCATTTTAAAGCTGCACTACTGCACTACACTTCATCATAGATAAGTATCAATATTATCAATATTCAGCAAACAGGTAAAGTAATCACTGCACTGATGCGATGTTGTTAATTGTAGACTTTCCACATTGTAACATCAGCTGCTGATCATCTGAAGTCACAGCTTAGATCATTTGGCTATCCTTAAAGGCAGTTCAGACATTAACAGCCAATGTTTTTTTCAGGTGAGCAGTTTCTTTCAATTGCCTCTAAACAGAAGGCCACAATTTTCTAGCACTTGTGGCCTGCATAGCTGCAAGGACCACAGAGTAAACCAAGATTTTCAAACTGAACACATCACACATCAGTGTCATAAGACACAACAGCTTTTATAATACTTGAGATATTGTTTTCAAGATGTCATACAAACATATCAAATACATAAAAATGCATAGGTGTTTTGGTTTTATCCTACAACAAGCACACTTTTCTGACGCACTACTTAAAGTGACAGGCTTGAGTTCAGAAAATTCAAATCAGGATAAACCCTTAAACATGGAAACAACATTTATCCCAAATGTATAATTCAGAAAACCTTCTATGAAATGAAGGGCTCATAATGACGTTAGAGGAGTTGAGACAGGATTCACCCCCTGGAGTGAAAATTGTGGTGATGACGGAAAGACGGCAAGTGAATGATGAAAACTAATTCTCATCTTAGTCTCTCAGGACACTGTGAAGATAATGGTGGTGATGGATTAGGTGGCCAGTGCAATTTGTGCTCGGTAAGACAGAATGGCAGGTTCAACAATGATAGTTGAGTGTAAGTATCCACCGTCCTACTGCAGGAAGGAAGTTGGATTGGTTCGACATAGTGGATCGACACGGTGACACTTGAAATGTATGAATGGAAGATATTTCTCTTTTTTTTTTTTCTTCAACTTTGACAACAGTGGATGGATGAAAGAGGAGGTGGAAAATACAGAAGAGAGAGTTGAAAGGTTCCGATAAAACCTCTGTTTTTTGATAGAAATTAGAGCAGGGGGAAAAAAACAATAAACATGACACACAGGAAGTTTTCCTGCATAATTTTGGAAGTCAAAACCACATTTGATTGTGCTGGGTGAGTCAGGTTTGCAAAGCTGGTTCTTGAAATCCATTATACTTAAATTCCGAAACAGAAAACACCTGCCCATTGGCTGCAGTTTCACATCTGTCCAAAGGTACATTCTCAAAATGAAGTTTAATGTCTAGTTGCATTGGGCAAAACAAACAACAAAAAACTTTCATCATACAAATGTTTAGGAATTACTTTGACACTTGCTTCCTTCCTGTATTTGTGCATGCCACCGACTATCACTCTGGTAAATAACAAATGCAGGGTTTTGATTACAGCCATTTATTTTTATTACTGTGGGCATTTTGCCAGTGTGCAGTTAGAAACACGAACTGTGGTTTTTTTTTCACTGTCACATTTAAAAACCAAATCCATGTCAGAGCAAAACGAAAGCATGGCTTCCCTTTAGACTTGAGTGGGATGGGATATGTTTATCAGCTGACCTGTCTGATCAGAGCCCCATCAATTCCTTCCAAAGAGCAATTTGTCCTGGTTCCTTCTTTGTTGTCCTATCAGAGCGATGTCGCACAGCAAATTGTCTGCAGTCCGGGTGGTGGGAGATGAAGAAGAAGGAAGTGACAAGAGTGTTGCCCTAAATTGCTATCGATTCAATTGTTTGAACGTTTTTCTTCTGGAGGTTAAGAGTGTAGGAGCTGGAGCTGAGGTTCAAAGGGAGGAACTGTCATTCAGTCTTAGTTCAAAGTAAGGTGTGTTGCACCCTGTCATCCCTTTTTAGTTGACCAGTTAGAGCCAAATCCAAAAGTGAAACATATCAAACACTTGTTCTGGTGTGGCTGAAGAAGCTGCCTTTTATATTCTATCTCTGTATTTCTTTTTTTATGTTACCTGTATATCATTATTTTTCAATAATTCATAATGTCTTGTTTTTTTGTTTGTTTGTTTGTTTGTTTGTTTTGGTTTATTTTTTTATTTTTTTTTTATACAATGTTTTTCACATAAGACCACACTTACTGGCAACAACACTGGCAAGCACAGTCCTGTAATATGACTTATCTGGCTCAGCATAAAGGTTTAAAGCTATTGATTTCTAAACAATGTACTGTATAATGTTTTTGCACAAATATTGATACAGATACAACTTGACACTGTACTACCTGTTATAAAAGTTATTGACTGAGATAACAAGTGAGCCTCTGCGCTCCTTGGAGAAAGCGGACAAAGCCAAATAGCCTATGATGGATTATGGCCCCTGATCGATAAAGATGTCTGATAGTTTCTAACATAAGATCAGTGAAAATGTGGAAGGCAGTGGCAGTGTGAGTTATATATGTCACAATGAGCTCTGAACAGCAGTTTAGATGGTTTTGAGGTAATGATGTCCATTTAAGGAAAACATAGAAAAAAGAAAAAAAACACAGCGTATGAGCTTTTGGGGGTAATTTAATTCCTTTTAGAACAGGCTCAACAAATTGTATTTTGTTGTCAAAAGTACATGTTAACCTGTGTTTAACAGAGGAATAATATCCCTGTAATGCTATCACTTTCTCTCCATTAAAGAACTCGTGAATAGCTTTCAGGCCAGTATATCACTGTGGGGATAAAAGTATTCCAACAAGCATTCAAAACTGCGCTCACAGTTAGGGGGCTTTAAAAGCCAACCACTGCTCAGAGAGGATTTTTTTTTTCCCCTATGACTGGGTGTTTTGTTACAAAAACACATGCTTCTAAAACACATCAGAGTTGCAGCGTGTATGAATGGGGATATTACCCTGCAAAATGGCTTCTTTGAGCTCATTTAAAAGTGTACACATGGCAGTACACACCATCTTTCATCCCTTGTTTAATAACAGTGGGAGAGGAAGTCAGTAACAGCTGGTGTCATATTCTGTAAGGCAAACTTTATGTTCATTTCACTCTTTCATACCCCCCACCACCACCACCACCCTCCTTTTTTCCTCTCTCTGGCTGTCTTTCTCTCCTACTTTCTCTGTATCTATCTATCTCAGTCTCTCAGTCTCTTACCTCCCCAGCATCAATAACATTTGAAGAAGCACAAATATTTCATTGCCATACCTGGGGAAGGATCCTATCAAGTTGAGGTGATTTGCATTTCAAGTGCAATGCATTATGCAACATTGGCAATGCATTCTGCATAAATCCAATAGTTGAATACATATTTGGGAATCTAACATTTCATGGATTCCCTTTTCCAGGTATTTGCTTCCAAACAGAAATTAACAGTCTCTTCCTGTATCAATTTAGAATGAAATCAGAAAATGATAGAGGTAAATATTTCCAGACAACTTTTTTGTTAATCTAGTAACTAGCACTTGGGAACTTTAAAGGTTAAAGCCAAGATTAAATTGATGGCATTTTCTTGTGAGCCAGACTTAACAAGCACAGTGGACTCTGTGGGCTGGTTGTGTGTGAAGTGTCCACCTGGTGGCTCTAGCCCAGCTTTTCAACCCATCTAAATGGAGTACAGCTTGCTCTACCCAGCAAGGGAGTCTCATTGGAGAATACTGATCAGGTTGTTCTCTGATGCTGGTACAATAAGTCGGTGAGTTGTGCTAACCTCCCCCATCACCAAGGCGAATGTGCTCAGATGATAAGAAGCAACCAGAAGTGTCTTCACAGTTAATTGAAGCTGCCGTGGTTGTAGTGTCGTCCCTGTTAAAGCTTTTGAACTTGATGTTGGTGTAGATGAGGCGTTGTAGATCTGACATAGTGATAAGTGTTCAGCATTAGTTTGTAACATTACCACTTGTCAGGACTTTTAAGACACTTGGCTACTTTTGAACCCCCCCAAAAAACAGTTCTCATTGAACTAAATGGTTATGTCAAGTACTTTAATTAATATTCTACAAGTTGCTATCTCACAAAAATACATGTAGCACCCTAAAAACCAAGATAATACCCCTTAATAAATCAAAGCCTTAGCTTTAATACTTTAAGAAACCAGATTAATTGCTACATAATGAGACAATGGCTTTAGCATGAAGAGACAATTCAGCTACTAGTAGGAACCTGCCGATAAATCACTCTGACTTTGACTCTATCAGAGCACTCATAAAAAATGATTTAATTAGAACTAGTGTTAATGACAAAATCCTGAGATGGCTAGCTTTTATCGACATGAATCTTCCTCACTGCAGATCAAAGGGCCCGGTCATTAAGGAGTCCCAGAGTATTGATGCTTGTTTTATCACCGACCAAGGAGCCCATTATGGGCCAGGAGGCTGCTTCTCCATATCCAGAGAGATAGAGGTGACACTCTGCAACTCTGAAACTTTTGACCTGTTTCGACTGAACGTTCACTCTTCCCCACAGCACAGGACAATTATTGGCACCGGCAGCTCACTCCGATTCATCCACTTCCTGTGTGCTGCTAGCGAGCCACCAAACAAACTCACTTCATCCCTCTGGTCCCTCATTCATTCAGCCATTTAACACAGAGCAAAGAATCTTATCGTATTTCTTTATGGATAATTACCTGATTGAGCAGCATGTGCCTTCTTCAACAAATCACTTGTTTTATTTCCCCAACCAGTAGCCCAGCATTATCTTATGTACATGTGTTAAACATGTATCAAGAACATGAGTTATGTGTTTGAAGCTGCCTCTGACTGCATGTTCTGGCTTTGACACAATAATATATAACAAGACCCCAGAACAAGTAGATCTTCATTCAATGAGTGAGTGAAATGCAACATTTTGTAGTTTATTTGTAGTCACAGTTTGACAAAGGGTCATTGCTTCACATAGATAATTGCTAGCTATGTGTTGAGCATGAATGTTGAACGTGTTTGTCGGAGAAAACCATATGTTATGATTACCTGCGGTGCTGGAGCTCATTGCTGCACTGTTTGTAATATGTATTATTCAACTTAACTCTGTGAACCATATGTTCATTTTTATCCTAAGCTTTACTTAGACATATAGTGTGCTGTGCAGCAATGTACACTCTGACACCCACCCTCAGACACATCTTCCCTCTGCATTAAATTTCCACCTCAATCACCTGCATTTCATATTAATCCTTGATGTGATGTATCACTTCATGAATTTTGATAATAACATCCATATTTAATGTACATGTTTAATGCTTGATGTACTCTGTACTCGGGTTGTCAGACTGGTTTCACTTTACAGAAAGGATCATATTAGATATGTAATGGAAGCATTGTGTTCAAATGTTGTTTCTAAACAATCAACCCAATCATCTCTTTGAGACTGAGATAAGTATAGCACGGCGTGCACATGGGCAGGACGATGGCCTCACTGATTTATAATTTAAATTTAGTGAGATTAAAGACAGGAAAGAGAAAAAAAGTTTGATAACTTTATTCTTAATTATTCATACAGATGGAAATATTCCTCTCATAATATTGTCACTCTCTGGAGAAGTGTCATTCAAATTTAATAGCAGAGCACGAGATAACCATTTGGCTTAATTCAGTGTCTGTAGGTATTTAGAGGGTCGGTTCTTATTTTATGGCCGAATGTTTGTAATGAACCCACATGACATGGTTTGTGATAAAAGGCTTGTCTAAATTTTCTGTCAATATTTGAGTGATCTTCTTTTCTGTGTTTGTTTTCTTTATTCAATGACATATAGTTCTTATTATTTCACCATAGAATCTATTTGTAGTAACTGTATCATGATTATTATTTCAAATCAAAAAGAAAAAGTGTAATGAATTATGCTGTTTTGATTTTTTTTATTATTATTCTAAAGGTTGTGCATCACTTTAAAGGAGAAGAACCGCGGTGTAAAATACTGAAAACATGTCTGCCTTAACAAGTAACTAAAAAGCAAACTTGAAAGGCAATTAGCTCCTGGAGCCGAAACATATTCTTTTCCAGTTCTCTCTTAAAAGTTGCCCTGTGTTTAAACATGAAGTGTCACAGTTAGAAATAAACGGCCAGACTTGTTTCTTCTTATTTTTTCTGCTAAATTTTCAGGGAACAGTTAAAATAGTTTTCACCAACTAATGACTGGTACATTTTTCAAACCTGTCTACTTTCATTTACTACTAAGTTAGAACAGCTAAAGCACATATAATGTTTTAGTAATGTTTTAGTTGTTTGTATTAACACAAAGGCAAAAGAACGTTCACAGTGCTCATATCAGAAAGATGATTCTTTGCTTTCCCTACATTATCTTGTCGTAGCAAGGAAACATCGGTCCAAGTCTTGTGTCATACACAGTGCAGCATCCACCCAACCACCTTCCTCTTCTTCCGGCAGGTAGCATAATGTAGCACTTACATGACTACAAAAAGACATTGACCATGAATGTAGTTCAGGCAGTAAGCAAGAGTCTTACAAACTTTATTTCTAGAAGCTTTGTTTCTCTTTTCTTGACTGAAACTGGGATCTCTTACGACTGCTGCGGGTGAAAATCAAGAGGATTTGGCTCGGTGAGCTCCTCCAGCATGCACGTCCACATTAGCAATGGCTGCCATTCAGGAATTTATATTTAAACACTCGTCCTACTCAATTTGGCACTCTCATACTAATACCTCTTTCCAAGATAATTAGGTCGCCATTTTGAGAATGACATTTTCACCTTTTTCAAAAAGGTCCGACATCTAAAAGGAAGGGATGTATATGCTCCATGACCACTGGAAGTCTACATTGAAAAATACATGTGCTAGGTTTTCCAATCTACCTGACCCATGATCTATCAATCATTGTAAAACGAACCCAATTTCTAATGTTTAAACACTGTGCTCTTCTACTATTCATATATAAATAGAGAATAGAAAAACATTCAGCTGTGTGTCCTTCAGTAAAAGTGGAGGACAGGAAAGACATAAGTATAAAAACTGCAGGTATATTTAGAGTCTCTACTCAGATTGGCTATTGAAAACTTGCTCTTCTCTTTGCCTCATCTGATCTCTAGAGTTCTGGCTCCAACAGAGGGCACTCACTGGTCTGGCCTAGTATTTCTCCCCCCTCTATCTTTCTTTAAGGACAAAAGGGACTTTTTTTCACTTCCCCAGGGCTACATCGCACTCCCCTGCCAATCAAGAATCAGTGATTGAATTAGTGCCAGGTCCACTAGGCTGGTGCTTCCGCTGAACGACAGACAGATCCAGCGCTGAGATTAGGCGAGTGTGAAGTTCACCCTGCTTCAGAACTCCTCACATGCAGCTTTCTCCCAGGCTCTCAAAGGCAGCTCAGAGGAAGACAGCTCTTGCCTGACAGGTCCTGAATCGTCCGGCCTGTGCGGAATGCAAACGAGGCGGATGCCCATCTCTTCCTTCCCAACTCTCTAGGAAAAAAAAAAAAATCCTTATAGATGCTACATTGAGGATGCGGTCGCAGTTCTCATGCAATTTTTAAAGAGCTCTCGGTGCTGGAATGAGATGGCGAGATAAAACTGCACACAAGATGTGGCCTTTAGTGCAAATATGGTCTTGAATTTCAAGCCGCAATCTGACAGATAACAACATGTAGCTTTTTCCTTTGAGTGTCTGTCTCAGTGGTATTATATGGCCTCTTTGAAGATGTGAATTTGCTTTGGTTGCACTGGAGATGGTTGGTCAGATAATCCATATCCTGTATGACCTCTTGATCCCTTGGTCAGACAGTCTTGTGTTTGTTACTGCTGGGATCCCAAACACACAGAAGTCTCTTGCTCCTCTTACTCCCTGAAGCAGATGTTGCAGATGTGTAAATCCAGCTAGTCCGATGTCATGCAGCCAAGTGTGGTGTGCAGAGCTCCTGCTGGGAGAGCACAAGAGAAATGTTTCAGACAGAAACCCCGCAAAACACCCTTTAGCTTGACAAACAATTTAGGCAGCATCCCCTCAATAATCCACAAAGCTTTCCTTGTACGTTGCCATTCCTCAAAACAAAAACCGAGGCTTGTCTTAAATGTCCACTGGTTCAGCAATGATTTAAGAAGAGAAAGCAAGCAGAATAAACACAGCGTGTCACTCGACTAAAAGGCCTTTTTTTGGCTTCTCGGGAAAGAGAAGTACTTTAATAGACTTTGTACATCCGCCATTCTGGTCAGAGCTCTACAATGGCTGAATACTGTGTAAAATGCCAAATAAGGAAGTTTTATACACAAGTATAATTTAAGGACCAATGTAAGCATTTTCTTAGACTTAGCCATTTTGATGTCATGCAGCATAAAATGGGAAATCTAAATAAAATATGCAGTTTATTCCAGCTGATGAGCTGTGAAAGTGAAAATACTGTATATCTTTTATCAGTGATATGATATATGTGTCTGTGTCAGCTGCTGTTGACAGTTACAAGGTATGTAAAGTATTAGGAAAATAAACAGAAAATAACTTGATTATGTAATTTCTAAGAGTTTCTGAAGCTACATTTCTTCACGAAAACACTCAGTAAGTTTAAGATTGTGGACAGGAAAGGTTTTGAAGATGCTTTTTCATCTCTTTGGTTTGTGGATGCAACAAAATTTAACTTTAATATGGATCGATCATAAATATACAGTGAAAGGCATTGAAAGTTTGCATTAAGGCGGTTGTATTAAGATCTAATTAAAGGCCTTAAGTTGCTGGCCAATATGTGCAAGGCAGTCTAATTCACAAATAAATAATACCAAATGCTGAACACTATACTGCACTGTATGGAGCCATTTGGTAGGCTTATTTTCTATCTAGTACAAATTGTCCAGGATGAAATATTTTCCCTAAATACCACCATGAATCTGACAAAGTGAACGTGCCAGATCTTTTTGTAAGTTTCAAAAATACAGAGGGATGATAACAGCAGCCAACAGGGTGCTTAACGCTCTACTTTACTAATGATAACACAGACAGCTGTACTGGCAGTGTTAAAATGTGCCATACAAAAAATGGCAAATGATAATCACATTTTATGCCATCAGCTTTGGGTAATGTGATACTGGCCAGAATCCCATTATCATCATAGTTATTATCGACCACTGCTGTGCAGGCACTACAAACACAGTCTTAGTGGCTGCCTAAGAGTGGTACTCTGAGCCAGATGGAGATGTGGAGAAAAAAAAATCCTTCTTGAGTCGTTTAAATCATGAGCTATCTGAGGTCACAACATAACTTCTAGACAAATGAGTACAAGGAAAATAATTTTAATTTGCAAAAGAACGATTTAAAAGTAGCATTGAGACGAAATGAAACACCTGCCGACCACCTCAGGTGCAATCGACATTGAGCTTCACCTTTTATTTGATGGGAATGAGAAGCACAAGTACTGCTACTAACAATACAGAGTCTCCAAACAGAACCTGCTTCACAAACTGCACTGTAGAAACA
This sequence comes from Caranx ignobilis, assembly GCA_021432705.1. Taxonomy (NCBI): domain Eukaryota; kingdom Metazoa; phylum Chordata; class Actinopteri; order Carangiformes; family Carangidae; genus Caranx; species Caranx ignobilis. The sequence continues at coordinate 20,489,573 of MU269981.1, read as the reverse complement.
CTCTTTTACAATTTGCTAGTCTTACTGGAGTAGATATTGCTTTGAGAGCAGTTACATGGTGAATTAAAGACTCTGCAAGGCCTTAGTTGTTTTTGAAATCAGGAGAATATTCTAATATTCTAAAATAGTGAAATGCTGGCATTGATTGTGGCATTCAGCAGCTATTAGAGTTTGTAATGGTTCTGGATTTGCTGTGTGAGTCTGAATGCTTATACCCCTTTCATGTGATGCTTCAGAGGAGTCAGTGTATTTAAAGCCATTGTTTGATACAACTAGTAATAACTGAAAGGTGTTCATTAACACTAAACCTTGATTGACCTTCAGTCATTTCAATATATAGTGATGCATTGAATGTTTCATGTGAGATGAGGAAAACATAAACCTACAGTGGTGCTAACGGTTACTATGGGAGACAGATCATCTTCTGAACTAATCCACATCTATGCCTGAATTGAGTGAGTAGTATTTGATAAGAGGTTCACAGAGCTCAGCTCCTCTGTAATAAGCAGGTACTATGGCAGCTGTTAAGGGCCTGACAGACTTGAGAATATACACATAAATCAATAGCTTTATCTTTGAATCTGTATAAAGAAGCAAGATATGTACTTTTAGTTTATATGTAGGAAAACATAACCACAGAGAAACATAGAAAAGACTATTCTTCAGAGTTTAGCATCTCAGTAGAATTCAAAAAGTTTGTTTAAAGTTATTCATCCGCCCTTAAAATTGATTTACTCCTTTTTCGATATTCTGTGTGTTCAGTGCCACCTCTAAGTGTTTATAATAAGACCTACTGTATGTATTTGTGCTGTTGAGCTAATACCAAAACCATTAAAAAAAAATAAAAAAAATCCATTTTCAGACAGAGTTGCGCGGACAGATTTGAGTGCTGAAAGAAACAGTTTTATTTCAGGCGAGATGTGTACTTTTTTATGTGTGCACTATTCCAGCCCTATCCTCCAACAATCAATTTCTTGGAGTGCTGGATGCACTTGAGTGATGGGAGCGCAAAAGTAGTGACACTCAGCCATCACGGAATGAGAGCATCAAATGATTGCCTCAGAGAAATTGCTGTATCTTCAAATGTCTTTGAGAATATCTCCCATCCCTGTCTGCTTTTCCTCCACTTGCTGCTCACCAGCACTTGGAAGACTTTCCTTTTGACTTACGTTATCAGTTCGTGGTTCAGTGCGGTGCACAGTCTTGTGAAATGGCTGTTTGGTCCTGCAGGATGGCCGTAGTGGAAATTTCATTACCTCTCCTGAAGATCCTAACCTCAGATTTACAGTTACCTGACAGCTCTGAAGACTTAACACCAACTCAGCTCCAGTATTTTTCAGGTGAGGAGAGTGGACATGTGATTACTTGATGCAACTCTGCTGGTAAATACTGCAGTTTTTTTTAATGTAGCCAAATTAAAACAGTACAAAGACCAACTCAGACATTATCTCTCCTGAGAACCCAAACTAGATAGTTCCCCCGACTACTAAAAGGCAGAACAGAGGAGTTGAAATGTCTGACAGACAATGAACTTTCTTTGAAGGGTTTTAGGATTTTTCCCTGTCCCTTAGTTCTGACATCCAATAAACCAGCCTGGGTGTCCTCCATCAATGCTCACCACTCCAAGGATTTATTCCCCAGAAATGATGGTTTCTAAAACCGCCTTCTGTCATGTGAGCAATGGTAATTAGCAATAACAGGGATCAGCTACGGAAGGAGCTGAAGACCTTGAGATCGCTTTAGAGGATGGCAAAGCCGAAGGACTCAAATTGGAACCTTATTAGTATTTCATTAACACGCCTTTTACCTTGTTCTCCAGTCTTGCCTGGATAATTAAAGCTCTGTTGTGTTCGCTCTCAGACCACAGGAGGCTTTTTATGGAAGGCGAATTCTCAGTTGAGCTGATGCTGTATAGCTGGAAATCACTGCAGCCTCCTCCTAACTCTCTGATCACATAGCCAGTCCCAGTCAAATGATTTAACTTCACATGTCATGTAATGTTTAGTGTTTTAGCAAAGCTATCTCACAAGCGTGAAAGAGAGCAAATCATCATTCATCATTTTATATTATTATTATTGTTTTTCCTCCGTGCGCATTAATGAATTGTGCTTTGCTGCTCTCAGTAGCATGCTGTGTTTTATTGCCTATTTTTTTTTAATGGAGAGGACCCCTAACGTCAACCACATCAGGAGCAGACAATTTGATGTCGCACTGGAATAAAAGCATTTACTAATTTAGAGATAACATATATTTGCAAGAAGGAGCATTTCTTTGAGTTGCGATGCAGATTCATTTTTGTTTTAAATGTGAAAACTGTGCAAATATCCCAGGGCATGGTGAGGTGAGCGGGGTAAATAAAAGCGATGAGGAGAAAGACTGTGGATTATTCTCACTAAACTGTTGCTGTTGTGTTTGTTTTGTGGATATTTATTCAAACAGCAGCAGTACAGTCCGTCCTTATTAGGATGCAGGTCCGGCACATAATTTATGATTGCTGCAACATCATATGTATACAAAATAACTCTGCTGATTAATTGTTGTCATTGTTCTATTGTTGTCTGTTATTGGTTTGATTGAATTTGCGTCTTGAGTCACATGCAAGGTGTTTATCACCCATAAACCCACAAAATAATTACAGAGCCTTATCTTTATGACCTTTGAAGGTAATGTTCTGTGTCGTGCCGCCTGACACTCACTTCTAGGAAAAGTGGCAAAGGAAATTCAATACTGCCAATAATGACTAGTAATCAAGTCTCATCCTGGAACAGTGAATATCAGCACAGTGGCTCATGCGAGGTCCTAGTTCTTCACTGGAGTCACAGTGCAGAACCGTGCCAATCCACTAACCCACATACACACCTTCACAAACCGCCTTCGCCCAATGTCTCCATTCCCTCTTTTCACTCTCCTCTGAATGATGTATGGGTGAGAACAGGTATGCGGATGTCATTTTTCACCCTATACACTCGCTCCCCTCTCTACACATTGGGTGCTGGTTGCCTGGCTGGGGCTGACTGGGCCGCGGGTCCTGTCACTCTGTAAAATGTGATCCCCAGCATCTATATTTTTAATGGTTGAGAGTAAATCCACATGATGTATACGCTTCCTGCCGGCCATTGTTTTTGGGGTGAGCACTCCGATCCTGCAACGGCTCTGACACAGTGTTTGTCTTGAAACTGAGTTAACACTTTATCCCATAAGATAACAATGTCAGATGGGTGTAGTCAAATAGTAGTCAATCAACAAAACAATTAGGAGTTAACTCCCATGAAGCTTGTTATTGGTTTAACAGAGCTTCAGCGTGTCATCCTTGACACTTGGCTCTCATTTAACCTTTGTTTATGTGGATGTTTTTTTGTGTGTGTGTGTGTTTGTGTGTGTGTTTGTTTGTGTGTGTGTGTTTTAAAGGTGTTAAAGTGATCATGAATAAGTGATCAGTGGAAGTGGAGTCTCACAGGTCATTTGGGGTTCCTTTTGTGATGCGGAAACAAAGTATTGGCTCGGCCAACACAAATTAAAAAGTAGGAGTAATGTAGTTTGTTGACTTAAAGTAACACTTATATAAAGTATATTTGTTGTGTTGTTAATATTTTCCCAGAGGCCTAAGTATTATTCTCTCTCTCTCTCTCTCTCTCTCTCTCTCTCTCTCTCTCTCTGCTGCCCTTGATGTAGGTAAGTGTTGTTTTTGTTGTTTTCCTGCTGTTTATGCTGAGGTATGTACCCATGTATTTGTCCAGTCCATTTCAATTTCCATCCAAATTGCTCTCGGCAAAGAGGAAACAAAAACTGGGGAAAATTCTACAGATGAAAAAACTTTCAGACGTGCATTATTTTCTGTGAAGTCATATTGAAATTATTTTATAATTACCAGAGAAGCAACTTTGGGTCTGGTCCTAATTGCATTCACTTAAATAACAAAGACAACCAAACAAAAAAACCCCATCAAGAATCCATAGCCTATTCACATGCATGTTTTTCAAAGAATGAGAAATCATAGACACAGCTCTATTTGAAATATAATATGTATTTGTAACCACATTAGTGACATACATGCTTCTGTTTAGGACTATGTGTTACCATTTTCATCATCTATTAATCTAATGTAATTAGCAGATTAATTGTTTCATCCATATGCATTTGTTAAAAAAAAAGACAAGAAATTCAATTTCAGAAAGAACACATTGACGACTTCAGATGAATACATACTATGGTATTAAATTTACTATATGCCAAATATCTGGCCATCGACTAATAAATAAAAAAATTAACCTCTTTTTAATATCTGTTTAAACTCTTCTCAGACAAAGAAAGCAGGTTCTTCCCACCATTTAGCTGTATCAGTGCAGTTGTAGCCATTTAGTCATATTTCCCACTTCAACCGCAGTGTGTGAATATGGGCATGGACTGTGTGTCAGATGTCATTGACATCTTAGTTAAACCTTAATGAAAGAACTTCATCCCTCGTGCTTCTTCTCTAGTTCACCACTATTTGGTGAAGCTAGAAAGAACGACTTGGGTCTTCTGTTGCCATGGAGACTGTTGTATTTGTTCCTAGTGCAGTCACAGTCAGTATTTAGATCCCTTACAGCTCTGGATTTGTCATTGTCGTTGTTGTTTCTTCTTTTGTGGGTTTATTCGTGTCTAAATGATGGGTAAGTGTGCCTCTGTCAATGGAAAGCAGCAGATTGACTGTTGCGTGGTTTTAATTAGGCCAGTAATAGTGTTATTTCATGCTTAAACCATGAGAGGATGAATGATTCAGAAGTGGCATTCGCGTCGCGGAAAGTCTAACACATATGACTGCTCGGTTTAAAGTTGTAAAAAAATTAATGTTTTATATGCAGACGCTCTGAATTCCTGAAGGTGAGGCTAATGAGGAGCAGAGAGTTTGAGGAAAGCATCGACTCAGTTGTAACTTGGGCGGGTGCTGCAGTGTTGTTTCACTGGGATTCAGACTAGTGCAGCTCAGAGAGGTCATTGGGATTCTACACAGTTTTGATCTGGGAGGCTGCAGCATGTTCCACTGTGCTCCACCAGAGAGAAAGGTGGATGTTAGAGTTGTTCTCATGTTGTTACGTAAGCCAGGGTTGAGACCAGGCTTTTCAAAGATAGACGACAATACCATTGTGCCTTTCCCCCCCTCACGTGGTTCATATTTTTTATCTGGCAGTTTCCTCCCATACCAACACAGTACTGTGAATCAAACGTGATAAAATATTGTTTAATATTTTAGTCTGTACTTGAGCAGAGGAGAAATACTGTGTGTATTGTACATATTTACTATTTCTAGTCAAAGTGACTTAATATTGTATAACAGAAATGAGGAATAGAGATCAAGTTTACAATTTCAGCATCAGTGCTTACACCCACGGTGAACATAATACGAGCAGAAAGCATCTGTTAGCCAGTAATGAATTCAGACCCCTGCCCCATAGCTGTCTATCTGGGCCAAGAAACTGCTAGAAGGACTTATTTGCTATACCTGAATTTCTGTGGGTTTATGTGAAGCAATGTCTCCCTAAAGCAGGCCTAATCTGGGAGGCTGACCCATACTGCCCCAGGCTAGATCAAACCCAGGGCTGAAGCCAAGGCTCTCCCACAGTCCCAGCTATGCCACCCTTTGATAGTCGCAGGCCCAAATCCTTTAAATGTCGGGCAGACTTTGAGAGACACTACAGCTCAGGAAAAGAAGCAGGCACTTGCTGGGAGCTTACATTCTCTGGGGAAAAGCAATGTCCCACTTTTAGAAAAAGGGGGGAGAGTACCCTCACATCACTTTGGGCACCACTTGGAGAATGTGGCAGCAGGTAGGAGGACAGTCATAGTCCCAAATGGCTTTGTGGATGCAGAGAAGTGGCCTCCACCTTGCTTCCTTCCATCTCATGCATCACACTTATGAAGTGATGGAAGCCAGGAGTTGCGCCCAGAGGGAGTTCAGCCCACAATGCAAAGTGCTGGCTGACACTTTGCATTGTGTTACTCATGCAGCAGAAGTGCTCAGCAACAGTACACACACAAGCATACAAACTATGTCTGAAGAATGAGTGTTTACACACACACACACACACACACATATATATATATATATGTGTGTATATATAAAAAGTCAGAATTAACAACACTCAGACACCTGCAGTTGAGTCGCATCTCATAAGTGGCTTTGGTAACACAGACTCTTTGGATTCAGCTTCTTTAATGTTTGGCAGCTGAAAGTTAACAGAAAGTTAAGCTCGTTTAGTGGAAATTGTTGGCTGTATTTTAGCCCTGTGCTGTTCAATATGTGGATTATAGCCCAAACATCTATAGGGGTTTGGTTCCTCAGTGACATTACACGCTCAGATTAGTTTTAGATTGTATTCTTGTTCTCAAATTTGCCTCCTTTCCTCTGTTACTTGTCGTCATTTAGAGGACACACAAAGTGGCACAGAGAGCTTGCACAGACGCCTTTTGAAGGACAATTTTTAATCGCCATCGGGCAACAGGATGAAAAAGAAAAGAAAAAAAAGAATTTCCTGGGTGTCGAATCAGAAGAGTTGGTGTTGTGGGTGAAAGAGATGAGGTGAAAGAGGATAAGATGCACTGCAAACACTTACTGAAAAATGGAAATAGAGGGAATGATGCAAAGATAGTGCAGAGGGGAGGGAGGGTGTCCAGAAATGTGAACTATGAAAGATGAAACCAAGAAAGGTGGGAGGGCAGGGATTATAGTGGCAGTGACAAGCATATCGTGGAAGGGGAGATGAATGAAAATGGAAATGATTAATGTGCACACTGGCACTTGAGGCTGTAAAGACACAGAGACAGGAAAAGTTCCTTTGTGCTCAGGGCCTTCAGGATGCTCACTGTATCTACGTCAGGGATATTTCCTCTGTGGTATTATCTGATGACACAACAATGCAACTGCAGACGGCAGCAAATGTACACTGCAGATGACAACAAGCTCAGTTACACTGGCAACAGATTGGTTTTAATTGATTAGATTATGTGAAAATTGGGTCTGGACTCCTTTATTTTTCAAAGGGAATGAAATTGACTTATAGTCTAGGGATGAAATATTAATGACAACCCAGATCTTGGAGACATAGATTGGTACCATTGTAGCAGCATTTTAGCAGATAAATGCCATTATGCATGATGCTCCGTTGTCATGTGTCTAGAGGGAATATAGGTTATTTTTATTCAAATGAAACTGTCCAGCTTCTTGTTAACTCCTCTGTCTCATTGAGATTTAGATCGCTTACAGTGTCTTTAAATAGAGGACACACACACACACACACACACACACACACACAGGAGAGCGAGTTGACGCAGGAGGCAGCCTTTTGCCAACATGGGTATATGCAGTACACAAGACAGAGATCTTAACCACAACATTATCTTCTGGCAGACTTTTCTTTTTCCTCTCTCTGAATCTGCATTTCCCACACCTTTGGGAAACAGGAAGCAGGACTGAACTGAGGGACCAAGCAGTTCCTCGTCTCTGCTCTCCCTCTCTCTCATCTTTTCTGCTCCTCTCTCTCTCGTCTGAGAGAATGTCTGAAGTAGGTTAGCACTCAGCGCTTGCACAGGGGAGGAAATTGAAATGCTGAAATAAGGAGTAGCTTGGGAGAAGATGGAGGAGCTATAACCGGGACAAAATTGCCCCGCCATGATGAGAAGGAGAGACATATCTACTCGGACACAGGGGAGTTCCTCCACTGGCCAATCACTGAGGTGTGTTGCCATCCTTTATTCTTCATTCCAATCTTGGTTTAGTGTCAACACCAGGCTTATGAATACTTCTTTTTTTCCCTTCTTTTTCACTTGTTGTATCCACATCCCTTCCAAAATTACATTGCCACGCTGGGGTATACTGGTTTGTGAGTGCAGGGATTTAATACACTCCAGAATGAAATGGGCATCCTCCTGCCTTTCCCTGTTCTGTTCTTATGAGAGATTACTCGAGGGACTTTGATCGAGCAACAAGAATTCAAGCTGCATCTTTGTTGGCTCATGCCCTGTAAGCAGCACACAACACACACAAGTGGACACACCGAGCTCACCCATGCAAGCACTGAAGACATACACACACACACAGCCCTCTTACTGTAGGATGCTGAAGCTAAACCATAGTCTCCCCCTTTTCCTCAGCAGTTCTTTTATTATAGTGCTCCCTTGTGGCATATCTTCTGTATTTGTTTTGTCACACTACATCACTTTCAGCCTACTCTCCTCAAACACTGTATCTATAGTGCAATATGAGATGCCTTGTTTTTTCCGGGTGACATTGATAATTCCAATTTTATGCTGAGGTGTATTACACCCACTGCTTAAATTGGATAACAAAAAACAATGTGCACTTCCTAGGGAATCCACATCTCAAAACCCATTTGATCAGTGTTTGAAAGACACATGCTGAGATCTGTTGGAGGGTTGTTTACGCTCTGGCTGCATTGCAAATAGCTTGTTGTTTTATGTGAAAGTGAAAGAGACATGGGAGAGTGACACAGACGGTCCCAATTCAATAACCCATAACATGTTGTGGGTCGGATTCTTATCAGCATGTTTTTTAAGGGTTGTCACTGTACTGATTATTTACAGATATTGCCCTCTTAAGGGTAAAATATTGCTGCAGCAAACCTTTTATTTTTCTCAGAGCTTTGGATACAACATATGTGAAGACCAAAACCCTTTTTACCATATCATGAATGCATTCTCATTTATTTTACAAAGCATTTACAACAAATTTTCTGTGAATTTAATCACATAGATTTTCTTAAAATATACAGTAAATAATGTAAGTAACGAATCTAATTATAAGTCATCTGTGTCTTTGATAGAGTTAATGTAGTATTTTTCCATTCGTTTTGTTGCTCGCCGGTTAACTTAAAGGGATAGTTCAACATTTTGGCAAATTCGTCCACTGCCATAATCCCTATAGTTTTAGGAGTAGGTTCGTTACTTTTATTTGTCACTGCGAGCTGTTTTGAGATCAGCGGGGGGAAAATGTGAGCCAATCAGCTAATGCTACAGAGGCTCATGGAACTTCCGGTTCTCCACAAATACACAATCCAACAACTCCAAAATGCTCTCGTGCACAAGTTGTGACCTGCACATTCACCACGCTATAAGATAATAACATATAATAACGTATTTAACATTACGACACATGAAGCAAATACTCGGGACTACTTTCTTGAGTGTCTGGAATTTAGCTCCGGCTATGCATTTGCCCGGAAAAAACTCTGTCTCGTAATGCTACATTATTATTTCATAGCGTGGTGAATGTGCAGGTCACAATTTGTGCACGAGAGCGTTTTGGAGTTGTGTTGTGTATTTGTGGAGAACCGGAAGTTCCATGAGCCTCTAGAGTGTAAAGTGAGCAGCTTGCATCTCTCCCCCACCAATCTCAAAACAGCTCGCAGTGACAAATAAAGGTAACGAACCTACTCCGAAGACTATAGGGATTATGGCAGTGGGAATTTGTCAAAATTTTGAACTATCCCTTTAATATGAAATCATGCTTGTGTGAAGATCAACACAGATGCCTCAGACAAACCTTCACACAGGAGTGGTTGATCCGAATCCTGATGGGTTGGGCTTGAAACACAGAAGAAAATACAATGTTATTCAAGATCCATACAAAGCTGTAAAAGAAACAGCTACATGAACATCCCTGAAAGTCATTTGCCTACCTGCAGTCCAGAGAGGAATGTTTCAGGCTTTACCAGTGAGTGAATCAACATATACTATATTCTAAAAATCTTAAAGACTGAAGCTTATTAATGTTGAGTGTGAAGCAACTTCACTGTGAGTTTGTGCTGAATATCAATGCCTCAGCTCTGCCAAAGTTGGATGGACATGTCTAATCAGAATGAGCTTCAAAGGACTCTGTTGCCATATAAAGGCAGTGGTTAGCCTTTCACTTATCATGAGCTCAGACACTGTTGGTGCAACAAGTGCCGTGGACTCTGTCAGACCTTTTTCCTTGTGTCCTGGTCTGATCACCACTGGGCCATGCCAGGGCACACTGTTTCCCATAGGGAGTGTCACATGGAAGACGACAGTGGTGGTTCTTTGACTTGCCCCTTTGCACCCATATCTCACCAACCACTGAACTGAGACCAGCTGCCAGGCAGTGATAATTAAACTTTGTCAGCTCGTGTGTCTCTGCTAGGCTTCTACCTCCTCCTACCCAGTTTTCAGTGGGATAGATTTTGCTGTGTTGGTGATCAGTAGGTCAAGAGATCTTCTCCATGCTTCACCCAGAAGCAACTGTAGGAATTATAATACTGGTTCTGGTGACCTTGATTCTCTGAGGACAGCTGGGCCTCCTGATGCCCTGTCAGTTCCTGAAGGCTTCATCAGCGTGGGTCAGTTCACCGTTTGACAACCACAAATTAGAATCAAGCAGAGCTAGATTTGCAATATAACAAGTAACAAGTGTTTCATAATTCTTTTGAAATAATAAGTCACATAAGACATGAGCAGGTATAAAATGATGGATGAGGACAAGAGAGTAAATGAGAATTTGAGGGTGTTTATTTGATCATGATTACTGCTGCTGCTCTGAGATGCCATCCCTGCTCAGAAACAATGTAGAGGGGTTACTGAGCTGCCCGCCCTTGTTCCCTGCAATTTCTTTTTTTTTTTTTACAACAATGTACACTCATTATTTTTACATACATACTTGTTACAGTTTGTTTTTTAGTTGTTTTTTTTTCTCTTTTTCAATGATCTGAAATTCACCTGGAGAAGCTGTGCAGCCATTGTTACAATCAGAAGCCTGATCAGTGGTTAAAGTTTCAGAAAGCCTGGGAGAGACTGTTTTTAATGGACTCCACGCAGTCTTCCTGTAAGAAGATTAGGCCCCACCGACTGTGAGAGGGTTCACTGTCCTTCCCTACAGGATCAGCATAAAAGACCTCATCTTCCCTTGGGCCATTTCACTGGTTAACAATATATACGATAAAGGCCACTGGCCAGTCCTCACAATGTAGGACCTTCAGCAGAGTTGTTTACCACAGCGGCACAACATAAATGCCGGATGTTGCATGAATCTTCAGCCTTGTTTTCTTTCATGCTGTGTAATTTTTTATGGCTACGTGGTCTTCTGTTAAACGCTAACATACAAATTGTGCCCATAGGGCATAGTGAAGATTTCTAGTTCTGTTTGGTTACCCTAATACAGTGATACATGTTTAAAGTTAGTCAAGCCACAAAAGCAGTATTGCACGCACAGGACTGAACAAAGGAAAAACAGATATAAGAACTCAAATATATGATATACTCTCTATACATCTGTCTTATGCATCTAATGTATTTGCAGTATAGCTCTTTGTGCAAAGTCTTATGGAATACAGTTTTGCTGAGACACTGTAAGACCTTGTCTATACTGGAAGCTGCATGTCAGCCTGTCAGCAGCAGCAGCAGCTCTAGTCATCTGTCAGTGTCAACACTATTCAACATTTGTAGATGCTAACAGCCTAATATATGACGTACTTAAACATGTGGGTTAGAAAAGTGTAACTACTATAGTGTTTAACATAGCTTTGGTTGCCATTCCAGCACAAATGTGAGTGAAGCAAGAGTTGTTATGTGACCAGTGTAGACAGCTGCATTGATTAAAACTGAAGTACATTAGTTCCATCAGGCGGACAAGAGACAGAGGTCTGGGGAATGCTGCAGTGCCATATGTAGACAGGATGTCAAGGTAACAGATGATGTCTTTAAAAGCTTTTGTAAATAAATAATTATTCAGAAAACACACCGTTGATTCTTTCAAGCTCTCCATAGGTTGACAGCACGGCAGCTTTTAGTAACACTGAAGTGAGAGAGGAGAGTGTGGGTTGGAGATCAAAGCCATAACTGGTGGAATTGTGTCCACATGGGGGATCGTTGCAGACTGTAGGGTATGGCTTTACTGACGCAACAACAAGAATGTCTAGATTGTGCTTAAATTGTGTTCACCTTTCCCCAGAGTTCAGTGTTAGTGGAATTCAGGAAGTGTCTTGGCCCACTGGATTCCAAAATCTTCCCTGGCAGCAGTCAGAGCTGTCAGTTAATGCATCCTGGCATGTTAAGATGATAAAATTCACATTGAAAAGACAGGTGTGACCACAGCTGCACTGATGTTACATAAAAAAGGCAGCTGACTAAGTCCCAGCACAAGGCTCTGTTGGCTGCAGGGGTACATGGGAAAACTGGCACCTGTGATGCACTGTCATGTGTGCATTTCTCTTTTAATGCATACTGTAACAAAACATGCACGCACATACAAAAGCAATCAGAGTCTGCCACAGTAAGTCACTCACACTCCATGCAGAGTAGACACCTGATACTGTGCACGTACAAGCTTACAAGCAGGGACCACTGAGGGCAAACATTAATGTATGCACCATCAGCACCATCATTACTTCCTCAGTCATTCACACAAACTACAGGCATGCATGCAAATATACTAAACGCACACGCACTTATTGCCCATGCTTACACAGTGTGAGACCTTTTATTACATGTAAGACAGAGAGTGACGCCAGGCACCCACCATTCACCCTCCTCTTTCAGGCAATCTATTCTTACCTAATTATTTGGGGGGATGGGCTGGAGTCCTGCCTTAATTTGCCACTATGCAGTGTGCAATTAATCAAGGCCTTTGCTAACTGACAGCCTTAATGGACGCATTCAGCTCCTCTGTGATTGTCTGCTGGCTGCCTGTTCCTTCAGTGCGTAGCCTCAAAACTCAGACAAGCATATCCTTCAAGAGCGGCTACACATACAAGGACACTTCCACTGAATTGAATGGTGGTGTGGAGTGCTGAATGAGTACATTCATCTTTGCTTACCCACACCCACCTCTCAGTTGCACCGTGGTAATAACTGTGTCAGGAATATAAGTCTTTGATTCCATATGATACTGAAAGGCTCATACTCAACTCAGCAAGCGTTTGTGGGGGCAACTGGGACAAGAGTTTAACAATTCCTGTTTTTGTGTTTGCTTTGTTTTTCATTTGAGTGGAAGAATGGAGGTTCTGAGATTATATAAAAGGAAGAAAACAAGTGACATGGAGACAAAAAGCAAGCATGGGTGCTTTTAAGGTTTTCAAATAGTCCTCTGGCACTTAAAGTTTCTACTGCACTCGGCTCGAGAGCGAGTGAGGATGTTGCCTGAGGTGTAATGCAATGACAGAGATATGGCTGCATTTACACCTGGAAAAAAAAAACTTTTCAGAGAAAGTTTGCATTCTCCAGAGGTCTGACCTCTGTGAGGATGTGATGGAGCGTTCTGTAAAGAATTAGTTCTAAACATGAGGGCACAATTCAAGTGCATTACACCTCCAGAGAGACCTTTTCATGTTGTATCTGAGGGTCAGACGCTGGAAATGTAGGGCTCATCATGGCACTTAAGAATCACAACCACTTTAACAGTACAGTCACTTTTAAGTACTATAAATGCACTGTTGCTTTTTTTTTTTTTTTTACAGGGACAGCTGGCATAGTTTTATTTTATATAACATCACACATGGGAGTCCTAATAAAAGACCTTCCAACTGGCCTGTAGCTTCATCTGTCACTCTCATTATAGCTCTGTTGAATCACGTGGTTTACATGGTTTTCTATAGAACATGTTGCTCCGGCCATAATGTTTGGTGGAAGAGCCGACTGTTGAAGCGCTGAGCTGTTTTCACCATGCAGCCTGTTCAGAATCTACACTTCAGTTACCAGATTGGTAATGTGTGTGGGAAACGCACTTGTGGCAGATTTGAGGGCAATACCCAACATCTGAGAAGTACTTTTCTGATTTCATGATCCGTCACAGGGACATAAAGACGTGAGAGTCTTGATGGTTAAGTGAGTCAGTCTCAGCTGAAATCCACCCCAAGATGCTTGTCCAATGCAAATTATCCCTTTTTCTTTCATTTTCCTCTTTTACCAAATGCATAAATTCATTAACAAAAAAAACTTTTAAATGAAATTTCAACAAATTTCCTCTGTGCACAAAACAGGAATGAAGGCAGGCGTATCCCCATAAGATTCATGCCTTCATTTTGAAGCGTAGTTTCAGTCAGAATTGCTTTAAGGAAGAAACATGTCCTTTCATGTGCCTCAGTGCACAATGCTGTGGACCAAGATAGAATCCCAGTCATAATTATCATTGTCTGTTTCCATCATTGTTTCTGCTTTATGGCCCCATAGGCAACCTCGTGTGGCAAATTACTGAGCGTACATGAAGATGCGTTGTTGCAATGAAAGCACAAACAATGCTAAAGATGAAAGATGGTTGGAGACAGAAGTGCCAATGTGATGACACACCACAGAGCTGGGTGAGGAGAGGACGGAGCTCCCAAAAGCAGGAGAGCTGATTTTGTTGTTTTTGACAGGAGCACTGAGGAGTGCATCTTAAAGGTTCTAGCAAGGAGCCGAGGGAGACAGGTCCCCTGAGCATCATGCCAATCTCTCCTCCCTCCTACCAGTCTCTCTCTTAGGACCCATCAGTGTTTTCACACAGATTTGAATTTGGATCCATTGGTAGCATTTGGCCAAGATTAAAAGCACAACCCTCTCTTATTTGTATCAATAAATAATGTCAGAACTGCCACATCACTGACTTCGTACAAACTTTATATTAGTGTGGGGAAAAGTTGTCATACATTAGGAGACTGAAACTGATTTGTTCCACAGAAAATCCAGGCTTTATAAAGAAAAACACAACATTTAATTCCCCCCTCATCTACTGCCAGGAGCAGTTGTTTGCTCCTCTGCTGAATAGACATCCATGGATAGTAATTATGTGAAATCATGTGAATTATTCTTCAGGCTATTTAAATACCCAGCTACTGTGTCACACTCTTATTGTTTTTCCTGTTTATGAATAGGAAAATTCCTGGCAATGAATATCCAATGAAAGTTTAGCCTTAAGAGTTGTTGTGTGCCACAGCGCTTGACCAACAGAGGAAACATGATTGCATGCCTTTGCCTATGGACCTTCAGCTGTTGCTGAAGGCTATTGGTGTTTACTGTAATGAGTCACGCACACTCTGTTGGAGCCATTTTTAAATATACATGCTCTTTATACATATATATATATATATATATATATATATTTTTTTTTTTTTTTTACCTGTTTAAGTGTGGTTTTATCTTTTGTGTTCATTTGTATCTGTTATTACAGTTGTCATATGAATTTATGATTTTCCATACCTTGATGTGATGTGGCCATTTAAGGACTAAATTACATTTTAATAACAAAACATCTGAAAATATTCACTCGATGACACATGCTAATCCAACTGTGACAACATTGCTTGCAATACCACTGACCAGAAAATCGCCGTAAGTACAACTTCCAACAATGCATGCCTCGACCTTTGTGGTCTCTCCCCCAAATGGAGGGTTTACATTGATGGAAAAGCCCCAGGGTTATGGTGATATGAATGACCAAGTACTGACCTTTGACTCTCCTGCGCTTTACCCCCAACTGTGAATAAATGACTCTAAAGGGCCCCATCCCAGAGGATTAATGTGCTCAGCAAAGCTTCAAGCTGTTCACAGAGAGCAGACAGAGTGAAAGATGTGCCATCGAGTCTGTACAGTGACACAGTGGTGGTAAATGTCGGAACAGCTCTGTCAGGAATCCTGTTGCTTTTGTCATACAGGAATCAGCTCTGTGTTAAGGGCAGTAGCACCAGGTGATACTGAGGTGAGATGTGTAGAACTAACTAATTAAAACATATTACATATCACATTGGATAATTGCTACCTGCACATTATACTCATTTAAGTGCGAACAATCGAACTTAATTATTAAGATTAGTAGTCACAAGCAGACACAGGTATGCACTTGTGCATGTTCTCTCCGAAATCTCCATTTATCACTTCATCTTTTTTGAGTGCTAACAAAAGAGCTGAAAGGCAAATATGTGGAAACCTGGTGGAACACTTCACATCTTTTAAAGGCATAGTTTGACATTTGCTTTCTCCCTGAGAGAAAATGGAGGTTTAGTATAATTCTTGGCACCTGACTCTGAAGCTAACAACATCTACCTACCAGCACTTCAGAGAAAACCTTACAGCCTTTGTGCTACGCTAACAGCAGCAAATGCCTCCTTCAGATTTACTGAACATAGACTAAGGAGAGCGTCATCAAGTGTTTTAATCATTGAATATTCCTCAAAATGTTCAGCTATATCTCTAAGTGTTACTACGTGACCTTGTTGGCAGTCCTTGAGGCACAGCAGTGAAAAGCTTATTTATCATTTTGACTTTTACCAATTCATTATGACAGCAATTACATTATTTGGATTAAGTATTACAATGCCCTTTCTTTTGACTATACTAGTACATTATTACATATTCTTAGAGTCATACAGAGCAGGGATCTCTCCCAGCAACTGGTGCTAAACACAAGCACAGCAGAGAAGTCTTATAAGATCAAATTTCATGGATGGAAAGGCTGGAAACTCACCTGTATTTGCAGCTGTCTGTACATGAAGAGAGAGAGTAGATGGAGAAAAGTCTGTATGTTTGCATGGTATGGTTGATAAATCTGAATCGTGACTGAAGGTGATCCACAGGGCAGAAACATTTTACACTGATTTTGAGTCAGCCATGTATCTCTGACCGCAGTTGTTTCAAGGCACATCAAACTTCAGAATTGCGTCTTCACCACTGAAATGTGAATAGCTGCAAGGAAACCAACCGGATATTAAACATGAAATAATTTTAGTGTGAAATTGCCATTTTCTGTTTTCGTCTACATTTTGCCATCTATCATCTGCCCAATGTCTGCCTGTTATTGTCAGATTTGATTCCAAACAAAATGGATGCAGTTGATATGCTTTCATATTCTGATAAATTTTCCAGCAGGAAGATAAATAGTCCAGATATGTTTGTGCTTGTACAAGCATTTTGCAGGGCTAGCGCATTTGTCAAGCGCTGCTGACACTGTTGTGGAGGAGTCCTCATGGATCACTTGGTTTCCTGGAAGAACGGAGCCCAGAACGGACGAAGGGAGTCGTTCTAAATGAAGATGCCACTCTCATGTGCCTTTAAATAAAGCACCCGACCACCTGCTATGTCGAACCACATCGAATGTTTTCTGTGTATTATCAGCCCCAAAGCGTGCGTGCGTGTGTGTGTGTGTAGGCTGGTTTTCACCCACAGAGTCAGGGGTGAATTATGGCGTGTCAGCAGAGTTTTTTCTTATACTTTTATGTGAGTTGAATATGAATCTCCCCCTCTCCTCTCTCCCGTGCTCTCTCTTCATGCTGGTAAAGTAAGACCCTCAGAAGCTGAGAGTATTGTTTAACTGTAGGGCCTAATTAAGCACAGGAGTGAAAAATCAGAGAGGGGGCTGGGAGGAGGGAGGGATACCAGTAGAATAAAGGGTTGGGTGTGGAGGGAAAAGCCTTGGCCCATAGCACAGAACATAATCCTACTGTTGCTTTCTATGCACTTCACAAACCGTGCCATCACAATCGCCAGCTTGTGATTTTTTTTTTTTTTCCACTTCAGCTTGATGTCCTAGTTTTTATTCCTGTCTACTATCTGATCAGAACCCCCCTCCCAGTGTCCCAGTGGATGGCCCTCTGTGGCCATCACTCCAGGAGTAAGGCTGGTTGAAGTTAATTAAATCTGAGCTAAGCGAAGCGGCAGACTTGGTTGGGAGGTAATGGTCACCCGTTTTCAGCCAGCACTGTGGACTGCCCAGTCCAATGAGAGAGCAGAAGTGAAGCGCTGCCTCGGAACAGCACAGGCAAATAGTTAAGGAGGACGGGGGCAACATGCCGTTAAATTGAATGGGAAGGATCTTTAAGGCAGGGGCGCGGCTCTCAGGCTGTGGCCAGAGCTGATAATTTCAACGTCTACTAATCACATAAATGCCACTGAGTGCTAACAGCACCTGAAAATGATGCTTTCATAATATTTAGCTATCCTGGTTGGTTATATTTTGCTGCTTTGTTCTGCTACCACAATCAATCATAACACTTCATCAAAGAGACTTGCTGATTTAATGAGAGAGCACAGTATACTGACTTACAGGAAAGACTCTCTCCATCTCTGATAGATCTATACACCACTGTGGCAGTATGGATGTTGCCAAGCCCCTACTGCACATGCTTATATATTATTTAGCATACAAGTGCAATTAAGAAAAACTCAACAATTACAAACATTTCTCCTGTGTTACTGCTACATGGAGCTATATAGAAAATAATCCACGAATATGCGTCTGTTTATCATAGTTACAGCAGGAGCCAGTGTGCGGTATAGGAAAACACCACAGGCTGTTATACATCTGAGAGCATCTGCTGCAGCTCAGCATCAGTCTCAAGTCACATCTCAGTGAAACAGGTAAAAGGGAATGTATACATGTTATAGCTGTTTCATGCATAGGTGAACAAGGAATTGATGTCTCAATCAAATTCATGTTGGTTGTGCTTTACAATAGCTCATGTAATTATGGATACCATCCATAGTTCACAGTCAATCACGATCAAGTGGGAAACAGTGTGTTCTCTCAGCCCACATGCAGTCCCTGGCTGCTGCTACACTGACTGTGATAAAGCAGTAGTGATGATTTCACATCTCATACCACATTTGCATTTTGATGTAGGTTACACCTTTATCTACTCCGCGATGGGTAATATTGATCCAGCTCTTTGCAGACTAGAGTGTGAGTGGAAGACAAAATCTCTCTCTCTTTCTCTCTCTGTCTCTCTCTCTTTTTCCCTTTTCTCTTTTGTCAATTCATGCAGAAGCTCAGCATCTGTAGATCTTCTATTCTTTAGATCAATGGGAACCATCACAGAGTCTTTTCTGGCTAACTGGACATGGAGTCTTTTTGCAGTTCACCTCAATGTGAGGGAAAAAAAAAAAAGTCCACACCTTACGTCTGAACTCTCTCCATAAAGTAATGGGAAAGCTTTTCGGGATGCGCTTTCACAGCAAAACCCCTGAACAGTTGAAGGTTTTTGAGTTTCCACCCCATGTCGCAGTGACATATTGAGAAGGGTCGCGCGTGGATGAGTACATCTTTCACTGCTGACCTAATCTCATCTCTAGGAGTGAATATGGCACAATGTTCCCTGCCACAGCCGATGAAATCACATTCAGCCGGGCCACTAAGACTGGCAAATTGAGGCTCATTTTATCCGGGTTTATATTACAATATGTTATTATCCCAAAGCTGTCAGGAGAAAGGAGAACGGGCATCCAAAGCTCAAAGTTTAGAGTGCTTTAAAAGTGCAATGCCTGAGTACATGATGCATGTTTGTGTGTGTGTGTGTGTGTGTGTGTGTGTGTGTGTGCGTGTGTGCGTGTGCGTGCGTGCGTGCGTGCGTGTGCGTGTGCGTGTGCGTGTGTGTGTGTGCGTGTGTGTGCGCGCGCATGCCCATGCAGAAGACAGAACACTTTTCTCATTTTGAACTCTTTACTTCACAGCTGTACTGCAGTTGTGCTGGGATTTACTAGAATTAAATCGAACAGTTATTAAAATTACACAAGGTTTGCCTTCTTCACACAAGAGATTTCCGTCTTTTGTGTTTTGTCAGTTCTTTGTTTGGGGAAAAAATGACATCATAATTAAACAGCACACACACAGGAATAATCAAGCAGATCAGTAGCATTTAAAATGTTAAAATCATAAATTGATACCTCGGGGTGTAGTTTTTTTTTTGTTGTTGTTTTTTTTGATGATATTTGGCATTGATTGTTGCTTATTCAGTCCTGCATATTCAAGGTTGCAGATATACCAAAGATTTATTTTACAAATGGGTACAAAAGAGGATTGTAGAGGAGTGTAAAATTCAGATTTGGAGGAGGTGTGTAAGGTCAGAAGATCAAAGGTCAAGGTGGGCTCAGAAAATATGATTTTTCATGTAAGGCATATGTCATAAGATGTTGTGGATCTTTATTGTGGTGAATTTCTTTTTGTAACTAATGTGCACTGGTGGAAAAACATGGTGGCACCAAAACAGCCGAGGGTTTTTTCAGAAGCAAAAGGAAGCGGATGGTCAGTGGACTGCAGCTTTCTGGATGAGATGTAAGAGTCAAAAAGTCAGTGGAAATTTGGGTCTAGCCTAGAGATGGCAAAACCACAGCTGATGGTGGAGCATGTTCTCACCCAGTGGATGAGAACAAATCTGCCGGCTCAGAACATTGGCTGCTCTCTGTGTGTGGCTACAGCAGCTACAGTGGGTTGTTGAAGATAACAAAAAAAAAAATCTGCTCATAGAAAAAGTGTCACTCCAGTTTCAGTTTGGAAATCACAGGGAGGAAGAAAGAAATTTTCACCTCTCATCTGCTGGGAACATCTATCTCAAAACGTCAGGTGAATACATGTACTAAAGGGTCCATGAGACACGATAATGATGATACTGACAATAGGAGGGGCCCAATAACTGAGCCCTGTATCATCTTCCATCTCAACCTCATATGCCAATGTTCGGCCTCTCACCCTGTCTATTATTTATCATGGTAATCCTGGCATTTCATACTAATCTGATTGAGATGAGGTTGATTTTCATCAAGGGCTTCTGGGCTCAATCAGATCTGCAGTGAACCATGACTCTGCTAAACCTCACACGAATTTCTCCAACATGTGTTTTACTGTATAGATAGCCAAGTTGAGAAATGCCTTGAGTACCTGCACAGAATTGAAACCTTGGGCACATTATTTACAACATTTTGGATTTGACTCTGATATTTAGATTGGAGACCATCTTTTTTTACTTTCATCAGTTTTCTTTAAGTCTAATCTCTTACGACACAGCATGGACCAGCGGTTAGTGCAATAGGTTATTTTTTTGTGTGGCCTTTTGCTACAAGTATCCATCACCGTTGAATTGCTTTTCATGTGGTAAATCTGTTTTTAGATCCTTCTTACGTACACAGATGGATCCCAGTGGGTCAATTAAAGAAAATGTTTTTTAATGTTGCACTTTGAAAGCAGTGAGAATAGTTTTCTGACTATGACCAACAGAAGTCCCTCATGAGCCTCCTTTTTACTGTGCCAAAATACAGACTAAAGACCAGTGAGAATGTCTCCCAGAGGCTCGGAGGGAGGAAGGCTCAAAATGTACCTTTTTAGCCTGGTAGTATTTCTATTTTTATCATTTCTTGGTAAAGTGTTTCTTGTGATCCATATTTGTACCTTACAGTAAATTGTCACTAACATTTCCCTTCATGTTTTGACACGCCTATATTTACCTGCTTTGCTTTTCTACTGCATGTGACGTTTGTCAGTTAAAGTGTCGGTCACAACAGGTGAAAATAGTCTATGTTATTTCTCAAGGGTTGGGTTGTTTTTATTATTATTTAGGTTGCAACACAGACTGGGTATTTTTGTCAGAAAGGGTTTCGACAATAAATACAGAAAACACCTGAGCTTAAGGTTAGAAATATTTCACAAACACCTCTGCTGCCTCACTGCTAGTCACTTTGTGCCTATGTGATACCTGCAGGGTAGATATAGCAGTACATGCACTCACAAGGAATCTAAACAACCACCTGAACTTTGAATTTTGTTATTATCTTGTTTTTCAGATGCAAGATAGGCAGGTAATGTGTGGAGGAGTTCTTGTTAGATTAAAAAAAAAGACATAGCTCACTTTGCCCTCATAAGAGATGACTAATCTAATATCTGATATGATTCACCGTGAGAACTTTCACATGTAAAACATGGGATGGTGTGGTAAACAGTTTGTCGAAGATTTCAGTGAATGGTGTTGTCTGACGTGGACGAAGGAGAAAGGAGCCTCAGTCATATAATGTGGGATTATATGAACCATTGCTGACTGAGGGCAGAGGTAGAGCGGTGGAGGTAGAGTGAGTTGTCCACTAATCACAGGTTTCATCAGTGGGTCAATTCCCAGCTCCTTGTCCACTTGTTAAAGTCTCCGTTAGCAAGTGGTGTGGTGGTCGGGCCTGCACCTTGCACAGGAGGTCACTGCTTGGTGTGTGTGATTGAATAGAACTGTATGAGAGGTAAATTG
Source organism: Caranx ignobilis (assembly GCA_021432705.1). Lineage (NCBI taxonomy): Eukaryota > Metazoa > Chordata > Actinopteri > Carangiformes > Carangidae > Caranx > Caranx ignobilis. Next base: position 20,467,599 of record MU269981.1, on the reverse strand, counting down.
TAAACATTTGGATAAAAAAACTCTATATAAATGTAGTAAATTCCATCCACAGTGGTTCTTTGACGTTTGAGGTTTACTCTGAGATTGCCCCCCCCCACACACACACTTTTGTCTGCATGTATAATTCTGCAGCTGATGCACCCATATGATCTCCAGTGAAGGACAGGTGAACTTAGCGCCTTTTGCTCACCCTCCAAACTTCATCATTCATCACTCAGGATCTTCACATCAGAAAATGGGCTTTTAATTATTTATTTTCTGTCTGTTTCCTGGGTAATTTGGGTGCAGGACCTTGTGGTGATTTACAGGAAGGCCTCGATGGATGATAAATGTTTTGCCCTGGTGGTACGAGGCTGTGCTGTCTTCTTCTGTCTGTCTGTTCTTCTTTGGTTTACCAGTAGTTTACAGTTTTGAAGATTCCCAAAAATCCTGCAGGATATTTTTAAAGCCCACTTCCTTATGTGCCAATACTGGTGATGCATTTAAAAGAAGCTACTGTTTCTATGACCTCACTGCCATGTTACTCAATTCCAAACTTGTTTTGAAAGTGATACATATCAAATCACAGAGTGAGATGCCAGCAAGGTGTCGTCAAGATGAGCGGTTGAAAAGATTGTTGTGATGTTTGACCCTTGGGGTATTTTGACCGAAGCATGTCACAGACATGTCTGTAAGACACCTGGGAGCTTGAAATGTCTCCTTTAAAACTGCCCTAAAGAAAAGAAGAAAACTGCTTTTTTCTCATTTTTTCAGCACCACTGAAAGACTCTGTTTGGATGAATTACACTCATAATATCTGTGACATTAGATCGCGATGGCAGAACAGTTACATTTCAACAGACTGCTAATGATCACATTCTGTGTCGGATGTGAAAACATAGAACGATGAAATTGCTCTAGATGAGTTATGCTAACCCTCGCTCTCTGTGAGAAAGGGCAACATACAAGGTGAAGCTAATGATTAAAAACAAAGCGTGATTCCCCACAATGCTTTAGGAGTTCTTCTCATCATTTGGCAAAACAGTCTCCACAGAGAGCAGCAGCTCTAAAACGTCACAGAGGAGTTCAGATTAAAGGCTGGGGGCCTCTGAGTTCATACACTTTTCTGTCTTTTCCCCCCATTCCTATCCTCTTGGTTTTGTGTGGAGGCTCCATCATGTGTGCACTGTGGTTTGATTAAGAGTTCCCCAGGGTGTGGCAGGGGGAAGAGAATGTGTTTACTACAACACTTTTATGCTATATACAATGTTCAGTTTGTGGTCTTGATTGAGCCCAGTAGGCCTATCGAGATCGCAGCCTCTGCTCTCTCTAAACCACTGGGGGTTAATTAACCAGACTAGGTAACTAGCTAGCAGCCCCAGATTGTATTAGCAGACAAACAGAGCCATTGAGTCTTCTTTGTCTGTGCTCTGCTCATAGTAGATGCCGTGTTCACAAAGTTTTTTTTACACATTGGAAAAATAATGGGAACTTACTAAGTTTTGCTCTGTGCATGAAGACTGTCCAGCCGAGTGCTTCTCACTGCTGTAGCTTCCTGCATCTGTGACACTCTGGAGCGATTTGTTGTCTGAGGTGGAGGCAAACACAGGATGAGGATGAGGAATCTGCTTTCGGAGGGGTTGTTTTTTCAGCTCGCTTTGCCTCATCTGTGACATAGTAGTATTTGCTGGCTGCTCTCTGAATGACTGGTAAGACACATTTATGACAAATCTGTATTGAAAATTGATTATGTAATGCATGTCTCTAATTGGTTTATCGGTTTATTTATATAAATGCTGTATTTTCATATATATATATGCACACACAGAGATACAAAAAGGGAGGCACAGGCGGCAGTCACATCTGCATTCATTTTTGTGTAACAGTGTAATCCTCTTTAATTTATTAAGCATAATTTATTTGTTTCTTAATTGTTCATGTGATGAATGATGACTTACTGCCACACTCTTCCTATATTCCTATATCTTATATAATCTGCGATACTTAAAGTGGGATATTGGATTTCTGCCCTTGCTTCCTGAAAGTTTATGCAAGTGTGTCTGCCTTCAGACAAATTATTATTTTTTGCCTCGCATGCAGATGGGAGTAAATCCATGTCATCCCATAAAATCAGTGCCAGTGCCACCAAACTCTACAGAACCATCATGATGCCAGATGCCCTTTGTGGGAAATCAGAACAGCTTGCATATTTCTTAGTTGCCTTACTGAGCTGCATCCATCTTACAACGCAACTTTTGTGTGTAGTACCCAGCCTATTATCCTATTACTCATCTGCGCCACATGGGCAGATGAGTAATCGGATGTAGCAGCAATGGAGAATGGTAGACTGAGTGGTGACTGCATCATCTTTACATAAATCTCCAATTACAACATGAATGTATACCTTGTTTCCTGCAATCGTTGTGTTCGGATCTCAGATACTGACTCTTATCTGGCGATTCACATAGAAACGATGAAACAAAGAGCCGTACATGACCGTCTTACACATGGTGCTTGTGACAGAGCTGCAGAGGCTTTCCTTTCCACCGCCATAATGGTGTGGAAATCTGAAGCATTATCGTCTTCAGTACTGAGATGTACATGTAATGAGTGTACAATGCGAGGTTTCACCAGAGTGCTGAGGCTTAAGAAAAAGAGGAGCATGATTCATCTTGTTTGTAAGACGAGCTGTTATTAGGGGCAGAGAAAGAAAAAGGCCTTGGCTATAGCTCTTCCACCCAGAGGCTGTGTAATTGCTTGCGGCTGCACCTTGAGAATTTGATGAGTCAAGTTAAGACTTTTGGTTGAGTGACTGAGTAAAACAGCGGCTCTTACAGTGAAAGTGAATTATCACAGCATCAGGGTGAAAATGCAAAATGTCAAGGCCAGTGGCTGCAAGCAAGTTTTAAATTATTAGCACTCTTTAAACATTTTTAACATACATGCCTCCATATGCATTAATGAAAAACAACAATAAGTTTAAGCTTCAGTTTCTAAAAGTGATACACTCCCAGCTCAGATTTCCTATCAACTGTAATAAGAGCCCTTCTCAAGTGTTGCATTTCACATATGAAACTCACAATATGTTTTTTTTTCTTTTTCCAAGTTGATCTTTTATTTATGTCACATGCAATTTTAATAAGGACCATCTTCACACACACTGGTAACCTGATAGTGTTACTGCTGATATGTGTTGTGATAGCAAAGCTTACAGATGAGATTTTGTTTGCAAAGCTATCGACTAACAAGTTATAACAGTCATTTAAATACTTGTTTATGCTAAATTGTCGTGGTAACGTGTGTAGTAAACAAGCTTGGCGACATGACTTAAGCCTCCAGGTGATGATGTTTCATTCAAATGAAGCAATATTCATGAGATGGATGTTTAACACATTTAATGCATTCCTTTGAAAGTGTTTTTTCCTTCTTTTTTGGGAAAATAAAATTAGGCGTTATTCGAGGCCAAATGTCCACATGCTGCTGGTGAGTCCTCCATACTTCTGATGAGTCATTATCATAACTCTGACACGCCCCCTGCACAAAGTGTTCCACATCAAAGCAACTTACACTCACCGTTGAACTGTAAAATCCCTTTATGTTTCGCCTTTGTTACATCTACAGATGGTTGTCCTATCTCGCACTTCTGACTCTATGATCACACAGGCTCTCTGATTGTGCCTTGTTGTGCTGTTTTGACTCTGTCATCTTTAATTACAGCTAATTTCCATAACACCCCCTCCCTTCCTACCCCTGTTCCTCCTCCACTGCACTCCACACCAATCTGAGAAGTGCATCGAGCAGCCTCTAAGTTCCAGCCTGCTACCAACCAGTATAAATAGACTTGAATGGAAAGACACAGGCAGATTCCCTTCTCTTATTAAAGCAGAACAGAGTGTACTGTGTCTGTCTAAAGAAGATAGGTTTGAAGTGTTTTCACTAGACCCTTTGGATATCCAAGATCCTATAATGGGGCCCATGGGCTTTGTCATACATGATATATATCAAATTAATTGTCACATGGAAAAAAAACGGTGGCCACTGGCCAAGACAAACCCACACATCATCTTCATATTTCTGGGAGAGGAAGTTGGCAAAGTCCATCTGAAGTGAAAGATAAAACTTCCTGCCAGTTTGACCAGTCGAGAGTAGCTGAGTCCTATTTTCTGTTCTCATATGATCCACCTTGTTTTTGCCAACATGTTGCCAAAAATTCACAGTAACCCTCGTTCAAAATTTGCCTTGCAGGTGCTTGAATTTTCTTGGAAGAAACACTTAAATCTTCTGAACACTGGCGCACAATCAGTTAGCCATGTGTGTCCTTCATTTGCCACAGTGTGGTCATGATCAAGAGAGAAGGTGATGTTTTCTGAGGTGCACGTCATCACAGAAACATCTGCGATAGGGTTGAGATAAAAGCTACACAGTAGCTGTGAACAAGGTAATAAAATGTCAGGGAATTTCCCTGGAGAGGAGGAGTGTTTTGCAAACAAACATCAAATGTGAAAGAGGCTGTGAAGCTAGATTTTATGATGTAAACATCAAGGTGCACCTGACATATATAAACTATAATCCCTTTAAAATTTTACAGACAAAAACATCCAATCTCATCTATTCCATCCATGTAATAAGGACAGAGGATGTGTTTGTTCACCTTTTGGACGGGCGCTGCTGACCACATGTGGCACATGGACATACAGTAATTAATTGTCGGTAGTCTTACCTATTCAGACCATCTGGACTATAATTAGGCCACGGTAGTGCCCTCTAGCTGAGAGTCATTTTCTCTCACCAGATTGGAGGCACTAACCTTTTCCCCTGAACTTTTCTACTGTCATGACACAGCGTCCTTAGAAGTAACCCTAAGGGCCACCATGGGACAAGTGGAGCATTGCAGTAGTGTTTTTGGCTGCAGTTTCTGTGGCCATTTGCACTGAAACATTCATGAAAGTGGTTTAAAATAGGTCAGTGATAAAACCAAATGCAATTCAAGACTATTATGCATTACTGTGAGTATATTATGTGGGTGTTCAAGGGATTTAAATGGGGCATCATTCTGCAGCCCAGGTGTTTTCCCATCACTCCCTGACCCTGTCTTTTTTTAACTCATGGCTAATTATAGTTACTTTATTCCATACTAATAATAATGACATACATGATGTGACCTTTTATCATCCTACTGTCCTCAGATGCCTGTTGGCAAAACTGTGATCAAGCTTCAACGGTAGTCATGACTCACGAGTCAGCTCTTTAGAATTAGGTCTGTTCATCCTTGACTTTGTCACAATTTACTGCCTCATCCCATTCATATTGTTGTCTTTTTGTATAAATGCTTTGTCCACATTACTGATGTTGTGTTGTTGTTTCAGCTTCTGTTTGCATGAGTAAGCCTTTTGGTCTTTGAGGATTTGCACGTTGACTGTTGGTTCTCACTGCATCATGAGGCCAGCATGAGGTTACATCCCTCGCTAATATTTTTTTTCTTCATTTGCAAGGAATATTACATGAACAATTTATGAAAATAGCTAAGATACTAGAAATGAAAAAGCCACAAGTTGATTTGTAAAATATTTCCTATTTCGTGGGGAAGATTCACACAAAAACAGAAACAACTTCACTTTCTCTCAGCAGCATCTGCCCTCAGATCTTAAATTGAAAAGTCCATTCATCTCTACTGTATATTTGGTCAGTGACACATTCCTGAGCTGTTTGGAGACCTCTTAGATTTGTTCATAGCTGCTCAGTGTTTGAAGTTGCTGGCAATGTAAACGTGGCTGCAGTGTGACATGTAATAGCCGCATATCTCCAGTATGAATCTGTCTGTGAGTCTCTCTTACTTCAGAATGTGTTTTGAATACATTTAATGCGAGTAAGCAGGTGAAAATAAATGGTGCGTCTGTGGGGAACACTGATACAGTCAGGGGACTCCAGCAGATGGACTGTGAGATGTTGTAAGTGTTGGCCAGACAGAGACTTGAAGGTGTGGTTGCCAGCTGCCATGGAAGATAAGCTCTGAACTCTCATGGTCCATTTTCCTCTTCTGTAGAAGTTCATACCTCAAATACCTGCGTGCTTTATTTTTCAATGCTTCTAAATCTTCCTTACAACAAACAGAGTAAATGACATAAACATGAATTACAATGTGGAAAAATATAATGTTTGTAGTGGTCTAGGGAGGATGCAGCCTGGACAGCAGTTTGAGGAAGTGTCTGAGTAGCTTTGCAGTGTTGAGAGAGAGAGAGAGAGAGAGAGAGCGAGAGGAGTGTAATAAGATTTTCGAGGGGCAGTCCATACAGCAACTGATTAATCCACAGATTAATTTAATCTGTTTTCATAATAAAAACATTATTAGCCATTCCCCCCTCTAAGCGTTACCTTTCAGCCCTCTTAAAAGATTATACACTTCCCAATCACTTACCTGGAAGCAGTCAAGAAAGTCATTAAGTTAAGTAGACACTGTCAGTGTTCAGGATGCTGAGAACGTGGGAGAAATTGGTGAAGTGCCATGAAAAATGGCCATGTTAATGATTTCTCTGAAAAAAAGGCTCTGTCTGCAGTAGAATTGGTTTGGGGCTTATCTTCAGCAAACAGACCCTTGATGGAACCCGCCTCAGGTCTCCAGGTGGCAACAAACTTTTAATATGAGGAAGTGGTTTTTGAGAAGCCCCCACCCCCTCAAAAAAATAAATAAATAAAAGTCCACAATGAATCCACTGTGTAAATACAGGGTTGTTGAAGTGTGTGTCAGTCAGAAAATTATGTCCACTCCTCTGCTGTTGGACCAAACTGGTGCTCTCTTGTCAGAGGGGTTAGAGAAAAAAAATGATTTCGTATGATTGTTATGATATTTATAGGAGCTGTTACAGCCAGCCGATATATAGATCCATAGATCCTGTTTTTTATTATTGTGACAACAACACACACTGGATGAGATCCTGTTTTTACAGAAATAAACTTGTACATTTTCTCTGTTGGACAAACTATATAATGGCGAGAATTACCTGGAACCTTGTTTGGCATTTCCCTAATACAGTGTAATCCCTCACTCTTGTACAAAACTTGTGAATGTTTCTGTCAATCCATCTGCTCTTTTTTCTGAACTAATAGCTGTTGCCTTTATATATTTTCCCACAGTAAAGAAGCTATAGATGAACCATCAATGACAAGAGGTGGTTTTGTCTGATACTGTGACTGGGTTAAATTCAGATCCTCTTTGTTGTCTCTAACTGGATATTGGTCCTGCTGACCTTGCATTAAATTACAATAGCTATTGATTCTCACTCTGTCTTGGTCAGTTACATCTCTGAATTTTAGCTAAAGCAGCAAAGCACGTTTTTATCCTTTGAGGAACTTTTTGTTTGATTGGTATTTCCTACACTGTCAATTTGAGGTATACACGTCAAACACGTCACTGTAGCTACCTAGAGCGCACTGCTTTTGTAGACCCACTGGTACAATATCCCACACCACCATTCAATTCCTAGTGCTTAAACTAATCACCCTGGGCTATTGTTAGCCAAACTGCTGCGGTGTAGTGAGCTACAGAGTCCCTGGGTGGATCCAAATGCTTACTCACTGCTCCTCCTTCGCTTAGCAAGAGTCTTCAACAAGACATGAAACAGAGTAAAGTGAATGGAAGGAGGGGATGAGCGAAAGTAGAGGCCATTTTGGATTGTTGGATATACTACAGTACATACATAAAACAACTTAGCTATTTGTTTCTGTCAGAAGTTTTTCTTGCACAACATTATGGTGATGTAAAAAGAACCAGCTGAGCCTAAAATTGAAGCCAATTTTGTTCCCACTGAACTTATTACATATTAAATTAATCAGTGACATTTTAATACAATCTCAGTTTTTCTCTTGCAGCTGATTTGCAATTACTAAACTTTCTTTTTTTTATTGCACTATGCCAAAGAAACTGCCAAAGATTTAATCTTTAATTTAGGAAAAGTGTTGGAAAATTCAGTCATTTTGGCCTGTGCCTATAATCACAAAAACACTCAGTGTGAGACACTTCAAGGGATGAGTACTTCGGGTGCTCCCCTGCCTGAGTCACCCAAGGGAGCCAAGTGAGCAGGAAATATGTTTCAGTTTGTCATAATGACAGACACCCGAGGAAGGCCATTTGTATCAAACCTGAATTTAGATAGAAGTAATTTAATAAAGCTGAGATTTTTATAGTATTGCACTTGTACAAACTTCTCCACTTTGATTATTTCTGAAGTTACTTAGACTGTGTCTGGAAATCTTATTCCAGTGTTTGTACTTGGGGCGATTTGCAATGGAGAATGCAATTTAATTAAACTTGAACATGTTTATTTTGATTAAATTCTGGCTACATTGTTTCATACTTTTGTCGCAACTCAACAGTGACATTACCTGAGTGCCCTCCAGCAATGCAAATTCTCTCCTGCTCATGCGCGTTTGACTGAACGCAGCCTGTGGCTGTTGCTTTTGACAAGCAGCTCTGACAGATCTGTACTCCAACTCAAATATCCCTGTTTTTTTTTGTTTTGGTTTGGTTTTTTTCGTTGTGCTCTTTTCATTTTATTCCCACCACTTCCATTCTCCACATTGCTCTAAATAAGAGATCTGTGAAAGATACAGAGAGACCACCCAGATCTCACCTCATGAATTATTTAAAAGTATGGGAAAGTATCATGGTATTATAATTAATCACACAACTAAATATAGATGAAGGATATGTTTTGTTGCGCAAGTTTGGCTTCTGCAGGGCAACACATCAGAGCCGCAAAGAAATAAACTGTGGCACTCATTACTGTAGAGAACATTCAAAGGGCTTGGTACTGTATGTGACATACATACTAACATCATGTCACATTCATGAAGACATAGATTAACATGTCACAATAGAGTCAGAGCATGAAGGGTGAGGAACAACAGGATATAGGAGGAGGATACAGACACAGTCTTGCCTGTCGTTGCCTTCACCAAGGAGGTTGTGTTTCCACCTGCGCCTTGCCTGTCTGTTTGTTTGTTCGCTCCTGAAATCATTGAATTTTGCCAGCTTCCTTTTAAAGGGACAGATGCTGCAACTCTTTATCACGGTGCAAAATAGGAGATTTTTCAACATTTTGGACATTTTCGTAGGAAATAATGTTTGAACACTGATGTAAAAACCCAGACATATGCATTGTGTTTAGAAACATGACTGCAATAGTAGTACAATGAACAATGGAAAAGGTGCTTTAAAGTGTAGGTCCTACTGGTTACTGCTGTAATGTAAACCTTTTTATTCCCACTTTATCATATGAGAAACTGTTATTTGACTAATACAGACTGACATAGTGACTTGATTTGCTCAGACTAAATCATGTTTATAGTCAAACCAGTAAAAAAAGAGCTGTCACTGTGTATTGGCATATGCATTTTTTAAATTAACATTTCCTTTTCAACAGCTTTTTTTTTAAGAACTGTGATCAAGATGTGAAAAGAGGGATAGTTGTGTTGAAAATTCTAATTTCTCGTTAATAAACTATGTAATTACAGTATTGACGGAGCTGATTTATTAGGTCGTTGTGATCATGATGTGACAGTGACCAAGTGAAAATCAAGCTGACAAAAGTAAATATAGCTATACTCAGGTCAGGAGCTATGTTAAAGCTGTTTGAAAGTAATGATGAGTGGTAAATGATAGTGTATCCTTACGAAAGTAAAAGTGCTGTGAAAGGTCACCACAAGTATTAATTATAAATGGGAATGGAAACGGAAAGATAGTGATAGATAGCTAAATTTAAAATAAATATACCTTCCTGAATTACAGCACTGGGTTATTTCTGAGAAGGAATTTATAGCCACTGGGAAGAGCGGAGAGAGGAATATGATGACAAACAATTTCACTGATATTCTAAACATGATGAGAGCTTTAGGAAACCTATCCCACGGTGCTTGAAGTGGAAGTGAACAGCATGAAGTGCTATAAATGCAATATTGACTGAGGCATTCCAGACAAGAATCAGCAGGACAGTCATTTTGGACATTATCTTTTGCCACCTGCTGTAGCTTTTATTTTATTTTGTTGCTGTTTTTCTACCACAACCAAATCATGTGACCTGATCAATATCCAATAAGGCTTTGTGATCCTTGCATGGACCGTAATCCCACGGGAGAACCATATTGGATGGCTGATAACAGCAGGCTATAAAAAACAGTCAAATCACTCAAATGCCAGCTTTGATTTGTCCCCAGAGAGTCCATTAACCCTTTGTAAACCCTCTGTCTTCAGCCATAACTGCAGTTAGATTAGCCCTGCTGGTTGAATCCTCCCAGGTAGTGATCATACTGTGAGGTCTTGAGGCAGTGCCACCTGTGCTTATGGATGTGCAGGGTTTTACTGGCATCAGCAGCATTTACATTTTGCCACAGGTAAGGAACTACTGTGCCCCCTCGCTGTTAATTATGTGTCAATAGCAATGGTATGCAATGAAATAACATTAACACTGCGATAGCTCGTCTTGCACCTATCATAACACATTTGCAAATGCATCATTATTTCACCTGAGGCTCAGCTGTGCACTCAGCTAATAACATCAGATCATAGCAGATGTGGAGACGTAGAGTGAGTTAGGGCTGCGAATAACAATTCTTTTCTTATCAATTAATCTGCTCATTATGCTCTCAATTAGTCTGTTAAATGTTTTGGCTTTAAAATATCAGAATATAATTTTTTTTAAAAATGAAAAAAAAAATCTATTTATTTCCCCAGAACAAATTCAAAACCTATAGATATTTAGATTGTAACACAATTATTGTCACAAACAACAAAGAAAAGCATCAGATCCTCGCATTGTCATAATTGCTACAACTCTAAATTGTCTATTTTCCTTCTCAATGTTTTTCTTTTCCTTCTTTTTTTTATAACAGTGTCACTGGTAGGTAGGTGGTAGCTGAGCTCTCTGCCTTCATATGCTCACAGAAACATCAAAAATATTTGCTTTGTTTTCTACCATCTATAGTTTACTATCAAGGGGATGTCTTAAAGCACCAAATGACCATGGACGGTTAGATTTTCAAATGAAAGAATGAACGTGCCTTGTTGTTAGAGGAAAATTCAAAGCAAAAAAAACAAGGCAAATAATATATAATAGATATCATCATAGACTGAATATTGAGAAACTCTATGTAAACATATATCAACATATGGTATTTAAAATTTGAAATGCATGGGTTGTCAAAACCAGCACCTCATAGTCTTTTGGAGCGCTGCTGATAATTTGTTTTTTGACTAAACCTAGAATCAGTGGTGTAGCTCATTTGATTTCAATGTGTGTGTGTGAGCATACAATGGATCTTTTGGAGTCAATCAATATGCCAATACTCTTCCCCAGATTATTTAAAATACAATTAGCAAGCTGCATAATGTGTACTGTATGTGTCTGTTAACCCCTCAAGATTTTTTCACCTCTCACACAAACCCCTTACACCAGTAGGTGACTCGGACTATATGAGAAAGAAAAACACACAAGCAGATGTGGAGAGCTGGGACTACGGACTGCATATAAGGCCACAGTGTCTTTTTGGAGGCACAACAAGCTGCAGAATTGAAAGCAGTGTAATGGCATTGAGCTGCAAGGTCAGAGGCCAGATTTCTTGATTGAGTGAGTGTACAGAAAGACAAAGAGGAGGGAGGGGGGAGCAGAAAAAGACGGAGACACACAGGAGTGAACATCACATGCGTAGGAAAGAAAAACACATGAGAATTAGGCTTAAACCGGGAAGTTTTGAGTCGATTTTGTCTCGGAGGAAGGGATGGAGATATGTCTCGCACATGTTTATACAACATTTCATGCCAAGTATACGGAAACACTGTTGCAACATCACGGAGATTCATGGGTATGTCAGAGATGCATGTGTTCCTTTCAGCGGATGCCATGAATAATTTCTGTCCCCTACAAAAAAAAATGTTTAAAATTTTATCCGCTGCATTTGAATGTCTGTTTTTGGGCATGAAATACTTTCCCAGTGATCTCTCATGAGCGTGCAGAATGGTGCTGAATGTACGAATGACAAGAAGGGTTGCTTTAAGAAATTCTTCAAGCTTGTGCAGAGTGTTACACCTTCATGCTTTAAATGAATATGGAGCCATTGTATTAATATGGCAGTAAGATGTTTGCAGTGTCTCGTTGCAATAGTGGAAAGCATTCTCTCAGCACAGTGCTTGGTCTAAGCCGATGCACTTTTGGCAATGGGAAGCGTGATGCTTTCATTATGCTGCAGTAATACTGTTTGTTGTTTGCTGAATTTTTGCTACAGGCATTTACAGAGTCAGCAGTACATGTCCTCCTTTATTATGGCTGATTGTTGATATAGTTGCTTTGTTTTTTATTTTAACCATGAAGCATTTTCTGTCTTTTGTTTCAGGCTCTACATGCAGTATGGTATGTTTAGTTTTATGAAAGTGTTTAGATGTAAATATAGGCTAGAGTGAGGTGTGTGTGTGTGTGTGTGCGTGTGTGTGTGTGGGTGGAGGGGTAAAGGGGTTTGCCAACCACCTTAAACCGTCTCTGCGGTTGAGTCATGGCACAGATGTAACACCCCCTGACTCAGACCTGATGTAGGCTGTCCAGACGGGGGGGAGCAAGGAGTGAATCCACAAGGGCTCTCAGGAGCCCACACAACGCGTTAACGGCACTGCTGCAGATGCATTTTAATCAGTCCACACAATTTATCTCAGAAGGCTTTTCAGCTCCAGAAAAGGCAGAAATTCACCCAAGGTTCTGCTCACCTTTTCAGAAATGACACGAAGCTGAATACATACACAGTCTAGGTCAATGAAAATATAAGCTAACAGTGACAAAAAATTTCAGGCCGTCTTGCCTGTTATCCAGGTTTATTATGAAGTCATTAAAAGAAAGAAGATTAAAGGAAGAACTAAGGGAGCTTCTTTATTTCCTGCCTGACTCTTATCCTTTTTAGACCTGTTGCTGGCAGCAGTCAGTCATGATTTAGGGAGCAGTTCTTTTACACTCACTGCTCCCAGGTCCAAGTCTTTTGTTGGCAAGCGTGTGCCCACACTGGAAGCTGTACCCATGAGCAAGACACAGTATCCCTCACAGCTTCAGGGTAGCTGTTGAGGGCTAATCTCTCTGTAGGGGCACCAGGTGGGGAAAAAAAAAGAAAATCCCTTTAGGCGCCACTGACTTATCACAGTAGCATGGTCTGAAATGTGAAATGAAAAATGTCAAACCTGAATCGTGCTTTGTGTTAGTTGTACATTGTAACACCGTGTACCAATCCTGTAGGTCAATCACCTTTCACTATATTGTAATACAATTGGTCTAGACCTTTGCACCTCCCCTTGTTTTGTTTTTGTTGTAGCTGGAGGCTTTTACCAATCACAGGTCTTTTCAGAGACAGTGAGCGTTCCTATTGGCTGTTCTACAAATGCAGATGCTTGTGCACATCATTTCAGAGGGACACGTGTCAATATTGGTGAACCATTTCAGAAATGGAGAGAACTTGTTGTACCTCTGCTGGACAGGTAACAAGCTGCTCACTTCATTTTCCTGTCATTGAAATATGTTGCAGTTGATGTTTGTGTCGGTGGATTTACAATGAAAGTAGGTGATGCATATACCCAGGAGGGGAGGGGGAGGAGAGTGGCTGTGGTTTCAAAATTTTGGTGTGTTTTTTTTTTTCCTCTAGATTCCTGTCTACATCAGCTGCAATAGGTCTGTTGTTATAGTTAATCAATAATATACTTGCACTCATCCATGTAAATGCCTGCTTAATGCTTGTGTGACAGGGATTCTGGTCTCTGATGCGGCTATTGATGTTGGAGTCAATGGAGCCAGTGTAGCTTAGTGAGCTGCATGTTATATTTACTGTGTGTCTGATAGAGTTACATATACATACAGTAGAGCATATGTTGCAGATATCATCATTATCAGTCCAGGTGGTGATCAGGGTGCAGATGATGAAAGATGTGTTTTCATTATCTGAAAATATGGCGGGGCATCGTGAGTAATGAGCGTGGGGGTGTGTTCTTAGTGAAGTGGAATATTAATATGTTCTAGGAACATACTGAAAACAACATAGATGATAATCAGCTGCATGTCATGTAGGAGGCATTCAAGACATTTACAGGTGAATGTGCATTATGTATACAAATTACTGTAAATAGTAACAATGAATATCATCTGACAGGTGATTTATACCCAGGCTTTTCAGGAACTAACCTTTACACATAAAAATGTCAAATAATGAGGTAAACACTTTATATGTGGTTGACAATTCACTGTATACCAGTTCAAGTGTGATGTGCTGCATGAATCTGGGGGTGTATACGAAGCACTGGGCTTCTACCATCACCTTCCTGACTTGCACTGGTCAGGATAAGCAGGAGGACGGAGGAGAGAGAAACAACTGAATTTTTGCCTGAACTACATTAGAAATGGAAACATTTTTTCTTCCACCAACAGTATTCAAAGCTCTCCTGCTCTGCTGCAGTCGATCACTCTGGTATCCTCTACAAACCTAGAGTTAATGGTGTAGTTCAGTTCTGTGTGATTGGCAGGGGAAGCTAGTCACACCATACCACATTTGATTCAATGTTAAAAAAAAGGCCAAGGAAGGATTTTTAACATGGATTTGAGATAAGTGAAAGACTTATATCGATATAAAATTCAGGATTAGAACTGGGAAAACTTCTGTTTCAATATTTCTTTAAAAACCTGTTTAATTGATTGACTGAAGTTTGATGGAGACAAACAATTTCACTTTCTGACCACAATATACTGTATGCTGAAATTATGTATCTGCAACAAGCTAATATACATCTACCTATATGAAAAAATAACAAATATGGGATCAGCTAAAAAGGTTGTTATTTTGTTTTTTTTGTCATCATATAAGAAGCGGTCTAATGTTCCACATCATTTAGAAAACCTGTTTAGACTATTTGCTCCTGTTAATGCCCTAAATGTCCTTGTCATAGTGAAAGAGCACAGGCTTGGAGATCACTCTGACCTGCTCAAGTGGCACCATAAAGCACAATAACATCAGTTCAATATCAATATGTTGGTGCATTTATGTTTATGTTGAATGGGTTTAATGGGGCAGAGAGTGGGCGTCATTTGACGTCAGAAAAACATGCTGTGACAAAGATGTTAATACATAACACACTGCTCTTTAATGATCTGACAAATTAGCTGTTTTTCTTTTCTTTTTTTCTCACTTCTTAAATGTAATGAATTCATCATTTCATTACATGCCCTCCAGCAATAGGTCTTCTCATGTTGTTGCTATTATATTTTTTTGCCCCCACACATTTAATTATCAGGTTTTCTTACCTGTTCACAAGCTCCTTCCTGTCTCCAAAGTTGAGAATTGTTAATAGCTATTAAACATTGGATTAGCTCTCTTCTCTGAGAGGCTTTTCCCGCGGGATGAATTGAGATCCGGATGTTTGATGCGGTCGTTTTGACTCTTTCCCAAACCATGGGTTATCAGACACAGAAAAGAAGCAACTGACTCAATCCAGCAAGTTTATCTCTAATTAACACGGATTAATTGGGCTTTGACTTCGCTCTGCAAGCCAAGCAGAAGGGCAATTTGTGCATGGAAGCCTGTTATTGCCCCAAGGCTGTTGATCCTCACTGTTAAGTGCTTTAGGTCCCTAAACCCTTGATCATGTGACTGTGATCATGTTGCTCTTGCAGTGTTTGCGTGTGTGAGTGTGTTGAATTGAATTATACAGTTTGCCACATTCATTCCAGTCTATAATAGTTGTGAAAATGAAACAATTAACAAGATTTTTTTTAGTTACTACCATCTGTGTGCATTAAGACTCGTCAAGGTTGCTCCTTCTGTTCTTTTGTTTTTCTTGCTCTACGTTTAAAAACACTTCTGTCTGCCCCCCCCCCTTAATTATTTGCACTTGGAAATTTAACAGAGGCCGAGTTGTTTAATTGTATCCAGGTCACATCCTGAGGAGACGTTCTGTTGCATGCAAAGTCAGACAGACAGTGGGGTGGTTTATTAAAGGAGCACAGTGTCATTTTGCATGTTGGCAGGTTTACCTTAAAGCCCTGCTGGCCTTTCCAAAGAACCTCTCAATAATAGATAAGGGCAAAGAGCATTGCAGTCTCTTCCCTCTCATTATGATCCCATCTGATTACACATTGATGCTCTTTTGAAAAGGTGGGTTAATTGCACGCTCTGACTATGAACTAACCTGCAAGTTAATAACATCTTTCCTTCAGGGTAGCATCATTATAAGATATAAGCTTCATTAAAATAAAATGACGATTTAATAACTTTCCCTTAAACTGACCCTTGTGAGAATGTACTGGTCTTTTTTTGTAGTTAGCTGGGAAATTAAGGCATCAAACAATGTGCTCTGCTGTTTTCAGGAAAGCAAAAAAAAAAATAAATAATAAGCATGGGTTGACCACCGCAACTTTAATCACCCAGCAGGAGCAACAGTGCTTACACTAGGCCTGCAGTACTCTATAGTCAGAGTGGTGACATGGTTTTATCTTGTCTGTCTTAAATGGATGTGATGAATATAGTGCATATGCAAGGACCCACTGACAGGAGGGCAGCCATGTCAGATGCTAATGTACAAAAGAGCTCACTCTGAAACTGCTGCATCGAGTATCTGACACTTTCTCTCCCCACATGATTACACATAATGTTGCTTTTATTATTGCTTTATTCCTCACAGTCCCATTCCTACTGCGCCTTTGCTCCAGCTCGAAGTTAATTTTCCTCTTTCCATTCCCTGCCTTTCAAAGTGGCTCTTCCTCCGGAGCTGTCTTCCAAGGCAAAATATCAAAATTTGACGCTTTGATTATGCTTTTTAAGGGGTGTCGATAATTGCCGGGTACAGAAAGCAACTGTCTCCCACCATGCAACATAAAGGCAGGGAGGCTTTTCTGTGTGAAGAGGAATCACATTATGTTCAATGATCAGTGCCTGGGGGCCACATCAAACACTGTCTGAAAACCTTTCCAGAGGAGATAGAGGCAGGCCAATTTCACAAGTGGCTTTTTATTGGTTGATTGCACAGAGGCCAAGTTGTTATCTAAATCCTCAAACTACTTGGGGAAAATAAGAAGTGTCTTGTGAGCGTTCAGGGTGTGAAAAGTTACCCCTCAGATGAAAGCCAGAGGAAAATGTTTACAACCAATAGTTTTCCAGGATTATGGCTTAAGAGACTGAGTGTAAACAGGACGTGGCGTTTACAAAGTCGACCAGTGACATACTGTGTCATTGCTAGTGCAGAAAAAACACCTTTGATTTTCATGTTTTCACTTGAAATGACAGCTCAGATAATCCTTTCACGGATGGTTAGGTTACATGTTCGTACAGGCCGCATTCAAATACATCCAAAAACAGGATATTTAAAAACTACCTCAGGACCACAGAAAAGTTCAGTGCAGGTTTTTCAAGATACACTCAATATGTTTGTGTCTGAAGTCCAGGCCCGGTGCCAGAATGAAGTAACTGAGGGGGCAGTCAAAAATTGCAAGGGGGCAAATCTTTTTTTTTTTTTTTTATAGCGCAACATAAAAAGCATCACAAGACCACTGTTTCAAAGTCAAATAATGTATTTATTAAAATTTCAAGATCATTAAAACTAAAATACCATAACAGAGCGTGGCCCATTCTAAAATCAAAATACAACTGGTCATTTTGTGGAGCACTAGTAAACGGTCTCTACTGTCCTACATGTTTGTGTTCACTATACAGTCTATGGTCCAAACTCAGCACCACTGGCCGGATTTGACTGTAAAAATGAAACTTAGAGAAGTAACGCTAAACTTTAACAGTGGAGACTGTTCTGATGATTCAAGTCAGCGGTCCTGAAATGTGTGTTTCACTTCTATAATACACATTCAACATCTCGGAGGCGACGTCTTTCCACTTTCCACGGGCTTCCTTCACCTTTCAGATGGGACAGAGCTCCATGGGAAACAGGGGGAGAGTAGGAACAGTAGGAACCGGGATCTAGACACAACACTGCGGCCCCATGCACACACATGCTTCAACCAAGATGGCGGCCAAAATCACCCAGGTCTTTGCCTAAGACAAGCGGGGAAAACCCTGTACACAAAACTTCAGCTGAGGGGGCAAAAAATAAAATTTAGGGGGCAATGTCCCCTCTTGTCCCCTCTTGTCCCCTCATGCCCCCTCATGGCGTCGATCATGTCGCCGTCTAACAGGCTTGACCTCCCATACAGCGAGGTCTTCCATTGAGTGGCTTCATTTATCATTTTGCATGATTATACACAGTTCATATTGAAGCTGTGGGGCTAATTAGTTGATAAATAACTTGAAATCAAACATGGGTAGTGGGTGTCCACACTGCCCGGCAGGGGGAGAGACACTGATGAGGAAACTGACCCATGATAGCTTGATTCAATTTGCTCCAATTAAAAGAAAATCAAAAACCATGTTTCTGTGGAGTTTCTGGCTCTAAATCAGAGAAGGAAAACATAGGCTCAGGAGAAGGACTGCAGTCTGTATGTGCTGAATGTGAAATCTCTACTTTGTGTGGATGAATACACAAATACTCTTAAATGCAATAAAGAAAGAGATCACAGCAGAACATAGACAAAACCTTGAGATTCTAATGTTGATGCCTCTCATAAAGAGACTTAATGACTAAATACCTATAAATGTGAGGGTTTTATTTCTGAAATCATCTCATACCTCCTTACAGCAGGACGTGTGTTACAACACTATGACTGTAAATGTAAAGAAAAACAGGAAAAACCATCGGATGTTATGTTTTGTTTGTTGTTGTTGTTGTTGTTGTTGTTGTGTAAACACTTACTGCTGTTTTCATTGTCTCCATATGACCACTGTTAATACTTAATTTTGATATATAGCACAATATTTACTATGCTGTTCTCTTTGTGGGCTTTTTGTACTCCCAGTGTTTTCATGAAAGGCGTTAACAGCTTCATGATAGGAATGGTAATTTACCGCTTTTACAGTGAAATGTTATACAGTGAAACTTCCATTTAGTTGCAAGTTGCATATCATTTGTTGGTTATGTACTAGCACCACCATCATTATGTGGACTGAGAAGTGACTTATTCTGTGCAGTGGAAATTAATAACATGCTATGGACACAAAGTAGTACCACAGAAAATGTGATAATGGACTCAGTGCACAGACAGTCAGGGGGAAAAAGCATGAACAAAATGAAAGATGGAGACAAAAACTTGGCGATGATATCACTCCAGTGCCTGGGGAGAGATTGCAATCTCAGTATACAGTAGCTCTGCTCTCACCTCTAGATTTCAGTCTGATAAAAACCTCTAGTGGCATTGAGTCACCAAGACAGCTTGTCAAGAGCACAGTGGTCAGAGCTACACGAAGCTATATGAGCATGTGAATTAGCCTGTATTCAGAAGAATTACTGTATGTGTTGAGGATGGAGATGCCATGCTGTAGGAGTATGAGGCATTTCTGAGAACCGAGGAAGACATGTTCGTGAAATCATGACTAACCACACGACTGTGTTTTTGCCATCTACATTTCTGTTCATCCTCTTACCAGTCAGCCCCGGGCTGCACTGAAAAGTAAAGAGAGGCATCATGGGATGTGAGAGCCCCACATGTGTTCAGTGATTCATATGGAAATGAGTTTGTGATGGGAATAGGAAACTGAGTTCCTGTGAAAACTGGGTGAAGACAAAAATCTCGTGTCCTGTATTTGTCATAATGGAACAAAAAAAAAAAACAGGAACTGATAATTTCAGGAACGGCGAGTTTGAGCTTTACGTGGGGCCACTTGTGTACATATGCTCACGATGATGGCATTGTGCAGGCGACCTCAGCACCCTGGCGAAATGGTTGTTCACTGATTTATGCTGAGTCAGACACCATTAGCTGTTATCATCCCCCTCTCAGGATCCAACCCTGCACTAATGTGGGTCAGGGGCCACATTATAGAAACACCTTCACTATGCCGACTTATCTCACTGTGCATTGCAGGATTTCAACCATCACAGGTCTGCTGCTGAATGTCGATGGAAATTACCTGAAGTAGTTAAAGATAAAATGGAAATGTTGAGGAAACTGTTAAAATTTAAATAAGATTTTCTTAGATCAATTCCCGATAGTCACTGTATTCCACAGACTGTTTTCATTTATTTTGTTGTACAAAGTGCATGAACTCTTAATAGGTACATTATAATATTGTTACTAATGAATCAATGTGTTAGTACTTGAGTCTTTTAGATTGTCTGTTTGTGGAGATACTGGTTGATCACATAGAAAAATGATGAATGTAAAGAGAGAAGCTGGCGCCCTTTGATACTGAAGAACGACTGATAAAAAGGCCCCTAGGCTATCAGATGGAGCTGTGGTCTGGTTGTGCATCTCTCTGACACACTAAAAGGTGCTGTTTATGAGAGAAGGGCCTTTGTCTCTGTCTCCGATCAATCAGATTGATAGGTGGATGGTGGGTTAATTTTTGTTTGTAGTTTGTAGGCATACAGGGAACACACTGCTGAAACATTGTTGAAATATCTTTTTCTTTCAAGGCCAAAAAAAGGACCAAGGTGAAATTGAAATGTTTGCTATTGAATATTACAGGTCACAGAATTAACTATCCTGTATTTTGTCTCGAGAAAATTTTCTTGAACTGCTCAAGCAGCACACAGTCAGTACAAATCTGCATAAAACATAGGGCGCATTCATAAGGTGGTGCTCACAGGCAAATTATGAGCAAATCAAAAAAATAAGCATCACATCCAGAACACAGAAATCCACCATACATGAGCAGATAGCTGGGATTTTATTTGAGGATGTTGCCTCAGGCCATCTGACTAATTCTATACAGCATTTGCTGCAGAACAGGACACACTTGTGCCACTAATGATGCTCTTGCATTATGGTTTTCTCATTCAGCAGAGCCCAGGTGAGGGGGTCACATCACAGGCTCACTCTTACTCTGATTACACACTGTTATAAAGACATCTAATCATTATCCTGATTAGACATCCTCTTAGCAAACCGTGGAATCATATGGTGCTGCAATTCATGCGGACAGTGTGTGAGTGAATGAGGTAGTTACTGTGTGGGAAGAATCTGAAGAAACACAAAAAAATCTTTTGCACAGAGATGTGTGAGTGTGTTTGCATGTGTGTTTGTGGTCTGTGTGTGACTCAGTCACATTAGTTATGTCTATCTAGGAATATTTAACTGAACACTGTGTTAAACAAAGTAATTTATCAACTTAATTTACTGACTCTTGTAGAGAGGGTGGTAGGATTGGGTATTATATTGGGTAATGTTGCCAATTCACTTGTTTTCTATAGTCATATTGAAGCAATATTTTGTGTTAGTACCTGACGGCTGAATATAATTAATTTGGGTTAATGCAGTTGTACTACACAGCCTAAATAAAATGCAATAATATAAACAAAATGATTAATAAAATCGGGCAGTAGAACAGTACCTTATTAAATAAGCATTCTGTGTCTACTGAGCACAAAGCAGAACGATGTTGGAGAAACTAAATACAAAAATTACAATACTAGACCTGTTTTTTCAAAATGCCTCACAAGATGCATAGCAAATAGCTAGATACAATGGACGCAGTAGCTGAGGTGGTCACACAAATATTGAGTGGAAGGACACCTACCTAAAGCAGAGAGTAAGGATGCACTTTAGGATCCAGTTGTCTTAGAAAGCCTCTGCCCATGTTGGCAATGTTTCACAAGTCAGCAGCAATAGAGAAGCAGCCGTATGGTGCCCACTAACATGTAGCAATTAAGTTTTATTGCAATCTGGTGCAAAGGGAAGTTAATAAAAAAAAAGCAAATATGTATAAATATTTGCAGATTTAATCTTGGAATTAACCTTTAATTCATAAATGTTGGAGAAACTCAGAGCATCAATTTTGTACAGCAGAAATGGATATAAATGTGAATATCCAGTGACTCATGGCCTCTGGCTATGTTTGGTTTATTAAAATCAATTAAGATCTGTGTGGTGACACCTTTGTTGAAAATGAATGGATGTGTTGCCTCTGCTCAGGTTGCCTGGTGTCATCTCATTGATTCTCTGCTGGTCATTTGACCCATGGTCTGTTTTTACAGCTCTCTGCTGCACTAAAAGCTGGAAAATGATTAACTTTGGAGGACAAACACTTTGTTTTTGCACAGTGTTGTACTATTTAAATTTTGTGTAAAGTTTGTGAAGACCTCAATTTTGATACTTTTTTTTAATAAAACAAACATTTTTATTATTTTTATTATTATTATTATTAGGCCATATGAATTGATTTGTTACATTTACATAATATTTCCCCTTAGATTGCTATGCCATCACATTATCTTTGCTCCATAATCTCTTAGCATATTAAGAGCCTGGAGAGAAATTCAGATTATTTCTCTCACCGTTTAAATTTAGCACAGCCCATGACACACCAAATGAGGCAGGGATGGTTTGCAATCTTTGCAACCTGTCAGCCAGTCTGTTTGTGGCAAGCAGTGCATTCGGTTCATATATCTGCTTGTCTCCATGTGCTTATATGATATATATAAGAAAACCTATGAATTTAAAAAAAAAACAGCATTCATAAATATATTAAAAATGGACCAGGTTGTGTTTAAAAGTGCCAGATATATTTCTCATCTTATTTATCCACAGTGGGGTCCATAGGTCATCTCAGACTTTCTGAATACTATTATTTACATGAATCAGAAAGAGAAGGAGAGACGATATATATGTGGAGATATAACCCGTCTAGGAAAGATGTGAGATGTTTGCTCAGCCACCCTGATCTGTGATGCAGGCTCACATTTGAAGTAAAGACTAGCAGAGCTCATCCTGTGGACAAGAAAATGCAACATAAGACACTGAGCTGCAAGACTTTCACTTTGTATTCATTTAACTGTTAATTTCAATTTGTTGAAAATCAAACTAAGTGCCAACACTCACCAGGGAAGCATTTTAACCAGCACTGCTTCATCAATATCCCACAGGTGAAGGGAAAACAAAGACAGCCAGCAAATTCAACTGAAGACGTAAGAGAGAAAGAAGTTATTTAATTTAAACGATAGGAGATGCCCATCCAAAATCTGGAGCCCAGCAGCTCAGCTTGCCTGTGAATTTGAATAAGTAACAAGATGGAAAGAGGATGGCAAAAATTAGATATTTATGTGCAGCAACGTCCGTCCAATCTGTCGTCAGAAGAGCACATGAGGCCATTTTTCTTCCCAGCAGATTGAGTCCTGCCATGTTTTTCACTAATTCTGCTTGAGCACAGCTCGAATGAGGTCCATGCTTAATGTTTAACCAGCCTTTGTTTCTCTTTGTTCTCTCTCTTTCTTGCAGAACCGTGACAATATGGTCGACTGTATGAGCAAAGTCATGCTGCACACGGTCGTGTCATGCTGGCAGCCATTCCTGGGACTGGCCCTCGTGGCTGTCTTTGTGGGTTCTACCCTGGGATGTCCCTCTCGCTGCGAGTGTTCGGCGCAGAGCAAGGCAGTTGTCTGTCACCGCAAACGCATGCCCAGCATCCCGGATGGCATACCAACAGAGACCAGGATCCTGGACCTGAGTAAGAACAAGCTGACAATGATCAATCCTGATGACTTTATTGCCTTTCCGGGGCTTGAGGAACTTGACCTTAGTGGAAATATTATCAGTTATGTTGAGCCTGGAGCTTTCAATGCCCTGTTTAACATGCACTCGCTCAGTCTGAAGAGCAATCGTATCAAGCTCATTCCTCTGGGCGTCTTTGCAGGTTTAACTAATCTTACCCGACTGGATATAAGTGACAACAAGATTGTCATCCTCCTGGATTATATGTTTCAGGACTTGCACAATCTAAGGTTTTTGGAAGTGGGCGACAATGATCTGGTTTACATTTCTCACCGTGCGTTCAGTGGACTTTTAAGCCTGGAGATACTAACCTTAGAAAGATGTAACCTTACAGTTGTGCCCACTGAGGCCCTTTCCCACCTGCATAACCTTGTCAGCCTCCATCTACGATACCTCAGCATCAACACTTTGCATCCTTACTCGTTCAAAAAGCTGTTCCGACTGCGGCATTTAGAAATTGATAATTGGCCTTTGCTAGACCATGTGCCGGCCAATACCCTGCATGGCCTCAATCTGACGATGCTGTTCATAACCAATACCAACTTGTCCTCCTTCCCTTACCAAGCCCTGAAGCATCTGCCCTTCCTGACACACCTCAACCTGTCCTACAACCGCATCAGGCACATTGAAGGAGGCATGCTCATGGAGCTAGTCCGGCTGCGAGAGCTCCATCTGGTTGGTGCTCAGTTAACCACCATTGAACCGTATGCCTTCCAGGGCCTACGGGGGCTTAAAGTCCTTAATGTCTCTCACAACCGACTAGATACATTGGAGAAGGGTGTTTTTCAGTCCCCCGAGTCTCTGGAGGTTCTTCTGATTGACAACA
Organism: Caranx ignobilis; assembly: GCA_021432705.1. Lineage (NCBI taxonomy): Eukaryota > Metazoa > Chordata > Actinopteri > Carangiformes > Carangidae > Caranx > Caranx ignobilis. Next base: position 20,443,200 of record MU269981.1, on the reverse strand, counting down.
ACCCTTTAGTGTGCGACTGTCGTCTCATGTGGATCATACAAAAAAGGCACTCCATCTTCTTTGGAGATTTTCAACCGGAATGCAGCACACCTGAGGGTATCCGCGGCAGGCCTTTCAAGGAGGTTAAAGAGACTCTTTTGTCTTACTACATGTCATGCACTAAGCCAAAAATACGCGAAAATAAAACACAAACAATCACTGTGGATGAAGGCCAACAGGCAATGTTGCGTTGCAGTGCTGAGGGGACACCAAGACCCACTGTGTCCTGGTTGTCCCCACGTCGACAAGTTTTGACAAGAAGGAGCCATGGAAGAGTGACCGTCCACAACAATGGTACTCTGGAGATCAAGTCGGCAGAGGTACAAGACAGCGGAGTGTACCTTTGCCACGCGTCAAACTCCGCTGGGAATGACACCCTGATGACTTCATTGGCAGTGAAAAGTCTGGGATCACTGTACGCTAACAGGACCCAGTACTACACAGATCCTAGCAATACCACTGCCAATGGGACGACTGGTGTGACCCTCGGTTTGGACCTAAAGACTATTCTGGTTTCAACTGCAATGGGTTGTTTCACATTCCTTGGAGTGGTCTTGTTTTGTTTCCTGCTCCTTTTTGTTTGGAGCAGAGGCAAAGGAAAACATAAAAACAACATAGATGTTGAATACTTGCCTCGGTCAAAGTCCAATGGCACTAACATTGACTCGGCAGAGGGACAAGCCGGTCCTCGTCGTTTTAACATGAAAATGATGTGACTTCTTTTATAGATTCAACATTCTGGATTGTGGAAATGTCCAAAGCACCATGTATTTTTTTGCAAATAGGACTACTGAACTTCCCAATGTAGGGAGAGTGGTAGTGAAAAGATTTGGGGCATCATTAAAAAGATGAGCAGTACCTGAAATCATGGGATCTTTACAAAATACTTGGATACTGTCTGAAAAGAATAGTAGGACATCCTCTTTCATAATTGCCGGCAGGCAACTTCTTCAACGCGGATGAGGAGTGAAAACTGTTACTGTCAAGGGGACCTGAAGGGAATAGGTGTCATCTATCAGCTTTTTGAAATTTATATGCCCAAAAAGAACCCTTCAGTTTTGGGTTGGATCCACAGACTCTGCTGAACCATGTACAGTACAAATTTGTATCTAAGCTATTAACCTACTTTGTTTAGTCTTGCGCCATGCTTATCCACCAAACAAATCAATGAAACAGACCATAATTTCCTATGTTCAATACTTGGCATATGTGTACCTAATGCTTCATTATGTACATGTATGAACATATTCATTCAAAAGAACTATTCATAGCAATATTCATGGGATGCATTAGCCAAAATTGATATAACCCCACATGTTCAGCCAGAACATGCTTCAGACTTTTAAAGTTTCCATGGATTCAGGAAGGGCTTTTATGGGCGATTCTGTCCCTGATCCCCCAATTGACTACCAGATATTAATAAATATATATTATTTATCAATGGAAAAAAAAAAGAGGGGAAAAAAATGATGAAAAATGTTGAGTATTTTACAAAAGTCAGTCCTCAAAACACTGTTCAGGATCTAACATGACAAATGGATCACCAATGTGATGACTGAGCATTGGTGAAAGTACCGACATGAACCACCTTTTTGTCCTATTTTTGTCTCTTATTATTCCTTTAACTGTACCTTTGCTGGTTGGCAAACTACATGTGTCAATTTTACTACAGTGACATTTGCATCATTTTGCCCAGTAGGAAATTTGGACTTTGTTGTGGTAGTTCCTCATTTTGTTGTTGAATCACTTAGATTGTGAAAACTTCAAAAGTAAAACTAAAAAAATATGTATGTGAAATAAATGAAGATGTATTTGTACCAATGTGTCGACCTTAAATGGTTATTACATAATGACATCTGTTTTTCTCCACCCCCGCAGTCGTCTTATAAGGAGGACGTCTCTGTTGCCACCATGAATATATCAGGTCCATGTGTGCTTTACATATGAAATCTAGAATGACTTCTCACAGATGCTGTTGAACCACCACCTGTACAGACTTTCACAAAATGATTTTGCTTCTTCTTTTTGGCTAGCTGATAGTCGCCATTATCAGCAGACCTAGAGACCCGGGTGTATTAACTGGTCTTGTGCAGCTGCATTGAGTGTTGACTTTGTGTAATTGCTGTTGGACTGAGAACCCAGACCTTTTTGGCAGAACTGAAAACTGTGAGGCCATCCACCTAGAAATCATTTCCATCCAAACCAACAACAAAATCTATCAAAAACATGATTGATTAACATCATATTTGACGGCTGCTGGACAAAATTTAGGTGATTCAATGCACTTAAGCCTCCTCCATCCTCCTGTTAAAGTGGAGTGGTTCTAACCTCAGTTTGAAATGTCTCTTCTGTGAGAAGAGACAGTGGTGCCAGTCATCTCTCTGTTTAGGCACCAGCTTGTGTGGTTAACACATGAAGAAATAACCTTGAAAACATCATTTTGTGTTGATCATAAAGCTTTTGATGAAAAAGAATACTACCTTAGAAATAAGCTGTTTGTTCAACAACATGTTTGTGTTAACCTACTTCTTCTTGTGCAAATTTTCAGGTGTGCAATCTTTGGGAAAGTGAACACAAAGGGGTTTATGGAGATTTTGGGTGAGCAGCTACCTTGGAAAGAAAACACATGTATGATATCTTTTCTTAAAAAGACAAATATGCATAATCTCAGGCAAGTACTAATGTAGTTTCTCAACAGCCGCATCACTGTTCCTTAGACTGTTTCCTTACACAGATTTTGCATTTATAAATCTAAAACATATTTAAACCACAGAGTATAAACTGCTATGCTTCAACTTCTGATCAGCATGTTATAGTTACAGTGTTATACATTAAGAAATACCCACTAAAGGACTGTAGTGAGAATATACAGTAATTGCTCTCTACTGACATTAAGGACTGAATCTATTTACATATATGACACACAGGAAACAAAAGGCTTTCTCTCTTTTTTCCCAAAGCATGTATCTCTTGTGCTGTCCCTCATTTGTGCCGTCTCATTAGGAGCCACAGAGTATGTTTGGTTTCTGAGCCTGCAGTCCCCTGGGCTGCCTCAGAAATCAGAGCACCAAATGCTACAGCTCCTCCAAAAATACAAAAGAAACAAGGTTAACTTTGTAGGCCAGTGTTGCCCACCACTATTTAGTCAGATTATATGAGAAATGTTTTCCTCGCCGAACCTGTGAGCACGATTTTGCATGTGTGTACAAATGAGGCCTCTAAAGTAGAACCTCCTTTCTCTTCTCTTGTTTAATGAGGTCTGGCAGAGTGGCATCCATACACATCCTCAACCTGTATGTCCTCAATTGCACTTAAACAAATATTCTGCTCAACATGCTTTATAAGCAGCTGTAAAAATGTCAGCTTTTCATTTTTTATCGGAAGCCTTTCACATATGAGAGGAGATAGTTGGTATTAATGTTTAGAGAAGAAAAACATCCACACTTACTAAAGGCAAGTAATAATTTCCAGTGATGGTTTTATCTGATAGCTGGAGACTGACAGTATCCTGAAAGCAAGGTATGCTCAAAACTGTTGAATTTTGCATTTCCATGGTGACCTGCACAATAATCCTTTTGTATTATGCAAACCTCTTTATACTAATTGACTGGATTTTGATTGGATCGGTTCATTTGGATTGCATCTGAAAAGCTGTTAGCACTGCGCGGATGTTTGTCCCCCTCTTATCGGTTATTGACTGATCTGACCACTCATATTTTCAGAGTAATTAGCGAGGATAATTTAGCAAAGCAGATGGGAGTCTACAGGCCTAAAATGGCTAATGTATTTTCTATTAAAATATATCAGTTCTTGGCTCAGAATGGACGGGAAAGATTTCAAAGAGTGACACAACTGTTCTCAATCAATCACATATAGATTAGACACTTCAGTCTCTGAAATTGAAAATGACACAGGCTGCAGTTTTCGGGAAAGGTCACACACTTTGAAAATTTTGTCAACTTTGTTATGGCTACATACAATTAATGCCTTCAAAGGAAGTAGCCATTACTTCCAAAGCAATGATGTCCTGGACTCTTGAAGCCTTTTGTGATTCAAGAATAAAGAGCCGTGTGGATACTAAAAACAGAAAGACTGCAGACATATTGATACAGCAATCATAGCACTTCCAAGAAACATCATCTACTGTAACATATCACATCAAAAGAATCAAGGATGTGAAATGAACAAAGTGCACAGACCCCCCCCCCCCCCCCAACTCCTCCACTACAAACATGGTAGATTGGCTGTGATTGAATGAATAAGCTGCAATAACTTTCAGCTATGGGTGAGAAGGGCCTCTGTTTATCTCTGCACTCTCTGTAAATAGATGTATCTGCAAAAACAAGCTCTCAGGAATACAAGGGGGAAAAAATCCACATTTTTGCTCTCTGAAATCCCTGTAGTTTTGAAATTACACACCACATTTTTTGATAGATTTCCAAACCCCAAAGGCTGCAGAGCCCAGTGCAGCACATAAAAGATCATATAGACCTGAAACTCAAGTGAGAAAAAGAGGCTGGAAAACGGGAGCTGTGTGGTTTTACTTTGACAAGAGACTGGAGCTGGTTGTAGCTGGAGTATGGGGCAGATGTTAGCCGGCAGGTTTTGGCTGTGTGTGCTTTCATTAGGTTTAGCTTTCATACACTCCCCGGTGACAGACTGGGCTGCCAAATGAGCTCCCATGTGAGCCGACTCCAGTTCCAACCCGACGTCCAAAAATTGTGGCTGGCTGCAAAATAGGAAGACATGCATGTGCTGTTATGCATTTTCCACACATTCAAACATTCACAAACATGAAATAAAACACATGCTTCTAGAGAGAGGAAACACTTCAGTTCAGAGCATCCACATATATATATACACACACACACACACACACACACACACACACACTGCCTCTTGAACATTGCATCATTGTTGATGTGTGAGTTAAGGCAGCTTCTTCTGCCTTTGCTCACAAAACAAAGGTAGATTTATGGGATTGAAAAAGACTTATTCCCTTCTTTTTAAATATAAACCTCTCCCACACTACAAGTCGGCGGTGAAATACGTCTTGGTGGATAATCGAGGAGAAAACATTATTAGCAACAAAAAAAAAAAACCTCTCCACAATTCACACTGAATGTTCCTCTGTAAGCCAAGAGTCGATATTTCTTTGTTAGCATGTAGCTGCATTTTGTAATTATGTTTTTGCCCTTTGTGGGAAACACGGTCATGAAAGAGGAAATTATAGGAGGGAAATTGAATTCTTTGCCAATGTAATTGTTTAATGATGAATGGACCTATAAATTGGAGCAAAGAGATGGAAAGTTTTACATTCCTCCCCTCCAGAAGTGAAAGCAATATTTCCTCTCTGTGAAATAGAATAATTATTTATTCTGCTTACGCAGTCGGAGTGGCACCTTCGTCCCCAAATATGAATTTTATATAGAGCATTACATTACCTGCAGTACATTTTGATGATTTATTCAACAATGAGAACATCTAAAAGTCACCGCAGCAGTGGAGCAGATGAGAGAATATTTGGAAGTGTGGGCAGGTGTCGTTCAGGTGTGATTTCAGCACGTCAACAAACTGGTGTTCATCCTCATAAATGCCTTAAATGTCACGTCAACATTTATCTAGTGAGACTTTTAGACAGGAAAGTGCAATTTACAGCAGATAACTGCTCTTTCTTTAGTTCTTCCGGTGCGGCCGGTGCAGCTAAGAGGCATATCACGCCTTGAATACCTTCACAGTGATTTAATTAGAACATGGATTCAGCCACACTCTCTGTGGAGCCAAGGTAATTAAAAGGGGGCCTTAAAAAGTCCATGTTCCTGTTTTATGATATCACATAAGCTGATATTCTGGAGCAGGAACACCAGGCCAGAATAAATTAACATGAGTGTGAAAAAATGGAAGGGGGGGTGATGTGCAGCCATAGTTATCCCATAATTACCACTGCCTGTAAAATGTGGTCCATGTCTTTGAAATATAGTTATCTAAAGATAGGAGTGTGGAAATCACAGTTACATTTGGTATACAGTAACTACACTGAAAGTGCTGCACTTTGTGGAGTGGAGGAAAATGGTCGCAGTGTTTATTTTGGACAAAAACAACACTGGCATACTGATGATTAACATACAAGACTTTATTAGTATTAACCCCTGAACAGACTGTCTCTGTAAATGTATTATAGCACATCCATGTTCTGTTCTCTCAGGGCAGTAAGGAAAATTAATGTCATCGATATTAATGCCAGCTTCTACAGAAACAACCCTCCTGTCTTACCATATATGTAACAAAACAGTTCCTGTATACTTAATGACCCACACCCTTTATTGGGCTGCAGGTTTATTCCATGATTATCCAATATTTTTACATTTTATAATTACAGTAATTTTTCTATGACAGCTTTGCATTGCTCTGACTTTATTTGACTCTTATATCTTAGCTATCTCCCTTAGCCTCATCACATTACCACAGAATTAAAGCCTATTGACTGTTATTTCTTGGTAATATCTTCACATTACTCGATAGTTCCCACAGAATTACTACACAGTTAACATCCTGTAAAGTGTTAGAGGAATTAGTGTGACGTGAGGACAGGTAGTTTGTCTAATCACAGGTCACTAACTAGTTGAAGTTAACTCATCTGAAAATAACCACCATCCTCCCACATTCAGGACTGAGTGTGTATCAGACAAAGCTGATGAAAATCCGAGGCAGTGGTATAGACATAAAATGTGTCATCACACTTTGTGAATCAGTACCTGCATTAGTGGCTGTCACCTACTGTACAGGACAATGTGCTCTGATCTTCTTGCCTGTGACGTCCCCTTGACCACCTTCTCTCTCAGTGATGTGAAGGACTGTTTCGCTTCAGCAGGAAGCTCAAACCTTTCTGCGGCTGCATCTGCTCTATTTCTGTCTGCTGATGTCTTACAGTAGCTTCATGTTGTGAACTTCTTTTTTATTCTCGGGTGAAACTTCAGTGAGTGGAATTTTTGAAGCGTTGGTTTATGCTAATGATCCAATTTCATGAACTGTCGGCGTTCATCTGGTTGAAAAGACCAATTTACAGTGTGCAGCTAAGACAGTACACTGAATCTAACTTAGAACCAGGGTTCCCACGGGTTCTTTTTGAAGATTAAAAAGAAGTTTTGGAAAATATATTGTAAATTCTTCTATTTGGAAGATTAATAAATAGGCTACATGCCACTGTCTTCATGTGGACAAGATAACAAGCTGCTGGCATTGCAACAGAAATGAACTTTGACCTTTGTCACAAACTATGTTGCATTTGGTCCTTGAATTTAACTAAATTGGGCCTGGAAAGCTTCTGAAAAATCTTTGAATTTGCTGTTTAAAAAAAAGGAGTTGACTAATAAAAGCACATGGATGAGGCTCTGTGTGTCACTGGGAATTTCAACATCATAACATAACACCAACCCCAAACACTCTTCATATGCCTCTAAACTGTTTCCCCAAATGACATTATTGTAGCAGTGTAATCACTGGCTGGATTATATTCAGAGGCAACAGGTGTTTTTTTGACCGACTGAATGAATAAAGTGCGACATAAACAGCAGCAGAGTTGCCAGGAGGTGGTCAGGCAGGATGGCAGGTGAACAAAGCGCACCATTGTAACACCAGAGACCAGACTTCCCATTTGCAGTCCCATCTGTGGTTCGATTCTGGCAACAAAAGCCTCACAGTTTCTTTTAGGTGTAAATAATCATGTAGTGTCTGAAGTCATTGGGAACTTTTTTCTAAATTAAAGAGGAACTATGCAGGATTTTTACCTTTAACAATGCTACATTTTGACCTTAATTAAACAACTTCGGAGTAATTGTTATGGTTAAATAAATGACTTGTAACTTGTTACAGGGAGAATGGAGGCTCTCTGCCTTCCAGTTAGTGTCTCTTGGGTGAAAACCAACTTTGCAAAGATCAGCACCTCCGACCCGGTGTCCCAGCTCTCATCTCAACGGCACACAAACACAAACCCATAATCTCTTGTTTATGATGGATAAGACTACATGAATATACATGTCATAACATTGTATGATAAATAACATTATCTTCCCCTTTATTGATTGCTTTCTTGCCGGCTTCGTTGAAAACAAATGCACATGGCCAGGAGGAGGGTTAGCAAAACAGCAGAAAGGCAACCAGACTTGCATAGTTCCCCTTTAAACCAGACCATAAACATAACTGTGAAAAGTTAACTACAAATGCAGGTAAGATACTCTGGTAACAAATACTTGTCATGTTAGTAGAAAATATAACACTTCCATTTACGTCTCCTGTTGCTGTTGCAGATATGATGTATGGACAGGGTTATACAAGGTTGGTTTATGCTTAACATGAATTTCAAGGTCGCAAGGAAAGTGGCAAGTAAATGCATCATGGTGTTTTTCATTCTAGCTGGTGCAAGTAGAGGCAAAGATGCAACCATGAGTTAGAAATGTTTCAACTGGAGAAAAAGACTTTTGCTTCTCCTGAGACTTTATCCAATACGTAAACACACAGAGACAGGAAAAAATAACAAAGAGTGTTTGCACCGGCACACTATACACTACACATCACACACTACACATCACACACAAGTGATGCACTGTGTGTTTGGGGTAAATAAACAGACTACAAAACTGCTTCACCATTCAGATAATACGGCAGAGGGAAAATAGCTTTGTGTTCAGTCTGACACGCCTCAGTCTGAAGCACTTTCTATCATCAGATGTACATGTTGCAAACACAATCCCAACAGGAACTGTAGCCTCACACTTTCCTGCCCATTCTTTTTTTCTCTCTCCTGTATAACACATCTCTTTCCTCAATCTCTGCTGCATGCTGCACACTCTCTTCACTGTGACTTCCTGCTGCGCTGCTTCCCTCAGCAGATACAGTCACACTTTGGCTTTTGTGCTATTGCCGGGCAGATGATCGCTAAACCATCATTCGCTCTCTGACCTTGAAGAATCCACCTACAACAGCCTGCAACAAAACACGCACAGTTAAAGCAAACAAAAGATTTCACAAAACATCACTACAACATGGTGGTAACCTTAAAGCAACTCTGCCCCACCATACGTCAGGTCTTCAACACCTTCTCTCTGCACCGTCGTCCTCTTCCCACACACTTTGGCCTCCGTGATCCAGTGGAATGTGGTTAGCCTTCCCTTCCTCCTCTCTTCATACTTTCAATAGATGCCCTGGGATGTTTTAATTTGCTGCTTACAGCTTTAACACGGCTGCTGGAGTGGATTCTGGCATCGTGATGTCATTAGTAGACCATTATCACAGCACCAGCATCAGTCAAGATCCACTACTTTACAGTGTAGTGTCAGAAAACTCATTTAAGTTCTCCTTCCTCTTTATTACTATTATTAGTCACTACCAAATGTAATGGTTTAATAAGGGCTGTGAGTAAGTTAGGGAGTCCTCATTTCACCTTGCCATTGATTATCAAAATTTTATGACACTTGAGGAAAGAAGAAATAAGATGTTAGTAACCACTAGCATGGTGTGTTGGTGCTTGAGTTTGACTCAGTTGGGTCAGGGAAGCCTTGAAAATCCTTTAATTTGCTTAAAGTTCCTGCATGAGGCTTGGTGTGTTACTGGTCGTTTGCAGGGAAATTCAATGTGAGCTTACAACAAATTATTGCAAATACTTTTCATATGCTACTAAACTGTTTCCTCCAATAACATCATGGCTCAATTTCTTACGGTCAGTAAATTAGGGAGCCACTGATTGTCAAAAAATCACAGCACATGTTTTGGATACTTTTGTCCAAACAGCTCACAATTACAGAGCTGCATTTTAGCTGACAGTTTTTAATGAAATACAGTAAGATGTTAGAAACCAGTTGTAGCATGGTGTGTAGGTGCAGCCTGCAGCAGCAGAAGGGCACCAACTCTACTGTTCTGACCTGAGCTGAGAGTTCATGCAATCACCGAGGGGCCGGAGGAGAGAGGAGTCTTGACCGAGATGAGTGACCACAGGGTCCTGTGAGTGATGGGCAGGCAATCATCCCGAGGCAGAGGAGCACAGTGGTTGAGCTGCAGTGTGTGAGTTTTAACTGTAGCTTGGATGGAGGAAGGAGCAGATCCTCACAGTGCCCAGTTGGCCAGCGCCAGAGTCTTGAACTGGAGGCAGACTGCAAACAGGAGCCAATGTAGTGGTGCCAGAAAAACTTGGGATTGCCACTTAACCTCTGCACTATCTGCCGAAATCCAGTAGTAAATGTTGCGGTTCCAGAAGAGAGTTGCAGAACTGTCTTGCAGGTGGGAGACAACGAGCACCTGGACGAGCACCTGAGTTATTTACCTAAGAAGAACAGCTCACTCCACCAGGTGTCCAGTGTGTACTGTAGGCACATAAATCATGCATGCACCTTTTCCTGCACCTCAGCTGGTATTTATAGGGGAAGAATGTGCGGTGAGAATATGAGCGCTTCACCCATTATAGATATGATGTGGTTGACAAGACATACGAAGTGAGAGTCACACTGGAAGAGGAGTTTTTAGGATGTTTGCCATTGTCACTGATTGCACTGTTGATTTTGCAGCATGATGTAGCGTCTGTAGCATCACCTCCCTCTGGTGAGGATGATTGTGTGATTTTTAGCTTTAAAAGTGGTAACCCAGGTATCGCTATGCATCATGTTTAAGGGCATTTGTGCATCCATTCACGGTGAACTGTGGAAATGAGGCTTGTGCTCTCACTTCCACCATTTCTGGAGATTTATAAAGCAGAACCAGGCGAATGCACAGCTTCATGAATCTGACAAATAACAGTGCCGGTGCATATTTCTGTCTTTTGAGTGTGCAGAGAGTTTTATATGACTCATCTTTGTGCCCAAATCTTTGTGAGTCACAGCAGTGTCAAATCAGATCCTTATTTGTGTCGTTATTTGTACTTCGCTGCTCCCACCTCCCCACTCACCCTCATTACCTCTGACTCAGATCCATGATGGCTCAGGTGGTGAAAGTGTCCAGCTCTGCTGCTGCTGCTGCTGCTGCTGCTGCTGCCACCATCACTTCCTGGTGATCACTATCAGTGACTTTTATAGCCACATTTAGCACCTTTAAGTGGCAAGTTACTCCTTCAACCTCTGGCTTCCACCACTTTTAAGCTACAGAGTCATTTGTAAAAACTACACAAGCTCTGGTGTAGAAAAGGTAAGAGACAGTCATTTATATTTGGAAAAATATTTTGGTCTTTTATTAGTATTATTATTACAAATTGATTACATTCTGTGGTATTTGGAACTTAATCTAAATGAATGTGTTTCACAAAGAAACTGATTTTAAAAATGTGCATTTGTGGCACGTTGAGTCTAAACAGTGAGACCGACTGCTGCAGAAGAAATCCTCCTCCACTTTCTTTATGTTCTTTAAAATCAGCACACCACCATGGCTCACGGATTGAGCCACAGTTGTTGAGTCTATAGTAACTACAGAGCATAGATGGTAACCCGAGGCTATTTAATGTGCACACACATGCACGCACACAGGTAACATCAGCTGGGGAACTGGTGTTTTTCTCTCTCATTCTCCCTCTGCAACACACAAACACACACATACACACACACACCAGCGCACTGTATAGAGATTGCCAAAAGAAATAGCACAGAGGAGTCGTGAGCAAACAACAGAGTATAACGTATAAACAAAAATATTTATTGTCATGTGTGTTTGGAGTAAAAAAAAAAAAAAAAAACCTGTGCTGTGCTTTGTTGGCATTCAAGCAACCCTGTGTCTACACTAGGAAAACACAAACATAAATTCTCTCCTGCTATTGACAGTGACAGGCTGTGTCTTCATACAAAATACATTGTGTATTTAATATTCAATGAAGAAGGTTTATCACCGTGGGAAGGCTGGGGCAGGTCATTTTTGATCTGGAGGACATGTGGTGCATACAAAATAACAAGATGAGGCGATGGAATATAGGAAATGCAAAGTATCTATGCAGATGGTGTGTGTGTGTGATTGTTAAATGATAGTTGTAACTAAAGCTCAGATATACAGTGTGTGACACATGCAGTGAGGACAATATGAGTCACGATTCAGGCGTGTTGATAAAAACGTGCTCCACAGGAAGGAGCAGTTGTGCAACTGGCGACTGCAAGCTGCAGGGTGACAGGAACCCCGGCTCGACATATATCCAACCTGCTGACAAATAAATGAGACTGAATTTTCCAACTGTGGAAAATAAACCAGGCTTTCTGCTGACGTTTTGAATTGATTGCACTGAAGATGAGCTGACCGCACCTGCGTCGCCGAGAGATAAGATTTACAGTGCAACGCAGGTCTGGAACCAGCAGCACATGGCTCTTTCCCCGTGTAAAATGAATACACCGGGGGAAGAATAACACAATTTTATTCGGTTGTTTCATCTCCTCCCGTTTCGAGATTCTAGAGGGACTTCAAGAGCTGCTCGTTTAGTCTGCGAGATGAAGTTATTTTCTCGTGCTATTGTGTGAGAGGCCACCTGAGTTCAGATACACTGGAAGAGGCAATGTCACAACTCTCAGCAAGAGAAGATCAAAGCCACACCTCTGGGCTTTGTTACGTATTGAGTTAACTTCCAACGCTCACGATACATCTCTCTCCCTCAGCTCTTACCCCTTTTGGCGAAAGAGCGAATTAAACTCGACTTGTGTCATCATATGCAATCCGTCTTCATTTGTGCCTGCGTCAGGCGCAGTGTTACTGCACTGTGAGCTGAAACTAAGCAGCCCTTCTTGCTTCACGGCTCGTCATACCACCAGGGCTGTCGGCCCGTTTTCAAGGTCCCTGACAACATCACCTCTTTGTAGCGATGGATTTGCCACACTGGTGAGAAGGAGGAGGAGGAGAAGGCAGAGCAAAAGCTAAGATGTATGCCATGCTGGTATGTGATGTGTGACCCGAAGGTCAGATTTATTCCGTATAAATGATTATTAGTTACACACCTTTTCTTCAATATAAGCTTCCCTTTGACTCATTGAGCTTGCCTGACATAAAGGAGGGAAACTGAATCACTCTGGCAGAGAATTAGATCCCACATGTCAAATGCAAAATGAATGACAAGTCAGTCGCTTTGGAGATATTCACATAATGATTTTTTGGTGGAAACAAGTTTCGACCGTATTTGTCACAAAAACAAGTTCCTAATATTGAATTAATAAGGACTCCAACTGTGTTCAATGCTGCTTCCTCTGTAAATCTGCTGCTAAACTGCTTCATCAACTCAAGGACTATGTCACATCTGTTCAACACTACTTACAATTACTTTCCCAGTCTGTCTGTCGAATCCACAAACAGCCTCTTGATCAATGACCCTGTATTAGCTGCAGTAAATTGTCCATCACTCGTGGTGTTCTGCAGATGATGACAGCAATACAGAGGAATAAAGTTGTTAAAAGAGAAATCACTAAAATAGATTCCACTGTGATTTTAATCTAACACACTGACGTGCACACACACAAACACACACACGTACACAGGTCTCATGGTTCGGATCTAATAGTGATCTAAGCTCTTGCCACAGGTTGTGTGACGAAGCTGATTTCTTAAATGACACACGCCTGAATCTGATCTTTGATGCTTTCACAGTCAGTTTGGGCTGAAAATTGTGTTTTTTTGTTGTATTGGAAACAATTAAACAAACACACGCGCGAGTGTTTGACTGGGTTTCAAGGTTTTTCTGAGATGTATTTCACAAATCTTGGACAAAAATTGGATTCACGCCTTGATGTTGCACACAAGAGAAAATCTTCCTGAGCCGCCGGTATTATGTAGAGACAAAAAGTTAGTATGAAACATTCGAAGGTTAAATTGTTTTGAGTTCAAGTTTTTCTAAATATAAAAAGTCTAAATGTCTCTGTGTTTATCTTGATTAAGGCTGAAAACATTTAGAGAATTTAGAGCGCTAAAAGTCTGCATTTTAAAAAACACACAAACACACACACAAACACAGTGAACACGAGTTGAGCTGTCTATTGTTGCTTTTACTTTGTGGAGCATCTGGTGCATAATCAGCAGCTCACCTGCTCTCCCTCATTTTTCTCTCTCTTCACTTCCTGTTCTCAAGTTGAAGTTATGAAGACTTCTGTGAACAGCAAACATCACAGGACACAGTGTTTACTACAAAGAGTCGTGATCAGTTTCTTCTTACTGCTGGGGGGAAAAAATAGATTGTGCAAGATGTTAAGTGTGGCTTTTTCTTACTAGAATTCAAAAACAATGCGCCCAGTTGAAAACCACCTGCCCTGCTGGTCGCTCCACTCCCTCCTGTCACTCAGCAACACCCTCTTCATTTTTTTTTTTATTTTTTGTCATTTCAGTAACTTTTGAATAAAAACAAGGTAAAACTTTCATGTCCAACTTCAAGCTTGAAGAGGTGAAGGTGCCCTTCACTGTCTTTAGTCTTTGCCTTCTTAAACTGTCTTTGCTTGGTCGCTGTTGCAGCACAGGATTTGCAGTACAGAGCTGAAGAACTACAATGTGCTGTTAAGTGCTTTTTGAAGTCAGTTCAAATGCTTGGCTCAAGCCCAAACAGCCTCCTTTAATTGCCAATTACAATAATCAGAAATTGTCTTGTGCCAGTAACACGCAGGAAAACTGAAAGCTGGTGATATACTCAACAACACATGACGCGTGTTAGTTAGGAGGCTCTCTGCCTTCCACCTAGCATATCTTGGCCTAAAACTAATCTTGCAAGATCAGCGCCCCTGACTCGGTGTCCCAGATCATGAGAAACATCTCATGGACTGCTCTCCGGCGCTACGACACAAACACGCCTGGTAATTCATAATCTCTTGTTAACGTTAGTTACCCACGGTAGACATCAGCTTGCCTTCTTGCCGGCCGTGGAGGAAGTATTCAGGCAGCAGTGCCAGTATGATGACTGAGGTGGGGGTAGTACAGAGGGTGAAGAGCGTCAGATGTCATCAGATGTTTAAAAACTTAAATCCATTTGTTCTTATCTCTGCTTTTGCTGTGAACTTCCTGTTTTCTTCTGCTGCTGTGAGATGTGAGTGTTGTTTGTACTGGACTCACTGGGAGCTGTGGGCCTGCTCTGTCGTCTGCAGAGCTGCTGCACAGCTGTTTTCTCAGAGCCACATCCTATCCCACCAGAGTTGTTTATTTATTATTTTGTTGTTAGATGTATTTTTTACTTATATTATTATGTATTATTCATGTAAAGTGAGTCAGCAACAGTCCGCTGCTCGCTGCTTCAGTATTTAACAATGACAAAGAAGCTCCCTGTTCTCCTGATGGCCACGCTGTCACTGCAGCAGAACCAGAGGTGTCGTCTTTTTTCCCCCACATTCCTCTTATTTGTCAAAAGCCTGGTACCTGCAGGAACAGTTTGGTCATCTGGGAGATTTTTCACAGTTTCTTCTGGAGCCACAACAGACTTCATGCAACATTTTTATACATATGCAGTAAAAAAAAACTCCCAAGACCTGTAAACACACTTTTATGTGTGAAATCTGTGCATTTCCCCTTTAAGACTATATCTACTTGTATTTTTTTTCCACTGCTGTGATTCAACACTTTGACACCACACATGTAAAGCGTTAAATTTAACCCCGGTCTCCAGATCTCCCTTTTCAAACCACCTATTTCATCACACATTGGGTGAGAGTCAAAGTAGACCCCCAAACATGTCACCGCTCTATCACCACCGTAACACACAGCGACAGACAAATACATTTCAACCTCCAGGCAATTTGTGTGTCTCCATTTCAAATAACCTGCATGTCACAGGACTGTGGGAAGAAGCCCACGCACACACAGAGAGAACATGAATCCATGTGGTGTTGAGGTGACAGAGCCATCCGCCAAGAACCCACGCCGCACCCACGTTTAACCTGAGCCACCATAGTTAAAAGTAAATGTATCTTTCCACCTGCCCCTTGTTCCTACACAGCGCCCAGTTTACCCCCCTTCCCCCTCCCCCACACCACTTCAGTGTCAAACTGCTGCCGAGACCTATTTGTCTCCTGCACCTAATCCCTTTGTGTGGTGGGAGAACACATTTCTCTCATTTTTCACACAAGGCATTTATTTGCATTTTAAAACATCATGCTCATTTTCGCAAAAATTTCATGCATCCGAGCTGAAAGTATTTCAGAAAAAATAAAGCCTTCATGCCGCAATCTGCGGTCAAGAGTATTTTCTTCTGAATCCAAAATAAGTGTCTCACTCATCTGAATTTCCTATTTATTTGTGCCAATGTTCAGAAATTCATGGACTTTTACCAAGTTATGAATACCATTTTTGTCAGCAGCTGATGCCAGGCTGAGACGACAGCTCAAATACTGTGAACTAGAGACGTGCACACATGTGCAGTAGAAGCCGCTCTGCCTAAACAGAGGAGTGTGATAACTCAGTGGTGTTTTTCTAAGATGGCGAAAAAATATTTTAGTTTTAGTTCAAACCATAAACTGTTTCCTTTTTTTTTTTTTTATACACTGAAAGTCGGCTTCTTGCAGGTGTAGACTTGTGCTGCTGAACCTGAAGCTTTATGAAACTCTCAGTTTTGCTCATGACTCTTTATGTGTCATGACAGGCCTGACACATAAAGAACATTTACATAAGGCTGAGTTCATGGTCTCCAGATCCACCTACACTGTCTAGCAAGACATGAATCTACATTTTATTTCATCTTAACTCGTAACTTGTGGTCACAGCCGCCATGTCTCCTGGTTCTACTGACACTGTAAACTCACCTGGCTACATGGCTGGGATCTGGGAACACAATGTCGTTGCTAAGAATAGTTGTAACTGGGCTA
The DNA here is from genome assembly GCA_021432705.1 of Caranx ignobilis. Taxonomy (NCBI): domain Eukaryota; kingdom Metazoa; phylum Chordata; class Actinopteri; order Carangiformes; family Carangidae; genus Caranx; species Caranx ignobilis. Next base: position 20,426,383 of record MU269981.1, on the reverse strand, counting down.
AAAAAAAACAAAACAAGTTGTCTGATGACTATACAGCACTCTACCATGGCCACGAGAGCTCAAGCCCCGTCTCTGTACAAAGTGTGTATTAGTGAGGCTACGTCAGTGTTGGTCTACCATGGCCATGAGCGTTGCAGACCCGTCTCTGTACAGACTGTATGAGTGAGGCTGTGTCTGTGTTGGTCTACCATGGCCACGAGCGCTCCAGCCCCGTCTCTGTACAGAGTGTATGTGAGTGAGGCTACGTCTGTGTTGGTCTACCCTGGTCACGAGCACTGCAGTCCCGTCTCTGTACAGAGTGTGTATGAATGAGTCTAAGTCCATGTTGGTCCACCATGGCCACAAGCGCTGCAGCCCCGTCTCTGTACAGAGTGTGTATGAGTGAGGTTAATTCGGGATTGGTCTACCATGGCCATGAGCGCTGCAGTCCCATCTCTGTACAGTGACCGTGTACACACAGGACAAGACAACTCGACCTGACTCATTTAAGTTTTTCAGAGTTGTAACTCAGCTGGTAAAATTTTGGGACTGAAATCAGAGCTCTGGTTTGGTGAACTGTTGTTTCTCTCTGAGGCCTAAGTAAACAGTTGTCTTCCTTACATCTGTGTTGAGCAGCAGAGACCACCTTTTGTCTGTACACCTGAATGCAACATCATCAGTGCATTTTAGGATATGTGTCCAGAAGTGTGTGTTGTATAGTTGTTCTAATGTGCTACAGTACATTTGTTTTTTACAGGCACCTCTTATATAAATGTGTTATTCCCAGATGGACATATATATATATATATATATATATATATATATAAATCAGCTTTGTGTATTTGTTGTGTTTGCATGAGTTCACTTGGCTGCTGATTAAAGCCTGGCTCATGTTTATTCTTTTGTTCTATCTGAATATCTCACTTACTTTACGAGGTGTCGTGGTTTCAAAGGGAAACATGAACACACACATTCAGTGTGTTTTTTTTAATGTGATCAACAGTCGTAGCCAAACACTCAGGTGTTCTTATCTTACACTTTGTTATATTCTTACACATGGTGGCTTTAACTATGAAGATGATCTTTACTTTGTACTTGACCAAGTTGTTTTAGTGACTAAACATAATCCTACGTTCACCACCTGTGTCTTTCATGTCTGCTGCTTTAATTCATTTAACTTTCTAATTTCATACTAACAATGAGTGTGAAACATGTGAGACATTTGACACTGAGTCAGATTGAACTGTGAACTGAGTCTCTGTTCTTCGTTGAAATTATCAGACAGAAAACTGTGTTTTGTGCTGTGATTGACTCTTTAAGATGAAACATAAGAACTAATAGGAACCAAAAGGTTAAGCTTGTTTATTTATAGTGAGCTTGGCTGACTGTACAGCAATTAACACTTTTTGTCCCCTTTTTTTACTTTACTTCTTTTTTTGTCAAAGTTAATCGACAGATCGTATGCGTTGTGCCAATATTCATCATAACATTAATTTAAAACACTTGAATTACAAAAAGCTGAATGTGTGAAAAGCTGAACTCAGTTCACTTTGTACTTGTGTTGTCTTTGATTCTCTTCGTTTGAATGTCACGCGGTGAAGGAGAGAAGGTTTTTTTTGTTGTTTTTTTTTTACTCGAGAAACAAACTGTGCCACAGATAATTAGTTCCTCTGGGGGAAGTAACTCATAAAATGTTCCCCTGCATCCCAAACTGTTTCCTGCTGGATTCACTCCTGCTCCACCTGAATTTTTAAAACGAAGAAACCAATGAAAGTAATACAGCCATTGATTTTTCTGTTTTTACAGAGAAAAAGTTTTCAGGGATCTGACCACAGAGGTGTTTAAACATTTCTGCCACATTTCCATCGTCTTTATTGGTAAACAAGTTGTATTATTGATGGTAAAGTACTGTAATGTTATTGATTATAGAAGGAGAATGATGGCAGGCTCTCAGGCCTCATGGCTCATTACTCAGACGAGGTCCACCGGTGCCTGATGAGCTGCAGCAGCCCACCTGCATCCTCTCTCCCGCTCTCTCTCTGTCTTACACTCCTTTTCTTTTGTCAGAAAATTCATTTCATTTTCACCCCGACCACGTGTGCAGTCTTGCCTCTCGCCTTATTTTCCATATTTACTGCAGGACATGATCTGTATTCTCTCATCGGTTCGCTGGGAAGCTGCAGGAACTAGAAAAACAAGTGGTCAGAAAACACCAACCCCTTGGTGTGATGCAGCATGTTTCCAACAAAATGAATTAGAAGATGCATTATTTGTAATCGTCTGTCTCTTAAAAGACGTGAAGACATTTTCTGATCTGACAACGTGACAATCAGCAGCACATCATCGTTTCTCAGTGTCATTTTTCACGTCCTCTGCTGCGAAGATAACATGGTTATGATGCAGATGTTGTTGAAGGATAAACAGCATTTTCAGTGAATTTCTGGCAATGTCAGTGTTGATTTACAACAAACTTGTACGAATACAAACTTTGTCCTTTAGGATTTGGTTTGCACAGTAACTCAGTGTGCTTGATTCTGGTCTTGGAGGCTCGTGGTTTGAGTTTGAATACGTTTAACTCCCGGGAAGAATCGTAGTCTTTGTGACAAGAAACCAACTTTGACTGTTGAGAGGAAACAAGAGGCAAACAGCTGTCTTGTTGACCTATCTATCAAAGCAGGCTGCCTCCTTTTGTGTCTCTCTAACAATGTCACAGTATTTCCCCCCAGCTCCTGATAGACGAGAGTCAATTCCTGCAGCCACAAGCTGTCACTTGAATGTAAACATATAATTTTATTTGACATTTGCTGAACCGCCTGAAGCTGTCCATTTCCTTGGGAGGACTGTCTTTTTTTATTAGACCCTCACTGTCTGGCGAGTACTCACAGTCAAAACAATTACACCTCAACGCTTATGGCACAGACTTCCCATTAATTTCTGTGCGAAAGGGGGCCGAGACATGTTTGCTTCTGGTTTGTGAATTGACCCACCTGCCTCGTCTCAGTCTGTTCAGGCTGAACTTTGATCTGTGAAATTGCAGCATGTCCAGCTGGTCTGAGAGAGCCGGGCCACACTGACCCGTCAATCAGGGAATATTGTTTGTTTATATTCTTGTTCCAGAAGTGCACAGTGAAATAATACAAGCAGCTAGGGGAGGATGCTGATTGGTTGTTGTTGTTGTTGTTGTCATGGTAAAACTGTTTCCACCCTCTATTCCCCTCTGTCCTTGTGTGTCCCTGGTTTGTGAATCTGTGTGTGTCTGTTTGTCCTGATGGGCGTCGTCACCTGGTTCCAGTTCACCTACACATCTGTGGTTCATCACCTCATCACCTCCACAAGCTGCAGCAGTGTCCTCTTCCATCCAGGTCGTCCAGTTTTCTCCTCTGCTGCAGCCAAGTTTCTTGTGTCTTGTGTTTGTCAGATTTGTGCGAACTCTGTATTTACCTGTGCTTCAGCTTCACTGTTTCAGTCACTCCTGTCACCTGCCACGTCCAGATTTGTCTGCCCTGTTGCTGGATTGTTGCTGACAGCATCGAGCTCTCAGCTAGCTCACCTACAGCCTCCCACTGCTCTGACTGTCCAGCCCTCACCGTCTCCACCAGAGGTAATATGTTCACTCTTAATCTGCTTCACTTTGTTTTGTAAACAGAGCTCCAACAGTTGTGGGTCATGGGCAGTGACAGGATTATGACAGCTATGCTAGCTCCTGCAGGTTGCATTCACCACCCCGCACAGGTTATTCACCACATGTTCCATTTGGTGGTGGCACTTTGTTTGAGTTGGTCGGACATGTTGATTAGCAGAAGATGTAATTAAATCATGTTCAAGCCAGTTGCAGGTGAACTGGGCGGGGCTACTCAAGGTGAATATGGTGTGATATTAAACTGAAACCATGAAGGTGTAACCCTAACTGCAACATACTTTGCACCATATCATAATGTCAAATTAACATCCAGTCTCTGGTGACATACTGGGTGAGTTTATGATTACTTTAAAGTGCACAACTATGTGTGATATTGTTGTCCCCTTTTAATGTGGCACTTTGATTTATCATTTGAACCTAGTTGCTGCGTCAGGGCCTTTTGGACACATGTCATCTCCTCTGGTTGGTCTATAGTCAGACCTGTAACATTTACACAAACTTGAACTTTATCTGGCACTTTTATTCTCTAATTTGAGACACAAGCTCTGAAGGCCAGAAATAAACTGAAATTTGATTTATTTTATTATGTTAACAAATTTCCAGCAGTTCAGTCATAAATTTTATCACAGCAGTTATTTTTACAAAGCACAAATGCACAGCCACTCTGAGCATTTCCTCTTCACATTGCTGGCTGTAGTTAATTTAGATCCTATGTTAAATATTTAGATGACCTCCCTCCTCTCCGCTAAATGCAAAGGCCTTGATGTTTAATAGTACAATTGTGTATGCTTCCAATCTGCGAGGGCGCCGAGCATCGAGGCAGAGCACTCCATTGTAATATTCAACAAGACTGCCGCATGGTGAATTGATTCATGAGGAGCAGTTAAATTCATCCATGTCAAGTTACGTGTGCCGCGCTGTAAAACTAAGTGATGTTATCCACGGGTTTTTATCAGGGCAGAGCAGTTCCTTCATTAAACAGGATAAATTATGAGATCAGATGCCTTTTAAAATGAGACCCCCCACCACCACCACCACCACCACCCCCCATAATTTCAGTGAAGTGGTTTGACCCAAGATTTATGGCAACACGTCCTGTTTTAAAGGTGCAGGTTTTCCTAGGAGAAAGGACATCAGCCAGGATGTTTTCAGATTTAAAGTCCTACATAATCTACACCTTCATTCAGCCCACAAAGTGTTTTCCGCTGGATGATTTGTATTCAGCAGTTCATCTGTGGTCTGTGTGTTTCAGGTCATCTAATTGATGAATTACTGCCAAGTTTAAACAATGAATCTGCAGATGTTTTTTTTCTTTCTAAAGACAATAAGACTATTTCTCATTGTTAACTATGCATCAGCAAATGTCAGCAATGATTCACTGAGGATTATACATAAGGCAACACGGAAATGGAAACACAACCCACGTGTTATGTAATGTTTGTTTGTTTTTTTTTTTCTCTACTGACTCCAGACAAATTTTTGATTTGATTTCTGTTTTATACAGAAGGTTCTCTACATATGATATTCTTGTTGGATTCACTATATCTCATCTTTGGCGGAGGGAGAAGTTTGCATCAAATTATCACACGTTACCCTGAAAACTGAGCCGTGTTTGTTTTCAGTAAACAGTGAAGCTCAGTTCGGTTCAGTGTGCAGTTGCTGTCCTGATCCACTCAGCGCTGTGTGACTAACTGAAGAGTGAAGAGACACTCTGTCTTTGTGAGGTGTGTAAACTTTAAATCAAATCAACACATTCAGAACAGATTCAACTCCACTGATGCTTCAGTTTGTTTCCAGGCTCACTCACACCCTGACCAGGCCAGGACCACTTGAAGAGTGTGGAAGCTACTGACTGAGGTATTTTCAGTTTTTATTTCATCTGATTGTGTTTGTTAATTGACGTTTTTGTCTTTGTTATTTCAGGATACCTACTGCAGATTTCCCTTTCCAGTTTCTTTGTGTATTCTCTGCCATTTGTATTTCTTTTACTGGCATAATTTAAGTCTTGTAACTTTCCATTTAAGGCCATTTGGTAGCTCTAACCTTAATCTTTGTGTCCACTGCTAGGAGCAGGATGTGGCTGATGGTGTATGAGAGTTTAGGACTCCCTCCCTCTACAGTTACGGACAAGATGGTGGCAGGTATCTTCTTTCCCTCTAAGAACAGACCCTCTATCAGTCTTTTGTCTTTTGACCTGATAAAATGATAATATAAAGCTTATTATACTGTATATATAAACATATTATTAGAAATATATCTGATGCGGATGTGCCTAAATTAATAGCCACTGACCTGTGTGGGTGGCTCCCTTGTGTTAGTTTGACCTTTTCCTTACATATTCTCTAAATCTGTGCTCACAACAAGCAAAAAGCACAAAGAAAGCTGGGAACTTAAATTATCATATCTACGGGGTATTAAATCACACCTCATTTATTTAAGGTGTTTCTAAGGAACGTGCTTTGTTCACAGAGCAGCTACGTTTCTGGTGTTGGAAACCTTTGAGATCCTGCTCCATATTGATGATTGCAGATGTTAAATGTCTTCTACTGGTTCAGACTGGTGACTAAAGGACACTGAACTGTCATGTTCATGAAACCAGTTGGAGTTGGATTTTGCTTTGTTACAAGGAGCATTATCCTGCTGGAAGGAGCCAGTAGAAGACTGTAAACTGTGGCTCTAATGGGCTGCACATGGTCAGCAACAATACTGACACAGGCTGTGAAACACCAACCATGATTGGTTGGTATTAAGGGGCTCCAGAGTGAGCCAAGAGCACATTCCTCACACCATTACGCCACCACCCGCTTGGATTGTTGACACGGGACAGGTTGAGTCCCATGGACTCATGCTGTTGACATCAAATTGTGACAATACCATCTGCGTTCCTCAGCAGAAATCCAGATTCATCAGTTTCAACTGTCCAGTTTTCATGAGTCTGTACCTGCTGCAGCCTTGGGTTTCTGTTGTTGGCTGACAGGAGGTCTGACATGGTCCTCTACTGTTGTAGCCCCTCAAACCCAAGGTCCGACATGTTGCTCTTCGTTTGTAAACAAGTTGGGGTTTTTCTTTGCAACAGTGTGAGTAAACTCTGGAGACTTCTGTGAGAGGAAGTCATCAGGTGAGATCTCACCATCTGAAAGTGGCAACAGTAAAGTGCAACACAGTGACTTGCTTTGGTGAATATTAACAGTAAAATTTTACAGTGATGCCCATTTATGAGACTCGACACAATTCAAAAGCATTTCAGTCATGACTATGAATTTAAAATCTAAACAAAAAATACTATACTCAAGGCCTCAAAATCTTCATGACACATTAGTCACATCCACCTGCAAATGTGAAAAACAAATAAGTTTGGAGTGATGCGTCATCGCTGTGATGACACCTTGAGTACCTTTCAGCCACCGTGAACCATCTGTGTACTGGAAACCCTGACAGCTGCCACCTCACAGCTTGTTTACCGTCGTTTTAAGCTCTTTCTGAAGCAGAATTTTAGAAGAACAACAAATGTCTGTGTGTAAAAAATGTCTTTCCTGTATCATTCAGTTTATTCTCATTCTGTAAATGCCAAATAAAACAGTTTTGTCCTTTTTCTCGATAACTTTGCATTTAAAGACAAAATCAGTTAAAAACTTTTAGGCGATAATGATCACAATCACAAGACAAAGCTCATGTGTCACCTTCTTTTTAAAGGGAAGGGGTGACTGCATTATCTGAGGAAAAAAGAGCTCTGTTTAATCTGTAATGAATGAGTTCACACTGTGTAAATTAGAAGAGGGCTCTTGACAGATCTGTAGGAAATGTATTTTCTCAAAAAGCACCAAGTCTGTGAAAAGAAAGTTTTAATGATGCTGCTTCTCCTGCACTTGTTAGGATTAGTAATGCACCAGTTTACTAGAATTAAAAAAAAAAAAAAAAAAACGCTGCACAACAAATACTGTAAATGAAACAAAGTACAAACAAAGTGAATACAATCACACGATGAAGAACAGACAGGTATGTCACAGATTAGATTTCAATTGCACCAATGTAACACCTGTTTCAACATTCATTACATGCGCTTGCCTGGGAAGAGGTTCAAATACAACTTTTTCCTCCTGTGATGGAACTGTGAAGTACTTGTGACAGATTTCTGTCTGAACAGTATTTACATTATTTTACATGTGTGTCGTAAATCTGACAGGTGCAAAATGTGTGCTGAAAGAATTTACGTAAGACCCAACTGTTGTTGAGAACTTGACATTTTGTCTTATTTGCACAGATGCTAACTCGTCTGTCTCCCTGTATGTGTTGCCCACTGTGGTGCACAAGATGCACGCTACTATTTCTGCACCGGGCAACTTTCTGAGCCTTTTCAGTGTGAATCTTCCCTCAGACAATAAGCAGTACTGTGTCGCGTCACGTGAGCAGAAGCCTAAGCAACCGTCAGTGAAGAGAAAAGTCCTCTTGTGCAGCCAGATCAGAGCTTAACTCTCAGGCATCCTGCCAGGACAGCTGCACCCATTTGGAAGACTTGCAGCCAGAGCCATGAGGCGCCTCAGAGGAGTGTTTGATGCATTGATATCGCTGCCTAACCTGAGAGATGAAGCAGGAAGAGGCACAGATGGGCAAAGGGAGAGGAGACCGGTGCAGTGTGCATACAGGAGATGGTGACAACGGCCACGTCACGGTCAACAAGGAGAGAAAACAAACCCTGCTCTGTCGCAGGTGCAGTGGCTGGTAAATCCTATAATGTGTCAGTCACAAAGGATTATACTGGTGGCTTTGCCTTTCTAGCTCGTTTACCACAAATCAAATAGTCTCCTTAATTTGACCTTTTTTTTTTCAAAGCATACAGCAAACTCATATGATGTTAAAGATGGATCCTTCCTAGTTTCTGAGCAGAAACTGATTTAAATTTTGATATGTTGATGAAAATCAAACTCTATATTGAACTCTTATATTGTAAGTGTATATATTGTTGTCAGTTTTAATAAACAAACTCATGTAACCTGAACAAATTGGGATTATCCTTATTACCAGATCAATTTTCCTGTTGCACTTCACTGTACATATTTCTCATTATAGCTGCTCACACCCACACCATACATATACCATAAATGAAATGTTAGCGTAGAGTCTTTGAACGCTAAATCGGAAGGCTTAAAGGAGACACATCATGTCCCTTTTCCACAAATTAAAATAGTTCCCAGGTGTCTGTGTCTGTGACATGCTTCAGTCAAAATACCCCAAGGATCATACATCACAGCACTTTTTTCATCTGCTCAAAACAGCCCTGTTCAGAACAGCTTTCAGTTTCAGTGCCTGTCACATTAAATGCAAATGAACCGCTGCTAGCCCCGCCCCGCCCCTTCTAACGGTACCGGTACTCACAGGTAGGGGTGGTATTAATGCAAATTCAAAAACTAATGACATCATTATTGGACAACTGAGGGAACAGTTCGCAAAACCACATGGATTTCAAACTAGGGATCCTGCAAGTTACAGATATTTTTTGTCGATTCTCACATTTTGGGGGCCGGAAGACAAGACAAACACCCAAATATATGTTGAAGAGCCTTCAAAAAGTGATATTTCCATGATATGTTGCCCTTAAAGTAAACAATTAACCCATTCTGATCAATCACTAAAGGAGACATTTGTGTAATTTGCTACTGCTACACAGCCAGCATTAGCATTACCAGCTGTTCACTCAGCAGTAGAGAGGAGACAGTGCAGGTTCAGCATCCAGCTTCATTCCTTCACTTACCAAAAGCCTGAAATTAGCATGCTGGCCCCACTTGGTCCTGTCTTGTCATTGGAGCATCTATGTTTTTTTTTTCCTAGTAGCACTGCTCAGACAACATGTTATAACATCTTGTCTTGTAAACACAACATCTTGTAAATGCAACAATGATTGAAGCTCTCAACAAGCCTGGCGAAGTGAACAGCTGGTGATGCTAACACTGGCTATGTAGCAGTCGTAAAACCTTCAAAAGGCTCCTTTAATGCGACACTCTTTGAGGCCTTTCTGCTGATTCATCTGCCTCTGTGTCTGCATCACAATACTAACATGAGTAGCCAAATTTTCTCCAGAAAGTTTCAAACTTCTAATAAGTTGATTTTCATACCACCACTTCCCCCAAAGGTATCCTTGAAATATTAAGCTGTGTTTTGATATATAGCTGGATGAAATTCAGGGGTGAGTTTGATCTGAGGGCTCCAAGCAAATCTAGGACTCGGGGCCTCCCTCATGCCAGCTTCTGTTTCATTTTGACATCGATAGCGGTCTCTCTTGTTTCAGATTCACTTGCTTCCCTCGTGTATCCGGCTTCTGTAAATTTCTGCCCCACCCTAGAGTGTTGCACCTCCATCTCATTCTCCCCTCTCCTAGTGTATTCAGTCTGTGTCTTGCCATCCTCTTGTGCCGGTTTGTCTTCATTCAGTGACAAAGGTTTCAGCCATTTCTGCTCTGAGTTTTCCCACCATGTGACTTTAGCCTATGTTTTTTTTTAACCTTGCCTCAGCCTCCTCTTTTGGATTTGCCTGCCTGTGTTTGTTTGCTCTCTTGTGTGCCAGCCCTTGTTGCCTTGTGAAGAGACTTTGATTTTTTGTGTGAGTCATGCATTTGAGTCCTTACCTCATGGTTATCGGTTTTTGTCACATGTTGGCCTTCAACCCTCTGAAACTCACTCAGGCTGCATTCAGCCTTGATAAAGGCTGTGGTATGTGCTGCAACTAAATAGATAGACAGAGTGATCACAATGCAATTGATGCTTGACTGCAGCATTGTATATGTTGATAATGTTCTGGTGAAACCTGCTAGAATCTCCCTTTTCCAGACACAGAGCATCATTGTTTTCACTGGCTGGAGTTGAATGACAGTGTGCAGTGAACAGCAGGTCCCCTGGGACCCGCTGCAGATCACAGCAAAACAGGAAACTAAGCTTGAATTCATTTTGCAGATTTTAATAGAAACAGGTAGGAATTTGCATTTGAGTTGGTCGTGATTTAGTAAGTTATCGTGACACTTTAGTGACTGACAGCATTATTTGCATTGAGGAAGTTGGTTTTTCAAACATTCACCTACACAGGAAGTGCTACTGCAGCCAACTTGTTGCTGCACCAGGTGTTCCTGGGTTGTCGTGTCTTTGGAAGTGAGGTGAAAAAAAAACACAGATTAATGTGTGTTATTCTTGCTAATCCAGAATTTATGTTTACAGTACTAATTTATTTTTCCTATTATGCAGTTTTAATGCAGTCTAGATGTTAGAACAAGTGGCAGGGAGATGTTTGGGCTCCGTGGTGTGTGTACAAAGTGCAGGATTTTACTCCAGTGTGTGGTTAGATTTAGACAACAGATGCACTCTGGTCTTAGCCAGGGAAAAGTTTGATTGCGGTATTAGTTTAATAACAAAGTAAAGGCTATGTGACTTGAGATCACAGTGGGCTTTGTCTGTATTTAACAAAGACTGCCATCTTTGCTCAGCCTGAACCGAGCGCTGTGAGTATCTAAACATAAACATGAAACTGTTTAATCATGCTACAGTTGCAAAAGCAGATACTGAACTGCAAGAGCGGGGAGAAAACCAAACAACATAAATTGTCAGTGTACATTTTTGCTGAATATGTTAAGTGTGGACATTTTGTGACTTAGCAGATGCAGTACATTTCTTAACAACATGTCCTCATTATGCTGACAAAAGTGTCATGTGGGAAGCTTTATTTTTCTTTCAAAGTGTGTGAAGAACTGTAATTCTTTTAGGAAACAGCTTTGGCCATAGGTTAAATGGATCCCTGGGATGTATCTAACAGTCCAGTCCAGTCTAGTCCCGTCCAGTCCAGTCTAGTCTAGTCCAGTCCAGTAACTTCAGACCAAATGTAAGGAAAAGCAAAAAGATGACTGATGCCTCATCATATTTCAATTTCATGTTGAAGAAAGCGAGCAGTGCCGACAAACTCTAAATATAATTTAGCTTTGAATCTGTTCACATGAAGGAACGAGGCTGCTCATTTAAATTAGACTTTTCTATGTCTGTGTTCCTCTTAAATGTCTAAGATTAGACCAAAAAAAAAAAAAACCCCTGGGTAAAAATGAGTTATTCATGAACAGAGGAACTGCACTTGGCACCTCGTATTCAAATGAAAGGAGCATCAGATAGATGAATACTAAAAGGGGAAGTCAACAGTAACGTCCCAAGAAATTTAGGCTGGGAACAGAAGCCTCGGTATGTGAACTACTTTAATAGTTTACAAACACGTATACAAAATGTAATAAGAGGAAAACAAACAACCCAGAAATATTTTACATCTTGATTAAATTACTGCAGCTGGAGAGCAAATAGAGAGAGAGAGAGAGAGAGAGAGAGAGAGAGAGAGAGACTGGTCTGCAGGTAAACTCTGGACAAAATCTGGTTCAATTATCTAAATCATGTTTGTAGAGTGTTTCTCATATTGAGCTTCAACTTTAAGTGGAAGAAAAGAAAATGACAAAAACTTGAATCACAATGGTGTGTGATTAAAAGACATTAAATCCTCAGAGGTAAATTATCAAGATAAAAATGTGCAGCCTCACAGCCTAGATGTGTTTTTTATTCTTTAATTAATCTACAGTATTTTAAGACTTTATTGTGATTTAGCATCAAAGTCATTACCACAAAAAAACACAGTTGAATTTTCTGTCTCTCTTCCCCTCTCTCACTTAGAGTTAAACATTAATATTAACATTAACACAAAGGATCCTCCACAGACATTAGAACAAACATTAGGCTGACCAGTAAGGCACAGTTATGTTTTTTCTTAGTTTAATCAATCTAAATCAAACTAAAAGCACTCACTATGTTTTACTTTTACCCAGAAAAATGACTAACAAAATCTTCACATTTGCTTTAATTAGCTGTGATCGTTTTAAAAAGGTGCACAAATGCTTTGTAACATGATTTACTAATGTGACATAATAAATGCAGCAAATTTGTTTTTCTGTTCCAATCAGTCACTTATTTATTAGTCTCGGTTTTCAGGGTTTTTTTTTTTCTTTTTTTTTTTTTTACCTCAGACCAACATTAAATTTACAAACACCCGTTGGTAACATGGAGACACATGCAGCTGAAGCCTTTAAATATAAAATCACTGAATCAATATCTATAAAAGATAAATCCACAAATCGTAGTTTGCCTTTGCCATCGATGCTGATGTCATTTGCACGCAACAGTTTTTTATTTGTTTAGACTTACAAACAGGTGAAGTCCTAGTACAGTGGCTGCGCTCTGAAAGACGTCACAGCACAGAAAATGAGTGAAAATCAGTGTGTTAACCCGGGTATTATGTTTACATCAACAAGTCATTTGCCCCTGGTGTGTTGTAGCTTTTTTCCACTGCTGGAGTGTCCAGTGTGAAAGGAACTTAAGAAGCTCCATAAAGCTTCTGAGGTGGATGCCAGCACCCAGCGGTTTGTGCACTCAGCTTCGGAATAAAGTATTGTGATTAATTTGGGTTTCAAAATGGCACAAAGACTAATTGGTAAAGGGTAGAGGAGGAAATAAGAGGCAAACAAGGGCCTCAAAGTCATGCATTTTATACAGCCAACTCTCCACCTCATCTTCCACCCTCAGACTTTTTACAGCCACTTTCACCTTTTCCACTTGGATAATCATTATCTGCACAATTAGAAGATGTCTCTCGTCAGGAAACAGAGGTCACATGGCTCATTTCGAGCAAGTCTTTTTCAACAAACGACCAGTTCTGTTTTTCTGGCGGGGTCACTCAGACACAGCAACAGAGTAATGATTCATCAGACGTGAAACCACCAGGACTGAGCTCTGGCAGCTGGTAGTTTTTGTCACAGTGTTATTAGTTTGACTCCGGACTCTGTAATGAGTGTGATAATAAGTCTGAAAATGCCAGTCTCCTATTATTGGCGCATGTTTACCAGAGGAGAAGCTTGTCCTGCTGAACAGGAGCTCGTATTCAGCGTTTCTTTAATGAAAACAGTTTAGTTTGGCAGACAGATGTTTATGCATCTGTAATGTTGTGATGATGAGTGGTTGCTCTGTATGATGCTTGTTTCCATGGTGTTGTATTTTTCTCGCCTAACATACGCTCAGCTGGACCAATTTACACCAGTGCTAAGATCCTCTGCCCAGGAAGTGAAGGATATTTTGAATTAAATGTTTTTTTTGTTTGTTTTCCAGGGAGGTTTTATTTACGGTTAATGACTTGTTCTCCCAAAATATTACAGCACAGAGGTGATATTGCTTCAACACTAAGCTACTGCTTTTAGCAAGGCAATAACAATGAAACTTCTTAATGTGCAGGTGACAATAACCCTCTATCCGTCAATATGTCTGTGTTACACCGACTGGTGCCCAGAAGGGTTGATATATAGAAGAAATTATCGAGGAGGAGATTAAATAAATCTGCTCCTCTACTTTTACAGGCATCTCTTTTTGTCAGTGAGATGATAAAGCTCAGTAATCCTTTGTCAAAATAAGAATTAGAGCCGTTTTTTTTTTCCATGGAAGAGGAGTGACCTGTATAGATTGGAAAAAGAATAAAAACAAGGGCATCTATTGATTTTTTTACCTCACTTTGTCAAGGTCATTGAAATGACTGTGTAATTGAAGTTTGTAAATATAGCCAACGAAACATTACTGGTCAGATGAGCGGGACCTCAGGGACCAGCCGGAGGAGATAACTGCCATTGTCGTCACCCATGTGTAGATGTATTGTGTGGGGAGGAACAGATAAAGTATGGTATGGAAGGAGATTAAACATTTGCATTGATATAATATGACAAAATGCTGATTCAAGCTCTCACTCAAGGAACTGTGTGAATTCATTAATTTCCTCTGCTTGCTTAGTCCTTCACAAGGTCACTATAGATCTTCAGTTCAGACAAGCAAAGAGAGTCACCTTGCGTGGCTCAGTGGAGAATCATATTTAATGATAAGGTTTTGATGTCTTCCTAAAACAGTTTGACTTTGCGTCTTCTCTTTACTTGCGACCCGCTGTTTCATTCATATATTTCCATATGACTGATCTCATTACTGTCGGCCTGAAATGAATAAAGACTGGATTCTTGGGGAGTTTTCACTTATATATTTTTCATTTATTCTATTATATATTATCTATTAAACAAAAACTACCAACGCAACAACAATTTAAGAACGCCAGTAATTGCTTTTATAATGATATATATATAATATGGGATGAGGGTTCGATTGCATCAATTAGTAGACAGCATTTTCCTGTTGTAGCTGAGGTGGAGCTGGTTTAACTAACACATGTGCAGCCCAGTGGTTTAGTCCAGTCTTTCATAATATGTGGTGGCCATGAGATGATTAATGGGATGTTAAAGAAAGCAAATTAAGGATATGTCACTTTTATAATGCAACATTTAACGCTACTACTGTGGTGGAGTTTTAGAAAGGCTGGGGGACATTTTGTAGTTTGAAAAGTCTGGTGTTGCATTTTTAAGACCTTTGGAAACAATGGCATCGACACCCACAGTCTGTTAACAAGTAGTTTCTGTAATTGATTATAATGTCTTAGCGTAAAAAGAGGAAACCACAGTCATCATTTCATTTGTGTGTACCAAAAACCATAATGGGATTTCCCTCTGTGATTTGGAAGTTAAAGGTGGAATCACATGGAAATGCTGGAGTCAAGAGCGGCACTTTCAACCTGTGACGTCGTCAGGTCCAGGTTCATGTTGGATCATTTTTCCGTGTATTTATTTTTGTGTTGTTTCTCGCCTGACATACACAGTATATTTTTCTTTCTGCATAAACTCAGCTATTTGTCTTTTCAGTAAGTTTAAGTATAAACCTGCCAGAAACCCAAAATATAACAACAACATCAACCCCGCTGCCTGGAAAGCCGAACAAATGTTTTATAGTAATCTGTCAGAATGTTACTATACAACAGTTTAAGGTTGGAAAAAAACATTGCTTCTCCTTTTATATCCCAAAATACAACAGACAAACAGAGAAATAGAACTATAACCCAGTCTGTTTACACTTTAAGTGATTTTACCTCACTTGATTTGTGCATTTTTCATGTATCTTTATTATTAATAACTAGAACTTATCGTAAAACCTTTATGTCCTGGAGACATTCATTTCATAAAAAGACATTTCATGAAGGGTGATCTGATGTCTGTAATAGTCCATTGTTTAAATTGAATTTCATCTTTCAGCTTCAATAAAACAGCTCTTGTCTTCCCCTCAGCTGCCAAAGTGAGTCAACAAATCTCCTTAATCTACCTGCCTGTACTTTAAATAATCCACATGTCTGCCGTTGTATACTCTAGTTTGGCGCTCATGGTCTCTTTAATTGCAGTTTTATTCCCATCATGTGCACTTTGATTCAGCGCTTGGATGCTATATAGATGATCTCTTCATTCATTCCAGGCGCAATATGTCTCACATCTGTTCTATGTTAAATTCATAACCTCCCATTCCTCCTCCCTTTCTTCATCTAGCCCTCCCCACATCTAACTTGTCTTTTTATCTCTATTCTTTGCACAGGCATTGTGTCCTCTGGCAGTCTAAGTAGCTCATTGTTGTGGGGAGAATGTTCTCTCATGGGAGCCGTAGCCAGTCAAGAGTGGATTGCCTCAGCGAGATGCAGTTTTACTTTGTCTGTCAGTTGTGATGAGGGATAAGAAACATTGTGTTCTTTTGAGACACACTGAATCAAATATGGGAATTGTGAAATGCCTGATAAAAACCTTTTCTTTACATATGGTTGTTAAGGGAAGAGTTATGGAAAGAAAAAACTATATCAATTCCCAAGGTGATGTAAGACCTTGCTGAATGTACCTGTGCATCCGCAGTAATGTACCTTTATGTTTCCTGCTGTTTATCATAGTCACCACCATGCACTACATGTGAAATATTGCTTTCCGTGTACCGTGTGTGTGTGTGTGTGTTGATCTTTGTAATGATCTTAGTTGTCGACATGTTGCAGCACTGTCACAAAGAAAAATTAGTGTTCTTTAATTGACCTTGATAGAAAATGACACTCAGATTGAACCTTGATGGTGGAGCTTCATCCCAGATGTGCTGCATAATGGCAAATAGATGGCTTTGTTACAGAGTAGTGCATTTTGTGAAACAGATATCCATTGACTAGTGGAGGCAGAGCTGCTGCACAAAGCACTGAACACTGTGTCCAGGCCATGGATGCGTCATATGGGATGAATGGGAAATATTCTCATGTTCTGTAGGTTTCATTGGACTGTCCGCGAGAGTTGCTCTTCTAACAACTGATTCATTGTGTAGCCTGTATGACTAACCTGAGACACTTTTACAGAAAAGAGAACAGTTATCCTTCATATATTCCCACAAGTGAGAAGCTGACACTATAAAATAGCTGTCAGGTGTCCTCATCAATGATGAGTTCAGTATCCTTTAAATCTGTGTTAAATAACTTTTAACAACAGGCTCTGCCTGTTGTCTGAGTGTAGGATTAGTTTTCAACGACTTCTGTATTAAACTGATTCTTCCAGTCATAATTATGACTCAGACGTTGTAGTGAACTGTATTCTCAAGTGGGAAACTAGTAATTATGGCAAGTCAGATATGGTATGACTGTGACTTCAATGTCTCAGTCAAGGACACGTTGGATGAATGGAACATCAACCCACCGACCAGCTACTCCCTCAACTATTGCAAGGTTGTCATTAGACCTGAAACTGAGAAAATTAATTGCCAACCATAGTAATAAGAGATTAATTGTTGAAGTCATTTTTCAACCACTGTCATTGTCTGGTGCCTGTGCCTGCTGGGATTTGCTGTATTACTTTTTCATATGTGACTTTGGGCTGTTTGAGAATGTAAAATCTGCATTTAGGAAGTTGTGATGGACATGACTTTACACATTTTTTAATAGAAAGAATGAAAATTAATCTGAGGATTAATCAGTAATGGAAATAAAGATTAGCTGTGACCCTAGTTGTTGTTATTAAGTTGCTTTAACAGTAAAGTGTAAATGCAACTCCCGCTGGAGGAGCTATTACATCCTTCGTACGTCTTTATAGGAGGTGAGCAAATTACAAATCAGCATGCATCTGCACAACCCAAAATGACACAGTTAGAGGTAAACAAATGAGAACATCTATAGACTAAGTTATGATTTAATGTACTTTTACTTTGGTGGATTTTCCTTGTTTGGTTTGTTTCATTTCATGCTGTGAAATTACTAATGAAACTCGGCTTGGGAACAAAAGTCACGTGGAGTAATGAGAAACTTGTTTACCTGATACTTTTATTAACCTGACGTCCTGTAGGGAAAGTCAACTCAAGTCTCATTAAAGTTCCTGCAAACATCAACAAAGTTTTTCAATGTTTATCTGTTTTTTTGCACACAAAACATAGTCTCTGTAAGTTCACTGTGAATAATACAGGTATCCAGTACTGTATGATAATAATAAGACTAATAATTATAATGATGAAGTTTTCCACGGCGCCTCACAGCTACAGGAACCAGAGAGAGGAGGGTCACCATGTAGCTAATTTAGCTTGCTGCAGAGCGGCGAGAGCCCACCAGCAGCTCCCACTTTGTCTGTGATCTCTCCCCAATCCCTCTTCCCTCCAGCAATCCCCTCAGCAGCCGGCAAGGTCTGTGTGACCCCTGAGGGCTGTCCAGCCAATGAACTCCTCATAAAGGCAGAGACTCTAACACAAAGGGGCTTTAATGATGGTTTTGGTCGGGGGGGAAAAAAAAAAAAAGAAGAAGCCTAAGGAGAGCAGATCTGTGTGGTTCGAGAGACTAATCATCACACTCATGGGCTCCTAGACACAGAAGGTGCCAGACTTCACCATGGAGCTAAAAACCATCATAGGGGAGCAGAAATCAATGAAATACACTCAGCTTAAGATCTGTGTATGACCTGCTTTTGAAGCTATGTTGTGTTCTTAGATACTGAAACGGCTTATCTCAACATTTTTAACTTTCACATCCATGTCTTGGGAATATGTGTGAGCACATTACTCCAAAGAACAAATCGGACAGTTTATTGATGGGTCCAACGTATGCTGCAAAGTATAAAACACCAAATGATGAAGCAAACACACACTATCAATCTCTCAGTCTCACAGGGCATATTGTGCATTTTTGAAGGGAGCACAAAGGCTTTCTTTTTTTTTTTTTTTTTTTTTTTTTTTTTTTTTGAGGTAAGTCTTGTTAGGATGTTTCTGAATAGTTTCCATCTGTCCAGAAATCCTTCCCAACTTTTTGGAATAAACTCGAATGCGTGTAGGGAAACCGCTCCATCTTTCAGTTCAATATGCGGAAAATAATGTGGTTGTACACTTAAATTCCTGCATGGTAAAGATCACATCAGGATAGGGTTTCCACAGGAACTAGATGAATTAGCAATAAACAATAATAAGCATCACCTCCAGCTCACTAATGACTACCCATGATCCTCCTCTCCTTCCTCCACATATTCCACCAGGGAGAGGGAGAGTGATGTGGGTTGTGCCTGAAGTTTTCTGCTTACCCTTATTGCTTTTGCTGCTGAAGACAATATTATTATCTCCAGCTGCAGGCCTCGGAGCGCACAACTTGTAAATAATAAACCAAGCTGGACAGAAGCCTGTGAGGCCACTGCTAATCCTGGTATTATTCTACTTTTATTGTTGCTATTTGCTCATTATTTCTCATCTCCTCTGGCTGACGACAGCCACTTAAATTATTTTCACCCCATTGTTTTCATCTGCCACAAAGGCCAAATTAGCATTGAGGACAGGCAACATTTAGAAACGCCTTTATTCCTTTTTAGCCCTCCTTTCCTCTCTCTTGACCCCCTTAGCGGCCACGAGGCATCGCAAAGTGTCACTGTGGGTGTTTGTTGATGCTGTAAGTTCTAAACATAATTATGAAAAATGTTTTTTATTACATTTTAATTTGCAACATCTTCCAATTTAGGGAGAATTGGGAAACAGAAGGTAGTAATCAAGCTATAACCCTGTTCCCAGAGGAAGGTTTGGAAGAATGAGACCTGGATAAAGCTAAAACAGATTGATGTTTTACTCGAAAATCCAATTGGAGTAGTTAAAACCAGCCATCTCAGGATGGTGTTTGAGCCCCCACAGACCTGCAGTGTTCTGCTTTTGCTGAGAATGGTAATACTTCACCCAGGTATGACTCTGTACCATCTTTCTTATGGGAGGATTGACTCTGACAAAGCCTCAGGGCAAAACTAGTTGTTCGCTTCAGTGTGCTCATTGTTGCTCTGAAGACACCTAAAGATATGCAGCTAATGAAATGGCTGTGAAGACTCTAAGTGTATGGAACATTACGTCCTGAGCGCTATGAATAATCACCCTTGCTCTTACCACACTTGATAAAAGTTCTCCTGAACAGAAAATCTGAACTTCTCATTCTACCAACCCAAGTATATATAAAAAAAAAAACAGTAATGTTGAAGCTTTCCAGATACTTTGAAGGGGGGACTCTAGTGATTTTACTCATTCAAGTCTGTTTACAGGTCTTGGGGAGCACTACCTTTTGTGGTCCCACTGGGAGCTGCACAAAATCTTATGAGTGATGCTGCTTGATCTGGAACTGAAGTTTTAAAAAAAAAAGGGGGGGAGGAAAAAAGATGTGTGTGGAGCAAGAAAGAGGTGAGTTGCCAATAGGTTGTTTGTGCATTAAGTTATTATGGCCTGTAGTTAAGTTTTGTTGTTAGGCAACATGCAGTGGTCATGGTAATTATGGCAGGAGGTAAAAGTGCAATAACTTATATTTTCACGAATGGACATGGATGGAAGAGTCAAGAAACAAAGCAAAACAGAAGAATATGGCACAGGATAGTGATGTTCAATTCCCATGTGGAAGTAGCAGTTTATGTTGTTTCTATTATCCATGACCTGTCCACAATGTAGCTGTGACAACAAAGATTGTTTAATGTTGAGGAAGTACTCGTTTTACTCCAAATCACACAGTCTTTTCCTGAACCTAACCAAGCCATCACCATAATTATAGCAACCAGTGATAGTACAGTCTGTTATTATAACCTTGACAACCAAGGTCTGGTATGTCTGCCATGGTAGGGGCGCCATTTCAGGCTGTTACCCCACCGCTGTCTGTTACCCTCTTCTCCTCATCCTCATCTCTGCTTAAGGTTAAGAGATCAAGGCTAGAGTTGGTGCAACTAGCACAACACTCACTAATCTCCAACTAAACTGTTAGAGGTTGAGTTGCATTAGGGGTAATGTATGTGCAACTTGCTGGCAATGAAGAATGGTGTAGAAGATGATTTGCTCAATCAGTTCTGATTTTTTAACTGTCCATCATGAATCCAGGAATCTTCTAGGAGTGCAGTGAAAACACATTTTCATCTACTAGTGCATCCTGAAACTCACATGATGCACTGCGTTTTTTCTTCCTCACACTTTTAATCTAAAAAACATTTACCAGTCTGCGGGTTTATAATATGCAAAAGGGAAGAAAATATTGTTAGGGGGAAAATATTGTTGGTCTCCAGTAGCTCAGAGTCATGATGGGTGAAAAGCTGCGATGACAGCCTTCATTAGTCAGCAGGTCATTCAATTAGGAGAAAAAAATAAAGAGCAGTGGACCTCACTTTTAATGGTGATGTATAATCCCTCGGGACAAAGTGGGGAGAGAATTTTCTCCAGAAAACTGCTCTCATTTTGAAATATGAAACGAGCAAATAGGTCGTTCTTGCAGTTTTATACCATTTTCAGCTTCTCTAGTAATACTACTCATCCAGCCCAGTAAAAACCAGCGCACACCATGAGAGTCCTGGGCTAAAGCGACCTCTCTGAGCTGCTTAAGAGCTGGAGCCAAATGTGAGAGAAAGCAGAGAAAGATCCTCACTGTGTGTGATCCAAGCTCCACTAGGCTAAGGCAAAAAATCCTCCTCTGCACTCAGGTATAAGGTTCACAGTGAACACTGATTTCCCAGTGCTAAGTGCAGAGCAAACCCAAGGCCTTGGGCTAGTAGTACATCAACTGTAGTGAGAAGCAGTCCGTTGTTAACAAAGAGTTTGTAAGTATAAAAAAAAACACACAAAACATTGTTGGGTAATTTGCATGTGTGCACTATGTTCTCAGCGCCCAGTTATCAGATTGAAATAGAGTAGGATGGAATAGATTATTTGGTTTGTGAGTGGAATGGGTATAGCTGCTGGTTTTTATTTTTTACAGTCATTAAAAATGCAAAAGGTGCATTGATGCCAGACTTTGGGGAGCAGGAGGGGGCTTCTTCTAGCATCGTTTCTTATCCACTGTTTTCTTCCCATAAATGAGAAAACATAGGGCATCTTGACTGATTATTCAATCTGATCAGATTGTCCAAGATTAATATGCTCAACACGGCTAAATCAGAGCCAGCTTGTTAATTCACGCCTGGTTAAAACACAGTTTCAAGCATAAAATTTGCAGCAAGAGAATGGGGACGTATAGTATAGTCAGCTGGTAAACAAAGTCACAGCCATATAGTGTGTGAATTACAGTAAACACATAAGAGTAACAGTATCTCAGAAAAAAACTGCACGCTTGAAGGTTTGGAGCATTTTCCTTCCAAGGACTATGTTAATAGCCAATTTGCCAGAACCACTAACAAGACAGCATCGTGAACATATGAATTGTATATGTTGTGTAAGATGCTGTGATTGAAATGCCCCTGCACCACATATCCTTGTCTTTGAAGACACACACACTCTCTCTCTATTACATTAGGCAGTCATAGAGCCATAAATTATTGCTGAGGCACTATTCACACTACAGATTAGTCCCTGGTCGATCATAGCTTGCCATCTTTCACAACTGGCTAAGTGCACATGAAAAAGAGATACCAGGGACCAACTGCACTGTTCCACCTGACAGCACCAACAACATAATTTGCTTCAACGTGTTTACGGTTGTGCACAGTGGAGAGTCCCATGTTCCCATGGTCCAAGATAATGGAAAACATTGGTATGAGCCAGAAAAAAAACACTCAACAGCCATGATGGCAACACAGTGCGACTGTGCTTTGAGCTGCATGATAACATTGGTGAGCTAACGCACTCATACTGTAGGTAACTTAGGCTGATGGGACTGTTATTATTTTCATTTGTATTCAGTCCTGAAGTTTTCATCTGATGAGATTTGTTTTCATTAAGGTTTATTTTGTGCATTTTCTTCTTATTGAGCGAACTGGGATAATTATAAGTAATTATAACTACAAAATGCTTGTAATTTGGACCTGATACTACATTATGCACTTTTTGTGTATGTAAATGATGGTTAAGATCAGCACAGTGATATAATATAACACAGTGAGGTGATGTTTGACTGTTGTTGGTTGAGCAAAAACAATCATTCAGCACTGATTATCTTTCCTGATGCGTGGCAGCCGGGTCATCTATAGACTGATCCTAACGGTTATGTCAAGTAAATCTACAGTGGGTCATCACCATCTGAGTGAAACAATGGCTGCTGGTCCCACTTGTGTCAGATTCTGTTTTAGCATGCTGAAGGTGGGATTGTGATGAATCTAGGGATACATCCTCTCTTGTATCACACTTGCGAGGAGGAAAGCTTTTCCTGGTCCAAATTAGATCTCTTAATACCAACTCAACATCACTGGAACACTATAACATTGTAGCAAAGTGAGATATTTCATGATGCTATCAATGGAATTGTAAAATAAACTGATTTTTAAAGAACAGTGTCACAACCACTGCCGTGTGTGCAGGCTGCCCTTGACAGAACGTGAGCTACCACCTGTGTTGTGCCGAGGAGTGTGACATGTGTTTTTATTTTTATTTTACCAAGCTAAGAGATAAAGGAGACCAAGTTTATCTGCACCTTGTCACTAGGTTTTGTAACGGTAACCTTCTCCAGACTTCTCGCTGACAGCAAAAAATACAGTTACATACTGCCATATAACACTGGCATACGAGATTTGTTGTGTATAATACAACCATTGTGTCTAGTGTATAAAAGAGGAGTGCTGCCATTTTATAGACACCTTCCTGTCACTGTCGTACCTTTTGTAGAAAGACAGACTTCTGGCGAAGTGGCTGCACCTGTCACTGTCTTCAAAGGGTCTTCGTGCATCTTGTCACACCTTTCCCATCCCCCATTGTGGAAGGAGTATTGGCTGGCAGGTCTCCATTGATCTCTTCCAGATCTGTGATAATTGGGCCATTAAGATCTCAAAAAGACACCCAGCATGTGGCAGCGATGGAGTCTGCCACAGTCTGCCAAGAGAGAGGACTTCCAACTCCCTGGCATCACTATGCCATGATATATGTGTAGGAACCACATGCAGTTTTTTCTTGTTATACTCTGAAATATAAAAGGTGGTAGAATGGATTCAATAGAGGCTGTAGATGCAAGACACTCCCATGAGATATCACTCTAACTGACACTCTTCACTCAGTGTAGAAACTAACATTGTAAGAACTACATCTGAAGGCCCCCCCCCCCCGGCCCCTGTTTGAAGTGACTGTTAACATTTCTTGTTGGGAAGTCAATGAAACAACCACAGAGAGCTGCAAAAGTTGTGCAAATGAGACACAAAATGACCAAAGGAGACACAAAGCAAGTACAAAAAATTTGGAAAATGATCCCAAGTAGGTAAAAAAAAAAAAAAAACTACAAAGCAATGAAAGACACAAAGAAGCACAAAATGACCACACTGAGACACAAAAACCTCAAGAGATGAGGGAATTGCCACAAAGAGTGAGAGAGACAATCAAAAACAACAAAACAAAACACAAAATGAGCTTAAAAATATATGTATGACCACAATGGGATGCAAAATGACCGCAGAGAGACACAACAAAAAAACTACAAGGAGGCCCCAAAATGATCACAAAGGAACAAAATCACCACACCGAGACACAAAACAACCTCCAAGACAAACAATATGACCACAAAGACACTCCAAAGTATCTCAGAAACACAATGTGACATCCAAGAGACATGTAATGACCACCAAAGGAACACAAAAAACTTAAGGAGGCACCAAAACGACAACAAGGAGTTACAAAATGACATGTCTGTTTCCATCTGGGCGTCTTGCTCCAGTGTAGAGGGAGGGGTGTGGAGGCCTTTCACATGTCTGTGCTCAGTGGCCCGTTGTCCCATAATCCATCCGTGGGCAAGTGTAAAAGTCATTACTGCAAAACTGGAAGTTAACAAGAGACTTTTCTCAAGCAAACACACATCTGGCTCTCCTTGGCAGGCGTACCACAGCAGACCAATGAAGAAACATGGAAATAATTTAGAAGAGAAATCAATGGCAGCTGCCAACACTAGTAAGGCTCGCCGTTGTGATAAGGTTTCTTTCTGCTCCATTAAACATCCTCACTCTGGTGTCCTTCCCATCACAGACCCAAACACTCACCGCCTAAGTGTATTAAGTAGCTGTATTATAAAATCAAACGCAGCACATACAAAAACTAGATAAGACACAGAAAATAATGTAGAACTTCAAGAAATGTGTCGAGAAATCTCTGTAATGATTTGGAAATGGTCCAGCGTGGACGGAAAGACTGGGCCATGTCTGCACACAGTGTGAACACAGAATTGTGCAAAAATGGTTTTTGCTTCTATGTGTTGTGCTTAAATACTCCTGTATTCCTAAGGTTAATAGCAAATTCAGTTTGATTAAAATTAGTTTTATTCTGGTATCATTAATAACCAAAGTAACAGCTACACTAAGGGTGGAGGTGGTCGGACAAGCAGACAGTGAACAAGCAAAAGTCAGATTACCTAAAGGGGAACTACTGAAGTCGGTCGCTTTTTTGCTGTTTTGCTAACCCCCCACCCCCACCAGGCCATGTGCATTTGTTTTCAACAAGGCCATGAAGAAGGCAATCCATGGAGTGTTTTACAATGTGTGTGTTTGTGTAGTCTTATCTGTCATAAACAATAGATTACAGATTATGGGGCGTGTTTGTGTTGTGGTGCCACCAAGACAAGAGCCTGGACACTGGGTCAGAAGCGCTGATCTTGCAAGGTTGGTTTTCAACCAAGAGACGCTAGGTGGAAGGCAGAGAGCCTCCATTCTCCCTGTAACAAGTCATTTAACCATCACAATTACTCCGAAGCTGTTTAAGTAAAAATTTTGCCTAGTTCCTTCTCAGTTTTATTTTATTAATAACAATTTTTAACTAAATGATAAAACATTTTCCTGTTCCATTTTCCACATTAGTTCATTTGGTGGTTTATTTAAAACCTGTTTGTGTAACTGCTCAAGTTCAACTTTAAACACAGGTGAGGAAATAATTACTGGCACCGAATTATCCATTTCTAATTAAAAAAAAAAAAAAAAAGTTCTTATAAAAACAAAAAAAACTATTGAAATATGTTACATTTGTTGGAGGATTCAAATGTGTTCAAACAGAAAATTAATTACATTGTTGTGGCGCCATAGGAGACTGTGGAGCTGACACATAAACTATAGTGACATCTGTTGTGGGAAATCTTTGTCACATTTGATTTGCCTCAAGCATTCAGGTGACAAAACACATCCACACATTTACAGATGTGTTTTCCGGTGAAGACTGGAGAGTTTTTCCACTGATCCAAAAGGGTTGTTTTGTGATTAGAGAGCTTGTTACAGTATCCTATTAATCAACCATCACGGTCTTTACACCTCCGATTTTGAATCATTTTGCTCAACTTGCACATATTTAATTAATTTGACCATGATACAGTACTGATAGTTCATCTAGTTTGGATTTATTACTTTTAATCAGGGGAGATATTGTTCTGTGTTAACAAATCAACTTTTATTTGCTGTCCATGTGCAGGATGAGAGAGGAGGAGTAACAGATGTGAGAGTCTTTGGTTATTAGATGTTGTTGTATTGGGGTGTGAGGTTGTGCAATGTATGTGATTGACCCCTAGAGACTGCAGACTGGTGCTGATGGTGGTGGTGATGGTGGGAAGAGGAGGAGGATGGAGATCAAGTTGTGATGTGTGCCGTGGATTTTGATGAGCTTAATCTGGTCCTGGATATGAAGTCTGTGGGTGAATGGGGTGGAGGAGGGTCACAGCAGCGATACGCTCTGAAATGACAGCTGACAGCTGACAGCTCGACAGCGAAAACGTGATAGAGACTGTGGTGAAATCTGACCACTAGTCAGCTCAGTGCAAGTGATGTGAGACAGGGAGAGTCTTCCTGCTATGCTGTTGTTTACTCTGTTTGGTTCACATATCTGTTTGAAATAAGCATTTATGATAGTCCACATGATAGTCCACATTAACGGATGGTTTAAGTTTCCTCTCAACATCAGAAAAGTGAAATGAAATGGAGCTTTTTGGCCTGTGCATGACGACCTTGCTTTCCTGCTCGCTCAAGGCTGTCCATCATTGTTGATGATGATGTTGCTGCCGTTATGAAAGTGAAAGGATTTTTCAGGATATTTCACTTTTGTCACTTTTGTGCTGCAGTGCCCTGATGCCTTTCACGTGTTTTAACCGACCTCTCTCACACTGCCTTTTGGCAGATCATCTCAAACTGAACAAAGGAGATTCGCTCCTCCCGTGTGATCAAACTTGATAGAGAAAGCAGTGTGAGCTGAAGCCGTCCTTCAAATTAAATCTCTTAAAACACAGACAGGATGAACGTTTGACCAATTTTTCTTTCTTTCTTTTTTTTTTTTGATGCTTCATTTGCATCATAATCTGATAATAGATTCTTTTTTCTTTAAGACCAGAGAGCGTTGGGTCATATTTTCTTTAAAAAACAAGAAAAAAACACTGGATTGGTCTCCTGTTAAAATGACTAATTATTCCATTATGTAGCTATAGCCACAGGCATAACTTGCCACAGAGATAAGTAAGAAAACACAAGATAAATAATACTCAGCACATTATGTATCCAGTGTTTTGTTTTGTTTTTTATCCCTTGCACTCATTTAACCTTTGTTTGTGGAAACTGATGGTGCTGATTAAATCACCACAACATCTCTCAGCAACTTGTTGCCAAGAAAATCTTGACATTTCCACTGGCCTGAAATAACTCTATCATTCTGAAAAATGGAACATGGAGAACCTCATATAAGCCGTACACATTATTTAGTCCTATAGAATAGAATAGTATATTAGTATTAGTATTTTGTCGTCTGATTGTGCACAGAAAGGGCTGGTTCAATTTTAAGTGTGTTCATACAGACTGCGTTAAAGTTATGTGCTGTGTTTTTAATTAACAATTAACAATTTTCCACCCTGGTGGACAAGTTCTAATTCAGGCTTTGTAGGTATCACAGTATATTCACATCACATATTTTATTATACTTCTGAGAGCATTTACATACTTGAAAACAGGTTGTAGTTGTGAGCTTTGTGTTTGCCAACCAGAGTACGTTTCAAACATAGTATTACTCTGATAATTTAAGTCCTAAACAGGATTCACTCTGTCATTAGGGTAGAGATCTATATTACTGAATTGGATTAATATATATGGATCTGATAAATAATAAAAGCAATAAACATAGTTCTGTGAGAATTCATTGTCACAAAATACTGTATCAACTACTTGGATCCTACGATGCGTTCAATGTCAAAGTTTTTCGAATTCTTATGCATGGCAGCTACAGAATAGGTTTAGGACAAGATGGTGTCTATAGAGAATACATAATGCTTAAGGCATGGTGAAGATGTATAGCATGTCTACAAAGAAAGCCTTTCAGCCCTACACGTGACAGACAGAACAGATCCTCTCCTATTTTAGTCAATCCAGCTGTCTACTCTGAACGCCTCACATTTTACTCACACTACATGAACAAATGAAAACCAAAGCATATTTTTTATGCTGCATGTTTATATCATTACATTTTACACATGTACCTTCTGTGGGCTCTAAACATTGCCAAAACATGGTTGACGACAATTCAATGCTGTGCCTGACCGCCTCCTGGAGCTGCTGCTGTTGCTGCTCATGCTACAGCTTGTGTCAGACAGTTAAAGTTAGTGAAGGTCTGTGATGAGGAACGTTTTGTTTATTAAAAGGTGACAGGATGAAACCTCTACTCTGCTGCGTGACTGTTTAATTTGCTCCACAGGCATCCATTACCCCAACCTCCACACTCACCACACTCCGCTTAAGGCACACTACTTCCCGCATTGGCACTAAATGTTGGCATCAAACATAAATCATTAGGCACATATATGGCCATTATGTAACCAACTCTTGTTTGCTCTGACCAGCTGCAGATGCTCAATGCATCCATCTACATCCTCAGGCTACTTTTTGTTTTGATATACAACTGTCTCATTACCTCCTGCTATGGAGCTGCACATTGCCTTTGATCATAATAATAATAA
Source organism: Caranx ignobilis (assembly GCA_021432705.1). Lineage (NCBI taxonomy): Eukaryota > Metazoa > Chordata > Actinopteri > Carangiformes > Carangidae > Caranx > Caranx ignobilis. The sequence goes on along the minus strand of MU269981.1, from coordinate 20,397,483 downwards.
TAATAATAATAATACATTTTATTTATAAAGCGCTTTTCAAAGTACTCAAAGTCGCTTTACAGAATTGACACAGCAATATTAGAAAACAACAATATTAGAAACACTTAGAAACATATAGGTACAATGCAGGGATTGATCAAACATAAGATGTCCAAAACAATCAGAACGGAGAGAAACATAGTTGGGTAAAGATTTGAGTGTAGTGGATGGACCAGACGGATCATAACAGTGTAGGTAGAGTTAGAGTGCTAGATGTTAAAAGCAGAGTTGAACAGGTGCGTTTTGAGAAGTGATTTGAAAGTCTTGCGGTCTGTGGTTTCTCGGATGTGTTTGGGAAGGGAGTTCCAGAGGGTGGGGGCAGCAACAGAGAAAGCTCTATCTCCCCAAGTTCTGTGCTTGGTCTTGGGGACAGTGAGGAGAATGGCATCGGAAGAACGGAGGGTGCGGGAAGGGATGTACGGGTGGAGAAGGTCTGCGAGGTAGGAGGGGGCCTGGTTATGGAGTGTTTTATGGGTGAGGAGGAGGATTTTGAATTCAATTCGTTGTGTAATTGGGAGCCAGTGGAGGTTCTGGAGGACAGGTGTGATGTGGTCACGGGAGCGGGTGTGGGTGAGGAGGCGAGCAGCAGAGTTTTGGATGTACTGGAGTTTATTGAGGAGTTTGGCGGTTGTACCATATAGTATGCTGTTGCAGTAATCAAGGCGGGATGTAATGAAGGCGTGGATTAGAGTTTCAGCGGCCGAGAAAGAAAGTGAGGGGCGGAGGCGAGAGATGTTCTTTAGGTGGTGGAAGGCTGATTTAGTGATGTGTTTGATGTGTTGGTCGAAGGAGAGATTACTGTTAAAGATGACTCCAAGGTTGCGGCAGTGGGGGGAGGGTGACAGTGTTGAGTTGCCAATAGTGAGGTGGAAGTCTCTGGCTGTTTGGGTGAGGGAATTTGGACCAATTAGAATCATGTCTGATTTGTCGTAGTTGAGTTTGAGGAAGTTTGCTTGCATCCAGCATTCGATGTCTCATAAGTTGCTAATGCACAGTGATGTTTTTTATCATTATGTGTCATTGCTGGCATATGGTTTTATTTTGAAAACTGAATGCTGTCAGTCTTTAACCGACATACTCTGACTCTGACATTCAACTGATGTCATTTTGATGCATTGGAAACTCTTGGAGCTTTTCGATGACAGCATGAAAACAAACGTCTGCTTAGAAAGCAGCATAAAGGCTTGTTTTCTGAAAGCTGCAAGGATGTGGTGAGAATTAATTTGGGGGGTTTAGGGAAGGAAATGAGTGCAGAGCTGAGACCAGCTGGAAAGGGAAATACATGTCTCATGATGGTAGCACTTTCAAGCTGATGGTCAGGACAGTTCAAGTCCAGCTCGCCCTTGTAATGAATACAGGGCTTGAAGTTCTCCGGCATCGTGCCGGATTTCTGGAGTGGCGCTGTTTCGGCATGGCGCCGTTTTATCGTGGCAGCTGCTTCATAAATAGTAATTATGTCTGATTTAGCCGCCTCTGTCTGCATAAAGCTCATAGACACTCACTGGTTTCCTGCGCAATGCCCCGCCCCCCAGTACATCTGATCGCTTAAACATCACAAATAAAAAAGTCAAAAGTGAAGGCTGTGCATTAGGGATGCACATGATCACGAATAATGATCACGATTTTTCTTTCTTTCTTTCTCTCTTTCTTTTTTCAAATCAGCTCCTTATGTCATCAACTCATGGAAGCGTGTCGACACGGGAGGACTTACATGTGCCAGTTGTGCAGCTCAGTCCCCCTGAAGGAAGGTCAGACGACAACGTACACGGACATGTGCGTGTGCATCACCTGTAAAGACGGTGCTGTGCTCAGCTGACTCACCTGCAGATCACCTGTCAGAGAAGCGCTCTGTCTTTCCTCTCTTCGGCCTGGTGTTTGGCTGCACTTGTGCAAAAAGCGTTCAAAATGTGCTGATTTAACCTCCATCTGAGTACCGATCAGCTGAGCCAGAGCACAGTGGACGTGGCTGCACAGCTGTAGCAGCATGTGTGTTTTATAGGAAAACAAAACATCGCCGATCGCCGATAGAGGGTCGCGTTGCCGATCGGCACTAGTCACAGAGCATTTTAATGTTATGAGCTAATGATCGTCGGTTAGCGGTCAGGAAAACAGAAATCACAATGTGCATCCCCACTGTGCATGTCTGCATGAAGTCTTTTACAAGGAGGTGGAGAGAAGTCAGGTGAGAGAGAGTCGAGCGACTTTCAAAGGTAGACCACGTGACTAACTGTAACTGTACTGTGACTGCTCCGACCTGTGTTTACGGTTTTTACTTGTCAGCTGCTAAATTATGGATCAACAAATGAATTCACTATTTCATTCAATAGCTACAAGCGTCAGCATTAGCTTGTGTTATTATAGACATCGGCCAATAAGCCGACCCCCCCCCGTCGGCCCAGAAACTCCGGCACAGGGATTTTTCTTGCTCTGAGCCCTGTAAATAGTTTTGCCCACAGGTAGAATTCCAGTAGTTTTCCCTCCGGTGGACGGATCAATGTTGGAGAATTACTCCCTCCAGCCACCACAGGTTTAAATTGCTGCGGTATCACTTCTGATGTTGACGTTGCTTTGGGGATAGACTGATGTGATCAATAAGTATTTCGGTGCAATGCAAACATTTCCAATCTCCTGTCATATAAATAGACAACATATGAACCATTTGAAAACTATATCAAAGTTTATTCTTCATGCTGTAGTTCTTCTTTAGAAACATGAGTAGATAGTGAAGAGGAAACAAGTCTATTCTGTCGACTGTCTAAATTGCATTCATGACATACATTTAGTATAGTATTCATATTTATAGATTTAAAGCCAGCCATGCCATTTTATTATATCGCATTCATGCCTTATATCCATTTCATCTCCACCCAATTTAAATAAAGTCTTTCAAGCTCAACAACAAAAACCTGCAATGAATAAAAGATGCAAATACAACTAAAAGTCCCAGCCGATTGTTTCTTCGTGGCAGATTTTTCTGTGAAGTAATTCTGTCTTTTCATGGTGTGAGGAGTGGATATTTATATGTTTGGCCTTGCCCTGGCTTTATTTCCACTGTAATTGAGGGATAGGCTTTCATTGGAGAGGTCCTATCACTACAGTGAAGAGACCTGGCAGGCAATAGTACATGGGGAGACCAGCACAGCCAAAGCCATTTGCTGTGCCAGGCATTTCACATCATTGTGAATTCCATCATCGTTGCACCTCAGGCTGACAGGGCGGAGAATATCAGCCACCAAAATAATTAGCTATTGGAGAACTTCTTGTTGCGACCAATGACTTGTCCTTGTACCTATTTTATGCTTTTGTCTGTTAATCTTCAAATATTTGACTTTCCTTCTCTACCTCCTTTTTTAATTGCAGGTCTCTCTGTTAATCATGAAGGCAACACACTCCGAACACATGTTGAGGTCACTGTTTTCTGTTTATCCTCTTGTGCTTAAGTTCTCACATCTCACCATTCACCTGCTTGTGTACTGTATGTGTATGTTATGTATCTGGGACTGGGGCCTCAATTTACCATCATCACCATTCACCAAGTCTTTTCAGCATCTACACTGTAAAACTATCAACCAAAGAGTTGAAAAGTCCTTGAAAATATAAAAAAGTTTGACTCTGTTAACTTACTTTTTTCTGTCCTGTCTGTTATAATTATGCACCAACCTGAATTCATGCTGGCCTTTGTGTGTATTGGTCCTCAGGTTGCAAAGCAGCTATTGGGAGCACAGGGAGGAGGTTGGGTTGAACAGATGGCCAAACAAAACATCGGGCTTCAACAAAGGAGACTGATGTTCATTTTCGATTTCCAACCAAGAGCTGAAGTTAGTACAGTATATATCTTTTCATTTCATTTTTCATTTTTCATTTATTGTTTATTTGATGAGGCCAATGTACATGAATGTACAGTTGGTGCACATACATGACATCAAATGTGCCAGATTTAGCTCAGGGCTAATTTCCATCCTTAGTCCCTTAAATAACAGAGAAGACACAATGTTAGCAGTAGTTTTATTGCTGTTATTGGTGTTGTTTTTTTGTTTTTACAAGAACCAGAATTGTTTGATAAATTTACATGGTTATTGTTGTAACCACACCATGGCGTCCCCTATCCTGAACACAATAATAATTTTAGCCCAGACCATGATCTTTCCCTGATCCCCAACACCAGCCTACCCTAACATTATTTATAGATGTGTCATATCATATTATTGGATCATCTGGTAAAGTATAATACATAAAATTTGTATTATTGCCATTACACAGATTGGAGGCTGTAGCGAGTCACTATTTTAAAGTGATGAGATGGGGCTGCCAGGGCTAACATGGGTTTACATACAAACTTCAGTCAGTGGACAACAGTTAACATTAGTATTGTCTTCTGTGTGAAGCTGAAGGCGATAATAATAATAATAATAATAATAATAATACATTTTATTTATAAAGCGCTTTTCAAAATACTCAAAGTCACTTTACAGAATTAAACAACAATATTAGAAACACTTAGAAACACATAAGTACAATGCAGAGATTTATCAAACATAAGATGTCCAAAACAATCAGAACGGAGAAAAACACAGTTGGATAAAGATTTGAGTGAAGTGGATGGACCAGACGGATCATAACAGTGCAGGTAGAGTTAGAAATGTTAGGTGTTAAAAGCAGAGTGGAACAGGTGCGTTTTGAGAAGTGACTTGAAAGTCTTGAGGTCTGTGGTTTCCCGGATGTGTTTGGGAAGGGAGTTCCAGAGGGTGGGGGCAGCAACAGAGAAAGCTCTATCTCCCCAGGTTTTGTGCTTGGTCTAGATTCAATGATGCTGATTCAAAGGTCTTCAACAGCTGGCAATGCTAATGCTGGACATGTAGCACTGGCTAATGTATTAATAGTTCCTTTGCATGTAACCTTTAAATTGGTCAGGCCTCAGATCAGTCAGTATATTTTAAAGTTGTGTGGTTGTGCAAGGGAAACTGTGCAAACGATGCAGCATAAACGAATGATGAGTGACTTTGCTTTGGTTTTTTGTTTAAAATCATTTCAGTAACCTCTCAGTGCCACTAAAACATATTCATATAACTCACATATTTCAACTTTAATATTTCAAAGGCAGCACAGGTGTCAGCCTCCTTGACTGTATGACCTTTAGCTGACTCATCTCTGTTGCATACTGGCCAGCACCCACAAATCCCCTCCAAGTTCTTAGTCATGTCCCTGTTTTGGCTGTGTTAAGACTTAGAAATCTGTTCATCATATTTTTGGAAAACAGATTTGACCTTCGTATGTCTGTTTATGAGGGAAGAAAAACAAGCTGATGTTTCACTGTTTAGACAGTCTTGGAAAAAGTGTGTTACATAAAGTTATTTGTTTTGTTTGACTTTTTTAATCTTGACACTTGTATTGATTTAAATGTTGTTTTTTTTGTATAAGAATAAGTTCAGAAATTTAGTTTAGAGAGGTTTTAGACAAGTGCATTATCTCTAGCGTTATTTTTATCAGACATAAACACAAATTTGTGAATGCTGTGACTGTCCCGCGCGTTCAGTAGGAAGGGAGATAAATATATGATGATTTGATCTCACCATATCCATCTGAAATAATCTGTTCACAACTGCTCCTCCGAGACACTCAAATTAGTTTACGTCAAGAGTATGTTCACCTCTCAAAAGGCAAAATCCAAGGTGAACCGGCTTCACATCATCAGTCGGCAATGCGTAGCGCGGCGCTCCGACACAGCTCTTGATTAAGTGAGTCAATTGGCCCAGGGAGGACACTTTTCTCCGACTGACCCTGCTGATGTGTCATCAGCAATAATCTCAGCAAGTGTTTGATAGGAAGTGCTCTTTTCATTGAGCAAAGGCATCTCTTCCCCCTGACACACTCATCTGCCATGCTTCAGGAGAATTGCCAGATGATTTTAAACGAAGGCCAGCTGGCACCCTTCAGCAAGTGCAGATGAACCAAACTGTGAGATGTCATTCAAACAAAGCTATCAGGAGTTGAACACAAAGGTAAGAAAATGGCCTACGGTTAGTAGTTCAGTGTGTATCTGCAGGTGCCTGTATCACAAAGTCCAGCCTCAGTCAGACTCGCTGTTATATTGCTTCTCAAAACCAAACACTGGTGATCCTGCTTAATAATACAAGTTATATTCTGTACATAGCTCATGTCCATGGATTTGAAGGCTTTACAGAACACATCAAGGTACAGGATAATTTTCATGACTTTGCATTTCAGTAATAATGAGAAAGAAAGACAGAGATGTTGGTCAGGGTTAAGGCAGCAGTTAGCTGGAGCTAGACTTTGACTTTTTTTCTACATACACACTGTTTAAAAAAAAAAAAAAAAAAAAAAAAGACTTGAATGTCAAGAAATCAGGTTTACAAAGTTTGAAAAAGATTTAAGACTACAAAGGTTGGAGTTATTTGTGTGACTTCCCAATCTTGTAAAATCATTTTGACCCTAATTTCATAGAGTTTATCTTATATCGTTTGGTTTTTGTTTGCTTTGGCCTTTCTGACTCTTCCCAGGAACTCCCACTGTTGATCTAGCAGGCACTCTTTTGGAAAATGTTTTACCATGCCCTTTTATTTTTATGAAGTATCTCAGTCCAGGTTTATATCATTTGATTTCCAAGGGCACCTCGCCCATTTCCATCAATGAGGGAGGTGCTGGAGTAGTTTGAAATGCCCCACCACATATACTCAGGGCTTTTGCTTGTCCGATATCCAGTTTTTTAATCACTGCAGAAGCTGCCAGTTTATAAAGTATGCATCTATAATCAATATCTGATCTAATTATTGATTTAATATGATCTATGAAGTTGGAATAGAGAATGTCAATTTGCTGGAGGGCTCTGAATAGCTTAGGTAGTGGGTTTAGCACAGTAAAATTGACTTTTTATCCACCCAGTGAAGGAATACCAACTAGTTATTTGGAAAGAACTGTAAAATAATTCAGCTGCAACAAATCCCCAAAGCTTTCAATCACTTTGTCCAAACAGTTGTTTCTTCTTCCTAATCAGCTGCTCTATTGGTTATCCTGACCCTGTGTGGGTGGCATGCCAGTGTGACCTCTGCCCCCTGTGTTTTCTTGCATCCACGTTGCCATTCCTCTGTGGAGGAATAGATTTAGATATCATGATTTGCCCATCCTGTGTCTATAAGCCTGAACTCTGTTTTCCTGCTTTATTTTGATGTAATGTTTCATTCATGTGTTTGGCCATTGTGTGTGCTCAGTCGTGTTTTATTGATGCCCTATTCTGATTAGTTTCACCTTTCCCCAATTATCCTTGCCGTCCTGCTCCTCTCGGTATTTGTTGGTTGATTTGTTTTGTTTCTGGTTTTGTTTCCTCGTGAGCATATTTTCTTGCTGTCTGCTTCCCTGAATCTTTGCTCATCTCATCTGCCTATCAGCCTGTTTTTGGGCCATTTTTGTGAGTTCGTTCTCTTGCTCAGGACACTATTACTCCACTATATCTTTACATTAGTTCATACTCCCAAGGTAAAAAATCTTTTGAAATCTGCACAAACTTTATTTACGCTTGAAGTTTCTCAGTAACAAGCAGCCTTGATAATGAACTCACTGGTCAGCCGAGTGTGATTCTTAAACAGCTCACAGAGAGATTTTGGCTCATAATTCCTGCACTGGTAGTGTTATCATGTTTATAAGCAGTGTTCCTATAGCATTTAGCGTATCTATTCATTCATATGACATTTACTGTTGAGGAAGCAGATGGTCTGAGTTTTGGTTACACACTTCTGACACCCCAAGGAGTCACTGCATTGATTACACCAATATGTTTGCCAAGGCTTGTAAGTGCACAGCTTTTCCATCAATGACATATGAACACTATTAAAGCAGAGGTATTACAAGCTAAATCACTCTTTAACAAGGGCATTTGCATGTGCGTTTGTACTGCCATAATAACTCTAAGCATTCACTTTAAGGTGCATTACGTCCCAGATGGTTGAAGTTTACAACATTCAGAGGATCCATATCGTCACTTTCCAAATCTACTTTCAAAACTTAACTTAAAAACGTTCTCCAAACTTCCTGCATCGATCTGTTAGGCTGAAGAAATAAACATTAAGGTAGGCTAAAGCTTTTTTTCCTTATACATAAAGCTATAAGGTGATTTGTTGTAAAGATACACTTGAGAACAATTTCAGTTTCACCAAGGCAGAACATTTGTAGTATGAAGTGAAATGATAAATAAACAGCATGTTCGGTTTTATAAGTCGGTGTCCTGCAGGGTTTTTTTCATCACATTCTGCTTAATGACCCCAGAGATCTTTCCTACTTCCAATCTTCTGCTCTTGCTGATTCGACTGAGTGGAAAAGATGCCACATATATTCAAATTTAAGAAAAACAATCTTTCATAGCATGCTTCCAAGATTTCAATTATTCCAATCACTTTATTATAATCAAAAATGCAATCTTCCAGTGAATGACAAATGATGCAGATGCATTCATCGCCCTTGATCTTATAGAAAGTTAGAGAGGGAAGAGGTGGGTGGGAGAGGGCAGAGCAACACAGGCAGGAGCTGTGACCGGCAGTAATCAGCACGTGATGAATCCAGACCAACACAGGGTTTCTCTGGGACACAGTGGTTCACTCAAGATGGAGAAAATTAAAGAGTTGTAATTATGTTTTCCTGTGGGGGTGTTGCAGTGACAGCCAGATATTCATCAAAGCACACTGCAGCAGGTGCGACTACCACATGCTTGCATTGATTCATCATTTGAATCCGGCTCTTTCGACACCTCTCCACTGTAGAACTCCTTCCTTTAATTGAGCTGTTTGATTTTCATGACACATTGATCATCATTTCTGTCTAAACACGCAGGCTGCTGCGGTTGGGTGGGGGTGGTAGCTGTCCATAGACTGTGCCCCAGCTTGGAGACATATTGAGCTATCCCAGCAAGCAGATGCCTACAAAATCTAATTCAGGAGTCTTGCCAGTATGGAAAACAGTCTTGTCTCTGCCCCAGTTTCCTTACTGCTATGAAATCATTGATGAGGAAAAGCCAACTCACGCTGGCTGTAGCCAGAAGCAGCTAATGCTGCAGGCAACAGCCCATGCCTGACCCTTCAATCACACTTAATGCATCAAATGCGTCACCCTCTGATGAAAGGACTTTCATTTTAAATGAAAAATCCCAATTTTACTGCAGAGGCTTTGAGTAGGAATTCAGTTTCCTGGGATTTATTCTACACCTGTGCATACATCAATATATGAACTTGACCTGTTATTACTGCATATGCTGCCTGATGCAGGCGCTTGTATGAAGATGGATCTATACATTAAAAAGTAATTCATTACCTAATTTGCATAATGGTCCTCAGTATTTCCTTTATTTTTTTACACTACAATCCTATTCTGCTGTGATGTGTGAAAACATAGGTAGCAATATATTTTGATCCCAGAATAATCTGTGTCAGTTGACAGTGGAAGTTATTTGCACTGTATTAAAGTGGCCGACAAAACGAATGATATGAATCTTTTAAACTAGAAGTGTCTCACAGTAAGTCCATTTCCAGTGTTTTGGTGATCAGCAGTAACTGCAACTAAAGTGAATAAACTGTCAAACTTGTGGCTGATTGGAGTCATTGACGGGCTCTGATGTAATCTTCTGCGGGAGATGTAAAAAAAAAAAAAAACTTAACATCAGAGGTAGACAAGACAGCACTGCTTCAGAAGCCGTCGAGCTATCCATTGTGTTCTATATTTTATACAACTAGCACTTAGTTCCCACAAAGGAAAAGAAAGTGGTCAGGAACATAACCATTGTCACCCATCAGAAACTTATTGTACCTTGTGTAATCGCAGCTACATGAACAGTGATTAGGTTCCTCTCTGTGAAGTTGTTCTGCAGTCATGCTACGCCTTTTCTTTTTCTCTGTCTATCTCTCTCTCTTTCACACACACACACACACACACACACACACACATGTAATGAGAAGTTAATAGTTTGTTTTCTGGGTATTAAGCCAAATTGTCCTCATTAGAGGAGGCCTGGCTCAGATCTGCACGGTGACAAAACCTTCTCAGTAAGACGTGTTACTTTGAGCTGTACCACAAATTTCAAGGGCATCTGTTAGCTTTCCAAAAAGAAATACTCTACAGACTCACAACAGCATGCAATCTCTCAGAAATGTTGGTACTCTCACATAATTCTCCTGAGCACCCAGGACGTAAGTATTCCCATATTCATCTTTTTTGCCTTCACCATGAAAGTGTTCACCTTAGAGGGGAATTCAGTTGAGCCAATACCCATCAGCTCCCTGCTCTTTGATCCTCTGCTTGCAGTCCTCTTGCAAAAGCATTAGCAAACTGTTCAATCTGATACTGATCTATTGGTCTATAGCTGAACACTGGATGAAGTCGAGTTAAGGAAATGGCTACTTTGGCAAACAAGACAGGTTTCAATCAGAGGCAAGTGTGTTTGAGCTGGATGCTGCAAAGAGAGGCCAAGATAATCTCGATGGACTGATTAAAATCATCCCTGGAGTTATTTCACAGTCTAAACAGGGGACTGGGGATGTTTTGCTTGGAGATGCCAAGAATCTGAAGTTACAGAGAGAAAAGAAGAGAGGAGTCATGCTCATAACTCAATAGTTTAACATCTATGTCAACTTTTTTTTCATGAAAATCAGATTTTCTCCTTTGACTGCATGTCAGGGAACTTGAGAATGAAGATAATGGTACATGCTACACCATTTTCCTGTATGCAGCCACTGTGGCTTTATCTGGGACAACTTTTATATCTTCATGATTGACAGCATGACTAACAACGTCTCGTGATTAGGAAGGGTTTATTCCCTGCACATGCTCCACACAAATGGAGCATGATTTTGGCAAAACAAAGATCTGGCAAACAAGGTACCTTGTGGACCTTTTTTCTCTTTCTTTCCACTGCAGAGTAGGTGGGGCAGAGAGGAGAAAGATTATTTTCATGCTGTACATCAAAAATGCTCTGCCTCTGTGGATTATATTCAAAGTCACACTTTGTCTATTTTTTTTGCTATAATGCACTAAAGATGTTTTCCCATTCAAACAGCTTCAGTTCAGCAGGAAATTTTAACACAGTGGTAACACACTAAAAACCTATCTCAGACTTTGTCACCATGTACACAGATGTGTAAATAGGTAAGCAGGTATAAAACAACGTACAGCAGCATCAGTGGATGACCACACAGTTACAACATAGTGACTACCTGGTAGTTTTTAGTTTGATAATTGTTTCCTCTAGAATACAGACCCAACATATCCAGTAAATTCATAATACTTATACTCTCATTGTTGGCAAACATCATATTCATAGTGATGCTTCAATTGTGTGGTTATGAAACCAACACATTGAACTTAGGTTGTTTTTCATCAAAACCACATTTGCCCTGTAACCTGTGTGAGGCAGAATGCTTGATTCAGCTCATTTAAAGTAAAGTCAAGGATTTTTTGTATTATTATTATTATTTTTTTTTTTTTGTATGTACATTTATGTATTGCCATTCAGCCTGCTTCAAATGTGTAAATCTCAAGGTCAGTTCAGCAAAAGTTCAGCTAAATCAAATAAAAGAAAAGCAACTTGATAAAGTCAAATAATACTAGCCATGCTTAACTACTGCAACCATCTAACTAAGTTTTGCAGATGCATACAACAATAAGTCTTTTTCCATCAGAGATTAAACATAACAGCAAATTCTGTTCCCACTTCATGATTCATAGAGAAGCTGTTGACCATGAAGAACAGCAAACAATCTGTTATGGACAGAAGTGAGGTCTGTAGCTTCAAAGGCTGCATATGCATACATTATTTCTGAATGCATAATACAGATTCTGAATATCTGTACTGAATTTGTACTGAACAGGGTTTTAATTTATCTATTTATTTAACTTATATGTGCAGATCCACATTCTGTCTGAAAATTACTTGTATGACAAGAATGCTAACTTAGAGTTACATACATGATAATTTAAGAGCTAATAAGGAGACATTCATTTGTGTGAATTAAGTGTCTCAAATAGATTTCATACACTAGCAGCTGCATTATAGGCAGCAACTTTGATCTGTTTTTGAAAGGAATTTTCAACTCATTTTCCAGTTTGGAGCATTAGATGCATGGCTATTCTTTAGTGTTATGTTCTTCTTGTGCTAATTTTTGAGAAATACCCACACATTATAAATATGTATCACCATATCATGCAGGTGGTTGGTCCAAAGAGGCTGTTGCACCTGTTGCACAAATGACCCTCTTGCTGACTGTAATTATTTTGCTGGCAAATGGTTTTATATTTTTAAAAATTTCTTGTTTGGCTGCGGCACCACATGCAGATGAAATACTGGTCACACCTGCTGCCAGTTGTTTTATAGCCAGCCTTTTAAGTGCCCACATTGAATAAGGCATAAATAATTGTTTGTGCTTTGACAATGTACTATGTTTTCTTCCTCAAACGATTCTTTGGATTCAAGCGGGTAGAAATAAAGACCTCCATACAACTTAGAAGGAGTTACTTATGACAGATGATGGTAAGAGCAAACTGATTTATAAACTTTTGGGCCCCTTGTTTTTTTTTGTTTTTTTTTGGGGGGGGGGGGCTGATTAAAAGTCAGCCATGCACTTTTTGATGTGCTCTGAGTGACTGAGTAGCAGATGGTGCACATCATGTACATCCTTGACAGCTCATTGCAGCACACAGTTGGATTTCAATAGCAAAAAATCATACCCTTCACCATACCTACCACTGTCGTCTGGGCAGCAAAGAGGTGCTTTGGTGCTAAAGACATAAAAATAGGACCTGTTATTGTGTATGAATGTATGTGCATGAGTTTTACAAACATATTGCATTTCATTTGTAAAAGATACAAACAGTAAGGCCCTTTTATGAAACCAAATGTCTTCCTCTGTAGGCTATGTTCACTCCAGTATTTATCAGCCCTGCGCCACAATCCGAATGACTGCGCAGGAACACATGAGCAACCTACACAGAGAGATTACACAAAAAGAAGAAAGTGGGAGGCTGTTCATCTTACTGCAAGCAAAAGGGATATGTGTTTTTCCTACTTTTTCTTTGACCAAATTCTTGCACAAACATTGACTGGAGTGCCCTCAAGCCAGGCACTTGGATCCCAGTTGCTGATGTTCAATTGCCAAGAGGAAAGACTGTGCTGATACCTCCTGGATGTGAATGTGTGAATGTGTGCGTAACTGTGGAGCAGGGCAGCACACTGCATCTGCTCTACTGCTAAAAAAACTAGGTCTAGGAAGACTGAAAAAAAAACAAGAAATGTCAACAGTCATATCATCTCATGACTTACAACACTTTTTTGTGTTGGCATTATCTCAATCCCTCTTTTAACTGCAGATAAATAAAACAACACTCTGTGTATCATCAGTGAGTACAAACGGCATTCATTTATTTTCACCTTACCTTTCATAGGCCATCTTGAAGTACATTACTGTATAAGTCAGACTGAAGCCTCTAACCAGAGCTTACAGGACTTGAAAGGCCAAGCTCTCTAACTGACTCCCGGGGGTGCTGTGAAGCTAACATCGGCGTCTCCTCTAATGTACTGTGTTCCCTTATAATCAGAGGGTTTTAAGAACAAACATATGAGGCTATACACAAAGCTGAATTATTTGGCATAAAAAGAAAACAGCAGTTACCGGAGGCCAAGCCAAATTCCTGACATTTAATGAGATTGTGTTTTAAAACGGTGACTCATTCTTTCAACCTTAGGCATCATTTGACCCAGCTCCAATTGTAGTACATGTTATGAAATAACTCTTTATGTTTCAGGGTTTGGATATAGAATTGATGAAGAAAGCAGTGTCAACAAAGATCTAAATCAGAGCACTATAGGCCCAATTAGGTTGTAAATTTACTTACTCCTTCAAGCTGTTGGCAAAATGAAAAAAGTTATGTTGTTTCTTCCACCTTTTTGTGCAGAGCAGCAGCATCTAAGGCTTCTGCTATAGCCCCCTTGATGTCAAACAACCAATGAAACCTGGATCAGAAATGGACTATTTGCTATGAGTCATGCACCTGTTTTAAAACCACTTTTTTCATCCTCACTGTGTTGTCTGATTCCAGCCAGTAGAGAGGGATTTCTCTTTGTTAGCACAAGATTTTATTATTTTTTTCTTTATGTGTGTGTTCTGCAGTAAATTGCCTCCTTTTCTTTCTTACGCAGACCCTTCACTGTGATACGATTTTAAACTGGATTAAGGTCTATTTTCTTTCCTTTGACAAAAATTACATTTTCACGTCTTCCAAAAGTGTCTTCAGAGGAGATAACAGAAATTGAAGCAAAAATCAGATGTCCAAATCTTGAATGGGTAGATGATGAGGGCTTAGGTCTCTACCTAAGACAACTGTGAGTGCAGGTTTGGCCATTGTTACCCAGGCAGCTGTGGCAGCTGCAGTGATTGGAGAGAATGCAGGATGCTCCAGGAGTTATTATCCATTCCCAGCAGTCAGTCAGTCTTTATTCTTCCACCAGTCGATACCTGTCACTGTCGGTGTACCCGGTGTGACTCACTCAGAGAGGATGTGCAAACATTACAAGAGTAGGAAATTAACCGAAAACCAAGCAGAGATATTCTCCAACACAACAAAGTGTGCCTTCCATCTCCACCTAGTTCATCAGAAGCCTTTATAACTCCAGCGCAGAAATTAGACCAACCCTTCTCTCTGTCTGACATGAATCAATAAATAAATTCTGTTTTTCACCTGCTCCCTTCTTCTCCCTTAATGTATGTTGGTCATCAGCCATGTAAGGAAGATCTAGTAGTAATTGGTCATGAAGTAAAGATCCCTACATGCACAGTGATAGTTATCAAGATGATTCTGATGTAAGCAGTTTTGTTCAAGATGATCATCACTTTATGTTTAAATTTTTTACACATCACCCCATGACAGGTGCGACAACAGAAAAACAATGTCCAGATTCAAATGATTGGAGGCTCTGTCATCCCAGCACTGTGTTCAATTACTGTGCCCATATTGCGTGGCTAATTAACTATGTGCTCGCAAAGACAAAAAAAATAAAAAAAATAAATAAAACAAGAGGAGCGCAAAAGAAAAACAAGACATCCTGGAAATCTGGTATTGATGATACTCTCACAATCTTCAGCTCTATTATCGGATGACGTAGGTTGCTGTTTGGTGATGTTTTTTTCTCTCTCTCTCTCCTTGGTAGATTTCTTTTATATGGAGAGGTTGCCTCTACATCATGTGTGCTTTTGCTTTTTAGTCTTAATGCCTCTTAAAAGGGGATGGTACTATCAGAAGCATGCCAACACGGATTTTCACCAACACTTCTGTACTCCCCCCCCTTTGCTATCTAAGCTTTCCCTTTCAGTTTCAATTGGACATAAATCCTACACGTGAGCATAAGAAATGGGTTAAGTCCCCTATCTATGGTCAAACCCCATTCAGAAGGGATTTTGGTTGCAGGCAAAGCACTGACTTACACATGTGTAAGGGAGAGAGAGACTGCATGGGAGCAAGAGAGACTGCATGACTGAGGGAGAGAGAGAGAGAGAGAGAGAAACTTTTTTTTCAGTTTAGTCCTCGATTCGTTCTGCTGCTTGTTGCCTGGTAACCACAATCCCCTTTGAAAGGCACTCTTCCTTGCTCAAAATATCACTAAAGATATATTCACATTCTGTCTACCAGACACTCTTATCAACAATGGAGCAATTGTCTTCATTTTGGAGAAAACAATGCATGCAAGACCTCTTTTTTTTCTTTTTTTTTTAATTTAGATTTTTTTTCTTCTTCTCGAAGATGGTCCTATTTTGCCGGGTTTTCTGGCTGAGCTTGCTGAGTAGCCTTTGTGCGTAATGGAAGATAATGACTGCTTTCTGGCTCAAAAAATTGTGGTTTGCTGGTATGTTGGGTGTAATTGCTACAGCAGTAGGTGACACATTGTTGGCAGGAGGTGATCTGGAAAATTTTAATAACTCACTTTAAGTGGTATGGTATAGTGAGTGCCGTATGCTAATCAGCTGATTTCTGTCAAATAAGCCATGCCACTCGCACTGCTTTAACTGCAGGTCACTATAAAGTAGGAACTCATTTACCCACAAGCCATTTGAGAAAGCAGGAGAGCAAGAGATGGAAATAATTTCAGGAAAATATGGGGGAACATACAATATTTATATTTTTGCATTATTACCATATGCGCACACACTGCCTGAAATAGCTACAGAAGTCATCAGGTGTATCATGTGTGTTAGAAAGGAAGTTATCAATATGCCTCTGCATGGAGGCATATTTAAATACATTTACTCAGTGAAGTACTGATCAACCATCATATAAATACCCAGAGAATATGCTGTTTCTTCTAAATATATCATTTATATAAAGGATAATTGACCTCATTAATCCTTGCTGGTCTTGCACACCTGTTTTTTTCTCTTAATCAGTGACCTGACTCATTTTCATATAGTCGTGTTCAAATGAAGTACATCTTTAGTGAAAAAAAAAAAAAAAAAAAAAGGAAAAGGAAATCTTTAGTTGGGTCCTCAAGTGTAAATTGGATGAGGAGGTGGGATTTACTGTCTTGCAGTTAGAAAAATAGTACCCCACTGCTTTAAGGCTGCAGCTGCACTGGCCATTATGATCAACACAGATGAAAAATTGATCAGCAGTGCTGACTCACACATCCCCTCTGTAATTTTGTAAAATGTCGACACCTGCCATCACAAAAGAAATACAAAAATATTATAATGGCTATTGATTCTAATAAGGTTAGAAACTCACCATGCTTATACATTATACACTATTGATTTGGCTGAATGCGAAAAGTACAACAACCCATACATTTTCAGTCAGAGAACAAAAGGTAAAACTATAACACTGAAGAAATCAATACACAGTAATACATGTTATAATTCTGTCCTTTATTGCATGTTTGGCTCTTATAGTGTTCATTATTGCATTAATTCATTTGGATGAGTTACATTATGTAAATTCAACTTTATCATATATTTCAATTTTGATCAAAGATGATTTACTTTGCCCCTTTTAAAAACTGAATATATTCAACAAGCAAACAGATAACCTTGAACAGTTTCAGACATGAAATAATATATATAAAAGAAAATAAACATCACTCATTGTTCAGCTTGCATCACTGACTCACCATACTCATCTCATTACAGACCTTATTTCAGGCATCTGGATAAAAACCCATTCAAAAATCCATAGATTTCAAGACAAGGAAACCGGCTTTGCTTGAATGGTAGCAAATTATAGGTTTTCAAACTGATCCCGAAACGCGCCATTAGTTTTACAGGGTTGTAATGATACTAATATATAAGTAATAATAATAATCATAATGATAACAATAATAAAAAAAAGTAATATTTACAACACTGAATAACAAGTACCCTAGCTGTATGCAGTAACACCTTTCTAAATACAGCGTATGATTACCACTTTACAGCCAACTCCTCTTCTGTGTTAATCAGCTTTGTAAAACCACGCCCCTCCCTGAACTGCAGCACGTGACAGACGTCAGATTGCGTGGTGATTCGGAGGATTCCACCGTGACGTTGACGCTCTAACCTTAGCTTACCCTTATGGTCAGGAACCTGACAGGTGAAGCAATTAAATCTCAGGTAACAGTCTTCTGTCGTCAGCGCCGTGTGGCTGCAACTTTATTTAGCAGTAAACATTTATCAGTGAGCTAGTTTTCCATTGGCTAATGGTAACAGCTAAAGTTCCCCCTCTTGGAATATTGACGTAAACAGGCACCGTGCTTCTACGGAAAAAAAGGAGAAGGACCATCTTCTGCTAAGGTAAGCAGATACACTCTTTCTTATTTGTTTGACTGATGTTTTTAGTCGCTTTTTCTGGAAGCTCAGTTTCCTACAGTGACTGTTTTTTTTAAATTGATGCAGGCTACAACGTGGTTAAATGCTACGGAGGCCATGTTAAATATTGCATTGCTAATTGTGCCTTGGGAGAGGCTGCTGAGTGTTTCCTCTCCTATTTTGACATTTCAGTAGTCAAGTCACCAGTTGTGCTCTGTTTGATGTTTATATCCTATAAAGACGGCGTGACAGTGGGTTATTAATTTTTTTTTTTTTTTTTTTAACTTTTTTGTTTTTCTTTTAAGCTGTGCTGTATGAATAAATAGCTTTGGGGAAGTTATGTATTGCACTTAAATACACGTAACAGTGACATGTGTGTGTTGTGAATTGATTTTGGGTTGACTTTGTTCTTAGCTACTGATATGGACTTGATATTTAAGAAATTGGCAGAGCTGGATTATTTTGTTGATAAATTGGCTAGTTGATGAACAGAATATTAATTACCACTTAAAAATTGAATAATCAGTTGTTGTTGTTCTCTTGACCATATTCTGACATTATGCAGAGAGAAAACCTTTGCATGGCATTTGTAGTTTGTTGATGCGAATGTATAGCAACAACCCAAGGTTAAAGTGGTATTCTGTGCATTATGCAGTAGAAATTTGGATATAATTTGTTTATTTCTCCCATTTGATACTTTATTGGGTTGAATAATGTGCAGCAAAGGAGAGATATTGTGGATGTATTTTAGAATGACAAATTTATATATATATATATGTGTGTGTGTGTGTGTGTGTGTGTATATATATATATATATATGTGTGTGTGTGTGTGTGTGTGTGTGTGTGTGTATGTCTTATGTAAATGATGGTATGACTGTTTTGGACCCTATAGAGAATATGTTTTGTTGGCCATGGTGCCATAATCTTCATTCATTCGATGATATGTTGCATGTAGGCATGTAAGACACATTTTGAATGTTGGGCTTGGCCATATTGTGAGTTTGATAATATTAGGATTAATTAAAAAAAAAAAAAAAAGTTTAAACACTGAACATAGTTTCAGTGTTAATTTGTTTCTAGTGCTTGTAACAGCAGCACCGTGTCTTGCCCCAGTGGTTTAAATGGGCCAGAGGCACTACTGTTTCTCGGCTAAAATTTTCTTCAGTTGAGCTCAGAAAGTCATTAACTTTATAAATGTAAACAGATGTTAAAAAATGAAGCAGGTAATCACAAACACCTAAAGGTGCATAGCAGTTTGTTCCCAAAACTGGAGGCATGTCATCTGAATTATCAGCAAGAGATACTAAAAAATAATTACACTTGAATTTTTGAAGCAATAGTAAATATGTCTAGTAGATGTATTCCTTAGACCTGTGAGTCTAGGGAGTGGCAAGGACAGACCATCAGGGGCCTTTGAGAGGCTGCTATTGATACTAACCAAAATAAACAGCCGTTCCATTTGATACTTTTTAAATGCCCTAGAAGTCATGGAAATGATCATGCAAAATGATGATTGTTTAGATCATAAGTATCATTGCACACATTATTGCCTATTCCCTGCGCAGTGCCCACTGTTAAATAATTCTGTACACAGTTAAATAATTTTGTACCAAAAACTCTATAACAAAGATCATATCAGATGGGGTGCTTTGAAACAAACGCTAATGAAATGGGGGTCTTTGGGCTAATGTGCATCTAAATCGGTTTTCTTGATGTGAATCCATTTAGCGATTACTCATTTAGACACTGAGCAATACTGCCATCGAAGCAGTAAAAGTGCACTGCAGTGCTGAATTTGTGACAATTTGCTACCCAAAAGCTGGAACAAAAGTTGTTTTTTTGATGAAGCTGGCCTTTTTCTGCCAGAAACCGCTTGGATACTGTCTTGCAGATTCAATCCACTAACCTGTCAGGAGGTATAAATTGCCAAAGGAAATGGCGAAAGTGTTGACAGAGGGCTGGAGTGTGAGTAGATCAGACATAGTTGTGATTGGGAGCTTGATCAAAAGCAACAGAGATCCAGTGAAGAAAGGAAGCACTGCTCATTCGCATTGCTTGGGGCTGGACAAGGTGATTTCCTTCTTAGTTTACCCATGTGTTTGGAGGATTCAAAGCTTGGTATAAACATGTATTAGCAAAGGCCTTCTACTTGAAATATCTCTGAGAAAGATGTGTTTGAGACACAGAGCTAAACCCAGTCAAGACAATTTATTTTCAGTTAATAAATCTATACACACCATGGAGAGCAAAAAGAGGAGTTATTTTAGTTCAGCAACTCATTAAAACATGCCTGAGGCTATGTGATTGTATCACATGTTTTGGAGGGGAGGGGTATAAGTGTTGCATGCTCAAAAATAGGCCATCCAATCCAGTGAGGAGTTACAAAGTGAAGTTGTTCAATAGGATGATGACTGAATTGTGAAAAAACATACACTTCCCCCACTACTGAGAGAAGAAATTGTTTCATTTTCATACAATTAAGATGGAAATTCTTCAACTGATACCCTCCCAGTGGCACTAATTTTACAGTTACTGCCTTACCGAAGGGAAGTCAACCTCAGCTCATGCAGCAAAACCCCCAGCTCTGCTAAGAAGATGGTTTATGAAAGGCTCACTCTTTGTATTGCAGAAGGGATTTAATTTCATGATAATCAAAAGTTAATCTTTTATGTTTTAAGCATTTAGATATTTGATGGTGCAAGGTTATTACCTGGTTTTTAAGTGCACCAAATGTACAACAAATTTAGACATTGATTCATTTTTTGTATAAAGCATACTAATTTACAGATGCAGCTCAGAAGGAGCAGACACATTTAGGATGAAGTATGCCTCAAAGTTTGGATCAGATGGGTGCTATTGAATATATGAAACAACAACAATAATGAATCAATGCAGTTCAAGTACACAACGTTTCCATTGGCAGTGAAAACAAACCTATTTTCTAAACTACCATACTCATCATTTGTAATGGGACGTCTCAGCTATAAAAGCAAGGTTCCAGTTGCCATAGATGTCCCTATCCATTCAAATGTGTTGGCCAACCTATGCAAGTACTTATTAAACACACATCAACCATCTGGGTGCAGACAGCAAGCCCGTCTCAGAAACTCTGCATGTAAGTAAAGCTTTTTGCTTTAAAGGAAATTTAACATATTCTGTATTTAGATGTGTTTCAGTTGCAGTTCAAACCTGGTCTGAGAAGATAAAACATTTCCAAGCAAAATATTTACTTTTACGGCCAGGTTTTATAAAGTGTAAGTGTAAAATGTATAATTACCTCATGCCATATTGGGCATATACATAGTCACCCACAGCATATCATTGAGGATTGCACAGCATCTTTTTGATGTTCAGAACAGAGGAGACATGGACTTGAGGTCACAACAAACAAACACTGCGCTTGGACCCGAGCCATAAATATCCCTTGAAGTCAGCTTCAGTACATTAAGCACCACATAAAATCTGTCCATTCTGACATATGTCATGATCCTAAAACAGTTTATTTCAGTTTTAAAACGGGCTTGAAGGGCTTCACCTTGAAAACAAAATTCTCAAGCTGAAGTTAAGATGCTCAGGAAAAGTTGAAGTTGAATACATGAAACATATAAAACTACATTTAAAGTCCTTTAAAGTAGAGAAAATACGAGAGCTGCTGGTTGTGAAGACCAAGCCAGGCAGTTTATTGATAGTCTCACTGGACCAATATATGTGAAAATTTCTTGGAAGTGGAAAAGTGCAGCAGATTTAAAAAGAAATAATAAAAAAAAAAATGTCTAGAAATTCAGATGTGTACAGACCATGTGCTCTCTCTGGTGGATACAGTTTGTGATGAGGTTGTCACGACAACCTCCAGTATCCTCAGCATCTCTCTACTAAAGCGACTGTGACTCACCGGGAATCTGATACTTTCAGTGATAAGATCATCCCATCTGAAAATGTGGTCCCAATTGTTTAAGGGTCTGTCTGACTCTATATTTTTTAGCCTAGTGTGTTTATTGTAGTGGTGGGCATAGATTAATTTTTTTAATCTAGATTAATCTCACTGTAGTCATGGAATTAATCTAGATTAATCTAGATTAAAATGGCTCATTCAGAATATGTGTGCTACCAAACTAATGACTAAAAGTAAGTTTTTGAGAATGGGTTTATTAGGCCAGGTGATGCATTAGACCAGGGGCTCATCTCCTGTTTCCAAAATTAAATTAGTTAGCTTGTCTGATAGAGCTGCGCTGACGGGTTTGCCTCGGTTGCACTCAAAGTAGTTTGACGACGATTCTTCCCCTGCGTTATATCAGTGCTTGAGCCGGCATCTGCAGCATTAGCTAAGGGATGCTTTGCGTTTAGGTGGTACTTGAGACTGGAAGAACTCTTACAGTAAACTAATTCCGCATTGCACAAGGTGCAAACAACCTTAGTCTTGTCCAGGTTTCCATTGGGAAGCTTCTTAAAAATGAATTTTCCCTGAAGCAAGCCCGGCGGCTTCGTAGCAGCATCCGTGTTAGCACGTCACGTTTGATGTGGTAATTCACAGTAGGCATACAGGTTCGAAGACTACAGTGCAATTCGGCTAGGTATCCATCCGCGCTAAAATATCAAGGTGAAAGTCATCATAGTTTGTGTAGTATAGACCCAGCTCCCAACCCAACTTTGAGAATAGATTAATGGCGATATTTTTTTTATCGCCCGATAAGAGTCTCACGTTAACGCAGCACGTTAACGCCGATAACGGCCCACCACTAGTTTATTGTTTTGTTTGTTTGTTTGTTTTATCCAGTACTTTTTAAATAGTCGGGGTCAGAAATCAGCAGATGCTTTGAGTTCCTTTATAGAAGTAACTTCAGTGATACCTTCTTACCTAGTTGGTGAAGAGGGCGTTTGACCGAGTGAGCTGGCAGACTGTGTCTTGAGCAGTGTGTGGGTGTTGCCCTTGTTCCCCAAGTAGGATAATAATGAAGGACATGTGCTCAGTCTCGCCACAGTCTTATATAGGATGATATTAACTAAGCACGCACTTTAAGAAGAGCATCATACTCTGCCTGCCACTGTAATTTGTGGAGCCCGAGTCCAGTGACCTTTGAAAGTTTTTGCTATCTGATCATAAAAGATGCATGCAGTCATGTCTCCAGAAAAGATTCAACTGAGCACAAACCAGGCAGAGATTGCTGAG
Organism: Caranx ignobilis; assembly: GCA_021432705.1. NCBI lineage: Eukaryota > Metazoa > Chordata > Actinopteri > Carangiformes > Carangidae > Caranx > Caranx ignobilis. The sequence continues at coordinate 20,374,456 of MU269981.1, read as the reverse complement.
TTTCGCTTCGTGGCGGCTGGGGGTCTCTGTGGGTGCAGTGCATGTTATGACAGTCCAAGGTTCATCATGTCTTGACAAATGGAGTTGTTTACATCAGACGCAGCATACAGAGGACATGGCACCATCAAGACAGATGGCCTTGGTTTTTCCACACGTTCCCTTTCATATCCCTAATAGAAGCAGCGCAGGCTGTCAGGAGCAGTGTCTAGGAGGCCTTCATTTACATCCTGGATAAGGATCAATAACGTCTCTGTTTGAAAATCAATCATTCCTTGTCAGCACGGCTGATTTTGTTTGAAGTGGGTTACAATTGACAGTGTGTTTTTTGAAGTGACTGCAAATATGAGACGTGTGTCAAAAGAAGTAGCATGGAGAGTACTTTGTCTTGAGATTTCAATATGTTTGTCCTGATGAATGTGTGGTTTATATAACATATATTTCAGGCAAATACTTACTTTTGGCCAAAAAAAAAATGCGGGAACTAAATGGAAAAGTTTCATGCAGACAAAATTTGAAATATTGGACAGATTTCTCATTTCGCTATCCTCTGGGGTGCTGGAGTGATGTCTCAGAAACCATCATTTTAAATCCACAGTGGACAAAGAGGTCACTAGAGTATATCAGACAGAGTCCCAGCGCCCTGTCTGTCAGGGACTAACAGCTATAGGGTTCATTCTGGGATCTATGAGGAGCTGACGTGTCTTCAAGTTACTGTGGTCTGGGATACCTGTCGAAGCAATAGAAATCTGTTTGCTTCACAGCAGCTAGAGGAAGCAGCTGACCAGAGGAGAGTCGGGCTGTGAGGTTGCTGTTTGCTAGCCAGGAAGAGTATGGTATGCTCAATAAACTTAGTTGAGGTCACTATCAATCTCTTACCCAAAGGGAGAGATGCTTAGGAGTCCTGTGGCTGAGTATGATGAATGACGGCTACTGGAGGGGAGGAAGCTGCTATAATATTTGGCATTGTCTGGAGCTCTCTGTAACTCTACACTGGAGACAAGTTTCAGTATGTCCACAAGCCAGCAAGCACAGGGATGGCATCCTCAATGTCTGCTCTGCTATTGCAGCTATATTTTTTTCACATCAGGGCATTGCAGGAAAAGAAATCTTTGTCAGAAGGTAATGCTTTTGGTGCACACATGAAATGAAATCACATAATATTGCCTTGAACATGTTCTTTTATGTAATAATATTGTGATTCATACAAGAACACATTCCTGATGCTTATGAACTTCATTCAACACAAACTCCATTATACAGAATCCACCATACAAAAATACAGTGCAAACACTGTATTGACTGTCACTCAAAAATGAGCCATCTATTACGAGCTTGTGGGAGGGAGGCAAGGAAGCCATCCCTCTGCATTTTAGAGGGAGATGTCTTGAGGGGAGTCATGGTGAGATGGAGAAAAATGACCCTTCATCTTTGATGGCAATGAGAGAGGGGGAGCACTGACAGTTATCCAAACAGCTTTCCGTGCAGATCCGCAGCTCAGAATCAGTCACGCAGGCAGTGAGTGTGGTGAACTGGGAGGACAGTGACCCCTGCCAACAGGCCCCCCAGAAAAGAGGCTGTCAAAGAAAGAGACACTTACACTTAAGTGATGCCTGACTGCCTCTGAGAGTCAAGTGCTCTCTGCATGCAAGCATACAATTTCATCCTTCTTTAATAACTGAAAAGACTTGCCTGCATTGATTTTGGTATCACTGTGGTAGCAGCTGGTGGTGCAAAGGTACGAGTTTCCCTTTGATTTCAATACATTCAGATGATAAAACATGGACTAGGAAGTTTATTTACATTTAGTCTGTCTAGTGGTCCCAAGTCCAGTTGCATTATACCACAAACGGCATGCCTGACTTTGCTTACATGGTCTGCACCATGCCAAAAAAAAATATTCAAGCACTTTGTTGTCAGCAACAATAAACCATCACTCAGTCACACATCTCTTGCATGTCTAGTGTGTGATGGCTCTGCCTCTTACACAAATTGTCTCAGTCAAAGCAGTGACTATGATTACAACAGGTGGATCACGCTGGTGTCAAATACAATTGGAGAGAAAGCAGTCTCAGACATTTCACAGTTGTCGTCAAGTTACAATTTGGTAAAAAATTTACAGCCTCTAATATGGAGTGTGGTCATCTACAGCAATTTTAACATAGTGTTTGTGTGTCAGTCAAGAAAATTAGAAACCCCTTAAGGTGCTTGTGTACACCAGCCTTAGATGAATTAATCCAATGAAACTGAAGCTCAGTCCATGAATTGTACAAAACTCAACCAATCACGGTTTTATTCTCACTTTTGAATGCTGTTAAGAGAATCCGATGCAGAAAAATGCCCCTAAAGGTCAGGCCCATAATTACACTCCTTTTACCTAAGTGGAGTGCATGTCACAAATCCAATCATCGCCTGAATGAGGGATACCCAATCTCTGAGTGAAAATGAGTTGGTTTCAGAACTATGCTCTTGCATTATTGAACTTGTATTATCCACAGTGAAGCACGAAACACCTTTAGTGACCAGTGTCTCAGCCTAGACATAATTGATATCTCTCTCTTCAGGGTGCTAAGGTGCACAATTCAAATAAGGAATTGAATAATGAAATATGGCTTGGTGAATGTATTCACACCACCCCCCACCTCCCACCATCATGGTCCACGTTACCGAATATTGTTATTCAGACAAGTTGTTTCATATCTCTGGTCAAATTTTAAACTGAAGACACAGCTCTCTGGATTTTTGGTTTATTTCCTACTGCAAACACACTCATCTGTATTGTGACCCCATAGGAAAAGTGGGTAGACTAAACACTCTGTGATATTGTGAATGTGACTTTTTTTCCCCCTGATATGGGAAAAAAATCTGTTTTTTTTTTTTTTTTGTTGTTGTTCCATTGATTCTCAGCTGAATGCCATGGTGGTCAAATGATTGGCTGGCATGTGGGATTGGCAGCAAAGTGTTTTCTCAACGTGCAGTCCTATGGGGAATTCCTTTCTCAGTCAACAAGTCAAAAAACCTCTCAGCCTCTCAAAACAGTAATCATCCCATGGGACACGTAGTAGCTTCTTGTAAGTGTGTGCTTGTAGGTGTGTTTCTTGTGTGCATGGCAAAGTCTGGCTCAAAAACATTTTTTCCACCAACCATTACATAGATGGACTGGGTTTTTACATTCACAGCCACATAATTGTGGCACAAAGATGGCACATACAAAAATGGACGTACTGGTAATTGTCAGCAGTTCCCAGATGTTTAGGCCATGCACCCCCTTTTACATTCTGACCTAGCTGACATGAACCAAATGCCCAACACATCCAAAAAAAAAAAAAATGCATTATACTATTTACACTGTGAAAACCCCATTTGAAGTAATGTATGAGTTATTTAATTATTTATTTATTAGAAAATATAGTGTTGCCATTACCCCTTTTCATTTCATGCACCCCCTGGCAGCAGCTTGTGCACCACAGGGGGTGCATGCACCACAGTTTAGGAATCCCTGGTGTTAGTGAAACTGCACAAGCTCGACACACACTTGACAGCAGTAGAAGAAAGCATGACTGCGTTTGCATTAATACATAATGTTAAGTTTAGCTGCTAGTTAGACAGATAGATGGAAGCACAGGTAATATTTCTGCGTGGCGTTTCCGCCTGTTGCAGCTCCGCCCATGCCAGTGAGGCCAGCCGCAGGGTCATTAGCTGGGATCTGCCCTTCACTGATGTTTTGCAACTTTCATCCCAGAGCATCTCAGCATGGTGGGGCAGCAGGAGGGACGTCTCCCTACCACTGTTTCATAGAGGTCAGACAATTTGGAGGTGTCATCAGAATAGCAAAAATGTCAACATACATACTCAGATGGTCAGTCTTTATCTTTTCTTAATTGGGTGCACTTTACTTTTTACTTTACTTTGCCTTTGTGTAATGAAAAAAAATAGCTATTGATTAGAACATAAGGGTCTGTTTTTGTCTTCACTAAAGTGTACCGCATGTAAATTAAAAGGAACAAACAGGGCAAACCAGAGCAAGTTGAGATGGAAGCCTTTCTCCAGTATAACTACTATTGATTAGCCTTACAGTGAAGTTCTCAGTGGCTTAAATAAAGTGAAACGTGTAGACAAACAAAAAGGAGCAGAAAAGGCTGAACTCACAGTCAAATGGAAGTTGACTGCAAAGTACAAATCAGATCGAAAGTGAGAATCTATAATACTTCTTTTCTCAAAGTAGTAAAAAATACATGCATCTCTGTCTACATGAGGCTGTAGGACAGAAGTCATATTCTTCCTGCGTCAGGAGAAACTGCTCAGCAGAGCAAAGTGTGCCGTGGCTCTATTCTGGTGACGATAGCAGACAAACACCCTCCCCATGAAAGTGTGCTTGCTGACTCTGACAGAAGGGCAGCATGTGAGGATGTGAACCTCCCAGAGTCCCGCATAAAGACCCCCTGAATTGTTGTAAAATAAAGTTTCCCCTTGTTAATTGAGTGTTGTTAAGAACCAAAGTGATAATGAAGGATTACTGAGTGCTTACACTTCGGTGTTGGAAGCCATGTTAAAAAAAAAAATGCAGTGCAGACTAGTTTGCTGTGTGGTGCCAAAAACAAAATTGCAGTCTGTTCTTATTTTTAGGTCATGATTAATTTGTGGTGGTGAGGGTTTTGTGCTGCGTGTTAATTAATGCAAAATAAGCAAGACTATTGAATTTATGAATAACATCATCACAAAGGAAGGAATGGTTGTGCTTACCAGCCTAAGGCTGATATTCAATCATACTAAGAAACACAGTTGTCTGTATATGACAGTTATTCAACTTGCATTCTTGCTAAGCTTATGTAACTTTGTTAAATATGATTTTTTTTTTTTTTTTTTTTGTAAATCCAAACCTGGATGCTTCCTGTTGCCTACTAGAGATTAGTTTCATCCCACAAGATCAAATCTACTCACAAATGTGGTGCAATAAATTCATTACTCTTCTCTATTGAATTTTGCTACTCTTGGTTATTTTTGTTGGCTTAATGTCTCCTTAAGCTAGTATGTCATGTTGATACCTGGAGGGAATAATATGGACAAAACTCAAATGACTCACCTCTTTTCAGGCCTAAGGTTGTCCCTTTCAATTTGGATCATGGCTGCCTTGGTGAGGTGAGGCCATTCTGAATGGAAAGATAACTAAAAGCCAGCTTGTTTATGTTATGTGGTCAGGGGGGGGTTCATGCTGAGCAGCAAAGCTCACTTTTTCTGTGAGTCAATTTTGTGGCATCCCAGAGGCTAGTCTCTCAGATTAGCACAATGGGGATTATCCCACCCAGCCTGTGTTGATCCTTCCACTGGCTGAGAGAAGCATTGCAACTGCACCCAGGACAAGGAGGTGTGGGTGGAAGCAGACTCAGGAAAGTTAACTGAGCAGATTCAATGTGGCCTTAAACCAAAGACAAAAACAAGTTGACAAATCCGAAATGGCGTTGATAGACAAAATTTGTAATGAGCTTGCAGATATTTTGAGGATGCCGTCAACATTTTGTGCCAAAATAATTTCCCACAGTTTTATGTATTCCACTAATTTAAAAAATACTAGCTCTCAAAATAGAAAATAGAAATGATAGACCTGACAGAATGGTTAAAATGTACAGCATGCACTAGTGTTACACACATAGATCCAAGGTTAATATCACAACTAGAGTTGTGCATGAGGTGATGCAAGTAGTCTTGCTGTATGTTAGGAGAAAGGTGGCCTTTATTTTCACAGTGTCTTTGCTCTGTGTGTGAGGTCTTTGTGCTCACACACAATTAGCGCTATGTGAGTCAGTGTTTACTGTATGCACTGTGTAATTCAGTATGTGTCAGTATTCAAACTGTCAGATGTCAGTTTGTCAAAAAATGTCACCAAGTCATTTCACGTGCATGACAGTTACAGTGAGTCTGACTCTGGCAAACGGTGCGTTGTTGAGTGTATGGAGGGTTAAATGTTTCAGTAATTGTAGTCTCAGTTGAAATGCAGTGATTGTTCTTGTCAGCAAAGATGACTGCTCTAACCTCTGGAGTATATTTAAGAGGTGTCAAATGGGATCCCAGTTGCTTCCAGGAGACATTGTTGACAATGAAAATAACAGCTTTGGATAGCTTTCAAAATTAAAATGCCAAAGGCTTTTATTGGTAATGTACCACAGTCAAAAGTGTATGACATCATGCCCTTCTCTGTCATTTAAATTCTGTAAGTTATGCAGGTAATACTAATTGTGCCATTGCCACTGACAGTTTTGTCTCATTGTATCTTCTATGTACAGCGTAGTATACTGCCCATGCTACAAACCCCACCCAGAAAGGCCCTGGGCCCAGGAATCAAACCTGGAACCTTCCCACTGAGATGCAAGGGTGCTAACGACTGTACCACTGATAGCAATACAGCCAGGTTTGATATCCAGATCGCAAAAGCTGCTGTTTCTTCTTAAAGGTAAAATGTGTCACAACATATCATGAATAAAAATTATAATCTCCAGTTATTGTACAAACCCTAGTGAAAATTACACTAAAATAGAAAAAAAAATAAAATACGAGTCCAATTAAAACCATGACTAACATCACATTATCTGTCAAAATAACAATATCTGAAGCATTTCCAATCATTCTCCCGCAGTTGTTATTGAATTGTTTGCTCATATAAACATTTTATTTTCAGCTTAGGTTGTGCTTACAAATGTTGTGCATATTGTACGTATTGTTTACCCCACCAAGGTATGTAATTATTTAGAGAATTTGGTTTGTTCAAAGAGCTATGTGTACAGTTCAGTGTTTCAGTGGTGGTTTTCTGTCTAAGCTGAAGGGTATGTGGTTGTTGACATACAATTAATACTATTATTATATGAGACAAACAAGCGTGCCTGTTTGTGTTGTGCTGTGTACAAAAACAAATCGGTAATGTAGTGTATTTATCACGCTGTGTTTGTTAGGATATTTTAAAATATTGCACCGCTTCTAACTGTATTGCGTAAACATTTCATTTGTTATATATAAATATGTGCATAGCTATAGTTAGACTCATTGTATGACTCACAACGTCGTTTTTTTCCGCTCATTGAAGCAGAGACGTTTACATAATGTTGTGTTTTGCTCACAGTAGAAACACATTACACCCACCTTTGAGCTGCAGTATAGGCTTAATTTGCATTTTTTGCTGAAAGCAATCACTTTATTGAGATCCTTTATTTTTCCGTTTCCTTACGTTTTTTTTTTTTTTTTTTTTGATGTGCTGCCCGTCCTACGCGCTTGCAGTTAGAAACTGTGTTAAGCATGTTAAGGACATAGTTGCTATGATTTTTGATGCAGATCTGTAACGGCTGATTTTATATGAATTTTTGTTTTTGGGTTTTCTGTTGTTTTCTGTGGAGTTTCATCACTTGGGGGTGCTATCAAAGAGAATGATAATTACTTACCAGAAGCTGCTACTCCCAGATAGTGATGGGTCAAGAGTAAGTTGCAGGAACAGCAAGAAAGCAGCATGCTTCAGCAGTAGTAGCAGCAGCAGCAACATCCGCAGCTTGCAGCAATGACACACATTTTCTGTGAAAATATATTTCCTAGTTGTTTTTATGTTTATTGGTGGCAGTGATTTTAGCGATAATAGTAGCAGTAGTTGACATTAAAAAAAATAATAATAATAATAAAGGTGGCCCTCCAATTTTCAGCTACTGCTTATGGATTTAAGCTCACAAAGATGAGCAAGTAGCAGCCAGTTAAGTTTTCATAATGTTGAGAAGTGAGTCACTCACACCAAGGCTAAATCCCATTGTGTGGCCTATGGACTACAGGACTGAGCGTTTATGAACTTGGATGACACATTTCTAAGATCCGAAGGCTGCGAGTCCACAAGAGGCTAAGCGTCTGGGTTAGGAGAGAGAATGTGTCTGTCATTATGAATCATAAAGAGAAGCAAATGCGATCTCAACTACCCAGATATTTCATGACTAAATAAAAGGTACAAAAGTGAATAGAACATGCTTACAAAGGCACTGAACAGTGGCAATAGGCATGCACACTCTCTCCTTCAGACACTAACAGGAATACAATTCTAGTTAAACCTTAGCTTGGAGGTTAAAGATTTGTGTGCAGTTTTGTTACTGTGGGCATCAAGTGGGCATCTCCTATAACAAGCGTTTTTTGTGCAGTTAAGCATATACAGTACAACACCTCCAGGACTCTCAACAATGAATCACAGCATCCCAGAACCACCCCCATCTCCTGTATACCTGCTCCAAAGATATATACATAAAACCATCAGGTTGGATACTGGATATTGTTGTTGCATCACATAACACTGGTAATGCCTGAGCTATGTAAATAATTTATACTGTAGTATTGCATTTGGTACTATGGAAAGTGCTATTTTTCTATTCAGTAAAAGCATAGCAGTTATGGCCCATTTCATTTTCACATCTCGATGAGATGGAACTGATTCTGTATTTGCTTTCGAAATCAAGAATTTTGTCAAGAGCTATATTTAAAGAGATAGATCAGATTATTTTACGAAGGTTTGTTCGAGGTACTCATGCAGTCAGTGTATTACCTGCAGTTCAGAGCAGCGCACTGCTGGTTAGGAAAGGCAGCAGGGAACATGGTACACTAACGGAGCAATGTGCTACTGTCCTCAGGGCCAGCAGACAAAAGTGTTTCAGACACTTTTTAAAGAGGCCCACCATAAATGTCCCATATCCTTTAACATGTGTGATTCCTGATGAATATTTTCAGTTCATTATCTTCCAAAAAAAGCACTACTTTGTTGCAACATTTTCTAATCTCTTCCTTATACTATACTTACATGACCTTACATAGACAGGTCTGTGCCTCTCCACCTCTTCCAGATGATTAGATTCACACAGGTGGATGTAATCATGACAAATAGGTGTGATATTTCAATTTTCCATTTTCCAAAACTGGGCACTCTCTGTAAGTCCTGTCTGTTTGTCTCGATGTATGTATTACACCTTTGTTTTTCAGAGCTCATGGGCCTCATATGTAGTTGCTAGGGAGATTTTGGGACACAGCTGCGGAGTCTTATTTCATGACTTGCAGTGATGCCAGTATAATTGTGATGCTGCCAGCTTAGCTCCAACTTTAACCTCCACCAGATAATAGACTCTAAAAATGCAATTCCACCATAATGCCCAAAATTTCCAGACTGTAAAGCCTTTATAGTCCCTGAATACTCGTATAAAGTACCTGATACATACAAAGGCTCTAATGGATTTCTTCTGTGCAGGAAGAGGAAGTGGTTCCTAAGAAAGAGTTGTTTTTGTTATTATTGATTGGTCAAAGATTATTGTCAATTATTTTTCATCATCAGTCATTTTCTTTTTCATTTCAATGTTTTCAGTCTGTTCACCTCAACTTCAACTGATCAAATAACTATATAGGCTATGAAATATCACAAATTGCCCAGCTGAGACCAAGGTGACTCCAGATTTATGGCTTTGTCTGATCAAGCCTCATATATAGAGTCTACAGTTATATAATGCAGAGAAATCAGAATGTCCTCACATTAGTGAAGTTGGAACCAACAAATGTTTGGATTGAAAAATAATGAATGTAGTTATTCATTAATTTTCCTTAGATGGATAGATTGAATAATCAACTAAGTGTTTCAGCTCTATTTCAAAATACTTCAACTCAACTTGATACATTTTCCTGACCACTGAGCAGATTAGATAAGCGTATATGAATAAATTGCTGCAACAGTGTTGGTGGGCAAACAATGAAATTTCCCCTCCTCCGTTCTGACATAATTAATACAACTGATGGCACAACATACACGGTGACGGGCGTTTTAATTGGCTTTCACTTAAGTGATGGAGTTTATAAAATCATGATGCCTTGTTGTACAGTGAGGTTGACGCCAGAACATGGATACAGTCAATCAATTCATGTAATGACTGTCTCACAAGTGAGTGAGCATGTTGATATCCAGTATCAACTTCCATTAAGTACTGATTGGGTTGTGTATGTACATGTAATGTTGCACCTTTTGCTGCCTGTGTAATGAATATTGTTCAGGATAAAGGCCAAAAGGTCACAATTCATGATCAGAGTGATAATATGTTTTGGAGTCGGTATCACGACATCAACAGAACAGTGGTTTCAACATAAGCAGCTTATATATCACACAAATAAATCACGGTAAACTCTAAATTAGTTCTCCATCCATCCATCTCTCTCCCTTTCTCTCTCCCTCTTTCTCACTGTCACTCACATCCAACTATCACCTTACGAACCACCTCCCTAAGAGACAGTCAAGTTTGATGGTTTGATCAGACAAAAAGGGAAATTACTATCAAGGGATTTCCTGATTGATGGGTCTAGCTATCCGTCAGTACACCACAGCAGGACATGGGGAGGGGATGTTGCATTGCATTTGTAATACAGATTCAACACAAACAGGGTTGGCAGTTTGGCAGACTGCCATCTACATACATCTTACACCAGTTAATTCTATATGAACACGTCAAGTGATTTTGTATCAGTATCATGCTTGTCTTCTTTCTCTGTGCAGTGCAATCCATCAGCATTTGACTAGAAACTGAGCACTGTGGAGGGCTGGGCAGCAAATCAGGAAATATGGAGACGTTGCTCTCTTGTTGTAAATGCTGTCATAACCATGTAGTTGTAACATGACAGTCTAGTTTGTTGCTGCTAATTATTCTTTGTAAGTGCTGTTATTCATTGTATCATTTAACGTTTATCTTATTATTTTACCTGTAATCTGACATTTCTATAGATCATCATGGATTATGGATGCTTTTACAGCCAAGACTGTATTGTAAGGAGGAGAAGGGGTTTTATAGTGGTTTCAAGATAATGTGACTTGAAGCAATCTGTTTTTGAAAAAAGCTTTTTTACTTAAACATTTGTGGTGAGATAAGGCTAAGAAAACAAAACTGTCTCTTTCTCTCTCTACATTTTCTGTTTCATTCTGTCAAAATGGCAGACGCCTAGGGAACTGAAAATGATAGCCACTTGTTTGTGGGGGATTTTAGCAAAGGGGGGAGAAGTGCACCTCCAACGCAAAGTCTTGGCTTAGCGACTGATTTTGTCTGCAAACTGAGTCGGCAGGAACTTGTCATATTCATTTGCTTCAGGAGACAACACAGTGCAGCACCCACAGCTCCTGAATTCAGCCTGTTTCTCCTTCTCTCCCTCCCCTTTCCCTCTGCTCTTCTTTTCTCTGTGTTTCTGGTGTGAGGCAGCATGCTGACTTGCACCTTAAAAGGTCTCTGGCAAGTGTGTGAATAGAAAATTGTGCCCAAACCTTTGACCAAAGTCTCCCTAAACAGTGGGGCTCTGCCTGCAACCATGAATAACACAGGCTATATTTGTGGAACTCCTGCACCTCAGCACCTTAGCACCCTGCAGTAGAGACAAGCTTTGCAATGCAACAGTGCCCCCACTTGATTGCCAGAGGAATCACCCCAACAACAGGTCGGCATTCTTGTGGGCACATGAAGTAAAATGGGTTGGAAACTTGTCAGAGGTTGACTTCAGGAGCAAAGTGGCAGATGCTTGAGGTGATTTGTGGGGATTTTTAGACAGCTGTGAAGTTGACAGTGTTGCAGGGTCCGCAGAACATTCAGCTTTCTGGCTAACAAGGCATAGAAGGGGCCTCAGAGGAAATAGAGCTATCCTGGAGGTAAGAGGTAAATGCTGACATGGTGGAAATTAATTCCAACCAGAAATACCTGTGGCTGGTCTGTGTGGTGAATATGTCACAGGATTTAGACACTGTTGCATTGCTTTTGATCTCTATTAGCCTGCTGTCATATCCGCCATGCTGAGGTGAAGTGCTGCAGATGCTGTACTACACTGGGAACACACTCAACACGCATGCACAAACAAATCTGGAAACATGACAAGTGATATCATCTCCCCTTAGCATATCGGGAGATATGAAATGGCTTTGAGATGCTTAGATGGTAGTCGCGTTAACAACTTATTTTTGCAGTGTTAATTATCATAGTAACATGCACTAGCAATGATAATGACCAACACATTTTTTTTCCCTGGGTGCGTGTGACATTTGAAGGATGACTAAGGTAAGCTACAGGGCAGTTCATTCAGTGAAGAGGAGACATCTTTCTCCTCTAACCATTTGACTCATCCCCTTCTACATTTAGATTTGGGCAGTATGCAGCAAACTGAATAGCATTAATTTCGATGCGAGTTGATAATAAATTCTGATGTCCTAACAGTGACTGCATGTGAAGAGAGCAGCAGTAAAAGTTCAAATCATTCCAGCCTTCTCCCATGCCTCATCACAGACTCTCAAGCAGAAAGCAGATTTGTCACAGTTTACCTCTTGAATTCAATCTTTTTCTTAAAATATCCACTCATTTCCCAAGGTCCTTTTGAAAAACGGTGGATGATTGGAAAACACTGTATTAAAAATGGAGTAAACAGCCAGACAGGTTTGGCAGACTAAATTTAACTGATACCCAAAAATGTCTTTAGCTTTCTTTATGAGGGGGACAGGCGGCCCACTTAGCTTAACTGTTCAGTTTATGTATTTATTTATTTCACATCAGTAGTTGGAAAGAACAGAAGGAGGCACAGAAGAAAAGGCTTTTAAAAAAGCTTTGATGCAGGGGTGGGGGCTTACTCTCTTGGGGTGCAGGTTTTACTCCATTTCTAAATCCATTGCACTCTGCGAACGTAAAACATCTCAAACAGAATTTCGCTTGTTTACTTATATGCAAATGTGGCAATATCACACTGTAACAATGAGGATAGTGATCAGACAGTGAGTTCCTGCGTTGAATGTAGTAGAGTTGGTTTTGATGTGAAATACTTGCCAGCGAATATTTCACGTTTTCCTGGCCGATGTTTTGAAACATTTAACTGCCAGCTTGCCATTTAGGCATTTGTTAGTATGTACTGTATATGACCAAATAGGCGCCCGCGTGCAAATATGCGCCTGTGCTCTAAAAGCCGCCGGGGGTCCGACCTCTTTCAGCATATTAAATGCCTGTTCAATTAAACGCCCGGGTGATTAATTACTATGGTATTGTACTGTGTACAGTATTGTGTCTTTATCGTTCATAACACTGCTCAGACTGGCTGCTTTGATCAGCTCCCTGTGTCGCAGTAACACAGACAAACTTCGTATTTATTGTCTGATGTCAATATAGATGTGGCGGGAAAAAAGTAGACGCTGCAGGAATTAAAAACAAAGAAGAAGAGAGGCGGCCGAAAACACAGAAACCAAAACACACAAAACAGAGTGTGGACGCGAGCCAACTACCGGTACCGGTTTTTATTCCAGTGGTCCTACGGTGACCTCCTTGTTCTTTGCAAATAATGATCTGGTGCTGGTCATTGCAAAAATAAATAGTAGCTTGTTGCAAATACCTGCCTGGTTCTTATAAACACCTGGGCTCCAAGTTGATTTAGCATATTAAACGCCCGGGCTACTAAATGGTACCACTGCAAACTCACAGTTGTCAGGTATGTTATTGAGTTTGTTAGTATTATATGTGCAGGACAAAGTATTGCTCATTCATTGTGTGTTGTGAATAAAGTGATTCTCATTCAGAGAGGGTGTGAGATAATAAAATGCTATGAACCAAATGTCCAATTGGTATTCTGTCTGCTGAGATTCCTGTACCTGTGGAAAGGAGAGGCTAGTGCTCATCCAAACCCATTGCTATCTGTAATCCTGGGCTATTTGTATAGACTGGTAGATGGACAGCTGGTTTATTGATCGCAGATCAACCGATTTATTAGTTTTGTAAACGTCTGTTGATGCCATGGTGCTCATGTATTAATGAAGAATACAGAATATTGAAGAATGAAAATACTGAACTTGTAATCTCCCATAAATAATAAACTGCTTAGCATAAAATCTTTGGCGCAGTAAACATTGTTTTCCTCTGAACATTGTGTGACCTCCAAGTTCACCATCACCAACTAAGTGTATGTCTGAATATGTTCAGAATATTTCCTGTATACAATTTGACAGATAGGAAACAAACAACAGCCCCCAGGAGATACTTCCCCTGTGAGTGCCTTGCTGCACGGATATATACATGTGAAGACACACTCTCTCTCTCGCGCACTCCTGCTCACACGCACACACACACACACACACACACACCTAATCACACAGGAAAAAAAAAAACAAATTCCCATGTGATTGTCAGCGCATGGGGGTTTCATTCTCAATCATTTCAAAACCACATCCTTTCATCTGTGTTTCTCTTAGTCTGCGTGTCTCTTTTCCATCTTTCTCCCACTTGTTCTGCCACCCAAATGACCCCCCACACACCCCACCCCCTTACTTCTTGTTGGTGTTTGGTGTGCCTCTGCTAAGCCTTTAGATACACAGCCCTCTGCTCTCTTTGATAATCTTACACCGTGTCTTCCTCGCCTCCAGTTCCCCTCCAGCGCTGGGTTGCTGCCTGGTCCAGCTGGCTCCTGACAAACTGAATGAGTGACTGATTGGCTTGTTTATAAGCATACTGCAGGGACCTCCATCTCTAATTCAACTGCAAACGATCTTAACTGATGTCAGTCTTCTTAGAGCCACAATGGTGGCAACAATGGTGGCTCTAAGAAGTTGAATTAAGTCGAAGACAAAGGCAAATTACTGATGAGGTTGGGTTACGGTTATGCCAAACTGATGATTATATCCAAGAAATAATGGATAATAGATAAAGAAACACAGCTTTTTATCTTTGTTTTGAGCTTTTCCTATCTGTGAAATAGAATAGAATCTGATGTGCCATGATAAAGGTGAAGCTGTCAAACAAATGCTGCTTATGTGGAGAAGGATGCCTGGAGCTGCATCACAGAGGAATGCAGCAGCAATTGGCCAGAAATGTCCTCCAGCCCTGGAGAAGTGCTGCAGTATTAACAGCATAGCACTCACTGATTATTACTCCTGTGCAGAAACTGTGCAGTGTTGTTTTGGAGACAGTGGTTAAAATGTAAGCCCAGACGAGTGCAAGATAAAGCAGCTCTGCCACTTAGGTAAGACTGGCTGCCGAGTTGAGCCTTCAAGCAGTGTGACTGACTGCTGCACCAATGAGAGGGACTGGGTTGTAAATTTTAAATAAGATGCTCCGTGTTTTGGTTCACAAAGGCAGCTGGAGCGGCCGAGTATCCATGTGTTTGTTGTGTAAGCATCTGTCAACACACAAGTGTTAGATTTCAACTAGGGCTGCAAAGCGGCAGAAAATTTCCAAAGTTTCTGGAAATTTACTGTAAATTTTCTGGATATTTTCCAGAAATGTTGGAAATTTTTTCTGAAATTTTCTAGAAATTTTGCAATGCTAATTTCAACTGTGACCAACTTTTATATTTCTACTTTTTTTTTTTTTTTTTTAGTTTATTTTTTGGGCTTTTTCGCCTTTGTTTGATAGTACAGTATGAGAGAAGAGACAGGAAATGGGGAGGCAGAGAGAGGGGGAATGACATGCAACTGCAGTGAGGACTGTAGCCTCTGCATATGGGGCGCCTGCTCAACCCACCGAGCTATGCGGTGCGCCAATTATGACTAATTTAACAGGTTAACCAAGGTTAACCAACATGGCCAATAAAATAATGATCATTTAAAAGGAGGTACATCACAACCCTACACAACACCATGACAACAATGTCAACAACCTGAGTCTCTCATCCATTGATCTATAATAGACACATGCTCTCATCACCCTGTCATGTCTTTTATTTGTCGGTGTGTAAAGGCCTTACATATTGAGTATCTACAGGGATGTGCTGATGGATGATGGTATCAAGGATCACAATCATGCGAACAGTTGCAGATTGTTCATGCCTTTGCAAATGTCAAGGCCATTTAATTAACACTCAATTTATTTCCCACCACTGCTTACTGTACAAAGACACATATAACTATGATTCCCTGTGCAAACTTTGCTGCAGCTGAGGTGTTGTCCATAATAGCGCATTGGATGTTTTCTTAAATTGTTTTCTGTTGATTATTTTTGACAACACACTAACTAACTACTTCTGCTTTTACTTGCTTCCAGTTTCATTAGGTGCAAGTGCCATTTCATGTAGTTGAGCTTTTTTCCTGTAATTATCAGGGTTTAATCAAATGCACAGATATACTGGAGGAAAAGAGGCACCCTACAAATGATCAGATAAAGCCAGTAGACCATTGTTTTGCTACTTGATAGCACCACGGAGAGGGCATTGTTTCTACAGTTGTGTTCAATCTAATGTATTATCAATGCAATACAACAACCAACAACCTTATCATGTTCACAATTTCTGAATACAGCTATCTGTCTATGAAGCTATCAGGTACAGAATAACATTGACTTGTGAACTGGTTAACCTTACTACATGCAAAGACTGATACCAATCAAGTCAGCACAGCCGTCAGCCAAAGTTGCACAGATTGTGATTCTTATCAGCTCCGATTAATTGGCCAACCTCTGAAGGGGTCACACTTGGATAGGATCTGTGAGGTTTGATCTAATATGATGTTTTCTGTGAGCCCAGTCCTGGCACAAGCATGTGGCACACTTTTATCATGCACCCCTTACTGAGAGACACACAGAGAGACAGTAAAAACATGGATTAAGGACTGCAGAGCTGGCCCAGTTGACCACTGGGTCAGCTTTCCCTCGTGGGAGAGAGAGAGTGAGTGAGGGGGAGAGAGAGTGTGCAGGGCAAGGAGAGGCTGCCACTTCAATGAAGTGCAGCCATAAAACTGTGGCAAAGATCCTTCGGTTATTATGAGAAGAGTAAAAATATTTTTACACAGATTAGCCTGTGGTGGGTGAAAGAACAGGTATAGGAGGGGTAGAGCAAAGGGAGATTGTCCACTAGTTATCCCACTGTCATTGTCTCAGGTGAATAAAAAGATTAAATTAGAGATGCAAAACTGGGTTGCCAAATATAGGTGGGTGGCTGTTAATATATACCTGGGCTGCCAGCCCAAGTAAAGTCTATGTGTGCACTGCATGGGAAATGGGGAAATGGGGACTGCAAACTCTAGAGAAGTAATCAATTCTTAAAGATTTTATGAACTACAACAGCAGGCTTTTTAGTATAACTCACAACAATGTTTAAATTGTGTATCAAGTGAACTTTTGACCTTTGCAAATTTAAATGGCCAACTTTTAGAAGGAATTGTTGGCCAGCTTCATTAACGAGACCCTGCATCTGCACATCAACCAGTGCCTGCAGACCAGCTGTAGAGGTGACCTGGAATCGATGAAGCAGATGGGTTTCCAGCCTGATTTCAGGCTTCTTGGCAAGCAGAAAGGAGAGCCCCGGTTCAGAAATGAATTTCAGCAATTAGGTCTGCAAGAGAAACAATCACAGTTATATAGACAAGAGAAAAAAAGCAAACTTAAGTAACAAGTAACAACACCATGCTCAAAAGGTGTCCTTAATCTAGTTCCTACAGGTCCTGAGGGATACAAAAGATTCCCAGTGTAATTAAACGAAGCAAAAGAGACAGCTGGATGGCTTTTGCAAACAGCGGTGAAGTAACTGTTTCATCATTCCAATATATGGCTTCATTGATTTGCTCTTTCTTTTGCAGCATCTGTTTATCATCGTACCATAATCCTGCGCATTCCCGGTGGGGATATATTCATGAGATACACTTTTTTATCCATACAAACTTTTAGCTATGCAAGCCTGAGCTGTGACACTTAGTGTATTTAAGAAATATATTTTTCTGAACACAAGTCTTGTTTCTTTAAAGCGTGATCAAAGCATGTTTAATATGTCAGAATGAATCACTACAGAATGATGAAACAAGCTGCAAACAAACACAAAGCACATTTGAGACCACATTTTGCTTATAAAGCACATTATTGTAGGAAATTCAAATCCTGCATAGCTGAGGGAGCCTACGGTTAGATTAAGTTGCCAAAGGCCCCCTATTATCAGGCTTGCGTGCCTCTGCAATGCACCACATCCATAAATGCAGCAGTCACCCTCTTCACTTTAGCCTAACAACCCTCCTGTCAGTTCAAAGTCTACGGAAAAACATCAATGTATTAAAAATCAATCAATAAGACAATCAATAATCAAGTTGCGGCACCTTCCTCAGACACAACAGCTTAGGAGGCTAAATTGGTTGACCAGAGTGTGTGATGAACAATTTTCTAGCCCTATTGGACTTCAGTGGCCATCAGAAAAAGCTCTTATTCCACACCAGATAATGGTTAACTGCCCTCCCCAGCAATATTAGATGTCATTCAGTGGGCCTGCCGTGGGGACAGCAATTACCCTTGTGCTAATGTCTGCCTGCCCACTCCATCCCCATTGCCCACCAGCTTCATGATTTCTGCAACTGGCTCCGGCTGGCCACAGTGTTTACAGTGGAGACCTCATCAGACACAGATTCTCCAGATTAGATCAGAACTCTGACCTGCACGTCTGAGCAGGCTCAGCCTCCGGCTAATGGCTACAGCTGGCTGGAGATCAGGTAAACACAAACACATACACAGAGACACAAGCACATCCATGCACAGATACACACCTTTTACACGCACACACACACACACACACACACACCCACATCATCACAATTACATCCATTAAAAGGCATACATGGACACAGATACACAGATACAATAGGGCTGCGTCAAATGATTATTTCCACAGTGCAATATTCTGTGGATTATTTTCTGAACAAATCAGTTAATTGTTTGCTCCATAAAATGTCAGAGAGAATACAATAAAAGACGACCCATTGCAGTTTCAAAAATCCCTATTTGACATTGACAAATTGCTTGTTTTGTCTAACCAACAATACAGAAAGATAAAACAAAATTCAATTTGTTGTTACGGAAGACAGGCCACCTTCAAGGGTGAAAGCAGTGAACTCTGGCATTTTTGCTTAGAAAACTGATATTAATTATTGAAAGCAATCAATCAGTGGCCACGTAAATGCCAACGGTATCTTTGCAGTAATTTAGAAATACTGTCAGCAGCATGTAACTTGGTTAATAATAGCACATTTAAAGGGTTTTTGTCAAAAGTATTATCAGTCTTCTAAAACTGCCAAATATTAATTTTTGATTTCAGCTTTAAGAGTCCATCGTTGGCTGTGAGCTAATATACACAATCGAAACAATTTGCTGCATGTACAGACTTTACAGAGGGAGTAAAAGATCCTCACAGTGCAACTAATTGATGCTCATTCTGTTATATACAAATAAACATACTGTAGCGTGTGGGTGCACTCTGCATCACATATGCAATGGACACTGGGGAAATCAGCTTCTATAGCCTGTGCTGATGAGACAGAAGCTTATGGGCTAAATACTTTGCCAGCCAGCCCTCATACAGCACATAGCTTACACATCTTGAGCACAAAGAATCAGCAGATGGGAAGAGGACATGGGCGATAATTGCACTTCTTCTTCGGAGACATTAGAATCAATTTTTATTCATGCCATCAGTGCATGAAGTTCATGTGCTTTCACATGCAGGCGCACAGACACGTGTCTGACTCAAGATATTACCCAAGCTCCTTGACTTCTTGGCTCCCTATTCTTGCACTTCACACATGTAGCTACCATTCAGCCTTTTTACATCTAAGCCACAGTCACAAGGGTCCCCCCCGTCGGAGTCAAGACTGCGACCCCAATTTCACTGGCAGTGAGTGGATGACTGAGATCTGTCACCTTTGTTCAGCAGTAACAGTGCATCCATCTGCTTTCAAGACTCCATAGGAGCCTGCGTGAGGCTCTCTTGTGCCCACATGACGATATAAAAGAAAGTGTGCCTGAGTTTGCTTTGTATAGGATAAAGCCTTGTCAGGAAGGAGAGGGATTACTTCACAGCAGGAGCCCGGCCCTCATTTATGTCCCTCTGGTTTAAAGCCAGAAATTGAGATGCGGTTGTAGAATTGTTGTGGAGAGATATCAGGTATATGAGAAATTAGAATAGAATTTTACAGGAAGTTATCTTGACGTTCATGGACGTAAACAGCACAATACAACTTAACTTTCAGTGAAAGGTGGAGAGCTGAAGATATAAAATATACATTCACCCATGTATAACTCTAAAATCTCCATGACATTGTATATTTAAATATGCATACACAAATTTGCAAATGCAGGGACTGCAAGCTACAGAGCATTATGACGATAGTGAGCAGCAGTGTACTATGTGGAAGTTAGACATGAGTAGGTGACAGGAAACGGGGGTATTTAAAGAACTGGATCCAGAGTGAAGCTGGCAGAGAAATGCTGGCTAAGATAGGGCTTCTTCTTGCTGTCTTGGGATTGAATCAAGCAGGGCACATACATTTCTGCCAGAGTTAGCAGACTGGTCATATTTGCTATAAGTTATTTGCTTATTCTTTCCTCATACTTTCCCCATATGGAGGTATTTTAGTCAGGGTGTTGTAATGAAAGTGATTAAAGAGGTGAGAACTGATGCAATAATGTGCTATCGTCTGCTCCAACTTTCATTTATTTTTCAAAGGTAATTAGGCTGATGGTTTTGTACACATGTATAGAAAGTGCCCTCCATATACTTGCCTGTATACCCTCAAGCCTGCTTGTGATTTCACCCCATTTATCAGTCATCACCCATTTTTTGAATTACAGAGCTGTCAGAGAGAGAGAGTTCCTCAATTATCCATACAGCTGTGTGTCAGCTAAATGATAGTTCAGTTTGCTTCATTTCCACTGTTGCCTATATCTTTGAGCAGGGAACCACAGGTGCCCTTTCAAGTAATCCATTCCCTTGTCCTGTATTTGCATATTTGCATAATGCATGACAAAATGGCATCCCTACGAGAGGGTCCAATGAGAGAGCACTATTTTTAGTATGCACCTGGCATCAATGCCACCCATCCCGATATCTCAGGTTCAATAACAAAGGTTTGGTGCAGCAGCAGCAAAGACAGCATGAAGAGTGCGGGCAAGGGATAGATGTGGTAAATAATTTTGTCGGCCCTGCTCTCTGTTCCTCAAACTTTCCTCACAATGCAATCAGGCCAATGAAAGTATTAACATGTTTTGAACAAAACATCACTCAGTAAAGACAGCAGTGTGAGAATAAAGGCTGCCTTCATCACGTCAGTATATCAAAATACAGGAAGTGCAGAAAAAACATTACTATTCTCCCCATACAACAAAGGAAAGGAGAAAAGAGGATGGAAAGAAATTGTACTATTTTTCATTTTGACATGTCCTCTGTCAGTTTTTTTGTCTGTGTGTCTGTCTATACATGTTCTCCCTGACACGCTTGTCTTCTGTTCAACTAAATTACATTCAGCTCAGTGGGCTTTGTAGTCCTGACAAGATCATTTTGTCAAAGTGGAACAGTAAACATATGAAAATCTTAAGGCTGATTTCCACTTTTTTGCAGTTCATAGATTGTATCACATAAGTAAATAAAGCAAACTCCATTCCAAGATAAGTCAACCACCATATTGCTCTGAATTTCATCTAGCTCTGTTTTCCTATCTTTGTCCCTATCAATTTTTCTTTCACTCTGTATTATCAGACTGACGTGTAAATAAATTTGCTCTTTATTCACCGGGTGGAATTCAAATCAGGACCATCCAAACAAAATGGCTTAACCTTATAGCACAAGACATTTCCCAGACAAGTAGGCTTTTTTTTTTTTTTTTAATCCCATGGTCTACTTTTGGTTTTGGTGCATGAGTTGTGTGTGAAAGAAGTGGGGCAGCCGCCTTTTGAATGACATTATCTTGAACAGAGTCCATTCGGCCTACCTGGTCTGCAGAGCACAGATTTCTCTTCAATTTCATGCTGGGCTGATAAAACTTCCCGATAAAGTTTAATGCTTCTTTTAATCAAATTGACAAATTCAAAACACTTCCTATTATTCTGTTGCATCATGCTGTATTTCCAAGAAGTCTTGAATTACCCGGTGCATAAATGCACACGTGGGCGTCTGTGTATGCAAGGATGGTAAGTCTATTGTAGTATGAGGGGACACACTGAGATTGCTATCTCAATGATGGATTGCCAAGTGCAGCTGCTTTAAAATACTATTAGGACATAGTACCCAGCTTGCTAAAGGGTGTTCACTAATGTATTACTTCTCTTGGGACCAAGTTTGTGTCTGCTCCAGTTTAAAACTTTGCAAAAATTGCACCTACAAGACACCAGGTTTATTTTCTCTCTCTCCCTCTCTCCCTCTCTCTCCAGCCACTTGTGCAGAGGAAGAGGAACTGCAACAAAGCTGATACAAAAAACAACCGGTCACACTTACTGCAGCATCTCCAGCTTGCCTTGTTTTGGCAGAACAGTTTGGTTATGCAATTAAAGCATATAAATTGATAGCACAGCAAAACAACAGTCCCAGTTTAATTCCTGCCTAATGACATTGCTGCTAAGCGGACCCCTGCCTCTAGAGGTGTAGTACAGGAAAAACCTCATTAACTTTTTTTTTTTTTTTTTCTGGCTCTCATTATTATTTTTTTTCCCAGAGAAAAGCCAGCCCTTATCTGCTGAATGATTGGAAGTGCAATGAGAAAATTCTCTTACAACACATGTTGTAACCCACACAAAACCCAGCAGGGATGTCCCCCAGAGAGATGCAAATGATCCTGTTTTTCTGTGCATAAGTGGCGAAAGAATGAGAAAAGGAGACAGGACTATAAATGGTGGTGGCATCTCATGTTAGAGCAATGACAGCCCTAAATACACAAGGAGATCGCAGTCCCTGCAGGCTGTGTTTATCTCCGTGTGCATGTGTGTTTACTTTGTTTATGTTTTTCTCATCTTGAGGTCAATAACTCAGCCATGACATAAATGATTTATGCTTGGTATCATCAGAAAACGTTGGCTTCAGCGTGGTCCAAGTATTGATTGCTAGGTATTGACTGAAGACTGAGGTGTCAGATTCTATTGGGAAAACATGAGTGTGCTGTATTAATGCGGTTTTGTTTTTCGCTCATTAAGCGTACCCTCAATCCTCTCTGCGTGTATTGTTTGCTGACAGGAGCGTGCAAGTGATGTGACTGGATGTGGTGTTTATCTAAAAGTTCATTTTTGGCTGGCATTGATTTACAATTCAGACCAGTCCTCATAAAATCCCCTTTTGTTACTCTGAATGGCATTAAACATATGGGTTGGTTTTCAAGCAGTTAGCTTTGTGTGATCGTATGATTTAACAACTTGCCTCGAAATCTTGTCATTCACTTAATTTCTTTTACTTGTCGGTAATGCATTTAGCTTTTGTGATGTCCTTCTCTCTTGGTTTTATTGTCAGCTTGCTTCTGTTGTGAAAATGAAAAAAGAAAACACTTGAGTCTTTGAGATGTTTTAAAGCCTGTCTCTAATAATTTATCTTCCCTCTACAAATATGTGTTTTAGCACTCTTCTTTCTGGGTTTTACCATTTATACGTGTAATTAGATAAACTTCAAAACCAAGAAATGGTATTTTTGTCTGAGGCTTACAAGCATAATCCACATTTTTGGGGGAAAATGCTGTAAGCTAAATGTTATTCCAGTACCTAAATGCCAGGCTACACTAGGGTTTTGAAATAAGTCGTTTTTCAGGACAAAATAACAAATGCTAAAAACCAATAGTCGACATGGCAAAAACCTGCCTTGTGTAATTGACTGGATATTGTTTTTTATCCAAGCACTGCTGCACATACAGCTGTCACCCTGTAGCCTGAGGGCTCACTGTTCATTGACTGACAGATACAAGTACAGTTAAGGAAAATGCAGTTCTATTTATTCTAATTTTATTTTATTATGTCAAAAGCTTCCTAAATTCCACCAACTAAATCTTATTATTGAGCAGTGAGCATGCCTTTTTCTCAGTAATTGCCATGAGTTGATCTAAGCTCTAGATAAATAATCGACACAATCTGGTGGTCATGGTTTTCTAGGTACACTACGTATTTTGAGTGTTTGTGCACTTGCCTGTGTGTGTGTGTGTGTGTGTGTGTGTGTGTTCCAGTGTGTGTGAGTGTGTGTAAGTGAAACTTTTAAGTATCCTGATTCTGGTTTTCATTGACTGGGCTGTTCTAAGAAGACGTGCTTATCGCAAACCCTCAGGGCACCTGTGTTAATCCCCGGGAAAAGATGACATCAAATGGAAGCAGAGCAAGGGATTATGGGGGATGTTGTGGAGCATGATCAACTGCCACTGAGACCTGGACAGACAGGAAGGAATCCTCTTCAGGTGAGAGCGAACAAACCCCAAAAATACTATGGAGTGGAATAACAAATACACAACCAGCATATGAATTAACCATTACAAGACATGGGAAAGCTTCACCACTGCCAAACCAACCAGACTGCTGCATTAATTTTAATCAGACCAACACAAGCAAGTTAAGGTTTGAGAGGAGTTTTCCCACTGCCGCCAGTCCCTGTAGTGTGTGCCTAATTCAGAGAGTTCTGACTCCACTACCTCTGTTAAATCCTGAAGAGTGCCAGGTATCAGCTTCTTTAATACGGTCCCTGTGAAACCGGGTTTTCTTATTTCACAGCAAAGCGTAGTTTGGTGTGAACTGAGCTTTTCTGTCTGTTTACAGAGATAAAGATATAAGACTATAGCGGATAAAGTTAGCTCAAACCCCAGTCAAGTTTTATTTCTGGGGTCCATACATTATATTATTCCAATAGAATTTCAGAATTTGAAACTTTTTAAGGATGCAGCAACTTTTGGTGCATTATACCCTCTGGCGATGTCATCCAGGCTGACACAGAGAGGACAGGTTTCTTGAAGGAAGTCACTGTCTGACAGGAAACCAATAAACAGGCAAACAGCATCCATGTTCACAATGTTTCATTTTTCTGCAACACACTTAAAGCAGCTATGATTAATATTTTAATGTTAACAGTATATCACATGACTGACTCTATGTGAAAGGTGGACTTCAATGTTACATTTCACACAATTTCTCCAATTTGATTTGATCTCTATGCTGTCATCAATGTTAATTTCCACCAAGGATAAAAAAGTGCAACATTACATTACCCGTTCAGCAACACAGACAGAAATGGTAACGTAATATGCTGGTGAACAAAGTGGAAGCTGAAGGAGGTGAAGACATACACAACAGAGCTAAGAGGGTGAATATTGCACTTAGATACACCATGTGGCTAAAAACATGAATTTCAGTGAATACTTGTATTACTTAGCACCAGTTTGCTAAAAAAAGATCACCGTATCAACTCAAATAGTTTTTTTTCAAGTGTCTTTATTGTCAATTAACTTCAGAATGTAAATAAACAATGACATGTTTCAAGTCCCTAGACCAACGTCATACCTTGAGTGTGTTACATGTACATTACAGTCATTGAATTTCGAATAGAGAAGAACAGGTGCATTCTCACATTTGAGGAACCACACCAACATCATTTTAATATTGTCTCAACATGAGTGGTGTTCTCTGTATATACATTGCTGCTATTTGAAAAAAGGATATAAGTAGGCCACTATTGGAGAGAAATGGTAAATTTAGCATGCCTCCGAAGAACCGTATAATAAATCACAATTGAACTCTCTCCTTTAACCTGAGCTCATCACCACAACTTAAACTTGGAAACCATTAATAATCCCCCATTGAAGAGGCTTTAATGAGGAGAAACACTTGTGTTGTTAAATATTTGTCTCATTCTTGTGTCTAATTACACATTAATGGGCCCATGCTGAGTTCATTTGTTTCAGTGTGAGCAGTAAAGCAGTAAATAATGGCTCTTTAGGGGCAGAGACTCGCTGGAGACTCACCTCATGTAGAACAGACCTCACCTATTGATCCCACCTTGAGTTATTCGGCTCACAGTGAGAAAAACTGGTGTGTGTCAGCTCACTGTTGGACTTTGTGACGAAGGTCTTTATTATTTAACTGTTTATGTATGTAATCAGGCTAATTTGAGTGCACAGCCACTCTTGGACTTCTACCAAAGAAGCAGGAGGAGGAAACAGGCAATTTTAACAAAGTCATGTATTTTTAAATTCAGACAATAGGTCTGTCAGCAAAAAACAACACTAAGATGTTCTTATGCTGTTATCGATCATAAATCTTTGATCTTAGATGTGTTGCTGTGCGCTGTTACTCTGCAGTTTTGGCCATTTTCCTGATTCTACTTTCTCTTTTCTTGACTCGCTTACTGTACATCTTCTTTAGTACATAGGGGTTGGTGTTATGATATACCACACACCACATCATTGGCAGCTCTTACACTGGCAGGACATGGTCATTGTGCACAATAGTGCCACTCAATGAGAATGACTGTTGTATTACAGCTTTGGATTTATGTGTTGCGCTTGTGTATGTTGTAGAAGTAGATTTATACCATTGACCTCTGCTTCTATAAATCGTAAATCTTTGATGTTAAGTGACAAACCATGTTTGTTTCTTGGCACAGTATCCACTCTTGCAGCTTTGTATCCATTTTTATCGATTACAGCATCATTACACATTTTTATGGTTGTGTTTAGACACTCACAGTATATAGCTGTGGCGGATCTACGAGATTCATGACAAAATTACCTAATATTCTTGTTTTAATGTCTTTCCCCAGTTTTGTTATTTCATGCTTGGTATGTTATATATTATTATATTATATATAGTCAGGAGAATCACAGAACAGCCGGTAGTCCAGGACGGCCAGCGCCTGCCACGCAGTTGCCGTTTTTTAATAGGCTACCTGACAGCCGAGTTTATCTGTGATCTACCTGTTGACCCTTAGAAAAGCCACTCGGGATTGTTTAGTTATGCTTGCAAAGGTCCATGGTTGAACTCGTGTGCAACGTTTATCCCCGTATTGATTAAAACCAGACGTGGCTCGACACACTGGTGCTGAAGCCCAGACCTGTTGCGGCCTCACTTCATTCTCAGCCTGAGCCCACGTGTCCAATTGGGTTGGTCGGACTGGAATATCCTGGAGGGATATCCAGGGATATCCTGGAAGGATGGTATTAGAGGATGAACAGGAGCTAATGTGACAATGGCATCAAACAGAAGCTCAGCAAACATCAGATGTTGTGACCATGAAACAGGGAGTTACATCATGCTGTTCAGGCTCAGTTACAAATAAACTTTATTGACAGGGACAGATGTTCAAGTACAGACAGGATTTCTTTCCTCTGACCCAGCCTTCACTCATGAGTTCTGATCACCAACATTAAAACACACAGGGTAAAGATGTTTCGCTCTGTACATGTGATACACGTAGGAAATATGAAGGTTTCACTTTAGTTCAGTTTCCACCCGAGGTGCAGAATCTGATTACCTGTGATCACCTCTGATCACCGCTGATCAATGTGGTCACCTGTGAGCCCAGACCTGACGCGGCCCGACTTTATTCTTGGTCGGACCGGAATGTCCTGGAATGGCACATTGGGAAATCAAATATAAACCCATACAGATCATGGACATTTGGGAGCACAAAGGAACAGAGAGACAGCCCACTACTTGAGAGCAAAAAGACAGGAAAAGGCAGGTGTGTGTGTGTGTGTGTGTGTGTGAGAGAGAGAGAGAGAGAGAGAGAGAGAGAGAGAGAGAGAACCTACAATAACCCCAGTTCTACGTTGCGTAATGCATATGCGCTATCAATAGATGGTTGAATAAATACATCAGGCCTATCCAGAATTTTTCAGGCCCACCCATCAGTCACATTCTGTATCCTCCACTGGTACATAGCAACTGTTTCACTGGTGCGTCTGGTTCATAGTATAGTTTTTGTAATTGTTTGGGAATTCACTAGATTTAAAGTCAGTTTTCCTTGAATACCAACCAGCTGGATGTGACAAAAATGGAACATAAACAAGGCAAACTATGTTTAAACTGTTTGTACATTTTGCCTGTAGGTTAACCTAAATATTATAAATTATTTACAACCACTAATCAGGTCAGGCCTGGTAAAGAGAGTCATGAGTGCATCTCACTTAATTTTCACTTAAAGTCACTACACATGAAGTTTATTGTCCCTCATAAATCATACCTTATTTTAGTGTCAAGAGTGACCCAATAATTAAAAGGATGATGCCTTAGCCAAGCAGAGAGGGTCCAGGCCCCTCTGACAGCAGGTAGTGTGCTGACGTTACTGCTCAGAGGAGAGGGCAGGTTCTGTTTTGAGGCTTAACCTCTTCCACTCCCACCCTATTTTGAAGCAAAAACGCTTAAAATTCCATCCTCATATTATAATGGCTGTAGTTTCTGAACCAATTTGACTACATGCATGAATGAGGGCTTGCCAGAAAGGGGACACTATAGAGTTTCTTGTGAAAGTGTCAAAAACACTTTAGGTATTACTGGAACAGAGCAGTGGGCCAGTAAGTGAGCAAAAAATTCAGATTTTCTGTCCGCCTAAAAAAAAATAATTAAAAAAAACAAAAAATGGTCTGTGTGGCTTTATCCATATAGGTAAATGACAGTATAGGCCTGTAAGCACACTATCAGTGAACACCTGGTTCAAATTTGAAGAAGATAGCACAAAGTATTCATACTTTGTGCTATCTTCCTCGGACATCCAAGGTTCTGGGTTAGCCTGGCTGTAGTCTCCGCGGTCCGGTCCGGTCCCCCGTAGCTATCACAGCGGTCAGCTGCCCAGCTGACTGTAGTCTCCGCGGTCCGGTCCGGCTCCCCGTAGCTATCACAGCGGTCAGCTGCCCAGCTGACTGTAGTCTCCGCAGTCCGGTCCGGCTCCCCGTAGCTATCACAGCGGTCAGCTGCCCAGCTGACTAATATGGGTGTGTGTGTGACTGAGCATGCGCGGCTGACGGTCCCCCTGTCCGAGGTTCTGGGTTAGCCTGGCTGTAGTCTCTGCGGTCCGGTCCGGCTCCCCGTAGCTATCACAGCGGTCAGCTGCCCAGCTGACTAATATGGGTGTGTGTGTGACTGAGCATGTGCGGCTGAGGGTCCCCCTGTCCGAGTTTCTGGGTTACCCTGGATGTAGTCTCCGCGGTCCTGTCCGGCCCCCCGTAGCTATCACAGCGGTCAGCTGCCCAGCTGACTAATATGGGTGTGTGTGTGTGACTGAGCATGCGCGGCTGAGGGTCCCCCTGTCCGAGGTTCTGGGTTAGCCTGGCTGTAGTCTCTGCTGAGTCCGGCCCGGCCAGCGTGGCTCACTTACTATTCTCACCGGGGGCCAGCGGCTGTGGCCAGCTGCCCCTGCCCCCCTGATTCCTGCTCTGTACAGTGTGCCCCAGTGTTTGAACGGGTGGCTGAGTGTCTCTGCTGAGTCCGGCCCGGTCAGCGTGGCTCACTTACTATTCTCACCGGGGGTCAGCGGCTGTGGCCAGCTGCCCCCGCCCCCCTGATTCCTGCTCTGTACAGTGTGCCCCAGTGTTTGAACGGGTGGCTGAGTGTCTCTGCTGAGTCCGGGGTCAGCGGCTGTGGCCAGCTGCCCCCGCCCCCCTGATTCCTGCTCTGTACAGTGTGCCCCAGTGTTTGAACGGGTGGCTGAGTGTCTCTGCTGAGTCCGGCCCGGTCAGCGTGGCTCACTTACTATTCTCACCGGGGGTCAGCGGCTGTGGCCAGCTGCCCCCGCCCCCCTGATTCCTGCTCTGTACAGTGTGCCCCAGTGTTTGAACGGGTGGCTGAGTGTCTCTGCTGAGTCCGGGGTCAGCGGCTGTGGCCAGCTGCCCCCGCCCCCCTGATTCCTGCTCTGTACAGTGTGCCCCAGTGTTTGAACGGGTGGCTGAGTGTCTCTGCTGAGTCCGGCCCGGTCAGCGTGGCTCACTTACTATTCTCACGGGGGGCCAGCGGCTGAGGCCAGCTGCCCCCGCCCCCCTGATTCCTGCTCTGTACAGTGTGCCCCAGTGTTTGAACGGGTGGCTGAGTGTCTCTGCTGAGTCCGGCCCGGTCAGCGTGGCTCACTTACTATTCTCACCGGGGGCCAGCGGCCTTGGCCAGCTGCCCCCGCCCCCCTGATTCCTGCTCTGTACAGCTTGCCTCAGTGTTTGAACGGGTGGCTGAGTGTCTCTGCTGAGTCCGGCCCGGTCAGCGTGGCTCACTTACTATTCTCACCGGGGGCCAGCGGCTGTGGCCAGCTGCCCCCGCCCCCCTGATTCCTGCTCTGTACCGTGTGCCCCAGTGTTTGAACGGGTGGCTGAGTGTCTCTGCTGAGTCCGGGGCCAGCGGCTGTGGCCAGCTGCCCCCGCCCCCCTGATTCCTGCTCTGTACAGTGTGCTCCAGTGTTTGAACGGGTGGCTGAGTGTCTCTGCTGAGTCCGGCCCGGTCAGCGTGGCTCACTTACTATTCTCACCGGGGGCCAGCGGCTGTGGCCAGCTGCCCCCGCCCCCCTGATTCCTGCTCTGTACCGTGTGCCCCAGTGTTTGAACGGGTGGCTGAGTGTCTCTGCTGAGTCCGGCCCGGTCAGCGTGGCTCACTTACTATTCTCACCGGGGGCCAGCGGCTGTGGCCAGCTGCCCCCGCCCCCCTGATTCCTGCTCTGTACAGTGTGCCCCAGTGTTTGAACGGGTGGCTGAGTGTCTCTGCTGAGTCCGGCCCGGTCAGCGTGGCTCACTTACTATTCTCACCGGGGGCCAGCGGCTGTGGCCAGCTGCCCCCGCCCCCCTGATTCCTGCTCTGTACAGCTTGCCTCAGTGTTTGAACGGGTGGCTGAGTCTCTCTGGTGAGTCCGGCCCGGTCAGCGTGGCTCACTTACTATTCTCACCGGGGGCCAGCGGCTGTGGCCAGCTGCCCCCGCCCCCCTGATTCCTGCTCTGTACAGTTTGCCTCAGTGTTTGAACGGGTGGCTGAGTGTCTCTGCTGAGTCCGGCCCGGTCAGCGTTGTTCACTTACTATTCTCACCGGGTCCAGCGGCTGTGGCCAGCTGCCCCCGCCCCCCTGATTCCTGCTCTGTACAGCTTGCCTCAGTGTTTGAACAGGTGGCTGAGTGTCTCTGCTGAGTCCGGCCCGGTCAGCGTGGCTCACTTACTATTCTCACCGGGGGCCAGCGGCTGTGGCCAGCTGCCCCCGCCCCCCTGATTCCTGCTCTGTACAGTGTGCCCCAGTGTTTGAACGGGTGGCTGAGTGTCTCTGCTGAGTCCGGCCCGGTCAGCGTGGCTCACTTACTATTCTCACGGGGGCCAGCGGCTGTGGCCAGCTGCCCCCGCCCCCCTGATTCCTGCTCTGTACCGTGTGCCCCAGTGTTTGAACGGGTGGCTGAGTGTCTCTGCTGAGTCCGGCCCGGTCAGCGTGGCTCACTTACTATTCTCACCGGGGGCCAGCGGCTGTGGCCAGCTGCCCCCGCCCCCCTGATTCCTGCTCTGTACCCTGTGCCCCAGTGTTTGAACGGGTGGCTGAGTGTCTCTGCTGAGTCCGGCCCGGTCAGCGTGGCTCACTTACTATTCTCACCGGGGGCCAGCGGCTGTGGCCAGCTGCCCCCGCCCCCCTGATTCCTGCTCTGTACAGTTTGCCTCAGTGTTTGAACGGGTGGCTGAGTGTCTCTGCTGAGTCCGGGGCCAGCGGCTGTGGCCAGCTGCCCCCGCCCCCCTGATTCCTGCTCTGTACAGTGTGCCCCAGTGTTTGAACGGGTGGCTGAGTGTCTCTGCTGAGTCCGGTCCGGTCAGCGTGGCTCACTTACTATTCTCACCGGGTCCAGCGGCTGTGGCCAGCTGCCCCCGCCCCCCTGATTCCTGCTCTGTACAGTGTGCTCCAGTGTTTGAACGGGTGGCTGAGTGTCTCTGCTGAGTCCGGCCCGGTCAGCGTGGCTCACTTACTATTCTCACCGGGGGCCAGCGGCTGTGGCCAGCTGCCCCCGCCCCCCTGATTCCTGCTCTGTACCGTGTGCCCCAGTGTTTGAACGGGTGGCTGAGTGTCTCTGCTGAGTCCGGGGCCAGCGGCTGTGACCAGCTGACCCCGCCCCCCTGAGTCCTGCTCTGTACCGTGTGCCCAAGTGTTTGAACGGGTGGCTGAGTGTCTCTGCTGAGTCCGGCCCGGTCAGCGTGGCTCACTTACTATTCTCACCGGGGGCCAGCGGCTGTGGCCAGCTGCCCCCGCCCCCCTGATTCCAGCTCTGTACCGTGTGCCCCAGTGTTTGAACAGGTGGCTGAGTGTCTCTGCTGAGTCCGGGGCCAGCGGCTGTGGCCAGCTGCCCCCGCCCCCTGATTCCTGCTCTGTACAGTGTGCCCCAGTGTTTGAACGGGTGGCTGAGTGTCTCTGCTGAGTCCGGCCCGGTCAGCGTGGCTCACTTACTATTCTCACCGGGGGCCAGCGGCTGTGGCCAGCTGCCCCCGCCCCCCTGATTCCTGCTCTGTACAGTGTGCCCCAGTGTTTGAACGGGTGGCTGAGTGTCTCTGCTGAGTCTGGCCCGGTCAGCGTGGCTCACTTACTATTCTCACCGGGGGCCAGCGGCTGTGGCCAGCTGCCCCCGCCCCCCTGATTCCTGCTCTGTACCGTGTGCCCCAGTGTTTGAACGGGTGGCTGAGTGTCTCTATTGAGTCCGGCCCGGTCAGCGTGGCTCACTTACTATTCTCACCGGGGGCCAGCGGCTGTGGCCAGCTGCCCCCGCCCCCCTGATTCCTGCTCTGTACAATGTGCCCCAGTGTTTGAACGGGTGGCTGAGTGTCTCTGCTGAGTCCGGCCCGGTCAGCGTGGCTCACTTACTATTCTCACCGGGGGCCAGCGGCTGTGGCCAGCTGCCCCCGCCCCCCTGATTCCTGCTCTGTACCGTGTGCCCCAGTGTTTGAACGGGTGGCTGAGTGTCTCTGCTGAGTCTGGCCCGGTCAGCCAGAGGTTCTGGGTTAGCCTGGCTGTAGTCCCCGCGGTCCGGTCCGGCTCCCCGTAGCTATCACAGCGGTCAGCTGCCCAGCTGACTAATATGGTTGTGTGTGTGACTGAGCATGCGCGGCTGAGGGTCCCCCTTTCCGAGGTTCTGGGTTAGCCTGGCTGTAGTCTCCGTGGTCCGGTCCGGCTCCCCGTAGCTATCACAGCGGTCAGCTGCCCAGCTGACTGTAGTCTCCGCGGTCCGGTCCGACTCCCCGTAGCTATCACAGCGGTCAGCTGCCCAGCTGACTAATATGGGTGTGTGTGTGACTGAGCATGCGCGGCTGAGGGTCCCCCTGTCCGAGGTTCTGGGTTAGCCTGGCTGTAGTCTCCGCGGTCCGGTCCGGCTCCCTGTAGCTATCACAGTGGTCAGCTGCCCAGCTGACTAATATGGGTGTGTGTGTGTGACTGAGCATGCGCGGCTGAGGGTCCCCTGACCATTCTGCAATGTTTTTTTCATGATAAGATCCAGGCGGAGATGAGAGTCCAAATGGACACATGATAACCAAATGGTATACTGAGACACCAAATGTGTTTTTCTCATGCATTTTTTATCACACAAATTTGCAATATTGAACTGTTTAATTATTAAATTATGCCCATAAAGTATGGGCATAACTAACCCTTTCCTCCGTGTTTCGACATGGCGACTGCGGTGTCCGCGGTCGCCATGTTCGCCATGTCGCCATGTTCGCGCGCTCATATTTACGAGTCTTCTTCTTCTTCATCTTGTACACATTTACAATTGAATCAGCTAAATCTTTATTTACACTGTCCATTATAATACATCAATGTCCAGCACCCTCCCTTCAACATCCGTGTCGTACACTAACTTCAAAATAAAACCGAGGGAACGTCTCCCTCGGTTGAAATGGGGAAAACGATCACGCTCCGGACTGTAGATATTCCGTATATTCTTGTGCAAAAATAAATGAGAAACAAAATAAAATCGATACTGAATTAGCAAAACAACCTAATGAAGCCACAGATACCAAATACGCCACGTTTACCAATGTAGTAAGCCCGCGCAAGCTGAAACTGCAGAAGAGGAGCGGCTCGGGGACGCCGGCGTCCCCGCGGAGTTGAAGAGGTTAATAAACACTGTAGCAGGTTACAAATGGACAATTCTTACAGTGAATGATTTGTATATAATAACATAACCTACAATTTGGATAATCAGCTGTTATAAGGAAAAATGCTTCAGCTCCTCAAATATTAGTTTATCCTGTTTTTCATATATCTTGGATTTTATTAGTAAGATACTACAGGGCATTTGTTTTTGAGCCTCTGACGGCCAATGTCCAATTTAAGTAGCCAGACTTATATATCAGCCAGTATTAGCTAACCCTGACACTTTTTTTTTTTTTTGGGGGGGGGGGGGGGGGGGGGGGGTCCAAGAGTCAGGTTTGGCCCTAAAAAATCTGCACATTGGATTTCGTTTGGCGTCACCCTAGGCATTCTGATAGCTCCTCTCTGTGCATCTCACTGAGTAAATGATAAACAGATTAAGAGATTATAAACTGATTATTTGATGATTAAAATGATAATTAGTTTCAGCCCAAATCTAGTAGTTCATATAGTGATTACACATAAAAATGCAGTCTTTGTCTTATTTCCACACCACTGAAAAATTGGAGCACCTTGGTGTTAAGTCTACCCCCTGCACCCCCCTACTCTGTAGTCTATTTTGAGGTCTTTTCCAGTGCAGCAGTCATTCATCATTGCTTTAGACATCTTCCTGTTAGGAGCATCAAATGAAGCTGATGTCTAAATTGAAGTCAGCAGCATTTTGCATGCATTTTCCAATAAATATCTCACAACACTTTTTGATAGGAGTTATTTGTTTCCAAAAGCAAACACCTCTTACCACCAATGGACAAGGTGTAATGTTGGCTACAGTAATCTACTACAATAAAGTCAATGGATAAGTGAGCCATCATGAGCAGTTAAGTGGAGCTGTTTGTTAAATAGGAGACAGATGAAGGTTTCAGTGGTCAAAGACAACACTTGGCTGCATCCCACTAATTATTTTCCAGAATGTTCATTAGTTTAGGAAGAGACTTGTGGGTATGACTGTCCTCGCAACCTACTTTACAGTCTCTCACAGGAATAAGGCTCATCCAAAAACTGCCTATTCTGGCCGCTACCCAAGACTGCAACACAGCTGGAGAGCAGAGGGTGGCAGGGTGAGGAGAGACTGTGGCGGCATCTCTACTTGTGCCTGTGAGTTAGTGAGGTTTGCTGTTGTGTCACGGTTAATCACCAGCTCTTCTTGCAGTGTTCGAAGGGAAGGAGGGCAGCCAGAGCACCCCTCTAGGCCCCATAATGGAGCTGCACCACAGGCTCTGTCAGGTGTCTGTGGAGACGAGTCCATAATGAAATTGATTTCAAAAGCCAGGGGACCAATGTGTTTACCTCTTTAAGCACGCAACCGAGTGGAGAGCATAAACAAAATGGAAAGAATAAAAAGCGGGTGGGGTTATCATGTGTGCAGTGACCCTCCAGTAATGGCACTCCTTGCCTCCCCACCTGTACCTTGCCAGTTTTCATATCCCATCCTATCGACAAAAGAGGAAGGTGGTTTGCAGATAAAATTCCTAGTGTTCCTGTAGCTGGATTTTCTCCAGGTACAATTATCTTCCCAAAGCAGTCATTCCACCCTCTGTCGGGTAGAAGTGAATCGCCTCAGTGAGAGGGCTGCCATCCTTTTTCCCTCCCCTGACTGCTTGTTGGTTGCTGATCTCCCTCATGGCCTCAGCTCTGGTCTGTCTGAAAATCAGCCTCAGGCTTAACTCGCATTATCAGTGTGGTTGATGCAATCTCACTCTTCCAGACTGACCTAAAATGGCTGGTGGATGACTTCTGGAAGCTGGCTCTTGATTTTGAGATTTGACTGAATTGCACAGAAGCACAATCTATTTAACAGCTGATTTGACAGGGAAATATGAAAAATGGCAACGAATATAGAAAGAAGATATTATAGTGAAACGATGAGTACACAGACTCAAGATTGCTGAAATGACAGCACATATTGTCTCTTTTTTTGTAAATCATAAAGGTCTATATTTGACTCTAACTCACTGGATGAAGCTTTTGAGTTCTTACAGCAAGAGTGAAAATGTGCCACATGCAAAAGAGTAAAGATTTTGCTTTAGTTATTATTTGTTATTTCCAAGTCACTGCTGTATTAGATATGGAAGATCAAAGTTCCCCTCGGTATTGAATGTGGCAGTTATAAGGAGTCATAAGAGGCGCTATGATGTCTTTGAAGGGAAGTGCGTATAAACAACAAACATGTCATTATGTAAAGTCAATCTTGTAATACATTTTTATAATGCCTTTCTGAAGTATCTGCATGTGTAAAGCCACAAAGGGGAGAACAAAACTCTTTGAAATCAAAAGGTCTTAGAAGTTTGCTCTTAGATGTTAATCTGACTATAAGTAGCCATTTACAGAGTACAAAGACAAAGCCCTTTGTCAGTGTTCGATGGTAAATTTTCCATCTGCATGTGAAGGAGGAAATAATGATGCCATTATGTGGTGTAACCAAACACTGAAACAGCTTGATATGTTGTAATATCCTCTCTGAGACCTCTGTTAAAAGCTATTTCCATAAAAGAGGCAGGGAGCTGTACTTATTAAAGGAAGAGCAAGATTTCTACTCAGAATGAAACTAGGGAGGTGTCTGTGCACCATCATACACGCAACCACTCTGTGGTATCTATTTCCATGCTGAGGCTTGTTTCTGTTCGCCCGCAGAACGAAGGTATTACCGCCCTTCGTTCAGCAAGCTCCTGCGCACATGACAGTTCATTTTCTGCATGATCTCCCAAAAGTCGATACGATCTTGTAAAGACAAATACCAGATAGCACTGGCTAACTGATGCAGTTTGGGGGGAACACCATTAATCATGCTCTCCTGGGGGGTTGGGGAGAGTGGTGTGGGTCTACCCAGCAAGTCTTCATGCATTAATAAAATCACCAGATGATCTATGAATGAATTCACAGCTGGCAGTGCCTTCATTACCCATGGTTCTGCAGGGCCTGGGAGCACAGGTCTGTATCAAACAAGCAGAGGAGTAACTGCAGAAATCCCTGTTGTTGGGGTGATGTGTTTGCTCAATTAAAAAGCAAGAGACAGGAATGTCATTGCAGGTCGACCACATTGAATTGGTGGTATTTGATTTATTGGGGACACGCATTGCTGTTGATGCAAAGCATTCAAAGCCTCACTGTGAACAACCAACAGTCTAATGACTGTGAATGTGGGGCTGTTATTTTCTCAGTTTTCATCTTCAGTTGCCTTTCCAAAGTCCAAGTCAGGTTCATCACCTTTAGCGTCTCCTGGAAACACTTGGGATGTGTTGCTAATTTGCACTGTGTTTATTTGCATGCATATGTCAAAGTCTTAGGTACAGTACCTAGTGAGGAAATTCTTGTTGTTACTCAGAGTAAATGTGTTGAGTGCAGAAGAGATGTAAAGATGTGAGCAACTTTGACAAAGACCAGGGCGCTGTGTGGCGTAGTGGGTAGAGCAGAGGCTATAGTCCTCGCTGCAGTCGGCCCTGGTTTAAATCCTGCATCGGGCGCCCCTTTACTGCATGTCATTCCCCCTCTCTCTGCCTCCCCATTTCCTGTCTCTTCTCTCATGCTGTACTATCAAATGAAGGTGAAAAAGGCCAAAAATATACTATATATATGTTAAAAAGAAAAAAAAAAAAACTTTGACAAGGACCAAATTGGTACCACCAGGCAACTGGATGAGACTAAAATGGCAAGGCTTGTCAGGTGCCTCAGTCAGCAGTGGCAAGACCTACTAGTAGTAGTAGGGAGAGACAAACCGTGAACTCAAGAGTGAGTGGGATGTGCTGGTATAACTTGGATCTGTGGCTCCTCCACCTCCCAGCTTGTAGCACTTCAAGGAGCGTTACCTCTAGAGGTTTATAGCCCATGAGTGAGAACCAAAGTTTCATCAGGACATTAGACAGGGCTGAGCATAATGTTTTGGCTCAGTGTATAAAGTAGAGTAAAATTCATACAAAAGTGATTGCAGTCTTTGAAAGACAGAAATGATACATTTACATCTCACTTCTAAATAAAAAGATTCAAGAGAGCAGCAGGCTGGGTCTCTGTGGATGTGGGAGGACTACTGACTGTCTGATATAATTCGGGTTATGTGCCTTTTAACTAAAAATAACTAACAGTGAATAACTATTTTAGAGCCAAAACAGTAGATATACATTTTAAAGAACCATCACCTCATTAAACTAGAGAAAGGAGAACTCAACACTGTGTGAGATGTATACTGCATCTTTTTCAAGTTGAACTCTTGTAGTGTAACTGGAGCATTCAAATGATTTTGTCTGAAAAAAGCAGCCATCATGTGAGGTTGTGGACTCTTACATACGGTACTCAGTATAAAAGGTACCCAGCACTCTTCTTCCTGATAGCCATTGAAACTCTCATTCACCCAGGCAGTAAGAAAAGCCCTTTTAGTGCATGGAAATACATACTGAAGGGTATTATTTCACCCATCTACCAAGTTTATACCCTTGTTCCAGATAGAGTAAGTGTTAGTCAGAGGTCAATAAACAACTTTGTGTTATGTGGAATAGGTATTTCATCTGAGGAGGACCAGTTATATAATTCATAGTGCTTCTCAAGAGGGAAACTAAGCCAGTGAAATGACATATTAAATGTCATCCACAATTTGTGATGGTTTCTTGAAGGATTGTGTCCATTGGCACAGCCTGATGCACCCAAAGTACTGTGGTGACTAAGACTGCTTGGTATAATTCCAGATGTGTAAATGGAAATATTATGTTATGTATGTTCACTCCTACTAAGTGTATAAGCAGCAAATGCTCAATTTGCCATAAGTGGTTATTGTAGGGAAAATAAATAAGATGGCAATGGGAGCCTGGCAGATGCTTTCAGTAAAACATCTCATGATTTTGCAGAGTTTCGTTTAAAAGTTTCCTTTTGATCAAGTAGCTTTAAGTTAAGTAGTACAATAAATAAACCTAATTTTCAGCAGTGATGATACAAACCAGCCATTTAGGTCTTAAGCTCCGGCCCCATCCTCTCATTCAAGACCCACTTAAGTTGTTCACCCACCTAGTCCCATTTACTTTTTAATGCGTTTTCAACTGCTGGGTAATGAGAATACTACAGGGAAGAGTTTTGTCATTATAAAGACATCGTGTAAGCTTAAAAAGCCTTGTACCAACAACAAGTAATGATTCAAAAGGGATCGATTACTGTATGTGCTGGTCAGGACTGTGTATGGTCTTTCATTTCTTGGCTGTTCATAGAGGTGGAAAGAGGCTATAGATTAGTTGAGGCATTGAAGTGTATGTATATCACTGCAAATATGTGAGGTCCTGTCATGCTTGAAGCTGTGTCAGTACACAGAGGAGCATTGCAGGACAAAAATAGACCAGCAGGTGTAAGGTGAGTTTGCTGAGGAACTCCAGACACTGAGTTTGTTCTGCTCCACACAGTGGAATCTGTACGTTGACTTTCGCTGTCATCTGTGCTTCTGTTGTTGACATATTGGTGGCACAGTTTCATGTACTGTGCTGCATACAGTAGTGATACAATTGAATACAGTCCCGATCTCCTCCTGTCAGAGGAACTGTTGCTTGGAGTCTCGACATCCTGACATAGTGTCAGAGCTGAATAGCTCCCTTTGTATCTCCACTTATCGCAATGTGTAAATTGAACATGGTAAATCACTCTGCAATAGAAACTGAATGAATCTGTTTTCACACTGGAAGATAAGCATTATAGCATTAGATGGGAATAAAACTTTCCATTTGGGAGTCTTCAAAATCTTACGAGCTGCTCTCCAATTGTTGGCAATTCATGGCAAAAAGTTATGATATGATATATAATAAAGAGCTGATAAGACTTAGGCTCTTCCGCAAAACTCAGCTCGCCCACACTGATATAGGACGGACGTAGGAAGAGGGGAAACCAGAGTTAGTGAGCAAATACATATAGAGAGCCGGTGAATATAGTGGAGTCAACAAGAGACAAAACAAATTCTTGAAATCAAACATAACACACAAATGAAATATATAATTTAACAGCTGAATTTCTGATTTCCTCATAAGTCATTTGCATTGGCTCAAAGAGAAGCTAATTTACTTTCAACATACAGGACTGGATCTGATAAATTCTGAATGTATCTCCTCTTTGCATGATGCATCACGGGCCTAAAATTGGCAACACAAGCTTTGATAAATAATTCATCACGTATTTTCAAAAACAGTAGCTTAGATGGCTTGACTTTATTTTCCATTGCATTTCCATCCCATTAATGATTTTCATTTATAAATTATCAGCTCTTTATTTTGCTTTGAAAAAACAAATGAAATGCTTGCAGTTGATTCTTGGTTGGTTGGATAATACTCCAGTCAACTTGGGAGCAGCTTGTGGATTGGGAGCAACAATTCATTTGAGTGTTCAACAAACAAGATGTAGAGTCATCAGCAGAGTTGATAACAATGTCATTAGCATTGTTAGATCCCAGAATACAACAAGATGGTTGTTGACACTGTGCAGTGAGTCACTTTACATAAACAAGAGCCTTACAAGTACAATGAAGTTGAGTTATTCCCCAGGTGAAGTGGATAATTGCATCTTCAAAAAACACAAATGGATAAAAAAAGATTGCAGAATACAGAAACACCACCACCACCACAATCATCATTATTATCATCATCATCGTCATCATCATTATCATTATCATAATGCTGACTCTTAAGTGTGAAGAATGAGTCTGTGGTTTCTTTTGGCTAATTCACAAAGAGTGCAAAACGATGAATGCACTGAATTTCACACTGTTCAAAAAAAAAAAAAAAAAAAACTTCTAAATGAGTTGAGTCCATAGGAGTGCAAAAAATGTGCTGTATTATTTTTTGTTAAATTATTAGTAATGGAAGTAAGTACTTGAATTAGGTGTGATGTTGGCATACTCGTACAGTACTTTCCTTCAGGCCTTACTTTTTATGCTACTTGAAACATGACTACATTTCACATGGGGACATTGTACTTTTTACTGCACTATATTTATTTGCCAGAGGTTTTACTGACAAAACATCTGGGATCAAATATGATGTAATTTTAAACAGTGAACTCGTCAGCAGTATCTGAAGTAGTTCATCTTACCTCTACCTGACCTGCTTGAAATGTTAAATTGTCTGTTTCAGTTCTATGTCCAGGTCAAATTTCAGTAAAGATAAAGTAAAGTAAATTTTAGTGAAGAGTTTTTCTCTCCACAGACAAACCTGTCTGTGTTGACATTCAGTCTTACTCACCAAAGTGCATTCAGTGTAAGCTGAAGGTGTTCTATTCATTTCCTTCCTTGAAAATCATTATAGTACATTAGAAGCAGTCTTTCTGATATTTTAAATTCAGTGTTTATGTTTGTATTTACTATATGGTGGTCCTCTTCTTCTGCCTTTGCTGGAGGTTTGCAACCCTAACCCCAACCCTGTATGGTGCATTATCGCCGCCTGTTGATCAGTGGGAGAGCTTGAAAACATTGGCAGGAATATTTCTTCCCCACATCTGTTATCAGGTTTGAGTAATTCAGATAGCATATAGCATATGGACCACCATGTGTAACTCAAAGAAGCTGCTAGTTGTGTATGATCTTAAAGGATCTCACTGGGGAAATAAACAAAACCAAGATTTGTTTAATTTGAATTATCAAGACACCGTAGCCTGTTTACCTCTTGCTCTGTTAACAAAGATGAACTGTCACTGATGCTAATACAAGCCAGATGGGCCGGTCCCCTCCAACACAGTTTTAATCTTCTTAGAGATATCTTGGAAAGTGTTATCACAGGGAACCTATTTATTACCAAATGCCTTATCTTTGTGAAGATCAGAGAGATAGGGCTACATAAGAGGGAAAACGAGTGGGCAATTAATGTGACAAGATTTTAAAATTTCAAAGGAAAATATAATAAGATAAAACTTTGCTAGGTTAAAGATAATGGGAAAGGTTAGATGATAAAAGGGTAACACTGTGATCTTCATGGGTATTCTTGAATCCCTGGTCTCTTCGCCTACACGTTTGCTTCCTCCATATTTTTCAGATGAAAATCCCCATGTATAATGAATACCACATGGAGGCTAGTTGTCTGCTGCCAAGATATCTCCCTAAAATGAATTAAGCTTTAGAATAATTTAAAAATGGCAAGAAGCTGCTTAGATGAAGAAAAAATGTGCCCAGGAGGGAGACAGGGACCTCAGCATCACCTACAGAAGAATAAATGTAGACTTAACAAAAAATAATAATCTTACTACACGTTAGCATAAACTCAACCTGCGGCAGCATGCACCCCACAAGGCAGCAGTCCAGACCTCATGGCTGTAATAACTCTGTGCTGCTTATAGTTCCATCAGTTTGGAAGTTCAACCTGCGGTGCATCCGGTTAAGACATGTAGCTTCACACGGAGCAGCTGCACCGCTCTATTCTGTTGGCTACACTATTAAATATTTGCCTTATCTTTTCTGTAAGGCTCATATCATTTCAAGTACGGCTTGTCGTGGAGCGAAATCCCATTTTAGCTGTAAAGTTTTACAACTCACTTAACCTCACACATTCTCATCCTCCTCCTCCTCCTCCACCACCACCACCACCACTCCCACCCCCACCCCCCATTATGCTCCCCTTCCCTCGTCCTCCTCCTTCTCTCTCTTCCTCTCTCTTCCCCCTCTTCTCTCTCCAGCTTCCTGTGCTCCTGGAAGAGGGTAATAAGTATAATCATAAGTGACTGGTTCAGCTGCTTGAGCTGCCTGAGCTACAGAGACTGATGTATTCTCATGATATCCCGGCACAGTTGAAAATGCCACGGCACAATCCACACAGGATGCACTCACAAACACACACAAATATGCACACACCCAACTCCAGGTACTTCATTTTGCATGCCAGTTGTTAAAATGCCATAAACATGAGTATATTTACAACAGAAGGTAGTTAGAGATCATTTTTACAGCACTATTGAGACGCTGTGTCTGTCTCCAGGGCAAAGAGCTCCTGCTAACTGTCTGCATGTAGTCGTACCGCAGTAGTTAGCATCTTTATTTGCACACAATGAACATATCTGCGTGTGTGTCTCTCTGTGTGTGCATGCATGTTTGGATGGCCGTGAGAAAGTGTAGGTGTGTGCAATCATTACCACTCATCGAGTCGCCGTGCCTGGCTACAAGCCTCCCACTACGCCATCAAACATCGTTAGCCATCAACAGCATGGGACAAAGAGGCTAAAGCATGACTTGTTTACAGAATGAAATAGCAGGCTTGTAGACAGTAGATTGAAATTGACTGTGGTGCTAGTCGACCATTACAATTGTAGTGACCTATTTCATTTCTCACTGATCTTCACTGAATGGAGGAAAGTGATATTTAATTGAGTGTATGGACAATGGGCAGCCAATGGGAATCATTTTTCAATGAAATGGAATTTAAATTGAATCCACGAGTAGACGTTGCAGTTTGGGACGAGATATCGATCACACGGGAGACATCTGTGCACCGGCAATGTTCAAATGTTGTGAATCTGGTCAGCACAGCTCTCAGAGATGATGCTCCAAGGGAGTTCCCGCTCTATTCCTCAGCACAGAATGAGTCACCAGGGGCAAGATGGAAAGCTCTTTTCCTCAACATGGCACCTGCACTTAGTAACTGTCAGTGGCTAGACTGCATATCCTCAGGCTCAATTAATCAGAAGCCCACCTTCTGAGAATCGTGCCCTGGCCCGCATTTAAAGGTACCTGCTGCCGTCTGCGCCAGTTGTAACCCTGGCGAGGGACAAGTGGAGCAGGTTGGCCTAACTTGGCAGGAGGGCAAGGTGGTGTTAATACAGACTTTGGGAGATGATTTCCTTTGAGGGAGATCCAATCCAGTGTCACAGCATGGTGCTCAGGAAGTGGTTGAGCCGCCAGT
The DNA here is from genome assembly GCA_021432705.1 of Caranx ignobilis. Taxonomy (NCBI): domain Eukaryota; kingdom Metazoa; phylum Chordata; class Actinopteri; order Carangiformes; family Carangidae; genus Caranx; species Caranx ignobilis. Next base: position 20,330,802 of record MU269981.1, on the reverse strand, counting down.
TTCTAATTCAGTCTGTTCCAGATCAGCGCAGGGGGTCAGTGTTCATGCCAAGGAGTAACCTACCATTATGTTCTCCGGTCAGCGGGAAAATGTTAGGCTTATTGATTGAAGAAGCCAATAGGCAATCAATAGAGGCACCAAACGAATGTAGCAGAACTTGCCTCCTACTTTCTATTATCTTCCAGCGGTGCATAATCTTCTACAAGTCTGTTATTTATTACCTAGTGAAATGTGTGTGTGTGTGTGTGTGTGTGTGTGTGTGTGTGTGTCTGTGGCGCTGATACAAAACAGAAATTCAGTGTCCTAAGAGTGAACATGTCAGAGTGATGTAATTAGATATTCTGCCAGAGTGCTCTGATACATTGCTGCCATCTAGTGTTTCCAAGTGCACAGGTTGATGATTGGTGTGTACAGGCTGCAACTCTATACCAACATCCTCGACGCCAACCAAGTCATTAAATTTGTATATTAAACATTGTGTCTGGAAAATGTTTAAAGGGCTTTTCAATGATCACAATTAATAAGTGACCAGCACCAGCAGACACTAAATTAAAGCCTCTTAGAGCTATAATTTGAATTTAAAGTGAAGGTGTGTTTGTGCTTAAGGTCATAATAAATCATTACTGCATTATTTATTACCTCTGCAAATGTGTAATTTTTGCCTGCATTAAACAGCCTGTCAGACTGGGGTGTATCTTATCATAATCTGTCAAATCATTAAATCTGAATCATTTTATAGTTGAAATAGAATGATTTTTTTTTCAATGCCTCCTCATCCTGTGGATACTGACAGTAGTCATCATTAATGGTATATCTTGTGCAGCACCTGCCACCGTGAAATTAAGTCGTACGCAAGTCTGCTTTTGTTCGTCGTACTGATTTCAGCCCTCCTTACTGCACCCTCGTTTTCTCACACCATCAGTGGTGAAGATAAATACATTCACATCTTCTCCAAAATGGCATTGAACAGCACAAAAAATGCTCTCTCTTTTCTCCAGCTGACTCATACAGCTCTCAGCTTTGGCCAGTGTGAAGCTTCACTTCTCAGAAACTCAGAAAATAATGACGAACTGAAGGATAAAACGAGTGTCTTCGCTTCACCTTTTGACTAAATCTGCACTAGTTCACTAACAATATGACAACACGCTCACAATCTCAGCTAATTATTATCATATCATATGGTAAAGCAACAGCAGTGCAGTTTTAAAAACACCAAATGTCTCCGTCACTTTTCCTCTCTTTTGACACCCCCAGCAACATTTATTTTTTTGTAAGTCTTTACCAACTAATCCACTCTGCTTATAAAATCTTGATTAAAAAAAAAAAAAAAGTGCCTGTCAAGTTCCAGCTCTCGGAGGAGAACTTCACTGCTGCCACCACTGCCTTTTTCAAAGCACCTCTATCTAAATTTATCAGATCAATCAAAAAAAGCATTATATTGACGTTTATCCTCAAACACACATAATCTGAATCCCTGTGTCGGGGGCGTAACGACTCATCAAAAGGAGTGAGTGTTTTAAGTTTGAGCATTACGATTCCTCCCCTGGATTCTAATCAAAGACATGTGCTGCTGACGTGGTATTAAACGGGGGAACTGGTGTGCAGTGAAGTCATGTGATTTATTTTTTGTTTTAATAGTTTTTAGTCTTTCTTTTCAGGGTAGTCATTGGTGCATGAGTCATAGTTGCACGTCCCTTGTAATTCTAGTTACGTTAGTACATTATTGACCTGTTCTTCTTAAATATTCCTCCTGCTCCACGTCAGCTTGTAGTTTCTGTTTCTTGTCAGCAGTTTTCCATCAGACCTCCTCCTCCTCCTCCAACGCTGAAAAACATCCACACATCTCCCCTAACTTTCCTCCTGGTTTTGTTTTCCCCTCCGTCCCTCTCATCCACCTGTCTTTCAAAGTTTTTTTTTCTTCATCTGTCTTTGAGACCATGATGTAGGGGGAATCGCCTTCATCACGATTTCTTTCTTCTTCATCACCGGCCTCTCCCTCACAGATCTCCCTCATTTCCTCCCTTTCCTGTCTGCGTGTCTCCTCCCTTTCTCTCTCGTCTTTCAGAACCATCCAGCCTCTCTCCCTCCATCTCCTCCATTTGCTCAGACGCCTCCTTTAGCTCCTGTTTCAGCTGTTTTATTATTCTTTTCATCCCTCTCTTCTTTCATCTGCCTCTCTAGTTCACTTGTTCACTTGCAAAGATTTTTGAAGTCTTGAGGTCATCAAGAAAACTTCTTCAGCTGTTTGCTTCTTTCCTGCAACCAATCCGCTCTCTTCTCTCTCTCCCTCTCTTCCTCTCTTCATTCAGTCATTCAGCATTCTTCCTCACTAGTTCCTCATTCCCCTTTGTAGAGTTCATCCTTATTTTCCCACAGTTGGGCTTTCACATTCTCATTTTGGACTTTTTCTTTTATTGAGGATATCTGTGGTTGTGTTTCTTTTTCTTCTATTTGTTGCCTTTTTCCTCTTGCTGTTGGCACCTCACTTATAATGTAATTTCAGTATTTCACAGTGTTTCCGCTGCAGTAGTCTTCCCATTGCCTCTAGTAGTTTATCCTTTGATTGAAGCTCTTGCCTTTCTATATTTACACCACTCCTTTCCTCCTGTTTCCGTAGTCAGGATGTTCTTCATAATGTTTCTTCAACTACTTTCGACATGCATATTAAACAGTAAAAAAAATAATAATAATGTAATACATAAACATTTTGTTCAAGTGGTTGATCACAGTAATCATGATCTCTCTTGCCTGTGTCTATGTGTGTGTGTGTGTGTATCTGTGTACATGCATATGGAGTCCATAAGTGTGTGAGACCAGTGGAAAGTTGCCTGCACTGACTCACTTTGTCAAACTTAACTGCTGGCTTGATTTGCTGTTGCAATAATGTTACAGTATTATGTTAATGTTACTGCAGGCAGCTGTGTTTTTAAAAGACAGCAAAAAGCTGCACCTTTTTATCCTGGGGCGCACAGGCACCGGAGTCTTTACTGCATGCCGACTGACAAAATACTCGGCTTTAGAGCACAACAGAAATGATGATGTGCGCGAGGCTGCTGCTCTTCCAGGGGATGGGCTCCAGTAGCTGGTCACTGAGAATCACTAATCTGACACCAAATCAGCTGCACAATACAACATTTAAAAGTAGCCTATAAGCCATCTGTCATGTTCCAGTTAGTATAAACAAGGTGCGCCGGGCACATACATTTAAAACTTAACATGATATAGGTATCTTTGTTTTTTCAGGGTTTACACCAGTTTTTTTTTTCCCACATCATTTTCACACAATAAAAACAACACTTTTTTTACAGCTTGGAGAACTAAACCGTGATTACAGCTGATGTTTTCTGCTACAGCAGATCACTACAAGATAAAATCATGATGCGCTGCAAAGATCTGCAGTTGCTGTGTGATGATCTGTAATCTGCTGCTCTCTTGATGGCAGTTTGAAAGTTCAGTCAAGGATACAAAAACAACTCATGGTTGTCCTTGGGCCAGAATTCTTCAAGAATATCGCAAATCATCTAACACAAGAAAAAATGACTAATGTATTAATTACTCAAGGCACTCGTGCGTGATTCGATGACACAACTTAAGTCCAAATGTCTAATGAACCTCATGTCACATTGAGTCTGATATGTTCATTAATTTGAGAATGAAAATGTGCCAAACGAAGACAGATTAAGAAAGGTCAAGGTATTAGTCATTGAAGTATTCGTCACATTAGATTATATGGAACAGAATCTGTATTACTGAAGTGTAATGTGTAAACAGTGTGATGCTTCTGCAAAATGAAATGCGCAGCACGGCTTCGTTGTAAATGTCAAGGTTAATAAATGTATACTGTCACTGTAGACCACTTAGCTCCGAGTGCAAATCTCACAGCAGCTCCCCTCGTCTGCTTTACACAGACAAGCTGACAGATGTACAATCCTCTGTGCGGCTTCTGCTGCCTCTCTCTGAGCTGTGTTGTGGCGTTCAGACTCAGTCTGCTCTCAAACCCCTCCTCTTTACTACCACCTTGACATTCCCACACAGGTAAATATGAACAGTATCCACTTTGATTGCCACGGTCGCTAGATAGAAGTGACAGGCGACGACAGCAGCACAGTGAAGGAGATTATGTACAAAGCTTCCTATGACAAGTTCAAAGCCATCGTTTGGGGTGAGGAAAACCTTAGTGACAAAACTCAAAAATTTAATAATTAGAACAAACAGAGAGTGGCACAGCACTGACAAATTTCCGACTTCACCCATCAACACAAAGAGAGATACGTGCACAATCCTCAGTGAGGAGTTCATGTGAAGGAGGACCTTTTTAAAGGCTCAACATTCAAAATGCTCCTCCATGACTTTGACTCCTTCAATACAAGAGCTATTTGATTTATTTGTAAAATATGCAGAGGAGCTATTGACGCAGCACTAAATGTTGGGAGAACACTTTGTGAATAGATGTATCACTGAAATAAAACCAAGCCATGTAAGAAAACAAGATTTATTGTTACGCACACAAAAGCCTTGTTTGTTTTCCTTGATGTTTTCTCTCCTCTCAATAAAAAATACATTCATGCATCTTTGAAAAAAAAAAAAAAACACACAAAATAATTAATAATACATATATTTGAAAAACGATGAAGTGTAAAATGTGGAAACCTTGGAAACTCAATATGTGGAAATAGTGGAAAGTGTTTCAACTGTGAATCTACTGTAATACAAGAGCAACTACTCATCAGTTTCATTATTGACTACTGCCTTGATCACATTCTCAATGAACTGTTTGGTCAATAAAATGTCGTACGATAGAAGAAAGCTCCCTTCAGAGGTTGTAAAAGTCCATGTTCCACCTTTGAATCTCTTGCTTTTTCAGACCAACTGTCCAAAAGAAACGTTAACTGTCATACATTACAGTACATTTATTAAATAAAGATAAATATCAACCAGTAGCTATGTTTGGTTTGATCTGAAGTTAATTATCAGTTTCTTTCTTTCTTTTCATTAATATTCATCTATACAACGTCAGAAAATGTTTTCACAGTGCTGGCTTCAGATGTCTGAGTAATTCCTTAAAACTATTAATCAGTTATCAAAAATCATTGATTATTTTTCTAGAGGGGTACTAATTGATGATTACGCAAGTAATCACTCTAGTGTCATAGTATCATATCATACTACCTCATAATGTCTTTTCGTGACCTTTTGCAGTTGAATTTGTCTCTAGGCATTGTGTATAATGTCCTCGTATTGTTGGCTACCATTGGTCCCTCTGAGTGTGGATGAAGGTGACTGTGAGAACATTTGAAGCAGAACTTGACAAAAACTGGAAAAGTTGTTTTTATCTATTATGGTGTCAAATGATTAATTCCACAAAGTTTATTTATAGATTTATTGAACCATAAATAATATTGCCTGTGACTAGATTCTGATTAATCACTCATTCTGAATCAACCACTCATGAATTATACATTAATTTAATTAGTTCTTTTACTTATATTCATTAACACAATTTAATTTGCGTATATGTACTAAAGGTTAATCTTATCTGACACTTTTGTAATTTCACTTTTCTTCTCGTCTCATTGTTTCTGCAGCCATAAAAGACGACATGAGCTGGCTTTCAGCAGCAACATTAAAAACCATATATACGCCAACTTAGATTAAGCCTCTAGTTATGCAGATGTAAAAAAAGAAAAAGAAAAGAAAAGCACAACCATTGCATTAGTTTTAATAGCTGCAGTCACATGTATTTAGGAGAATACATAATTTGCTAAGAGATCTGAGAGTCTCAGTGGCACAGCGGCACAACAGAAGGTAGAGGCCTCCTCAAGTGTGATTGGGGTGTTATTTCCAGCAAAGGGTGAACACAGCAGATACAAAATGATACTATTAAACACTTCTACTGCCTCCAGTTTTTTTTATCTGTGCAATGAAGTTCATTTCTTTAATCTAAGATAGCTTGAGTTATCCCTTGAGTTTCATGTAGCCAAAAGGATATAGAGGAGTGTCTGGAACAAGGCTCAGCTGGATGGGAAAATCTGGAAGAGGAGAATGAATAAGAAACACTTTCTTCTACTTTAACAGTGGTTGTGAGTATTTTATATTCTCTATGGTTTTTATGAACTATGTCAATTATTGTACAAGTAATGATGAGCGTTATGTTGATAATTGCTATTACACCAATATCTATCAGGAGTTTAATCTCTATTGATTGTGCAGTGTAATAAGCTGTAAATATACTGCAGCATTGAAATATAATCACCTCAGTTAATTGATATGGTGAATGTCTTGGCAAACAAATCGATCCCCACGGGCTGCAATTAATGATTATTTCTCTCAATGAAGTGATTAATCATTAAGTCCAAACTTGTCTGGATCTCTTAAGAGTTATTGTTTCATCCATACCAATGCCCAGAAGCGTTCAACTATATGAAGCAAAGATAAGAAGCAGATTCATATCTGAATAATCGACATGAGTATCCCGGTTTCCATCGGATTTTTGAGTTTTTGTGTTTTGCATGTAAACATTATTGTTATCACGATTTCAGAAACCAGGACACACCAGTATCTTGTGTGTGTGAATGGGTGAATGTGACCAGCAGTGTAAAGTGCTTTGAGGGGTGGAGACTACAAAAATTTATGAAGTCCATTTACCATTCCATTGCAAGATGAATGAGCCGCATCTGCAACCTAATCACAATTAACAGTACAAACAGATTTCACAATGGCCGCGGTTTGTGTTGTAAAAAATAAACATCACATGTGCCTGCACTAATAAGATGAAGTGATTTGAAACCGGGATACTGGTATTCATCATGTAAACAGGGATATGAGTAACCAGGTTTCTCTGTGTGCATGTAAATGCAGTATCCCAAATATGATCATAAACTGGATAACCGGGATACTCAAGTCCATGCTAACATACTTGTGGTTCTTCTTGAGCTTATGATTGCTCTATCATGTTCACCTGTCAGTAGTTCACTTTGTCGATAGTTTGGTGATGGGCAATATTCACGTGTTCCCCTCGAGTGATGAGAATATAAGGTGTGAACCAATACAGTTTACTGAAAGACCCTAAAATGCTTTATAGAGCTGAGGAGTGTTGCAGAATAATGTCCAACACATTTTACATGATTTAATTTATGGTTATTTATGAAAAAGCCTTGCAGCTTTAAAAAAGTATGTACTGTAACTTGTTCTGAAAACTGAACTCTGCGATGTCAGTTGCATAAATGAGGTGGAAAAATGTTGCACAAGCCATTTTTAATTCAGTTGTGTGGTCTCACAGCTGCTATCCAGAATGTGTTGTTTAGACACACACTGTTGCCCTCAACAAGCTCTCACATTTGAAGAAATTCAGCAGATTCAAAAGATCGTCTCTTTCCTTTCACATCCAATATAAAAAGCATATAGACTCAATAAGTGGTAATTCCAGATAGGATTAATTTTGACCCGACTATTCATTCAGAACTGCCTCAACTCAGCAGGCATGAAATTCTTGTTTCAGAAACCCGCCACATTTCAGTACGATTTAAGTCCAGACTTTGACAAGACAATTTAAAAACTTTAAATTTCTTCCTCCTCTGTAGTCAGACTGAACCCCAGTTTGTGTCTCCGATCATTTTCTTTCCACGTGACCCATTTACACCTTCAGCTGTAGAAAGATGACTTCATATTCTCCTGTGAGAGAATCTGTGTTTTTCTGTCCCAAGCTGGATTTATGGCTCATCCAATAATTGCAATCATCCAGGTTGCACTAAATCATCCCCCTAACTACAGCCGTTCTTCCATTTTCTTGGACTTCTCATATTCCCCAGAACTTTAATTCAGACTTCCTGAAAGTGTGCTGTTGCCTTCTTTTTTTTTTAATTCATGTTTTATACAGCATGCCCTGTAGTGGTTTTTGCCTGAATGTCCTTCTGACGCACTCTGCTCCTTATCTGAATGACTTTCATTTGCTTTTGGAAATATTTGAAAGGTCGACTGATATGTGGCACAGGTCTGATTGGAATATGTGTTCTGACTCCCAGAGCTTAGACCGACCTTAATCAATTCCCATTATTGAAGCTGTACTGGCAGATATTGGCCACTTGATGTTGCCATAGTTAGTGTATATAATCTATACCATATTATCTAAAGATTATGGCGCAAAGTAGTTTTAAACATATTGAGTAAGACAGTCCTGGAAGTCCCACCTGATGCCATGATACACAGGCAGTATGAACAGTGACTTTATGTCCGTCATGTCTGTGTGTGGGCAACATGTGCATCTGCCCACGGTGTCTGGTTGTTATACATTCAGTGCATGTGCAAACTGCATCCTACAGAGGTCACCATTTACATGCAAATTATTGATAGGTTTTAACACACATGGGAAACCATTAGGGGAGGAATGAAGCCATGTTTTTTTTTTCAACTCAACAAAGCAGTTTATAATTTGCACTTAAATGGAAAAGACGCCATCGCTCTTTGTCATTCCAATTCAGAGGTATGGGGATAAAATGACAGACTGTGTAATATATGTGCGTGTGTGTGTGTGTAGAGACAGAGGCCATATTTCTAGTGCTGCTGAGAATAAGAAGGAGAGAGATGATGCATTTATGAATTTTACACAAATAAGTGTCTGTCAGGTGGAGTGTTGCGGCCTCTGGTGGCCATAGTGGAGATCCACAGCTTCTCAGCACCAGTCTCTGAGAGCAGCATTTCCTCACATACTGCACATTGTAACCACTCCAGCAGTTGCATTATTCCCATGGATAATGCTTTATTTTATGTATTTTTGATTTATTATTCATTTTCTGGATGTAAAGAACTCAGTATTGGTTCATATGCTGATATATCAATACTGAATACACTGTGTAGAGGTCTAATGGTCTAAACAGTGTGTTTTTACGCCATCCATGCAGGGGAACTGTGTTGCATTTATTTTTTCCTTGAACACTTTATTACTTCTGAATTTAAAAATATATATTTATGTTGTTATTATTTGAACTGTGAAAAAAAATTAAGTTGGAAGTTTTGCACTGTGTCTATTCAAAGAGAAAATCATGCCTGCGTTTTAGTTTCTGGCTGGTGCAGCTTAGGGTTTTGTCTTTTTTTTTTCTTTTCCCCCCTGTATTCAGTTGTGAGTTATTACATTAACATCAGTGGCTCAGTTAAACCAGTAGGGACCAAGACTAAATGGATGACTGCTGAGAGCAAAACTGTTCACAGTGGCACAGTGTCTTATATCTGGAAACAAATCTATCTCAGGTCTCACCACAGGACAAACACTCAAACACATTGTGTCCTGTGGCCATAGGACAACAACAAAGTGCCCAACCTTGGAAGTTTCAGCAGAGGTTAATGTCAAACTGGCCTGAAAGAACAACCAGGAAACCACACTAATGAGCCCTGAAGTGATTTGGTACAATTTATGGGATAACGGCAGTAGGGATAGAGTAGAGGGGGTGAGAGAACAGATGTGTGTGTGTGTGTGTGGATGGGAGAACATGACAGGCATGACAGTGTGAAGTGAACATTTCCCACCTCACAGCTAGTGATGGTTACCATGAGAACCAGTAGAGGCAGATGGTGCCCAAATGGTGCCTCAAATCTCTCTCTGTCTCTCTCTCTCTCTCTCTCTCTCTCTCTCTCTCTCTCTCTCTCTCTCTCTCTCTCTCTCTCTCTCTCTCTCTCTCTCTCTCTCTCTCTCTCTCTCTCTCTCTCTCTCTCTGAAAGCTGAGACTATTAGTCAATTAATTGATTAGGATTCTCATTTTGTCATACAATGTTTTGACATTTAATGTATAATGATTAAAAAAGCCACCAAGAGTTTGACCCTCTAAAACAATTCTTGTCTGTTAAGCCAAGCCCTGGTTCACTGTAGCTTGCTCCTCTGACTGTTTTATCTGCATTTACATGTCTGTGGGAGGTTTATAAAGAATATTTTGCAGCACTGTTTTGCTTTATGCTTCCACCTCAAATGGGGCTGCCCAGATTTTGAGTGAGGAGAGCATACTGTAGATATGACTTGTTAGTCTGGTAGGTTTGCCTCTCTGTTTTCCCCTCACTGCGGTGCCTCTCAGCCATTTCCAACCTGTGCCTCCCTGCTTATCTTCATGCTGGAGAACTCTCAGGCTTCATTAGAAATGGCTCCTGGTGAACTATTTATATTGGTAAGTCTAAACCACTGCCTGGAAGACCATTGCATAATTCTGTGTCTGTGCTTTTGATGTGTGAGAGAATACAGAGCCACAGCTGAGCCTCGGGGCTTTGGCTCCAGAAGTGTGGCAATTGATTTGGCCCAATGTACAAGGTCAGACTGTGGAATAACAGAGAGAGAGAGAGAGAAAGAGAAACGAAAGGCACGCAGTGAGAGGAACAGAAAATGGACATGGTGCACACAAAAGGTGTTTTTATGGACTTACAAGTACAGTGGCAAAGAGGCAAGTATGTGAACCCTGTGGAATTAACTGGTTGTCTGCATTGATCGGTCATGGAATATGATGTGATCTTCATCTAAATCCAACATACGGATGAACAGTGTCTCTAAGATAATATCACACAACAGTGTCCCGAAGATAATATCACACAACACACACACAGAACTCTTGTGACTTTATTGAGCACAGCTGTTAAAATTCACAGTGCTGGCAGAGAAAAGTAAGAGAACTATTGGATTTAATACGTGATCAAAGCTCCTTTGGCACCATTAACCTCAGTCAGCCTGTTCTGCTCATATTCTTCCTTACATAGCTGCTTCAGCTCAGCCTTGTCCTCAGGATGTCTGGTGTGAGCAGCTCTCTTCAGGTCATCCCACAGCATCACCTCTGGATGGAGGTCTGGGCTCTGACTGGGCCTCACTTTGTTTGAAGTCATTATGTAGATTTACCTCCATGTTCCATTATCCTGGTGAATCACCCACTTTCAACTGAGCTGTAGATGTACTTATTTTTAGCTTCACCAAAAAGAAATGATGTTACACTCTTCTATTATGAGACATCATATTTGACATCATATGTTTCATATTTGTCTTTTACCTGAGCCTAAATTATGCCTTGATATAATCAGTTTACATAATCCAGAGTCAGACTTGGAAGAAAAAAACACAGTTTTTGCCTCTCATGCTGAAATGGACATGTAAGAACAAATGACCCACCGCTGTAGCAGTGCTTGTAACAGTGATCTATTTATACTGTCCTCAGTGGAAATGAACAGTTTTTTACTAGCTTGATTGAAATTACTTTCTTTGACCCAGATTAATCTGAATTTTAAAGTGCTCTCATGGCAGGCTATGTGTGTGTGCGTGTGTGCGTGTTGGTCTAGAGAATAAGGAATCATGGAGAGGCAAGGTTTGTAATTTCAGGCTTTGATGAGTGTGAAGCCAGTCCCAGCGTGGGTTGCAGCGCGTGTGTTCTTACCTGTGTGTGGTGTGAGGATTTGCCCTCATGTTAAGGCTTGCATGTGCACGCACACACCCACCCACACACACACCAAGACACACACACACACACACAAAGTATATGTGCAGAATACCCACTTTCACTTGTGCACATATTCACTCTCTAACACTCAACAGAGACTTGTCTGTCTCACACACACACACACACACACACACACACACACACACACACACACACACTGCCATCTGTTCTCACCAGTCAAGCTGTCTTGGCAGCCCCTCAGGCCAGGGACACCATCAATGACTCTTTCTCTCTCTCTCTCTCTCTCTCTCTCTCTCTCCCTCTCCCACTCTCTCTCTCTTTCTCTCTCTCTCTCCCTCTACCTTTCTCTCCCGCGTACAGACACACACCAACCACAGGCCAACAGACAGAGACAGAGAGTTCATAATCACTGGCTCTGCACTAATGAACTCACCACTCACTCACATTTGATTCAAGTGTGTGGTGGTGTACCATTGCCACGAATGCTTCAGCCCTTTCTCTGTACAGTGTGTCTATGACTGATGGTTGTTAAGGTGTAGTGTGTGGCGTTGTACCATTGCCATGAATGCTGCAGCCCAGTCTCTGTACAGACACTACTCACAGAGCATTTTAATGTTAGCAGCTAATGATCGTCGGTTAGCGGTCAGGAAAACAAAACTCACAATGTGCATCCCCACTGTGCATGTCTGCATGAAGGGAGGTAGAGAGAAGTCAGGTGAGAGAGAGTCGAGCGACTTTCAAAGGTAGACCACGTGACTAACTGTAACTGTGCTGTGAGAGCTCTGACCTGTGTTTATGGTTTTTACTTGTCAGCTGCTAAATTATGGATCAACAAATGAATTCACTATTTCATTCAATAGCTACAAGCGTCAGCATTAGCTTATGTTATTACAATGTAATAAGACCCCATTCCCCCCACCCCACCCCGGTCGGCCCATACAAACCCTGGCACAGAATTTTGTCTTGCTTTAAGCCCTGAATGTTTTGAATTGATATATAAAGCAACACTACCGTATCCTGGAAAATGAGGTCTGGTGTAACCTCGCTCAACCTTTACCTTTGAGTTTGAAAACCTCTGATTCTGGCCCACTGCATGCTGGGATAGACTTCAGTCTTCCACCCTGCAAAGGAAAAGCAAGTTTGGTTTAGCCTTTTGTCAATAAGAGAGTATTACTGTTTGCCTGCCTGTGTGATGTCCCTTTTCATGAATTTGAATTTGTTTTCCTTCTGGTTTTGTTGCACATAAACATGTTAGATCTGATTTTCCCACAGGCTTTTCAGCCCATCTCAAAGCTTTTACTGTGTTTGCTCTGGAAAAAGTTGTTTTTCCCCTTCTTATCAACATTAGACAAGTTCCCCATGAGATTTTAAAATAGAGTTTTGTTCCTCACATTTATTTATTAAACATTTGATTTATTAGCTGATAACAACGACACTTAGCTGTACTCGGGTACACTCGGGTGTTTGGTGTTGCCTTGTTTTGAATGTTTCCAGGTTACCCTGTCTGGGCTTTGGATATTGTCGCCAGAACAATACAGCTGAAATGATTTAGACAAGAATAGTTTAGACAACTAGGTCGCTCCATTTAACGTCCTGTGTTTGTGTTTTCACAATGAGCATAATCCTTGGCAACACCCAACTCTGATTACAGGAGGAATACATGGCCTTTACCTACTTCTTTTGGTAAACATGGCACAAATAAAGATGAACCTTTCTGACTCATTGCTCTGCAACATGCAACACACTGACATCTCCAGCAGTCTTTAACTATGGGATCCTGAAAGTGGCACAAACGATAACGTCAAATTTTAATAACAGAGCATAAGGCCAGCTAATTACAGGTAGAGATCCAACACAAAGCTCTAGTGTGAGGGGTCATGACGTAAAACAGGTTCTCAGTGCTCCCATTTCTTTTTGTTACATGAACATAATGCAGACAAAAAAAGCGGGGGGGGGGTCATTCATCATTTATTGAACAAGTCGCTGTCACAGATTTAAGCACAGAGGACGGCTTTGACATCCACACATGCCTTCAACTCCTTTAAAGAGGACTGAGTGGAAAGCAAGGATAGAGACATTGTGTGTGTGTGTGTGTGTGTGAGTGAAATCAAAGAGTTTTTTTTTTTGATGTCATTGTCAAATTCAAGAGTCCCACGCTCTGTGTGATACTCTGCATGAACCCAGGGCTTAACACACACTTATACCCTCTTACCAGCAAAGTAATGCACACACAAGCTCAAACACACACTTACTGCCAGCAGCACTTTGAGCTTGAGTAGCTAACAGCATGTTTTGAAGTGTGTGTTTTTGTATTCATGGCAACTCATGTTGATGGCGACAAAAGGTGGTAGAAGTGTGACACATGTGATTGATTAGGTGGACGGATTCCCACAGATCAAAAACCACCACAGCAAAAAGAACTTTAATGAAGTTACCCCCCAAAAAATTCAGTTGATTTTATCTATATAACGATACTTTCCACCATAACCAGACCAGTGCTGTCTAAACAACATTAGCTGACAGGGGTGTGTGTGTGTGTGTGTGTGTGTGTGTGTGTGTGTGTGTGTGTGTGTGTAAAAACAAAATGACAGAAAGTATTATGTCAACAGACTAAACAAACAAGCTGTCACCTGTGTACGAGGTGCATGCAGACTGCGAGCCAGCATGAAGTTGTATGTGGTTTTGTTCTGACATGTTAAGACACCTGTCACTCTGTTTACTTTTATTACAAAATGCTTATAGCTATACCACACACATTTTGTTGTGTGAGTGATTTGTTTACCAGTGAGAGACAAACATAAATCCTTCTTAATTTCCATTTGGGATCAATAAAGTATTTTCTATTCTATTCTAATTATCTCAATTAAACTTATTACTTTAACTATAATTGGCTGCCCGTAATTTATATCTTTGACTTATCAGAGTTTGTCACTGAAAGGAGCTAGAGAGCAACTTTCGCACTCGACCATACTTTTCCACTAGATAGCTTATCCAGCACTATTTTGCGTTGCCATCAGCATTTCACTTAACCTCTTTAATTCCCCATGTGGCACGTAGCTCTAACCAGTGCAGAGCTGTGTAGTTGTGACATGTCATAAAACACTTATCATGTGCTGCCATCCATTTAAGGAATTATAATTAAGCGGTAGAAGTAGAGAAAACAAAGTCTCCCTGTCCCACCTACTAACAGCTAGTTGTTAAACACACACACCCAAACTGTGGGAACCACTTCTAGGAATCAACCCTCAGCAGTGAAAGAGAACTGTTTTGCACCAACCATAATGGTACCAGTGGTTACAAGAGGCTAACTGGCTGCAGACATAGTAAACCTAGTCTCACTGTAGAGTGTGTGAGACACACTTTTCATGGTTTCCAATAAGAATGAGTCAGAAAAACACAGAGAAGAGCCAGAAAGAGTTGCACACACTCTGAAGCAGGAAGATTAACCTTGTGTCAAAGGGAAAGAAACCACCTGACCTTGAAGCAGGATATTAAGGAGGGCAACTTCCTAATTGAGAACCTCATTTAATCGCTGGTTTAATGTGTCTCATGATGTGTACAGAGGTGAATTAAGTAGATATTATATCTTTAAAGCTTTAATCAGTGATTGCTATACAGTGTCCCATCAAAGCAACTGTCACAGGATGATTGATTCAACATAGACGGTCATGGCTGTGAGTCTAGTTTCAGGGCCATTGTCCAATGGCGCTGTACATTAGTTGTTGAATGATGGACCAGGTTAAAAAAAACAGTGACACAAAGAGAAAAAAAATGAAGTAGATTATACGAAGAGAAGGATGGAGTGAGAGGGAGAGGTTTAAAAAAAGCCTCTGGTACCAGAGCCTCAGCTGGTTGTTGGTAATCATGTTATCTGGTATAGGCAGACCCATTAGCAGCAGAATGAGCCACTGGACACTCATCATAACCTTCACAGCATCATGTCAACCACTCACTCTCCTCCATGCAGAATATGAATTTTTCTCTCAAGAATCTGTCTTTTCTCACTTTTTTGTGAAAGTTTGTGACAGCTCTCACACAGAAATGGTGTTTGTGATGTGTTATTTACAGGTTTGTTTATACTGATTTCAGTTTGACCATGATATCTGAATTAAACCAGGACTTAAAAACTATTTAACTGTTTTACTATTTAAAATGGACAAAACACATTGGGGAAACTTTATTCTTTCCAGTGGAGTGGTTGACATCAGGTGATCCAGAAAACACATACTTGTCTGATACGTTCAGGATACACAGATTAACATGTCGTCATTGTGTTAATAGAAACAATAATCCAATTACAGCTACAGTTACAGTTACAGCCTTTGTTCTCTATTTGTATAGTGGGACCACCCATATTCCCAGTTTCATTCATATGACTTACATAGTGAAAACCTGTCTTAGTAGTTTTTATAACTCATACTACTTATTAACCATTTTAATTTGTTCTTTAAAATACACAACATGTTGAAAAATGAATTACACATGTATTTCCTGTGTAAGAGGAGAAACCACTTCATTTGGAAGGATATTTTCTCCATCACGTGCTGAAATTAAACGCTGCATGTGAGTGTGAGGATTCAAATTATGACTGTGACAATATCCTTCATGCAGTATTTAAAACTGTTTTTCCTTGATGGATCCCCTAATTCATTGTCTCCTTGTTTCCCCACACCCTCCCTCCATCACCATTGTAATGCACATAATAATGATTCCTATCACATAAATCCTCTCTGCCCTTCATGTCATTCTGCCCTCCGTCTGTCTCTCTGCTGCATGTGATGGCTTTTCCTCTGCACCCCTCTCTCATCTTTCCTAATGTCCTCCTTTTCTCCATCACATATCTTATCCTCTTTCTCTATTTCTGTACCAACATCTTCCTGCTCATTCTCTCGCTCTCTTTCATTTCAGTTTCTCTCCATCTCGTCTTTCTACCTCTCTGTGGCCCTATCTCTTTCAAGAGTGCTCTTTGTGTTTTCTATAATCCTCTTTCTTTGGTTGTTTAATCTCCACTTTTAAGCGGCAAGTAGCCGTAGGCCTTTTGATGGCCTTCAGATAACTCCCTGTGTGTATGAATGACACTGTAAGTTGTTGTGTCTCTGTGAGTGTGAGTGTGTGTTGCACAAGGAGTTGCACTGTTTTCATAAAACATCAAATTAGATATTGAGCTCTGAAAAGTAGTTTAACTCCTGACCTTGCTGACCTTCAGCAAATGGCAAATCAATTGTCCAATGTTTTTATTACAAATAAGAGAAGGGATTAAGTCAACCACCACATTACCTGTGCTGTATACATTACTGTGTTGATTTAAACCAGTTATGTGAGCCATCTGTGCCTCTCTCCTGATAAATGAAAATGAAAAAGTGTGAGGAATAAATGGCTCTGAGTTCTTGTGGATGACAGAAATTGACACACAGCTTGTATTATGATAATATCTGATTTGTCATCTAAGTCAGGTGCATCAGGCTATCGCCTCCTTGGTTTGTGTCTCAGGTTCTCTGTATCTGACTGTGATATTGTGTCCAGATCCGACTGTGAGGATGATGAAAGGAAAGTAATATTAAACCAAATATCAACTAATATTTTAGGAAACTGTAGAAAAGTTTATATACCAGAAATATAAACCTTTACTGTTTAACATGGATGAGGATCAACAAATTATCCAACCTAAACAATCTAAATGATCATGTAGATCCATGTCATATAATGTTCTCTGGTTCCACAGACAACCACTTGTTTTTTATGGGAGGGTGCCTCCTTATATCATAACAACTGCTAGTAACCTAAGGGTTGATTAACTGTGTCATAATGATCCATGTGGATCAATCTACATGTTTGTCTATGTATACAAGCAGGAGTTTTTCTTTGACAGGGTGTTTGTTTTCTGAGCATCTGCTCTTGACAAGGCTGACCTCTCACTCTGTCCTTCTTTCTGGACCTCATTACTCTCTCTGTCCACACACACACACACACACACACAAAGCAGAGTCCAGGCTGGGTTTCTGGACCTCATTAGTTTTCCAATTAGCTGCTGTCATCTGTCAACTGTCCCCTTGGTTACTTGGGGCAACCATGACACCACAGCCAATTCTCTGCCCTGATTCATCTCACTGGGAACAGGTGGACTTCCTGTTTGCTTTCCAGGGCAAAGTCAAGATGATTCCTCACATTTTTCTTTTTCCACCCAGAGTTAGAAAATATAACAGCAGAAGAAAAAAAAGACAGAGTGTGTTCAGACTTACAACAAATAAACTGTAACCCTCAAAACATTATGGATGACTCTGAGACCCTGGTAAAAAAAAAAATTCCATAAAACACCCCATGATTTGTGATAACATATGACAAGCTTGGTGAATTGAGATGACGTTTTATTTCAGTGCCTAGCTTCAATTACAGAAGTAAACCCTTGGCTCAGGTTATTATAGGTTTAATGTTGCTTTACAGGCACACAGAAGATAATTACATTTCATTTCTACAGAGAAATTTAGATGGCATTTAGAAGAGAAATGTGTCAAATACTCCAACCTGAATGAAAACATGGCTGTCCTGAAAATGACTGGGTACAAATTAGGAATAGAATAGTAGTCATGGTAAACTGTACCAGAAATGTATTTTTATATTGAGAAAATAGCCTCACATCAAGGTTCATTTCTTTAACCACTCAGTGGAGTTATATCGGTTGTAATGGCATGATGTATGTTTGATAGCTTTCTTGTCCATTCTGGGTGTTGGAAGCAGAACTAGCTTTATAATGCTGCTAAATGGGCCATCTCCTCATTTGCCTTTTTCCATTTTAAGAGGAAAATGATTTAATCTGCAAACAGTGAATGAGTTCACTTTGACGCTGAAATAAGCCTGAGCTGGAAGTTTATGAATAGTTTTGCGGTTTGATGATTACTTCATTCATTTACCGACACAACGACTGAACCTGGAGCTTTACATGCAGCAAACAGTCACAGACACACATTCAAAGATGCACATGCATTGACATACTCGCACGTTGTCCATCAAATGATTTAAGACACTATTGAATTATATATTTCAATACTCTGTTCTGTAAATCAGCCGCTCCTACAAAGACTTAACTTTGTTTATTCCTCTGTGTGGATCTTAATGGTTCTTATTGGTCATTTGACTCTACTTTGATTGTCATGTCATCAACAACATCATGATGGTACCAAAATGAGGGCTCTTAACAAAAATTTATGTTGAAAGATTAACACTGATATATATATGATATATTATGATAAATGTATCTACTCGTCCGCACAACCGGTCTAGTGAGCTACAGCTTTAGGTTTATGTAGCTGGCAGAACAAGGAAAAACACATATTGTTAAACTAAATACAATATGTTGAACTTGTTGATTTTTAGTGTGATGTTTAATCACCGTTGCTGTTTACCTGTTGTGTCATACTATTCTCCTAGTGGTTTATGTGAATGAAAAGACTTTCTTTAAAGTCACCCAGCCATTAACCACAGGCATACGCAGAAACACATCCTAAATTGCCATTCACCTTAGGTTCACCTGATTTTTGCTGCTCAGTTCAAACGTGACATGTTTCTGTCGGTTCATACAGGCAACTGTCCTCAAATCAGTGCATATTTGAAGGCACTTAAGTGCCTATCAATCACACGAGAACCTCAGGGGCTGTATGTACAGTAAGAAACTGAACTCTTTGATGAGTCACAGTAATCTGCTTCTCATGCATGCTCTACGAGCAAGCAGTACTGTACATGCATCAAACCTTGTACGCAGTCCAACATCTTGGTCTTCATAGTGTTCCTATATCTAGTAATTCTAAAGCACGCTGTAAAACTAATAGAAAAATACTGTCATACTGAATTATGTTGTTAACTTTCATTTGGTTTCCTATGTCTGTGAGTGTAAATGTGGATTTTAATATGAGCATTTATCAATAGATGAAGTAGCAGATGTTTTCCGCTTATCGTCACTTTTGCAATTTCTTATACAGTATTTTGTTCTTTTGTATTACTTTTAATGTAGTTGTGTTATTTTTGATTGATTCTATACTGATAAAAAGGAATCCAAACATTTATACTGACATCATATAGGACACACTGGTGATTTGCAGTGTACACACGGGTAATTAGACTTACGAATACAAATACGAATTACTTTATTAATCCCCAAAGGGAAATTAATGTGTCTGTCAGCTCATCAACCATTTGCATTCTCTCTTTTCTTGGTCCATCAAGGTGTTATGAAGAGGATGATCTGAGTTGTTCAGAATGGCCTCCACCAGCGTGTATCTCTCTACCACATCCTCAGTGAGTCCATCAGGGAGACATGACTGAAGTCAAGTGCCTCAGGATGTTTAGTCTGTATCCTAGCAACGACTTCATGGAGAATTTCACATGGAACTTCAGCAGTAGCCGTTGGTGGGATGTACACAGGTATTGTTTTGATTTGAAAAAAAGTCTAGGACTCTAAGTCTAGACTTAGAGGACCTCTTAAAATATCAAATTCTTTGTGCTCATTTGTGTTGTATCAGTTACACAGTAATTGGGAGGAATGTAAAGAGGAGGTGATCTGAGGAGTGATAGAAGTTAAAAGCATGAAATGAAATGACCTCTCTCTCTCTGTCTCTCTGTCTCTGTCGCTCTGTCTCTCTCTGTGTCTCTGTCTCTGTCTCTCTGTCTCTCTCTCTCTCTCTCTCTCTCTCTCTCTCTCTCCGTCTCTTCTTCTCTCACTCACTCACCCCAGGGCAGTGCCATCTGGCCCTCCCATCTACCACCACACACACATACGACCATTAGTGTTTGCTGATTCTTGCATCTATGTTCCCATATTACATTTTACAAACTAAACCTGTCTTCTGTAACACCTCAGAGGTGCCTACAGTTTACATTTACAGTCCCACAGGTGAGATATATTAGCAAACAAAGAGTATAGCATTCCCTTTGTTGACAAAACCAAAAGGTATCAGATATTCTTTGGCTTCGTTCTTTTTCTTCCCAAATGATGTCGATCAGATATCAGCAACGAGTGCAGATATATGTTTTTGTGTTTGTTTCCCTGGTTCCGTTCTTCTCCTCTTCTAGGCTGTCCTCTCTTTTTGCCGTTGGCTTTGTCTTAAGTCACAGAAGCATGTGTGTGTATCACGTATCAGCTCAAAACAGACCTAATTACAGTGATATGTGCCCACAGCCCAGACAAGACCTATTGTACCATGCGTGTGTGTGTGTGAACATGGATCTCAATTGTGAAACCAGAGTACATTATTTTGTTCCATTCCCATCACTGATGGAGGGCTATGGTGTGTCTGTGTCTGTGTGTGTGTGTGTGTGTGTGTGTGTGTGCCCAGCCCAGTTGGCTATAATCCCAGTGGAGAGGTTGGATAAACGTTACGACCTTCCCACCTGCAGACAATAGTCTTATGTTAGTTGTTTATTTTTCAAAAGAGATTTGTACCAGTTTATCTGTAGCAGAACTCCTGCTGCTGTATGGGCACTAATTCACTCACCACTCATATGGGTCATATCAGGAGGTAGGGTAGGACCTGTTGTTTCCTCATGGGAAACACCCACATAAACCATGAGGAATTGATGAGCTTCATGGGAAGTGAAACTGGAACGTCTGAGTTTTATTCCAGAAGAAGAAAAACAAACAAACACAAAGAAATCACAGATATTTTTCATTTGTCAAAAAAAAAAATCCAGCACCAGAGACAGTTTTAAATAACCTTTGTGAAAATCAGTTGCAACACAATGTTGAGCAACTTCAAAATGTGCAGGTGCAGGTGTAACTGGTTTCATGTTAACTGTTGTCTGACAGGGTCGCTAGAGGGATTGTACCTCATGGAAAGTATGACAGGACCAACCCATAAATTAAATACATGTGCCAATTAAAAATGTGACATTATATGTTGGATACAGATAGAGTGATTACATGATCAGTGGTTTGTAATAGTAATTGTTTTAAGAATATGTAAAATCATTAGTGTCAGGTCAAATTACATTGTTTTCTGGTAGTAATGGTAGATGCTTCTGAAAGTGCATTAGTGCAAAAGTTACATTTTACAATCCCAGGAAAATGTTTCAGTTTTCAAAAAGCCAGATAAATGAAACCCTCAATGAGAGACTGTGAGCTACAGATAGGTGGTAGTGGTAGTAGACGAGTCTTAAACCCAGAAGTATCTGTATTACAACTTGAATTATTTGCTGCCATTCATGGTGGAGAAAGAACGACCCCCACAAGTAAGCAGCTTATTCCAACTCATCGTTCTAGTTTATTGCTGGGGGACACCCAGGGGCCTCAGTAATTATGACACAAGCAAAGTTGGGAGTTTGGTGACACAAGGACTTGCATGTAAAATTGATGATGAGCGTTTTTTTCAGTCATGGCCATCCCACAATCTTAATCACATGTTTAATACTGTCACTGTATCGGGGAGAAGGGACAAACTACTTAAATGGTCAGTTAGGCTGTAGGAGTTGTTGGCTGTGCACAGACTGGAGAAGTTTGATTATTGAAACTCTTGAACAACTTGAGGAGTTCCAGGACGGCCTCATTTTCTTTTCCCCAAATAGTTTTCTAAAGAGGGTTATTCTTGTACCATTTACTCGGTGTGGAGAGAGGGTTAGTGCTGCATCAAACCTCCACCTTTGAAGTTCGATGATGAATTGCATAACTGCTGCTCTGGTTCTTCTAAGTGTTTTTATTCCATTAACAGAGGGGCTGATGTCACTTTCTGGGGGGTTTATAGCCAAATGATGACACAAATCCTCAGGTTTATCAGCACCACTTCTTACCGGTATTACTACATATTTATTGGTTCCATGTCTGACTGCTTTTATCTTTTGTCTCTTGTGTGTTTTTGAATCTTGTCATGAGTGACACCAAAAGGATCAGTTGATGCAAATGAGGAGCTTGGAAAACCAAGAAATGCAAAAGTGTTATTGAGCTCCTGTTTTGGCCTCTGTCTGCCTACTCCAGGGTGTTTTCATTTGCTCTGGGAAAAGGTGGGGCTCACAGCTTTTACACGGTAGAGGAAAAGGTAAACGGAGAGGGTTTGTACAGCGAAGGACAAGCTTTGAAGTTTGCTGATGAATTGCAGAGCTGCTGTCAAGGCTCTACTGAGAGGTTTCCGTTCATTCTAATCGTATAAGCTGACGAATCCACCTCCACCTTCATTTGCAGTATTTTTCCTAGATTATTTTGCATGTAGTCTATTTTCATGTGCTCCCAATGGGTGTGCTGTCAGTTGGACAGTTTGACCACACAATGTGTCTCAGAGAGCCTGGGAACAGGAAAAAAGGGCTGATGTTTCAAAATGTCTGAGTATCGCTGTAATTTTCAACGGGCCATGAACATGTCACCACCTTCAATAAAGGATGATGAATCTCAGATCTTCAGTCTCACCCCGTCACACAGCCCTCTTCTCCCCTTCCCTCCTGCTTATCACTGCTGCTCTCATTCATTTCACAACAGTTCAGGGTTACTTTTGCAAAAAAACAGTGACAGAACAGGAGAAATATGCTCGGAGGCTGTTTTCTGAACAGGGAGAAACATCTCATTACTGATTACTGGTATGGTGATTGAGTAGGTCTCAGGCTAACATCCTCCTAAAGAGCAAAAAATTCACTTTAATCTAACAGGAATGGCATCCTCTTATCTGCAGAAACTTTGATTATTTCAACCTGCTTGGCAAGTCAGAACAACAGCTTCCTATGATCATTATACACCAGAGTAGCTGTCACTATGTGGCACAGGGGGAGCGTAATGATTCTCCAAACTAAAATATTCTCACAATGAACATCAGGGTCTGAAATCTCAGGGTTATTACCCATCTGGAGCTAAATTACCTAAACTAGCTTAATTTCCACCACTTGTGTGATTTCTCAATCGTAATTGGGCCAAAACGGTGAACTCAAAAAGCTCAGACTCAAAAAGACCAAGTTTAGCCAGTACAAAATATCTCCCTCAGAGGAACAAAGAAAACAACCCACCAACTCTGCAGCTTTGTGGTTTTTACTTCAGATAATTATACTTCAGCTCAGGTTCATGATGGTTTAAGGTTAAACCAAATAAACTAAACTAAACATTGACAAAGAGGCGTATTCATACACTACCGTGTGTTTATGTGTGTGACTTTTGGTTATGACAAACCTGTTTTATGAAATTTCTTTCCAGACAAATCTAACCTGACAGGACAGTCTACTGATGGTTTGCTTGCACGATATGTTGTATAACTATCATCCCTTCCCTGTCTTTGTTTTCACTGATTTTCTCTTCATCTGTTTCACAGGGTTTGTCTCAGGCTGTCTGTCGGTTTGCCTGTGTCTAAGTCAGTTCAGTTCACTCCTCTTATTGACACAACTGTTTTGTCAACCATCAGCAGAAGCAAATAAATCTGTCACTGGCAGTTTTCTGCATTCACAACGTTGCTGATGCCCATTAACAGCCTTGTCACAGAGGAACTGCACTCATATATCACTGAATCATTCTCGAGTTATATTTTGCCAAATGTTTTTCTGTATTTAGTTCAATCGTGTTTGTATACCACCCACTTATTTTATACATTACCTCCAGACACTTTACAAAGTCAGGGTCAAGCCCTCACTTTAGCACTTTAGAGAGAGACTCATCAGTTCCCACAAAAGCGATTAAAACAATTAAACCGGACATTTTTTTTCTTTCCGTGAACATGACCAAATGATGCAGGTCCCAAGTCTGAAACATCCTGCCTGAACATCTTTGACAGATTTTGTGTATCTAACGGGGCATATTTGGATTACTGTGTAGAAAACCTACATTACATCTTGTTTAGTGGCTGAGTGACAGGGGAGACGAAAACGATCCAGAAAGGCAGATGCTCCACATGAGCCAGCAGGAATATAAGCTGAAGCTGCATCCAATCAGATCCTAATAGACCTGAGAAAACAAGCTGTGCCAGGCTCATAAGTCACCAGGGCCCCGATGCTTTGATGCAGGGGAGTCGGACTCTTGGATAACTTCTTCAAAGACTTTCTCTGGCTGCTCAGAGAACCAGAACAAGTGCTGAATGGTTTCTTCAATTCACAGATCACCTCCATCTGACCTATGAGGCATGAAAGCAGCTCGTTTCAGTGTTTCCACTATCCACCCAAACTGGACATGACACTGATCATCTGATGTGCTCTGTTCTCTTGGAGTTACTTCATTCTCTTAACTCACTGATGTGTACAAATAATCACCAAAATAATTGAAACCCCTGTTTTTAAGATAGGCCTATCCAGACAGACATCAAACATGCAACATTGTGACATTTGTCTTGATCAGCCGACCTTGACGGTAATTAAACCTTTTAATTAATCTAAATGTAAAAGGCAATCTGTCACATTGCATTGTCCAGTGTGATGAAGAACACAAGCTCTGATGCTCAAGTCTCGCAGTAGAGTTGTGTCTTTGTCTGGCTTGTGTGAGTTTGACCTCTTTAGACTTTTCCCTTCACCATGTGCTGCGGAAATAAGCAGGTGATAAATTAAAGGAAACACCTGAATGAGTAAGTGGAGAAACAGGATGGAAATGCTTCCAACCACAGTACATAAGAGCTCGGTGGTTTGATGGGTATGAAAGTGATGTGAATCACATGTTATGGCCTTGGCAGCCATCAGATCTCAGCCCAGATGAGTTGGGAGTTCTTCACCTGACGTGTTAGACAGTTGAAGTCAGCATTGAAGGTCTGGTTAGATTCACAGTCCAGTCTTTGCTTAGACTCATGGATGACACCTGTGGACAGCTGTAGTGCTATGCTGGTATGCTTAGTGGAAACTGCCATGCACCATAGCCTTGGCTCCACATACACACACACCTGTTTTCCTGATTACCTGGGAGCTAGGTAGGCGGAGTCAGGCACTGCTAAGATGGCAATGGTGAGCAACCCATTCTCAGCTTCAAAACTACTGGTGGTGGTAAAAACCTCTCTTCAGCCTCAGTGCTGATGTTTGTTTTCCTGCTCTTGCACAGTTGGTGACCTCATCGCATTGAGGCCATACGTTTTGTATTCATTAGAGGTATAGTTTTAGTACCAGAATAAACATAGTCATTGGAAGTATAGGAAGAAATAAATTCAAACAATACACAACCCTCTCTTCATTTTTACCAGGTGCACAAATAAGTGGTTCTGCAACAGCCCTGCAGACAAAACAAAAAACAAACAATGCCACAAAATGAGAACAAAACAGGGACAGCAAATCCCAGATGATGAAATCCATGCCACAGGGACATGAGCCAGCCTTTTGGTGGACACCTCGCTGATCTGAGATGTCCTGGATTCAACAGAAGAGAGTGGAGCAGAAGAGAAATAACTGAAAGAGAGATGATTTGCAGAGAGCACAGTATCAGGGAGGAGAAAAGAATAAGCAGAGGAAAATGATCACTGTATGAAGTGTTAGTGGAATAATTGTGTTGATGCCAAGATTCTCTGAGGGAGATGGAGGGAGAAAGGGGGTACAGGAGAGGACAGGCTCAGCAGTGTGCACGTGGGACTGCGCTCGGAGATGATGAACACGTTTGCAGGCAATAATCTATAAGCTGTGTGTGCAGGCAGGGAAGAGGACCGCGTGAGCATGTGAGCCTGATGACAGTGCACGCAAAGCAGAGTCCTCCTGGGACAGAGGAGAAGCTGATGAGTGTGGATGCACGTGAGGTGGACTCTGTGTATGTGTTTAATGGAGACAAGTAGAAGAGAGGAATAGATGGAGAAAAGAGGGGAATGAGAGTCCTGCTCTGCATCAAGCTGGAAGGAAGTGGGAATAAGTTTGACAGATTTATGGATAATACACTGTAGCAGTATGGATGAATGTGCCAGAATCTACTTCTTCACCTTTTGAACTCACATAGTTGGCCCTGTATCTACACACAATAGCGCCAACAAAGCAAAAACTTCTTTCAAATGTTAAAAAATAAAAACAGCTCTTATTTATGGAAGTATTCACACCCTTTGATGTGGCACTTTACATTGAGCTCAGGTGCATCCTCTTTCCTTTTTCTTTTCTCCAGATACCTCTTAAACTCTAAATCTGGCAAATGATTTACAGAGGCATAAACCTGTCTGTATACAACAAAAGATCTAAATCCAAACCAATGAAGTCCAGTGAACTCTCAGCAGGCCCATATGGTGAAATTATGTAAATATATGGACAAGCTTATGAAGCGTTTCCAAAGCTGCAGTGTTTACAGCACTGCTGTGAGCTCCATCATTGTGACATGGGAAAAGTTTGCAGCTGGACATCTGGTCAATCTGGGCAGAAAGGTCTCGCTCAGGGGGCGTGACCGAGACCCCACTGGTCAAGTTGAAAAGCTGCTGACATCCTCTGGGAACTCAGGCGTCACACCCTTCACACAACCTAGAGTTTACTGATGGAGAATATGAGGAAAGAGATGGGACAGAAACTGCACTATCAACATGGTGGCAGTAGCATGACATGGCAGTGCTCCTCTTTTGTCATCTGTGACTTGTAAACACTGACAGTATTTGTCAATAATCAATAACTAAAGTTTTAGAATGAGAAGAAGTGTTTGTCGGGGTTTGTTAGTTAGCTTCATCTCTAAGTTCTTTTCTTCCAGACTTTTTATGATCTACCTTATTAAACTTACTTGGCAATAAGAAAACTTGCACGGCTCACAGAAGATATTTAGTGTTATAACATTGCAGTAAATGAGGTGGAGAGGGTGGAGAAAATATAACCAGTAATCAGTGCATTGTGTGAGTCAGAGACACGTCCTCTTGTGTAACAATTTACAGGAAAACTACAAATAGCACAGTTGGTGATTATCTCCTGAAATGTGTCCTTCTTGTGTGGAATCCAGAAAATAACCCCTGGCGCACAAACACATGGAGCTGATTCAGTTGGGTTTAGCGTTTTGAGATGTTTCAGCTGAGCACAATGGAATTAAGGCTGTAACTTTTCTCAGCTAAATTGTGTGTCAGGAGTGGTGATCGCAGTCTTGTCGTCCAGCGTCTTTCAAACACCAACACAACTAATGTGCACTCACTGCAAGATCTTACACGAACAAACCTGTGATCATTAAAATGAGCAGCAGCTTCAGACATTTTCATAGAAGTTTAAATGACACTAAAATATGTTTAGTCTCCTATGGACTTCTGGATCTTGTTTTTCATTCTTACTGTCCCTCTCAAATGTTCTTATGTCTCCACCTAGAAATTACAAACAATGCATTGCTGCAAAGTGAAAATCATGTTAATGACTATCATTATGTCACATTTCCTCACAGACACCCTGACTGCTGGGTGGATGTTTTCCATTGCAAAACACACGTCTCGGGTTCTGTTTGCAGGGCTGCTGCCATGCAAACACTGTCTTTGCTCTTTGCAAAACAGTCTCACTCTGAGCCTCTTCTTACTCTGTCTGACCTTCCCAAGATGAATTTTCTATATTCACTAAAATAAATGTATTTTGTGGGATAGATATAATTTTTTTTCCATATTAGTGAAATCCAACCCTGTCTACTTGAAATTATGTGTATAGAATAATAAGTAATGCTACAGATCATGCTCTGCTAAGAAATCTAATAGCTGTCAGGATAATGTTCACAGGAAACATGTTTTAAGTGAATGAAGAGATACACATACACACAGAGAGATGATGACACCAGTCACAAGCTAATCACAAATTGATTGACAGCTATAAGCACCCACCCCTCATAATGGCCTTGTCCGATTGATCAGAATGTCAAGACTTTAACTTTAAAGTGAAATATCTCTTCACTGCTCCCATGATTTTCAATTAGATTATGTTTTGCAACATATTTCAAGTAAAAATGTTAAAAGAAAAGTTACGTACTGCCGCATTCATTTCTGACTGTGATAAAATTGTGTGTGTCTTTATTTTCAGACATGTCAAATAAGAAGTCCGGTGCATCACTTACCGAGTGCTGACAGCATACATAATGGTGAACAGTTTTTTCCCTGGTACTCTGTCAGGAAATGAAGTCTCAGTTCTCATCACTAAGAGGATTACTTGGGAGAAGACTCGGATATCTGGGAATCACTGCTGGGGAATGCACAGTATGCTCATAAATCCCTCTGTCATTCGTCCTCTCAGGGCACAGGATGACTTCAGGATGTGAATATCCTCCAATCTTTTTCTTATAAATACTCAAATGAAAAACCTATGTGGACTGAATGAGACAGCTTAAGGCAAAAGTTTCATATAAACCGCTCGGCTAAACTGAGCACACTTATTTTCTAATTCCTTATTGGGCCTGAATTATTAATGTTACTATTATAGTAACATTATGTAAATCATTGACAACACAGTATTGATTGGGCATGAATCTGTTTAATATGATATAAATATGAAATATTATTACTTGAATTACTTGAACTTGTGTTTATTGTCTATTAAATATGTATTGTATGTATTTTTACATTGACTTTGAATCAATGTCATCATATCTACTGGGTATTTTTTTAAGAAGAACCTGAAGTAGCACAAAGAAACTTAAGAGTCATCACTCTAAAATCACATTGAGAGACTGTGCAGTGAAGAGCAGAGTATAGTCCTCTCCTCATCACTGAGTCTGTCCACGCTGCAGCTCCCTGAGGCAACTGAGAGAGCTTCACATCAGGTCCCGTCTGGCTCCAGCAGCAGCCCGTGGTGCCCTTTCATGGCACAGCAGCCTGGGATGGATGGATCGAGTTGTCTCCACTACCTGCCGTCTCCACTCACCTTGTTTTGTCACCCCAGAGATGCTTGTGGTGTTGGTGAAATTAGGTAGTGCAACTTTCTCTTAGTGCAACTTCTGTGAGGATTCATGGCGCCATGTTGCAACCTATCATGTTAGACAGCTGAGACACTGCAAAATGCAGTTGCACAGAGGAAGTGTCACTGCTGATCTCTTTGATATGCTAACTAAGAAGAGAAATGTGTGATGCATGGCTGAATGTTATGCATCGGATCATCAAACTTAGTCTGAGTCATTCTCAGCTGTTTAAAATGCATTTCCTCAACCGCTTCCAGTAGTAGCACAGAAAACTTTACTACCTTCTCTGACCTTAGCAAGCGCAAACCCCTCGGCGCCGGGTGCAACTGAGTGCAACATGTGCAGAGAAATATGGAAGTAGTCAGCTGTTTACAACAACATCCCATTATGACAAACTCTCATTCCAGTTTCCAAGATTTTCCCGATCTCAGGTCCTCAGTGGGCTGACGCTGGCCTTTATCTGGTATTTTACAGCCCACCCTGCCCCAAAAACACTGAAATACAAGAACTCTCTGCAGGGTTTTGTCCGGTTATGTCAAAACCACATGCTCATGTGGGTTGACTTCCCTCAACTTCCTTTCTTTCAGTCAATTCATTGACTGTCCGCTTGTGAAATATGTCGCAAAGATGATAATAAAGATTAGACGGTGACTTGCTGCATAGCCATGAATCCCACTCAGACTGGGTGAGCAGCTAAAAGTGTCATGAAAAACTATGCGTGCAGAGGAGGCGTGGACCGATTCTGAAGTACGTCAATCGCTTTACACAGTCGTCGCAGGGCAAAGAAAAGGACGCTTTGTTCAACGTCAAGCCGTTTCCCATCCAGTCAGATGCCACATAAAAGCCTCAGAGTGACTCAGATTTAATAGACATTCACTCATCATATACTGAATAAAAAAAAACAACAGCACACTGACTCAACACAATAGCTGAATCTTTTGTACTTGGTTCCCATTCTTCAGACCCTTTATGCTCCCCTTTGCCCTCCCGTGACTCATGAGCAAACATGATAATGAACGTAAGCAGTGGACGAAGGTCTAGAATTATTTGGCGCTGAATATGCACGGCTTTATCTCAATCTTGTTTTTTTTTTTGTTTTTTTACGTCGACTGTCGCCTACCTTCCTCTGTATCACATGTGACTCATGCTACATCTACAGAGTGAGAGTTTATCAGTGCGTCAGGCTGAAATCTAATTTATGGTACATGTTGGGGGAAGAAACATAGAAAATTTTGGTCTGAATCTTTTAAGATTCATTTACATATAACCTCATTTTTTGCCTCATTTTACATTCAATGGATTGTTGTGAAAACTTTAATGCTTATGAATCCAACTGCTGATGGTCAGTTGTCAATCAAACAATGCAGATGGTGGTGGTGGGATTTGTTGCTGCTGCTAACTACTCAACAAACTTAGAAAAAAAGTCTCACCCCTTCCTGTGAAGAGTGTATTAGAGGGAGATGAGAGTGTGTGTGTGTGTGTGTGTGTGTCTGCCGTCAGCATTATTAGGCCATTGGACATCTGCCTGGCCCGTGTTTGCAATCCTAAGTAGCCTGAGCCTAACAGCTACATAATGAGGGTGCAAAGCAGCTGGTCTCTGTGTGGATGTGCGAGTGTGTCCTTGCCTTTAAATGTGGACACAAAGCAGTCATTAGGTGTGTTCGTGTGCGTGCATGTGCATGTGCATATGTGTGTTTATCAGATAGTCTGGACACAAAGCAGCCTTTTTAGAGAGAGCAAAATTGTCCCATTCCCCACTGAGGGGGCTGTCTGAGGACAAGGGTGTGTGTGTATGTGTGGGTTTGCATGTGCATGTGTTCTCTTAAAACATAATGTCGTCACAAACGGTGTGTGTGTGTCCAGATTTATATCAGTGCATCTATGTGCTGGTGCATAGATCCCTCCTCAGTGAACATGTGCAAATGTGCATGTATCTGTGTCAGAGGACTCTGTGTCTCATTCACAAATAGTTTCCACCTCAGGTCAATAGCAGTTGCTTGGATGCTGGTGAAGCTTGTGTCCACACACACACACACACACACACACACACACACTTCAGTCTAAAGGCTGAAGGTGGCTGTGTTTGTTTTTGCCAAAGTAAAAATATCGGCACAGCAAGTGGTTTTAGGCTCATTGCAAAGTCAAAGTTGCAAGCAACCGTCTGCTTGTATGTTTGTTCAGTCTGGATTGTGTGTTTGTGTGCAAGAAAGAAAGAGAGAGAGAGAATGTGAGATTCAAATTCAGCTCCTTGCTCTGGGTCAGTAAGAGGTGAGGATGTGAGCTTCCCTCAGCTCCTGCAGCTCAGAACTGATTGGCCAAATGTAAGATTTTTACATCTCTCTAAAACTATTCACCATTCACATAACTTTTATTCAAGAATTGATTCATGTTGAAATTGTGGCTCAATTTATAGATTCATCTCCTCATTTTATACCACCTTTCAGCTAGCATACCCCAACATGTCAAAAGTAGTTCATCAGCCTTACACCCTGATCTACAACAGTGTCGTACATAAAGCAGCAACCAACAACCATTTCATTATTGATTTATCTGTGGATTATTTTATCAGTTATTTCATTAATTGGTTTGCTTGAAATACATAATTAAAACCCAACTTCCTAAAAAAGAAAAAACACTTGAACATACATCAGTGTGATGAGAATGAAGATCTGAAGAAAGAGTGGGGTGAAGTTGCCAGTACTGTTGGATTATGAGACTGGGGACAGTTCCTCTTTGAGTCATTGTTTACAATCATATTATTACAAATAAGAATGAGAAAACAATGGTGAACCAGAATATCTGAGCTCCAAATGTATTACTGTTGTCAGATATTCACTGTGTTTGAACGTGAAGTACTAATTAATGAAGACTGAAAATTTACCCCATCTACAGACAAGATATGAGGGAAACAGGGGCGATGTCCTCTTTTCCAGGCCTGGGAGAACCAGTTCATTCATGCTGCTGTGTGTTTGTGTGAGCTGAAGAAGATGAATGGCCATGTGCCTGTGTGTAGGTGAAAACAGATACTGTCGGCTTGTAAGCCGTAACGCTCCGTCTCGTAGTTGAAGTTTTGAGTAGATGGATGACAGAGTTAATCACCTTTTTCCATGAGAGTGGAGAAGCCATCTTTGCCCAGTCACAATAGCAGGAAGTCTCAGGTGTCAGTCTGTGTACTTGAGTCTTTCCATGACCGACATGCTTACCTGCGGCCGTGTGCACGTTTAGTCTTGTGTGTGTATGTATGTGTGTGTCTGTGGTTGTATTGCACGTGTTAAAGACATCCTGAGTGACATGATTATGAAGCATGACTCATATACCTTAAGGTCACAGTGGTCAGAGTTAATGAGCACAATCTGATAAATAATGAACCAGCCTCATCAATACCTAATGAACACGATGCAAAGCAGCTGGATGTCCCTCGGCCACAGAACTCAGACATTTAACACACGCTCTGATCACAGACTTTCTGTGGCAAAATCAACTGTCAGTAAAACGCACGCAGAAATATATATATTTTAAAATTTGTTATGTTTTTTTCTGTCTGTCTGTCTCTACTTGTGTCCCTTTTGTCAATCTTGACATTTATGATCTTATTTCATTAAATAAATGCCCTTATATTTTATATTGGCCTGTTTCCTAGGATGAGATCAATTTTATCCTGCGGGGGAATTTTTTAATATTCAGTACGTGTCAAATTGGCCCATGAGAATGGATTACAAAAACTCAATCAACCAATGGATTTTGATAACTGTTCATCATGTAAACTGGAGAATGGGACTTTCACACTCTGCTGAAATCTTCTCTCAAGCTTAACCTAAGTTGTTTTAAGTCATCTAACTCAATAACTGGTGTGAAGAAGAAGATTTGATCCATGCTTGTGTTTTTTTTCCCCATCAGTGTAGGAACTGGGAAAACAATTGATACATGGAAGTATTGTGATGTTTTGTGTGACAATATTGTATCAATACACAGATGCCAGGCATCATTTTTTTATGAGTGAGATAAACAGACTGAGAGCTTTATCTTATTACATAAAAC
The DNA here is from genome assembly GCA_021432705.1 of Caranx ignobilis. Classification (NCBI taxonomy): domain Eukaryota; kingdom Metazoa; phylum Chordata; class Actinopteri; order Carangiformes; family Carangidae; genus Caranx; species Caranx ignobilis. The sequence continues at coordinate 20,297,616 of MU269981.1, read as the reverse complement.
TGAGTTTTTCTTTTGGGACATAATTTGTATAAATCACCGTGTATCACAATACTTTATCAAATTACTCAGGATATCACAAAATCACTGTATCGTGATTAAATATCATGATAATACCGGATCATTGGGTCTCTGATGAGTCCCACGCCGACCTCAATGTTTAGAGACCGTAAACACCACATGGACCTGCACTGTGGTTTCCAAATAACACTCTTATATCAGATAGCATCAGATATTAACCCCTGCTATAGATAGGTCAACTATAATGGAGGTCCCTCCGAGACATCTCACTCTGTTCATTCAGTTTCAACATCCTCATCTATACCAACACCTCGAATATCCTCCAGCTCCACTACGAGTGGCCTTTCTGTGTGTGTGAGCTCAGAGCTATCCCTTTACACGGCACGTGAATTATGCAGGCATCCGGTCACGTTTCCGTGAGTGTGCATCTCGTCTCATGCCAGTATTAGCTTGGTGACCTATATCACGTTCTCATCTTTTATGTTGACATGTTCAGACTGGACTGAAAGTAAATCTGTCACTGTTGTTTTCCTGCCACAAATGAGAATATGTTGGATCGGATGTTATCGGATATCGGATATTTTGTCTCTTGTTGCCACATCTACATAACGCCGTGTTTTCTCACAGTGTCTGAGGCCCTGATTTGGGTTGTTTATGGCACATCTTATGTTATGACATATAACTAATGGTTTTGAAACACACGTTTGCTGAGAGTTGGATAAGAAGAATCACACCGCTCTGGTTTATACAGACTGTTATGCGAGTCTCATGTTGCTCTGCAAGAATGTGAAGCATATTTCTAAAAACACTGAAATGTTGAATTAAGAAATTTAAAACTTACGTAGAACAAACTAGAATTTCTTCAATGTTTTGGTGCAAGCATGAGAATCAGTTTGCATTTGGAGAGCAAATTAGATTTTAAGTTTTTGTTTGATGTCTGCTCCTGCTCTCTGCAGATCTGAGGAGGAAAAAGTGATCGTGTCTCAGTGTTTGCACATTTGCCCTCCTTGGCAACGGCTTTCATGCTAACTGGTCAGACAGTTTGTTACCACACCCTTTTCTTTTCACACTGCTGCAGTTCCCCCACTGTATAATAACAACAGTGTGTGTTGTTTCACTGAACCTCCTGAGAGCAGTTTAACAGCTGAACTCAGCTGCTTGAGCTTCTGACTTATGACATTCAAGTGTCTCAACATTCAAGTACCTCTAACAAAAGCAACAAAGATATTCTGATCCATGCAGTGAAGTGAAAAAGGTCATTTTCCACTTTTATGCTGCTTCTGAAACAGTTTGAAAGAACTACTGAGCTAATGTAAGTTTTGCTATTGTTACACAGCCAGAGAGAGTATTAACAGCTGTTTGCTCTCCAAGAACATTAGAAAAAAAACAGTACAAGTCCAGCATCAAACTTTTTCCCTTGTTCACTCTTAACTCTTATCTACATCACTTCTACATCTACATCTTCCTCTTTACTAAAGTTATCATACTAATCAGACCAAGCCCATCTTGTCTTTCTAGCAGCTCAGTGTAGCCTCCAATCTCCCCTGAAGTGCAGAGCTGCTCAGAGGGTCTATTATAACCCTTTGTATTGCAAAGTCAACAATGGCTGCAGCTGATGTCAAGCGACAATCACCAACACTCACTCCTGTGGCAAGAAACCACTATCAGCAGCAGCGCAGCAATCACTGCAAGCATCTCAGATACCAGACTGTACCAAAGACCTTCAAGTCTCAGGATGGAAAATCCTGTTGAACCAATCATTTTTTAGGTTGATGATCATTTTGTTTTTTATTGGGTGATAAGAAAATATTATTTTAAGATTATTTGTAGCATGGCGATGAAGCATATATGGGTCTCTTTAAATTCCAGGGAAATATATATATAGATATTTTATCGATATTTAAACTGATGATTAGAGTTACAATCAGTTCATTGAAATTGAAATTTTCAAGTTGTATTGGGTCCAAAGTATGTTATCACACCTAAAGGCACTGATGGATAAGTGATGAAATGCTTGTAGAATACATTACCAAGTGTATGAAGTAATTGATCTATGGTTTTACTTTTGAAGATATATTGATACAAAAAAAGTGCTCAGGGATGACCTTGTGACCTTTTCGTTCACTATCATGAGCGAAGTCGACACAGCTGCTGTTGTGCCATTTCACTGTGTGACAGGAACCTCCTGGTTATTACTGACTGACTTACAGAGAACATGAAAATCATGAAATCATTTTGTGTGACTGTATTGTTGAGATTACTTCATGGAGATTACTTTCTAATAAGACGTAATGAGAGCAGGCTCCGGTCATTGTTGGATGCATGTGGTTTTTATTGGAAAGGAAAAAGAAAAAAAACATGAGAATGAGGACAGAGAGACATTTGTTTGACCTGGCCGGGACACTGCACTGACTGAAGTAATTTAGATGATTGGAGAAATGAGGGGTAATAATGAACTGTGGTGATGCAGATGAGAATTCATAGTGTAGCTGACAGTGATCGAGTCGAATGGAGACACTTCACCTGATGAAACTGAAGGAGAATGGAAGTGATCAGTGTCATTTTTTATTTGTTTTTTCATTATCTGTAACAGGGAGGAGAAGTTTTTGTGATATACTGCTGTTCATCTTTTTTATTCCCTAAGAAGCAAAGAGAGATGTTAACAGATGAGAGGCCAGTAGAATATAATTTTACAACTATATCTGTAACAATAATTGATACAGTCATGATCCAGTGGCTTATACATGTTCACTTGTTGCTTTAATCAACTAAAAATATAAAAGCTCTGTTATTACAGGCCATCGGTGCCAGAATCATCCTCTTTATGTTGTTGTAATACCCACTGGGCACCAGTAGAGGTTAATAAAAACTAATAATCTCTGAGTTCCCCTTTATACAGTAATGTGATGTGGCAAATGAACATGATGAAGGGAAAAGGTGGATTAAAAAAGAGGAGCTGAATAGTCGTGGTTCAGTTCCACAGATTCAGGGGGAACATTAGCATTGTGGCAGCTCTGCAGGTTCATTAGCATCAGCTGCTGTTTATTTAGACTGCAGTTGGACAGTGCAGTGTTCTTGGCAGGGGCAGGCACCCTCAGATCTGTGTGTGTGTGTTTGATTTCCATAAATGAGCACTGTTGATCTCATGACACATGCGATCTGGCTTACTGCTGTTTCCACTCCGATTTCAGCCATTTACATTTTTAAGCCCTGCCTCTGTTTCTTATCTTTGTCTTTGGCCTTGTACCCATTTACCTCTCTGTCAGTCTCTTCTTTTCGCTGTCTTTTCTTCATCTCAGTAGAGAACAAATCCTATTTTGATAATCCAAAAGTTTGGAAACATGCTTCTTTGCTTTTTCATCCATAGTCAGATAAGGAGATTGGTATCCATTTCCAATCTGTGCATCAAGAAGAGACATGTTTGGCATAAGTTTCCGCAGTTTATGTATATTCATCTACAGAAGAGTTCAAAAGGTTAAGATCCTTGAATTCAGGACCAAACAACACGTCTTATTTACATGAATTTCCGGTAGTTTATAAACAAAACGCTTTCACATTTTTCCCCTGAAATGTCTCGTCCACGTGTTTTGATGAGCAACAAGATTCATGTTTGGACAGCACAGGTTTCTGGATTTAACTCTGAGCTTTTTCTTATTGCACAGGGAACAAAGGGATAACATCTCCTCTGCATCTGTTCACTGAAATCTTCCATCTGACTTGGCAGCAACAGAGAAGAATGGGAGGAGGGCGAGGTGAGGAGAGGGAGCGAGGAAAGGTAGACTGAGGTAAAGAATTCACTAGACTGAAGTTTATATTAATGCAAAGGTGTGCATTGACTTGAAGCTTTACCTCTTTGGTATTCTGTAGGGTTCATGCCTGACTGTAACTGTGTGGTTACTTTCAAGTTGAAAATCAGCCATTTTCCATTAGATTAATATTAATAACCATCAAAAAAGGGTCTTTTCCATTTTTCAGACCTAGTGCAGTTTCAGCAAGAAGGAGAAGACTGATTTACATCGTCTCAGCAACACATCTCTAGGAATGAGTTAAAATTGAATCAGTTATGAAATACACTGTTTATAACATGTATCTTTTCAATTCATATGCAGTTTAATACTTTCCATTAATGCCTTTAATTGGTCGACCAGGTTAATTTTTCGATTTTTGCCAGATTTCTGCCAGATCAGATATTGCCTTACATCCAGGGGAGATCACAGCGCTCATGAATCCCCTGAACGATCGACGACCTGGCCCCTGGTGATCAGATCAGAAAAAAAATTTTGCGGCTGCTTTGCAGTTTGATTAATTTCCCACATGTCTGCTATCAAAAGACCGACTGAAGAGAGCTTGTTTTAATACATTGGTGCAGTATTTTACATGCTGTGCTGAAAGCTGTGGCCTGGGGCCTGCTGTGATATAAAACTGAACAGGGGAACAGTCAGACAATGTTCTCTGCATCTCTCAGCCACCTGCAGCTCTACAATACTCTTTTCTCTTGCTTTCCACTTACAAGTGCACAATGTAATGCTGACTGTCTCTCCTTCGGTCAACACTGAGGACACACACGTCTTGCCTGAATAATTTCAGCTGCTGTCGTGCTTGCAGCTGAGTATAATTCAAACTTATGGGCGAGTCATGACAGTTCTCGTGGGCTGTACTTTCTCACAAACATGGGCAGTGTTTTGCACCTTTGGCTGCGATCCGATCACATTCATACATCACACCGTATCAGTGCAAGTCGTGTATCACACTCACACTTTGCATGGACTTGTTTTTTCTTCTAAAGATAAGACGTTGAGATTTATATCACATATAACACCAGAGCTGATTGCACGCAGATAAACTTTAATGACGGCTCTGAGTTAAAGGGGAAGTGCATTAATTTTTTAACATTAGAGTCAGTGTGTGAAACTGATGGTAGGAGTGCTCAGCCCGTCAAAACAGCTGTTTGAGCTGGGGCTCATGACAAGGTTTGAAAAGTGTGAGAAAACAACCCAACTGGTGTCATCAGGGTTATGTCAGCTGTTTTCTGCATGTCACACTGTGTCAGGTGGGTCTAATGTGAGAGATGAAATCCTGATGAATCGTAGCACAATGATAAAAAAGCTGATGCAAGCAGAGACATGTCATCAACTCATAACATCAATCCCATCAAAGATGTTTGGAAAATGTGTCAAAACAGAAAACAGAAATTGGCCAAAGCACTAAAACTGACACACAATCTATTAAAAAACCAAGCGAGTTAGAAAGCTGAAAGCAATAGCTCAGCGTTTTGTGAAATTCATTGATTCACTCTCTTTTTCTAAAAAATGCCACTTCATGGCATGGCATCAGGGGGTTATGTGCCCGACTTGTTCTTGGCCTGAGGCTGCGACTTCCTCGAGTCTTGCCCTCACTGTGAAGTTTCCAGGCAACCAGCAGAGAGCTATTGCTCTAAAAACAACTTCACTCGTTTTCCGCAGTGTGTTCACAGGTGTTAGGGAGCGTCACTGCATATGTGAAAAACAGTTGTATGAAGCCATCTGGGGCTCCAGGGGGAGCTCTGCGAAATGTGATGAATTGCCCCAGGTGATGTAGCAACACATCCGAATCACTGACCAAGCTGTTGGTCGTCATGTTGGCTAATGCAGGTACCAGGTTTTGACCAGGAGTCAGAGAGACGACCTCTCTGGTTCTGCTGTGTAGCACCCTGATGTTTTTAGCAGTAGCATTATGCTAGCTCACCAGTGGATAGAAACGTTAAAATGATTGTTATGATCAGAAAAGTAGCTTGTGGATTTCTGAGGTAGTCCTGGGGCCGCATTGAACATTTTATTTTATTTCTTCAGTGCAAAGCTGAAACTGGACCAATTAAGTAAAGCAATCTTACATGTTGTACTTCAGTCCAGGTCCGGATCCCATGATGAGGGCAACTGAGTTGACCCCTCAAAGGTGCACCTCTGTTAAGATTATTACTCTTCCTCTACATTGCAGTTCAGGACAAATCAGTTTCCTGTTTTGATTGTATCTAGGGCATAAGACGTGTTGTTTTTTGGAGATGTTGTTAGTCCTGATCGAAACCTGGAAAACATCAAACCTGAACTGATTCCAAATCAGCTACAAGCCAAAAGATGAAATATGACTGCTCAGGGTTTTACAAAGTAATGACTGGGATAGTAACAACAAATCACTCTGAGTATTGCTGAGAGGCAGACTCCTCCATATGTTATGTTGATGTGTGTGTGTGTGTGTGTGTGGACTATACCTGGTTAAAAATGTCACTTCACAGCTCTTGACTGTGATGGAAATAGACTTTGAGCATTGTGCAAAGGGCTGTGACGAAAATGTGTCCTGTTTGTCTTGTCACTGGTGACAGCGCCTGAGGATTTACTTGTCAATCTCTTTGTCTGCTGGTCAAAATGCCAAGTAGTTTCCAAACTGCCATGATATGGAGATAAACTGACTTTTAAAGTTGTGTCCGTCTGAGATTAACACTTAGTCCCACAAGAAAGTATAGTTAAAGTTTAATGCTGTGCTGGATCTACGCTGAGCCTGGATCCTGACTTCTGAATCACAGCCACCAGTCTATCTCAGATTTGTTCAGCTTTGGTATTGTTGTGCACAGAAACCAATCACCCTGCCGGACCACTCAGAGCTGGGCAGGTGGGATTTAGAAAGGGAAAGTTTTCATCCTGTGCCAAAGCAAAGGAGAAAAAGCCACATCCACGAAGACCATGGCATCACAGAAATGTCAGACATTGTGAATGAGATTGACTGAGTTGGGTGGATTTACAGAAATAACAGCTACTTAATCAGAAACATCTTTGTCTAGACTGCTCCAAGTCCTCTCCACCACAGCTTCCAAGGTAAAATGATCAAACAATAAAATAACCCACAATGCCAAATGAACACAATGTTGCACTGAATGAATGCAACTGGTCATGAGCTACACATGGAAAAATCTTTGGGGTACAGGTTGCAATAAACATGATGCCACTTGCAAACACATTATACTGTTGTTTTGCAATTTGATTATACAGATAATTCATAATGATTCATGATGCCGTGCAAACCTTAGTTAAAGAAATGCTCTTATTCAGTCTTGTTTCCATTGTTTTTCAACCCTCCTTTCATTTCAATGTTGTTCTGCTCTGATTTAATTCTATGAATATCCATGTCCAGTCAGCTGTGTCCTACGTAACCTAGATGTGAGTGGAATGAGCTGTCAGTTTTTAGAATCGGCTTTAACATGGTGTAAAAAAATAAAAATAAAAATTGCATAACGTCAACATAAGCCAGGATCAGTGTCATGAAATACCTCAAAATAGGGCATGTTCTGGGACTGAACATATGCTGCTTTCATGGTGAATTTGATGGCAGTCAGAGCCAGAGCGTCATGGCTTGGTTGGTTTTTCCAGGTGACCTAACAGCCCTGTCACCAGGGACATCAACATCATACATATACACTTGCAGAGCTGTGAGTGTGTAAAGGTGTCTTTGAGATCATCGTCTTCTGTATACAGACAGTAATCATGTAACATTTTGCAAAATACACCTTTTCCCTGAGTTACATGACAGTTTTAAATGGATTGAACTAATAAGTTGCAATGTAATGTGCTGATTAGCGAGCCTCAGAGGAGCTCACAGGAGGATTTAGTCAGTTTCCCATTCCACTCTTTATGCTAAGCTAAGCTTACAGGTTGGTGGCTGAAGCTTCATGTTTAATAGACAGACACAAGGGGATCAATCTCCTCGTCTGACTCTCGGCAACAAAGTGAATAAGTTAAGTTCCCAAAATGTCAGACTATTCTTTTACCTGACTGATGACTCAAAGTCATTTCACATTTTTGCACTTTATTCTCATTTCTCCTTATTCTCACTTTTTTTTTTTATCCAGTTCCACTTCTTACTCTCTATCCACTCTGTTAAGTTCAATACACACCACAGACTTTACACCTGGGCTGTGCTCACAGAATAACATTAACTCCACTGAGAGTCACTCAGCCTAAAATGCCCTCAGCATTAGAAACAATCCTTATTTTTTTCTTCCTCTCTGCTACCCAGGTCCTGTCTCAGTGTCCTTCCACACATTTATATTTAAAATGATCTGTTTTTGTGGTTTCACCGTGGTGTGCTCTCATGCATGTGCTGTTGTGTGGACATTGTGTGCACTTGAATACTTTTCTACAGTGATGCGTGTCTCTGCTAAGCACTAATGGCCTGACTGTTTATGTGATAACTGACATGGATATGAAGGATTTTAAGTGGGAATCTTTGCACACACACACAAGCTATCACTCTCTTTCTGAAGCCATGCACATCCAAACAAACTACAACTGATGGTGTGTTTGTCTTCTCTGCTCTTAGGCCATTTTATGTCCCTGCACAGAAATAACCTGTGTATAATATTCACTCAGACTCAGGACTGTATAAGGAAGAATTGTCTCTTTAGTTTGGACAATACATGAAATAAATTTGATTTTGAAAGTGTCTAAAATCTGCCTCACAGAGAACTGATCTGGGGGTTAGGGTTATGTATTAAATATCATTTGAGTATTGTTATTAATAAGTGTAGCTGTTCAGCTCCACGTAGAATTGTTTGGTTATACTGGTCTGCAATGTGAATTATGGAGCCTGCATGTACTGTCAGTGCAAATGTGTGTGGATGAATTCACTGTAGCAAATTTAGCTGAAGATGCAAATGTGCAAGTTCGTAATGATAATGATTCCCGGTGAGTCTGAGAGCTCAGTCTGAGGCTGAACTGTCTGATTAATGCATTATTGTACACACACTTTTCCACAGTAAAGGAGCCAAAAAGTTGCTTCAGTCTCTGAAAATGCAGTTTTAATGTAGTTTTGTGCCGGTATGAAAGCTATAAGAAAAATAAAACTTTGTCTATGGTTGTACAGAGATGACACGAAGAGGATAAAAGTAAAACATCTCATCTGAAGTGGAATAAATATTCAGAGTAAACATGATTTAAATGGTTTATGCATCATGACAACAAGAGGAGGGAAAATTACACCTCCAGTCATCACCCCATCCTGCCGACACTGTTTAGGCTGATGGCTGTGGACTTCTGAAAAGAGCTTAATGTGAACATGACAGTTGAAACAGCAATTACATCTCTGCCCAGGGCAGTTAGTCTCGCCCTTCACCCCACCTCAGTCACCTGAAATGAATTATCCTTACACACCTGTCTGCCTCTTTGACTGCATGCACGCTTTTTTGCATACCTCTGTCAGTCTCCCCATCTTCCTCTCTGGCCTCCTGTCAAAATCAAATTCACACAGAACTTTAATCAAATGTTTGTTTCTCCAGAGTGAATAGTGGTAGGTTTTCTGCTCACTGGTTTATCCACGACCTTCTGTTGCAGGGAAACAACAACACATCCCCACCTCCTAGCCACCTATTAATACATCCCAGCACCTGCACACCTGTGTGCCTATATGCACCTGCATTACCCAACACAAAGACGTCATCATTATTTCCTGTACTTTCCTTTAGCATCTACCTACCGGCCTCTGTGTTTAAATATGTGTCTACCAGCTGACCTGTACACATGCAAATCTCCATGTTGTCTCTCTCGCTCTCTTTCTCCCTCTCTCTCAGTTCTTTTATGTCTTTGTGCTGCAGCAGGAAACAGGAGCACCTGCAGGGAACAAACTCCAGGAGAGCATGCAAATAAGATGAATGCAAAGTATAATCTACGAAACATATACAGCAACCAGCTGGAGATAAGCGGCTGGAAATATATTAAATAACAGAATGATTGTTTTTCTTTCTTTAGTGGTAACTGTTTGGTTTAAAACTATTGAATCACCATCCATAAACATCCATTTCCTTTAATGTCCAACGTGAAGAGTTTCGACAACATGTACAGATTTCGGTAAAAAGGTATTGTAGGATTTAATCAGTCAATGTCTGACTCAGAAGAGGACTATTAGAGTGTTTCTGACACAGTACAGTGAGCAGGTGCAGTTTTTCCAGTGGCGAAAGAGGTCACGGTTTTCAACTTTCTGTCAGTAACAGAGAAATCACCTCTGACATATTTTATCATCCTCAGTAAACTGTTCATAAGCCTCCACTGGTAGCATGTACCAGCTGCCTGTTCTCTCAACTATAATCTCATATATTCACTGTTTCCCCTGCAGATATGAAGATGTATGTTGTCCCACTTAATTTCAAACAGATCAGATTTCCTGGTGTTTTAAGCAGCTGTAGTTGACTGTCCACTGATGGGTATGACCTTCGGGTGTTTTAGCTGCAGACTGTAGCCTGTGTTTAAATATCACGACACTGAAGTTCTGTCTGTTCTTCCCTCTCTGTCTCCTCTCAAACTTTTACCACATATCTTCCCAAACTAAACATCTCCAGCAACCCTTCACACACCCTCAGCCATGTTTGACTTTCGAGTAAACTGTACAGTTTCCCAGTGAATTAGATCAGCACTTGACCTGTTGCCAAGTCTACTAAAAGCCATTAGATGCAGTGCACATTAGCTCACCAGGACAAATGGAGTTTACAATCTACTTACTGGTCCAGGTTTATGTAACCAGACAAACAGTAGTCCTTTTCTTTATGATGAAGTCAGGCTGTCCACAGGCACTGACTGCCACCGTCACAAAACATCAGTCTTACTTAATCACTTATTGTGCTAATTGTCAAGAGTTTGTTTTTCAGGTTTTTCACAGTGACAGTGGTCCTTTGAAATTCATACTGATGGCTAAGGCTGACAAAAGCACACATCGTCTTTATGTTGAAACAAACCAGTTTGATACATTTTGATTCACGAATCAAGACATAATGCATTCCACAAATGTATTGTCTTCAGTCCTGTTTGATTTTGAACAGTGAGTGAGTGAACAGTTTTAAGCCTCCTTAAATGAAACATGAAGAAAACATTCAACCATTGTCAAGATATTTCACTGAAAACATGAATATTAAGCTCACAGTAGCACTAGAGGTTAAATGACAGGGCCATCGAAGTCACAGACCATGAATCTACAGACATGACATCATGGCAATCTGGACCAAAGCAGGCCTACATTAACATCCATACAGTGACCAAACTAAGACCATGCCTCAATATGAACAAGTCTATGACCACTACATGTATTGTAGTTCAGTGTTGAAACATGGATGGATGTAGAAGATGAGGTATTGGAGTTCATCAGTTCATAATAACACATACACAGAGCCAGCACAGCTGCTCCAGGGCTTGCCCAATTTCATTACCATTGTTTGAGAAATTGGCACCAATGTCACGGTAGCATCTGGTAAACATTTTGTTACAGCTAATTATATTGTCCATTACTATTGTCTTTATTTTGTTGTCAGAGCTGCTGTAGGACTAAAGGATATATAAATACAACCATATTTATTGCCGGCATGTTCTCCGTGTCCTCACTTTGGTTGTGAGTCGCAGTCTTAAAAGTCGAGTCAGATTCCTTTTGGCTTAAATCAGCCATATTTTCTGAACTCCTTTTACTGCCTTCCATTGCTTTGTTTCCTTTGGTATCCACTGAAGCTAACGCGACCTAATGGGTGAAGACAACAGCTGTCTGACTGATTATCAGTCACTTCAGATGAAGACTGACAAAGACAACTCACCCATGTCTTTTATCCTGAGATCAAAAAGGCGTGAGATGGATTCACACAGCATCAGAGTCCTGCAGGGGTCATGTACATCGTAATCTGTCACAGTTCTCTATAAATGATAGCTGGCATCACGTCTAACTGTTGTTCGTGGCTACAGGGACCAAAGGAGGGATTTAGATTACTGTCTGAATGCGGCCCAGACTTCAGGGTTTTTCCTTGTCGAGGTGGAAACCAAGATTTGTGGCTTCATGGGGCTCAAGCTGTGATCTGCTGCTGCTGTTCAAAGCTGCCCATCAATCCAACACTGTCTGTTACATACACTGCCCTGGAATGACATATAGATAAATCATAGATGATTCAGGCTGCACATGCATGTAAACCGTGAAATCACGCATTAGATAGAATTTTCCAGATGTACATGCTTGTAACCATGTAGATACAAACACAGATACAGGCAAGCATGCATGATCAAACTGTACACACACACACATGGCTAGTGGTTCATGCTGCAGACAGACATTTCATGGCCGCTGGTTTGAGTGATGGCAGGGGCTGATTGCATCAGTGTTCAGGCCAGAGAGGTGAACACAAACACACATACACACATAGTGAGAGAGCAGGGGGAACACACACACAACAAACAAATCCCTGATGATGCCGGACAGTGATGAATGCTGTTTAATCCTGTGGTCAGAGCGTCCCAGGTGGGAGGGGTCAGACCTTCTTCTCAGGGCTATCTCTTACAGGCCAAAGGTTCATCCCCAGATACAATGGCTGCATTTATTCATATGTGGAGGAAAGAATAGAGGGCTAGGCTTCAACCACTGCCTTCACAGAGGTAGAACCATGGCTGAATATAAATGATTCAAAATGAAGTCATACTCCAACTCAAAACACTGAACTGAATTAACTTAAAATGAAAAGTTGCAGTATGTGACAACATTCAAATGTTAGATTTAAGGCAACTGCACTGAACTCTTTAACTACATACTTTTTTTTAGAACCATATAGCAAGTGTAATCGATGCTTTTGAAATAACAATATGTCAGTGGCTATTCAAAAACAATGACAGAGTGAAAGGAGTCAGTCATGGTGATGAACCTATAGGGAATGAGCTCCACTTGGCTTTATGGAGCTTTAAAGCACTTTCCAGCTCTTTGTTCAGCTGCCCAGTCTGAAACCTTAGTGTTTGGTTCATTCTCACCACTTTTGCTTTGTGATTTTTGGACACAGCAGGCAGACATTTTTAGCTTACAAAAACAAAAAACAGAGCTCCTATAATGCAGTGCACACTACCTGCCCAGCAGGCACTCGCAGTTAGAGACTACAGTAGTTAGTGAACAGAGTGGAGCACTTAGTGGCTAAAGAGCTGCTAGAAGAAAATGAATATTGGATTTCCATTCAGCAGGCGCCCAGAAACACAACTCCAAATGATTAATAAATGTTGCTCTGGGATTCCAGGATGTGAATAAGCAGCTGTTTGCTAAAATGTAAAATAAATGTGGATGTTTTGTTCACAACTTGCCCCCTAGTGGCCGAAGAAAATCGGTGATTGCAGGTGAAGTGTGTCTAGATTGATACCAGTGTGTCCCACCAGTGACAGTCCAATGCAAAACACCAACCAAGTCTTTTACCCATCGTTCTTGTTTCCATGCACCACAGAGAAAAACATAAGAAGCGTTCACATTACGCAAGTTTATTAAACCAGGAATTACAGGAACAATGTTGACTTGCAAACGTTGTGTACTTTCAATCAAACCTCATGGTTTTTATATAACAAATGTAGCGGAGTCTTTGAGGTTGTGTCCTCTGTTGTGAGCCAACTGTCAGTTTTACCATAGTTATACCATGATATCCACTTACAGTCTAGCCATAGTGTTCGCAAATAAATCCACTTCATGTATGATGTTTTTCAGCCTTTATCAGACATGCTTATGCAAATGCTGCAACTAAAGCAGATAATGGAGCTACATCTTTGGGTACGACTGAGACTAAGAACAATGACTGTGATCAGAGGAAGCCGTGTGCATAATGTGAATCGGCAAACAACAACAGAGATCTACTTATGAGTAGGCTACAGCTGACTGCCACCCTCTCTCCTCACCAACCTATGTCTTTGACTTCTTATAGAGATTGCTGATGGTGTTACCTATATGCCCTGCATGATGTGTTTTCTTATATACATCAGAAATAACTTTAACTGTCCTCAGCCAGAGCAACAAGATATGAGCTGAAAACTTTTCAGGTACTTTGTGAGTCAGCTCAGAGACTCACTGAAACTGTAAACAAAAAAACACTGCACAGGATCTTATAGACCGAGCCTGCTAGTTAAAGTGGGTTATGATCAGGTCAGAGGTCCAACAGAGAGAAGTCACCACAGTCCATCAGAGCAGACATCCCTCATTTTACTGGACAATATGTGGATTTTAGTGTGTGTGTGTGTGTGTTTTTCTCTCCTTCTCGCCCTCCCTCTCCACGTTCTCCTACTTTTCCCTCGCAGGCCACAAGTGTTTGATTCGCTGTCTGGCCGTGCATATTAATGAGAGGGGGGACAGCGGGCTGCTTTTTAAAAGAGCTGCTGCCAGCCTCTCCACAGCGAGAGAGCGAGCAGCAGAGAGAGAGAGAGACGCGAGTGATTGGAGATTCATCCAAGCGCTCAGGACGCACAGACGGAGTTGCACAATCAGCGCTCCAAAGGGACTCCAAAAAGCTGAAACCCCCTCAGCGCTCCTTCAGTTCCGCCGTCCAACACTCTGCAAGTGGATATTATTTGCACTTCGAAGAGACTTTTTTTTTGTTGTTGTTGATATTTTTGGCGCGTTTACTCGCACAGACCGTTTGGAGAGCTCGGATTTTTCAGACGGCTGATTGAAAAAGAAAAAAATCCATCTTTCTTATTTGTGCAGACATGCATCGGTGCACAGCGGTGCTACTGTTGTTACTGGTGGCCTTGTACCTCCTGAGCGCAGAAGGTAAAATAAAAATACTTTTTTCATTTGTTCAGCTTTAGTTTGAGTTTGTCCTTTTCGTCTCTTTGGAGGAGACGTGAGTGAATAACAAACAATAGGATTCGTATTTGTGCATGTTTCTGACGCTTCAGTTGCTTTGTCGTGTGTGTAAGAGGAGAGCACGAGGAGCATTAAGTGCAGAAACACTCCTCCCAAAAGTTTGTTTGAATCAAGATCCCCAGCATGTCATGAAAACAACAAAGTGACTTTATGTTGACATCAGCAATATACCACCAGCTGTATGCATTTTACTTTTAACAACACCCTGAGCACTTCTGAAAGCCAGCCTGCACTGACAAATACAATCTGATCTCATCATGAATCTTGAGTTGGCTCCCTCAAGCCTTTTCGCACCCTGAACTCCACTCTGGGACTGTGTGTGTTTGGCAAGACAAGTGAAGCTCACCATATGTAGCTGGAATAGTTGAAAGCCAATATTCATGAAGCCATGTGGACGGGATGGGGCCATGGTGAAAATTAATGGAACCAAATGCCTTTTATTCTAATAATAAAAAAAAAAGTTGTTACAGAAATTGTCATTTCTTCACATATTCACTCATGTAGTGGTTTATAAAATAATTCATCAGTAACGTCACATGGCAGAAGAGAAGTAAAGAGGTAAAGAAGTACTTTAGTGTCGGAAGTCGAGTCCATCTGCTTCTATCTGACTGTGTTGGAGCTGTAGCTAACCTCTGTGTTTCCTCACTTTTTTTGGCCTTTATTGTCCTGTGTGTCTGAGCCATGAGGGCTGGTGGCAGATTTAGAGGCAGACAGTCAGGACATATAACCAGTGATGGATGAATGGAAACCTTGGGACCATCCAGGTCATCACCTCGCATCATAAATATACAACCCGGCAAAACCCATTTCCTCAGCAGCATAAAATAGAAAAAAATGGTGTGATAAGTGAGCCTGGGGAAGATGTTTGATTGAAACAAGTTACATCATCACCTGTTTGCTTCCTTAGCTGTGTTTCAAATGAAAATAAAGTACCAAAGTGAATAAAAAGTGAGTTTCCACCATGGCTGCAGGACATTTGAAGCCACACTTGATCCCTGCATAATTTGTCCCTTTGATTTGTATTCATAAATCATCAGAGCCGCTTTGGATTGAACAGCAAATCAAAACAAGCTTTGAGGGTTTTTTTTTACTATCAGCCCAGAAGTTTTCATTTTTAGAAATAGTTACAAACCAAGAAAATGTTCGTTTTAGTTTGAAACACTTTTTAAAATGTTTACGAGTGTTTTTATTTAACAGTTACTGAGTTGAGAGTTTAAATTGAAGTAAGTGAGGCAACAGACTGAAGCACTAACAGTCCTCCTCATGAGTGTTTATTAAAGACACGCTGCATCATTGTACCTTTTAAATGTCCAGAACTATAAGTGAACTGTGTAACTGATCAATGTGAAATGTGTTTGATTTCTCAACAACAGCCTACAAGTGCAGGTGCACCAGAAAAGGACCGAAGATCAGGTACAAGGATGTACAGAAGCTGGAGATCAAACCCAAACACCCGTACTGCCAAGAGAAGATGATATTGTGAGTGATACTTCTTTTTCTTTCTCTTCATCTATCATTCTTTTTCTCCAGAGCGTTAGCTCTTCTCCTCACCAGCTCATCTGCCATTGTCTCTCCCACTTTCTTTCAGGTCCTCCTCATCCTTTGTTTTCCTCTCTTCCTCCATTTCCTGACATTTTCTCCCCTTAAGCTTTTTTCAGCTTTTAACATCCCCTCTTCATGTCTTCCATTTCTTCTTCCCTAACAGAAGATGTGTTTGAACCTGTCCAACAGACACATATACAGTTTGTAACTACGCCCTGAATGCACTCCAAAATACCATAAAAACAGCTTTACAGCTTTACAGACATTATCAAAACATCCTGTCATCAGGGGTTTCGAGCTCTTAGCAGGGTTCACAGTTTGATGATTTAATGGCACCCCACAGCCAGGAGGTAAATGTGATTTATTAATTGGAAAGGTGTGGGGGGTATATGTGTGTGTGTGGGGGGGGGGGGGGCAAGCACAGCTTTCCAGACTTCTGACAATAAATGAAAGCATTAAGCCTAAAGCCTTCTAAAAGGTTTATGGACAGACTGTCCATTTGATCCTCCGCCCCCTCTGTCTCCCTGCCATCTGACCTTCGACCCGTTAAGTCACAGCTTGCACAGACAGACAGCTATTATGTCCAATCTGAGCAATCATAGAGTGCAGCAGGAACCTCTCTGATGATGACTGGGCCTCCTCTACTCAAGACATCCAGACAGACTTGAAATGACCTGTGGTGCTCAGTCTGACATTCCTGTCCTAAATAAATAACCTCAATGGTCATGTCATATGTTACATTCTGTGTGTTTTATGTGTGAGTCCAAGTGTTGGGAGGTCAAGTCTCACCCAGAGTTAGAAATGTGAGATGTGATTTCTGTGTGGAATTTAAGTTGCACGTCGAAGTTACATGAAGGGGCAACAGATGGACATGTTATATCAGCCTCCCTCGAGCCAGTTTTGTGTGTAAGCCACAAGCTCTGCTGCCACCTGCTGGCAAATGACAATATGACACAGGGAACAATCTGGGTAACAGCAACAAGCAACTACTGTATGAAAACAGATGTTAGTACAGGTATAACCTGAAATTGGTTATTAATCACATTGAGACACTCTGCCTTTTTATAAACTTCACATTATAATATTAAGTTGTTAGACAGCAGTTGTATCAGTGTAGATTTACATCTCCTCTCTCAGGCTTCTCTCTGGAGCTGGGATAACAAGAGGTAAAGGAACCAATCGGCTCTGTGTCTCTCTCTTCTGATTGGCCTTCTTCTGAGAGATTGAGTTGGATAAAAAATATAGAAAACCTGAAATCCTTACAGAAGTCCTGACAGCTCATTATAAGGCTTGGTGCACTTTTCTCTGGCACTTTGACACATACACACTACTTTGAAACTTTGATACAGTGATAATAAAGAAGTTCTCTATGTGAGAATTTACTTCTTGTTTCTATTTATGTTATATCTTATTAATATTTAGGTATTCGATTGTTGGTGGGTCACACAAAACAACAACAATTAAAACAATAAAAACCTGCATCAAACAATTATCAAAACATATGATAATGTGAAGCAAAACCTTAATATTATCAGATAACATCTTAGGAGTAAAAGTAACAAGGCATGTTTTTGTGAATTAGTCTTTAATCATGTAGAAATTGTGTATGTGAGTGTGCGCCAAAGATTAGACTCCGTCTTTGTGGACCCTCACAGGTCTGTGGTGGGTGTTGCCCACTACGTAACTATTATTTAAGGCTACTCTATTAGCATGAGATGGGGGCCACCAGCCACCGGTGCCCAGTGAAAAATGAGCCCCAGCAGGCTCCGGAAAGCCACAAAAAGAAAGAGAGCAGGAGAGAAATGAGTGAGAGAGTCCCCCCTCTGGCCTTTGTTGTGACCATTTGGCTTGCGGCACTCAGCTTGGCATTCTGGGTGACCACTCCTAACCACAACACAGATGAGCTGAGAGCCGTGAAATTTCCCTTCTGTGTCCTTATTTTTATGTTATGTTTTTTTTTTTTTTTTTTTTTTTTTTTTTTACAGTTCTCTTTTTTAACCCTTTCAGATGTAATCTCTTTCTCCAGTCCATCTGTGTTGTTTTCACCGCTTCTTTTCTTCGGCCTTGTTTTATGGCTTCATCAGTTCAGGCTCTCGTGTTCTTCCCTGGCTTGCTCTTAATGTCTCTTCTCCCTCTGTGCTCATGAAACATGTTGCAGACCATATGAGCTTTTAGAGCCAGTGGCTCCTCTTCGGCTGCCCAGGTGAATGATAATGAGGAGGAACTAAAGCAGAGATTAACACAGTAATTAGGTAAAATTTAACCCCTGCTAAGCAGCCATGGATGAACACTGAAGGTGGGTTTATTACAGCCTCACAGATATGAGACCATTGGCATGCATGCATGCAAACAAAAAGCACTTTCATGTTCTCTCAAACACACACTCAATGCTCAGTTCTTCCATTACAAAGCATTTAGAGCCGCCCAACTAAACCTCAATAGCCAAACAAAGTGACAAATGAATGGGCAGGAAAATAGATGCAAAACACTTTAATCTAATCCCTATAATTACTGAATGCAACATTTTATCGAGAGTCAAGTCTTTTCTCTCTCAGTCAGCTCATTGAACATTCATGATTTCGTGAGCCTTTGAGTGTGTCACTGGATGGAAAGGCCCCATGGCACAGTGGGTGTTTTTCCCACATTTCTCTTGTTTGGCCTGAATATGCCACATGCAGGCAGACTGTCTCTGCCGTTGCCTTAAGCAGAGGGTTACAGACAGACCGACTGATTCACTGAGCTTACATGCCACATCTATAAGTGGCACCTCCATAATATTGCTTCATTCCTCAGGAACTGGCCTCCAAGTGCGAGCTGATCTTTTGAATCGGGAGGGCATTAAACTGTGGAAATGTTATTGAGGGAAGCAAAGAATAGCAGCTGAGGTTTGGGGCAAAAACATGTCAACCATGACACAAACTTGACAAGTTTCTATTCACTTGATTCAGACTGGCTTTCAGATGGTCTGAAATAGTTCGAATTGGTGTTTTTACTCTATTCAGCTCCTCTGAAGTTCATTTTAAAGCAACATAAGGTCGCTCTTGTATTTGATCTCAACACTCTGTCAAACTAGTGGTGATAACACCTTAGTCTCCATACATATTGTGCAGCTTGATCAAACTATATTAAGCCGTGTGGTTGCGCTGGGAGGACAAAAGGAGGTGGGAATTGAATTGCTTGAATTATTCTGTTAAATGTTTTGCTAATTTCTTCTTTCAGGAAGGCTCATGTTATACAGCTCTTCTCCTGCACGCCATGTTTTTATTCAGCATTTTCAGCTGCCAGGCTTTCATCAGAGTGGTGAAACCAAACAATTAAGGGAGTAACATTGGAGTTTTTGGGTTCAGTAATATGTTTCTTCTCTGCTCCCCTGCTCAGTGTGACAATGGAGAATGTGGCTCGGTTCAAGGGGCAGGAGTACTGTCTTCATCCCAAACTTCAGAGCACCAAGAATCTGGTGAAATGGTTCCGCATCTGGAAGGACAAGCACAGGTAATAAAACCTCTGGTAATGGGTAAGAGTTAGAAGTCCATTATGTGGCTTCTGGGTTTAGAAGACTGACTGTGTGGTTGCAATGCACTCGGTTTGGGTTGGTAATAAAAAATCCTCCCAGTCCCACCTCTGAAGAGAGGGGATTATATTTATTCACAGATTTGTTGTTAGCTTATTCCAGAAGAGTTCATGAACATCATTGGTGTAGAAGTATTTTGACAGTTTGGCTCGTCTGATTAATATCAACCTTGTAATCATTTGATTGTACGACCACTTCCTGGTGGAGAACTAGATGAGAAGATCTTATTATGAAGCTACAGCCAACAGATGGTTATCTTTCCTTCACTCAAGAGCCTGGTCATGCAAAGTCTCCTGACAAGCACCTAATGATTAATCAGACTATTATCAATATATTAGTTTAATCTATAGAAAAAAATATGTTAAAATTCCATTTTTTACAATTGTTAAATACTCATAAGTAATGACTGCATATAGCCCTCGCCCACCTAACACAAACATACATCCAAACATCCTGAGAGCTTTATTGATTTTGGTGTGTTGAAACTCATCCTCTCACACTCTCTCCACCTCGGGGAGGTCAGAGGTCAGGGACGTCCACGGACAGAAGCTCTGGGCCAATGCAGTTGTACACAGGCACATTTCTATAGAAACTCTGTAGATTACAGAGTGATTAAACCTCTGACCTTCCATTCACATCCACAAGGCCAGTGCATTCAACACAAGAAACGTTTGATCTCTGTTTGTCCAGAGATGGGTGGGGGGAGTGGAGGGGGAGTTGGGGGGCACACGGTGGAGGCGGTGGATGACCCTGACAGAAACAATTCAATGTGCAGTGAACGCATCTTAAAGAAAGAAATGGACAGATGTTTGAAATCACAGCAAAAGTTAACTCTACATTTGTTTCTTCTTCAGGGTGTACGAAGCTTAAAACGTCGGCTCTCCAGCACACGTGGATCAAGTGAGACAAAACAAAACACCACCACCACCAGGACTCTTTTATGAAGTGCAAGATGTAATCTACAATCAAACTGTACTTCTCCCTCTTCTGCCTGAGATCTGTCAAATGCATTAAGAGATATCTTTAGTTCATATAGAAGCCGGTGGGCTCATTTTTAGTCGGCCATCAATGTAGTTACAGTCACTCACCGCTCCAGTCTTTACAACTGTAGTTACTCTTGTCATATAGTGGACAACACACACCACTGTCCGTGTTTCAAACAGTTGTCGGGTTGTCCAGATATAATTTAAAGGGATTTCTCTTTGCTTCGGGTTTTAGGCTTCTATCAAAATGAAGAATGTGCCGTTTGTAAGGAAACAAGGAAAACCTTCTTTTGACAGATGCAGTGTAGGTGTTTCTGTTAAGATTTTCACTACTCTGTATTCAACATTCAACAGGTGTGATATTTGTACAATGCCAACCTTTAGGATCTGGTTACCTGTGTTTAAGAGGTTGTAGTAGAGGATCTGCGATGAAGGCTCTCGGTGAGTCTGTAGAGAAGAGGCGGTGGTTACACATCATACATCAGTTTCTATTGTTCAGTCAGATAGAGGAGCTCTACCACTGTGTGTGTATGCATGCATGCGTGTGTGTGTGGGCGTGTGTGTGTGTTTATCAGGTCCATGCTAGTTCTATGTGTCAAACAAACACACCACTCTGCAGCACACAGTAAAATACTATCTCACTAAACCTGCAGGGTGTAGTTTCAGTAGACATTAAAGAATACAAATAGTTCATATGTGCCATTGCTACATAAAGTTTTACAGTCTGTAGATTGGAGTGATTATTAAAACACTAAAAAAAAACAAGACTGTCTGCAGTTTACATCAACATGAGAAAATATATATTAACTTTTATATATGTTGACATTTTTTGTTCCACCTGTTGAAACAAATGTGCAATGAAACAATACAAACTGCCTGCATCACCATGGTACCGAGCTGTGAGAGCATCTTTAAAGGATAATACTGATAATATGGTATTTTTTGTTTTGTGAACCAGCATCC
The DNA here is from genome assembly GCA_021432705.1 of Caranx ignobilis. Taxonomy (NCBI): domain Eukaryota; kingdom Metazoa; phylum Chordata; class Actinopteri; order Carangiformes; family Carangidae; genus Caranx; species Caranx ignobilis. Next base: position 20,275,890 of record MU269981.1, on the reverse strand, counting down.
AATGAAAATATCCCACTCATTCAGTCTTGATTAAAAAAAATGTTTATACTAAGAAAAAAAGGCTAAATAACTTCCTAAAACAAGTGGGCATTGTAGTTTTTAGTCAGCAGAACTCAAACAGGGCTCAAGTCTGCATTTTTTTAGGAACTATTTTCAGCTGTGGATTTGCACACGTTTGGTTCTTCATTGAGTGTTATTAGCAGCACAGTGATGAGTCCATTTTAAACTACAGCGCCCATTTAGTGGGAATAAGGAACCATATCAGCCAGTGCAACAGTGACACCCACTGATATGGATTTTGGACAACAACGGATGACTGCGACACACGGGAGGAAACTATCAGGTTTTTCATACACAGACAGCACTTACTAGTATGGTTGATTAATTCATGGATTTGTTTGTTGAATGGGATTTGTTGACAATAAGAAAAATACATTATATTATCAAATGTATTCTTTAACAACCTGGCTGAACATAAGCACAGGTCAGTTTTTCACAGGTAACACATTTTTCCTTTTTTAAGCTCTGAAAAGCTTATACTCCCTGTCCTCGTACAAAACAGCACATCACAATGTACATTTAGATATATTACAGGCTACTCGTTTGTGCTGCTAATGATCATTTCACTGTCTCCTACAGCCTACAGGGTTTTGATACTCTGCTCTTTTATGATCTCTCTTCCTGTAGATCTCCTGAACAATACTGTCACTTGTGTTATTACTTTGTATGCTGTGGATACACTTTGTAATATTAACTGTTGGGTGTTGTTTTGTTGCCACCAAACAGAATTCACACACAAATATATCTGCATATATACAAAAACAACACATTTTCTTTTACCTTTTGAAGAATGTGTATTACTCTTGTTTTATATCTTATATATAAATATATATAAAGAAGCATTTTGTAAATGGGCCAGTATAGCCTATATGTTAGTGAGAATGAATTCACCTTTATAGTGGCATGTATATTGTATTACTGCATTGTAGTTGTTTTTGCTTTGTTTATTTAAATCTTGGTTTGGTTACAGATATTCGGAGCATGAGTGTTTGGACTGGCCCACCAAACACACAGGTAGACGTTCCACTGAGTATAAAACAATAAACACAGCAATAAATGTCTATAGAGCAGCTCATGTCTGCATTTCATTCATTGAATTATCTGTTGCAGTCAAAACTGAGACAAAGGGGGGGAAAAAACTCTGCTGAAGCAGATGTGTAAATGGGAAGGAAGACAAAAGAGAGCCCTTCAGTGTAAAGTGCTGTGAGTGAAGCAGTCCACCAGGTGGCGGTGTATACCAACTGACTGTAGTTGGGCCAGGGTGGTAAATGCAATGGGCACATAAACACATTGATTCACACATATTGAGACAGTGTAGATAAAATAAGGCAGAGTTAACACTCATGTACATTTTATAAGATTATCATTATTACTTTTAATAAATCAAAATTACCAACTGGTTCACATTTTAATGTTGGCTTTGCAAATCATGTCTAACATGAGTTGCTATGCAGACCTAGGCCAGGCACACAGAGGAAATCCAACATGATTTATCTGAGTTTATGTAAATGCAACACTAAAGTGTACTTAAAAGTAATATTGGCGAATTTACTGCACCTCCACAAGTGTCCTGTTACCACTTTTTTTTTTCAATATGTTCTTGATTAAGTAATATTTTAAGCAAGCTGATAGAGTGGACACAAAAAATCAGGCTGGAGGTTACACACAAAAAGACTCTTTAAGTTGTGACAGTGAAACTTGGTCTATCTATCTATCTATCTATCTAATGTGGCTGTGCTGTATGTGCTGTCTCTGCCTGCTGTCTGCAAGGCGGGGTCAGTATTTGGCAGCTGTCTCCCGCTGTGCTCAGAGTGAAAGAGGCGGGGTCAGTATTTGGCAGGTTCGTCCCTGGAGGGTGTGTGTATGTGTGCGTGTATGCTTGTGTGTGTATGTGTCTGAGACTCGCTAAGCAACGACCTGCGAACGGGCATCTGAGCCAGTCCGAGCAAAAAAAAAAAAAAAAGAAAGAAAAACAGGAACCACATTATTTTCGGGTGTCTTTGCAATGTTCCCGACGATATTTCTCCACCGCCTGCTCTGATCTCGTCGAAGTTGCCGTCTGTCCAGACGTCGGCCACAAAACCCAAACAAGAAATTAATGCATCTTGCTCCGCGCTGCTGTTTGTTTTGACCTGGTAAGGTAACCGCTGCTACCCCCGGGAGCGACTGATTAGCTTCCCCGGCTAACAGCTCTTCCTCTGGTTCACTCAGCATCTTAGTTAGCTAATGCTAGCCAGCTAAGCTAACTGTGCCAGACGCTTTGTGTTGTCTGTTTTAATTAATAATTCACTCACAGGTGGTTTACGACTTTTTGTGTCGTGCATGAATGTTTATTTGGAGGCTAATATTGAAGTGTACGACGGATGTAAAAACCGTTGGTGGTTTTTATCTGTTGTTCATTTGGCAGCTAACGGCTAACGGTTAGTTCCATCACATCTGTGGCTCCCTCGCAGGCACAGTAAGCTAACTCGGGGAGATGGAGAAAGAAAAACTGCTATAAATAATTAAATATTTGAGATATATTGAAGTATTTCCATGCCCCACAAGCAAACCTGAACCACGTCTCTTGTTTTCAATCAGCAGACATTTGATTCTACAGTTGTTACACTCAGTAGTTGTGTGTTTTTATCTCCTGTTGTCAGGAATGTGAGATGATAATGGACAATTGAGAATCACCTGGATTTTACGGTGATCCGTCCACAGCGTACAGAAACCTACATCCTGTGTTTTCGACGGGTTGTTTAGAGTTCGCTTTCTTTTCGAGCTGTGGGTCCTAGTTTCGTTTTCTGGTCTGACTGTTGTTAGAAAGCTTCACCTTTTTTTACACTGATGCTCCGTGCTCGTGTACACGGCGGTGGCGACTGTGCTGGAATGTTCTGGTGTTTTGTGGCACAGTGGTGACACAGCCATTAAAACTAGTTTGGCTGCCCTTGTCCCTGATTAATAGTTTATTGTGTGTAATAATAGATTGACCAGCGTAGTTTGGGGCATGCCTAGGCTGACTTTAATTTCTGGGCTCTCTGAAATCCTCTGCATGTTGCATAATCGTATCCGGCCGTTGCCCTGAATTAGGACGGATTGGTCGCACCATATGGTGTCTTATAGGCAGAAGTGGAGGAGCCGTCATGCATTACAGATGTACACGGCAGGATATTAGTGTGCAACCTCACATACACGCTAACACCCCGGTTCACACTTAAACACTGAGGCGGTTGCATGAGCAGTCACAAAGTTCTGCAATGTAGAACTGAAACTATCAATTGATTAGTTCAGTGACACTATATTGACTAGGGGATGAATCCTTTAGGTAATTTTCCAGCTATAATACCCGTGGTCGGGTAGCAACTTGTGATTTGAAAGTTTGTCATTATATTTTATTGCATTAGATTATTGCATATTGACATTGCATTATCATATAATATATATATAGTTATATGTATGTTATTGCACATGTAATGAATAATCATGACAAATGCATAAGCAATCTTCAGGATAATTATATATTATTTACTAATCTGATAGATTATTAGATAACCTGGCCCAGTTTCTTAAATATAAATATTTGCTATTTGCTTTTATTCTTATTTTATAATGACTTGTTGTTTGTCTCTGGGAAGGTGTGTTGGGTGTTTCATGACTGGGAGCCCTAGTTGAATCAGTTTTACAGTCTGGCATACCAGCAGTATTATTTATGCAGATGGTTAAATTATGGGATTTGAAAAGAGTATTATGTTTCCCAGCTTGATGTCGGTGCAAAACTGAGATAAGCGGCTTCAAGTCTGACATAGAAGAAGAGGAAGTTATTTATTTCAAATATGCAAATTGAGTTTTCCTTGTTACTTGATCGTGCTGACTGGTGTGTGTGGTTTTGAGCTTGCTATATATAACAATGCCCTAACGCACTGCGATGGACGAATTCTCCAAACTCTCGTAAATATGCTAAAGGAGTCATGTAAAGCAGTCACAGTCTGTGTAAATGTGTTTTTAGGTTTCTAACTTCACTATGACGATAACAACAAACAAATGAGACGCAATCTGCAACTACATTATAGCATACACGTGATAAATGGTCTTATCTGACGGCCTTGTGCAAATACAGTCCTATATTTCAGTGAAGTTTAACCCCTTAGCAAAACAGCGTGGTTATTGTGCAAGAGGCAGCAGATATATCTGTAAACAGTCTGGATTAAAGGTCAACTGTGGAGTGGTGCTGATGTTGGAGAAAGGTTAGTAAGATGGTTGTTGAGTCAGCCGCTGTAATACACTTTGCATTGACACTGTCAACGTTGCACTCAGTTGCCAATTTTGTTGCACTTTACTAAAATGAGTTCAATCTAATACAGCAGCCCCGAGAAAAACCCGATGAAGGTCATCAGGTTCAGGTTTTTGTTGAAACACTTTTAGTGGTGTGTTGATTAAACTTCATGGTCATTCTGGAGGCTGCACTTAGTGATGATGTCGACCTGGGTTACATCGTGCTAGCTGATATTTCCATTATTTTCACTGAAGCTCATTGATATGAAAGAGGTAGAAAATGCCACCACAAAACTGCAGCTTCCAAAAATTACTAGAAAGTTTGAATCCATACAATTTTAAAACAGTTTCAACCTAAGCTGAACATACAGTAGTTACGGATAGTTACAGGGCTTTGACATTAGACTGCAGTCCTTTGTGTTGTGTTGATTAACTTGTTTTTGGATAATCAATCGTTTTACCTATCAAATATCAGCACAGAGTGAATTTGTAAGTTTACGCTGACAAGACACAGATACCAAAGGCACTCAATTTACTGATAAATTAACCTGCTAATACTCACATGAGAGTTGGAAGAGGTAATGATTTGGCAATTTTGCTTTTAGGTACACAAGGACAGTATTGATGAAATGTATAGTCAAAGATATAGGTAGTGGCATGTATAGAGTCCATTCTCATTAAGTCCACCTCACCTTAACCTACAGCCATTTATGTGAAGGACCTCAGTCACGTATGCACATACCGACACAGTGTCAAATCTCCACCCCCCCGGAGTGTGAGATAAGACTGTGTACGTAAGACGACCCATAGTTTTTATAGGAAGGAAAATACGCAAGCACACAGCAGTCACAGCAGTGTCATAACCACACAGCTGCCTGCGGTGTGGGATTGTTGCAGCCAGGTCAGTGAGTGGTTGTTTTAGACTCGGTGGACGGGGGCCAAGCTAAACCAAATGCGGTCCAAATCTCTCTAAAGCTGGACTCACTCTGCCAGAAATTCACCAGATTTAATGCGACTAATCCCAGTCTTCTTATCTTCACACCTGTATGAGAAACGTTGTTCCGAAACCTCCTCTTATTTTATTTTATTTTAATTTTTTTTTAGCTTTTTTTAGTCATTTAACTATTATGTCTTTCCTGCATCACAGGAATCCAAAGATGTGATGTGATGATGTTCAGGAGGAATCAAAGCAGTGGAGTAGATAACCCAGTCTGAGCTTAGAGGTGGTGGGAACCCTGAGCGTCGTCTCCTGCTGTACATTAAGCCAAAAAGGCTGAAGGCGGTTTTTTCGCACAGACCGGCTCTGACCTGGCCCAAAGACTGTGTAAATGGAGATGGTCCATTAGGAGGCTGCAATAACAAAGACCTGTACAGAAAATAATCATCTTGTTGTTCATGTATTTTTATGCTGTTTTTTTCCCAAGAATATCTGAGAAAAGAGAAACAAGGGTGTTTTCCTTTCTTATTCTGGTGTTTGAAGCTGAGGATGAGTTTGAACACTGATAGATAAACCATGTTACAGTAATGTTTGTTCTCACAAGGACAAGCCACACATTCTCACAGTTGAGAAGTTGCAACAAGAGACGTTAACCATTTATTTATTATGAAAAATAATTGTTATTTTTGCCAGTAGGGTAATCAACCAGTCGTTTCAGCGCTGTGAAAGAGAACTGCATACAAGGAAAAGACCCTTTATTTAAAAAACCAAAACTGACAGAGGTGGAAGGGAAAATTTCACTAATTTCAATATTACTACTTACAGTATTGTGTACGAATTTGCTCACTAAGCACTTTAAAATGTATATGCATATTTCTGTCGACTCAGCAGCTTGTGAGAGGAGCTCTGCATTTTGCAGACATTTTGCTTAGTGGACTAATATTCTGGTGGTTAATCCATATTAGTGTACGGCAATGTGAGGATATACACCGGGAGGTTTTTAGAGATTTGTCGGCCATTAAAAATGTTACTATCTCTTTTGGCCCAAGAAAGCTCTGGGTTTGTTTGTTTGTTTGTTTGCTTTTAATCTCTGGTTGTCTTAGGTCATTTCTGATGATGGAGCAGAGCAAATGAGTTGGAAAGGGTGCATTTGAGCAACATTGGATTTAAAGGATTTGGCATCACTTTGCAGAAATGACTTGATTTTCAGGTATTTAATCCACTGTATTAACACAAAACGAACCTTTTTAGTAGATGAACAGGACTCTAGGCACAGGTGTGTTGACATCATGCAACATGTCACATGCTTTTCTGTCAGACGTAGCCTGAAGAAGCAGAGGATCCCAGTTTTAGTGTACAAACAGGCAGATGGAGGAATCCCATGCTGAGCAGCTGGTTTGGGATGAAGTAATCAGGAGGTGACAGTATGTTCTGAGTAGGTTTAAACCCAGAGCTCTAAGTGCACAGCATCTGCTCAGAGCGTTGAGCCACTGGACTGACTGCACAGTGATGAAAGTTGCATGACTGTAAATACAGGAAGATGACCTGCCATGGCCTCTATCTGTAACCTCAGGCACCATTTCCTCACTAGTCAGAGGACCTTCGCATTGCATTAAATCTGTCAGTATCTGTTCGATGACATGTTTGGTGTGACCAGAAAGCTGTTTGGTCATATCTACATTTAACGATCCTATTTTGTGTATTGATTGAAACAAAAATATCTTATTGGATTTAGCTTGGGTTGAGTTGTGTTTTATAGGGGTCAGATAGAGATCAGTCAGTCAAAACATCACTGCCTCAGATCGTGCTGGTTCCTGCTCACCTGTTGTCAGGTAGACCAGTGATTTGCAGATACATCAGCTAATAGATTAATTTGACCTTGACCTCTGCGTTGAGCTTTGCTGACTGAAGCTTGGCAGAGCTCAGCTTGGATTGGACAGTGAAGTAATAAAGTCTGATTTCTGGCAGCAGTCCCAGTGATCAAAACCAGCCAGTGCTGCTCTGGAGCCATTTAGGTCACACTAGACAGCAAGTCATTGCTCACTTAGATGAATTACAATAAAGTAGTGCTTTTGCGGAGCTACGCTCAATAGGTCATCTCTGACTTCTGCGCAGAAGCAAATGTTAATAGAATACAAGGGCATGTTAATTTCTTTTCATGTCGACACTTTTGGGACAAAAGTTATTGAGTACATGTTACAGGTCACAGAGGTTTAATTCAATTAGTTTTATCTGAGCCATGGTTTATCTTTTGCCTCAAATCATGTTTTTTTTTTTTTTTTATAATGTGGAAATTAGTAACCTACATAATGAGCTCTGTGGCGGAGCAAGATGAGTACTGACCAGAGCAATTAGTCGATGACTTAATTAGTTTATGAAAATATCCTAGATTAATGCAACTATTTTAAGCAAAAATGCAAACATGCTCTGATGGCAGCCTCTTGAATGTTAGGACTTATATGTATTATTTATTGTACATGGGAGTGAATTGAATATTAATAATCTTTTGTTAGTGTTAGGTGACATCATTTTAATATTGATCGTAATTTTTATCACAATAATTCCTGTCAAAATCCACAAATGATCGCCCACCCAGGTCTCAAGTTAGTATTATATATTGTTGTGTGTCAACTGTTGTCACTTTGTGTTGGTTTTTAGGGTTAAATAAGAAATGCTTTCGGTTCGGTGGCTACTGTAAACATGGAATTTAGTGGCTTATTCAGCTGCTTTTGTCCCAGTGGAGCTGTGGTTTAAGAGAGGAGGAACTCTAACAAGGGCATCTGAAACAGAAAATCTGGTGCGTGTTCCTCACATGACGCTGACTCGGACATTTTCTGGAGCTTTTTACAGTTTAAGGTGCATGTGGTAACGAGGCATTTGACTCTCGGCTAGCAGAGCAATTGAGCAGCAAATCCTCAGTGAACTCAGTCATTTGTCTGCTTCAGCTCTGAATGCCTGTTTTACGGCCTGGATCCATTGGCCTGAATCACATCTCTGGCCTAAAGATAAGCCATTTGATTATAAGCATACATTTGAAAATACTTAACAAAAATATGAAAAAGGGGAAGTGGGAGTAAAAGACGGCAACGTAAATCTTTGATAACTTGTCACCTCCTGTATGTTCAGTGAGGCAGCCCTTCACAGTTAGCTTGGTCAGTCACTGCTTGCGTGCTCCTCTCTCTGCTCATCTGTCAGTGGACTCTCACAGCTGGTGTTTTGATGTATTGTTTACACACAGACACACACACACACAGATGGAAACAAAAGCACTCGGACTGTCCCATGTAAGCTATTTATTCTATGTTAATGAACTCTTATTCTTTTAATAGAGCAAAGGTTGTTTATATAATCATTACATGCTTGGGATTTCCTCATTGATTCATTGTAGTCTCACTTCCTCGTTGCATTGCTGCTTTCATAGAGCTGTCAGGCATGTACTGTTATAAGTGTGAAGATTGCAGATCTTCTGAGTACAAAAAAAAGGCAGAAGTGTTCCTGCTGGCATGGAAACGTGCAGAAGGAGACGCAGCGAGGGGGAGAGGTGATAACAGATCAATACTAAATCAATAAAGCTCAATGTCGTCGACTTGCTGAGGTTGGGATCACAGTTAGTCCATGATGCACTGATGCTACTGTGAATTTGAGCTCCGTGTTGTGAATCACAGATCTACAGTCACAGTGAGAGATGGGAACTGGGAATTTCTTCTAAATAATACAAATCATTGCAATCCTATGCATCCGAGTTTATCAATACTTCTTATTGGTGCCAGCATGTGATTCTTCCATCTGTGTGATAAACTACATTGATTTTGTCAGTTAATTCATTTATAGGTCATTTTATCCTAAAGAAACCTTCTCACGGTGGATATCAAAGTTGTGATGATTCATAACATGCGGCACAGAGGATCTGAATGATATGAAGGATTTTTATCATTTCTTCCACCGCTAACTTGTTTACAGGTAAATCTATTCAACACAACAACAGTGTGAAGGTTAAAAATGACGACGAGGGCCACGTATTTGTCATTGAACATAAAAAGAGTTATAAAGAGACAATCACAGGGAAGGTCCTGTCAACACAAACCATTTAAATGTCAAAAAGATTATAGAAGGACGCTCAAGATAACATACCTTTATCTTAGACGTTTCCCTGCGTTGAACTTCAGCATTGCTAATGGAATGATATTTACACTTGGATAAGCACTTTATTACTTAAAGGTCAAACACTGTTCTAAAAAAATAAATAAATAAATAGGCTGTTTGGTCAGTTGTGAAGTCGACATGCAAATAAAGTGTATGGGCAGGGGATTTATGAGGAGGTGTTGCAATCAAAACTGCTTTCCTTTAGTATTCAGACAACTCTCAGTTTCATTGTTTGAGTCGATAAGCGGATAAACAACTTTGTAGAAAGTAGAGCACATATAGGACTGCTCACCCAGATGGAAACCAAGCAAACTTTATGCAAATGCCTCAAACAAAATGCTGCTTTGCCTCCACTCCCACAGTTGCCAGCACAGAGCTGCACTTGTGTTTCCACTGTAGGCGTTCAAGCTTTTTGCAGTGTCACAGCCCCTCAGGCTGGCAGAGAATGGATCTTATTGTGCTGCTGGCTCCCTTAACAGCACTTGCATGTCATGTAAGCCCTTGTATTGAATGTAGTGGAGAGTGACATGAAAGGTTTGAGCAGACTATGATAACCTGGAGTATAGTGAAGCGGGGTTAAGACTGGAAGATCACCAGTTCAGGGAAACTCCCCCTCCTTCAGCAGATGCTATTCAGGAGGGCACTTAACCGTGGCAGTGGAGGTGCGTAGTAGCAGTTAACCATTAGCTGCAGCAGGCTGAAACTGTGTGTGTTACTGGGTAGAGTGTAGGTTGCATGGCATATTTATTTTTAGCTGAATACACTGTAGGTAAAAAAAAAGAAAGACTTTAATAGTTTTATTTATTGCTAACTAGGTTCTGTAATCAATCAACAGCAATCCATGTTTGTTGGTTACTTTGTTTATTGGTTATGAGGATTATGCAAAAAACACTTAACTGATTTCCATGAACATTAGTTGATGGATGGGGCAAGAGCCAGGGAGGACGGCGTTCAGTTTTAGGGCCGATCCAGCTCAGTGACTGTGAATTTGAATTTTTTTTTTTTTCCCCTCTGAAGTCTGGTGCATGTTGTGTTTGACATTTGCTTTTGTGGAGATCTTCGCTCTGTGTTTTTTTTTTTAGTCATGTTGCATTTTCTGTCCAACCAGCGGAGCCAAACCTCAGACTCGGCTCCATTCAATTTAAAAAATACAATGAAAAGCAGAAAATCTCCTCCGCTGAGAAACTAGAATGAACGTTTGACAGTTTTCATTAAAAATGCAAACGGTTACTTATTTATCAGAATAATTGCCAGTTCATTTTCAGCTGTTTTAGCTAATTAATTGTTTTTCAGCTACACATCATGTGGTGTCTGGACTGGTCTGAGTTTCAAAGAAAGATCTTGTTGAAAGGACGAGCTAGTAGTTTGACAAGCTCTTGTTTTCCCTTTGTTTCTTTTCAACTTCGACCTTGTGATGTGAAGTCTTAAAAAATAATCATTATTTTTGTTGTATGTTCCCGACACCATCCAAATAAATAAGAGGGAAATTCAGCTAGTTTTTGTCAGGATAAGAGATAACAAGGCCTGAAAAAGCCCACGTCCCCTGAAGACATGTGCTTATTAATTCATCTCTGACAGGGCAAGGCTGGGAGGAGCAGCTAAACTAGGCTAGGACAGTGAACTGCTGTTACTGATTCAAGGGCAAACACCAGCTTCACAGCTTCTGCTCTTTCTCCCCAGCTCTGTCTCTCCTTACCTGACTTAGTCTCCCTTTCACTTCCTTTTCTCCCTGCTGCTTTTTCTTTAATCCTCCTCTGCCATTCTCTGCCTGATGCTCTTCTGTTCTCTGTAACGTTACCCCTCCTCCTTTATTCCTCCATCCATCTGCATCCTCGCCGCTCAGCCTGGCCTAACCTGCTGACGTCTGCCTGCACGAAACACAACCATCATTACCGACAAACACTCACCCACCGAGCTGTATCAAGGAAGGTATCAGATAATCTGTGTTCTCAAATTTATAATTATGCTTAATTTGATTCCTCATACTATCTCTGGATCTGAAATTACCTTGATTTCTATTACTAAATGACAGAATGAATTCTGCTCATGCCTAAATGTCACAATTAGAGGTAATTTTAGCAAATGAGATTTATGGAAGCACAACAACGGTTTTCGACTGTATTACCTTCAGGTCAGTGTATTTATTGACTGTGTTGTGTTTTTGCCACAGGCTCCCTCTCATGCAGTTGTGATGCTGCATTAGGTACCGTGTATTATTGCTGGCATTGATTCAAAGATTCAACATTACAAATTGATATATATCGATATATTAAATGATTAATTCATGAAGAGACAGTATGAATTACTATATTTTGTAGCCCTTATCCTCTGCAGCTCTACTGTATCTCTTTTCTATCTGCTGACTGCCTATCACAAGTGAGTTTGTTCCAGGCAACTGACTAAAAGCAAATAAGACAGCACTGACGAGATTACATGTATCTGAGAGGATTTTGGAAACGGTACAGATGATAGACATGCAAATGGACAGATTACAAGGAAAGTAGACTGCTGTGCCAAGTAAACACAAAAAGCAGATATCGTGCACATCCAACCCACTTGTGCACTGGTGCAGAAAAACGGTTGTACATGTTTTAAATACGTATGCTACTGTCTGTTCCTCGGGACGTTACGGTTTCTTCATATATGGTCTTTGGTGTTGGGTGGCATTTTGTATGGTTTGTTCGGTTTGTTGTGCTGGGGTCATGTGGGTTAAGCTGTTGCATCACCAAATACATTTGGAAACTCAACTCCTCTACGCAAACTGACAGATACCTGGATAATTATATAAACAAGCGAGGTAAGATCTGTTTGGCTGGCAGACAGACTGACTGACTGATAGATTGGCCCAGATTTAGAGGACGCTCATGTTATGCGTCTACATTCTTGAATTCTGACTCATGTCATACGGTTGTTGGGTTAGCAGAGTTCAGTGGCAGCTCTCTGCCTTCCACCTAGCATGTCTTGGCCGAAAACCAACCTTGCAAGATCAGCACACCCAGTGTCCCAGATCTCATCTCACATGGGCTGTTTTACAGCATTACGACACAAACACGTCCAGTAATCTGTAATCTCTTGTTAACGTTACTCACCTCGGTAGACATCGCTTCACCAATTGCTGTAGCTCTGTTGACTGAGAAAAAAAAAAAGCGAACAAAACAGCGAAAAACCGACCGGACTTGGAGAGTTTACCCTTTTAAAATGAGAATTTGCTGCTTGTTCTTGTTCTCTGTGATGGCAGTAAAAATGTGACGTTGGATATTTGCTCTGATAACACTAATGCTGCATTAGAAAAGGGAGTTTTACCAATATTATGAAGCATTTTAGAGCTGAGAAAAGGTTATTGGCACATGATTCATGAAAAAAAAATTAATCATGAAAATAATAATTAGTTGCAGCCATAATTGAAAATACATAGGCCTCAAAAAATCTATCAGATTTATTGTATCCATTTAAACAGCACTGATGAAATGTCACACAGACTTTCAGCCCACTGGTTGCTGTGGTTAGTCTTAGGAAACAACACGGTTTACATTTTCTTCAGTCTAACTGAACTCTCCTGATGCTCCGCCTGTTGGCTACATTTACTGTCGACCATACCATCAAGCATGGCTCACCTCAGTCCTCACCTCTGTCCTTCAGCCGGGGGTGAGGACTGTCTGACAGCAGGTTGTTTAAAATGTGCACAGGCAGGTTTTAGGTCAATTTATACACCTTGCCTCATGGTTTGGTAGGTAGGTGTGTATGTGTGTGTGTGTGTGTCAGTGTTTGTGGGTTTCAACAGGATGTGCATAAAGGAAGACTGTAGACCACAGGTTTTCATTTGCGAACAGTTTGTGCCTCGATTCCCCATCCCCCATCTCTCAGTGTTTTGTACACAGCAGACTGATACAGCTGTGTTGAGGGTTGAGGTGCAGCTATGAGCACTCGAGCCACTCAGATCAACATGAAACACCCGCTTATTCTTAGATTTCCTGTTGTACAGGTTCTTGCAAAACGGTAAACGTCACAGATGGCAAACACAATTTATTAACACAATTTCCACGAGGTGACACATTATCATGAGAATGTATTGTAGAGCCACATATTTCAAATTAAAAGTCCCAACGTAGTTCCTCCTTGCCAACACCTGTTTGTCGGAAGATCCTTTTTTGAAGATACAACAGACTTCAGCTTCTGTATCAGTTATACACTCAGCTCCCCTGTCACCTCCCTGGAAGTAGTTAATATTTCCTTAAGTTGTTTACATTTTGAAGTCTGTAATTTTTGTCTTTTAGGTTCTTCATCCTCTGTGACGGTTGTAAATCTTCCCTAATAAAAAGATGGGCGTGGCTCTGAACATATTTTCACTTGTCATTCCTCAGTGGCAGTAAGACGCAGCAGGTTCAGCTCGGCCAACAAAACATTTTGACGGACGATTAACTTTAAAAGAGGCATTACACCTGTCTCCATGTAATTATCTAGCCCTCAAATATCATATCATCCATCCTTTTCAAGTATAATAACTTTTCCAGTCTTCAGCTTTTTTGATCACTGTTTAATAATCTCTGATTCTTGAAGTCAGTGACTCATAGATATGAATTTGATATCTCCAAGATCTGGACTGTTGTTTGGCAAAACAAGCTAACTGAAGATATCGCTGGCTTGGAAACTTTTCTTTTTGCTTCATGTACAAAAAAATTAATCACCAATGAAAACAATCAGTAGTTTCAGCCTTGATCAGGTCCTTGTTTCTGTTGGCAGTCATGTCTCTCAAACATGTGACATGTGTGTCATTTTTCTTTCTAATCTGTGTCACACAACAGGAAAAAAACGGCTTCAAGTCACATGTTCAGTGATTGATGGACGAGATTTCTATCAGTTTGTTTCTGTGCTCATGCGGACGCAATCCACACTTGAACGTATCGGCATGCCACTTTGTTTGTCCTCGTGTTTGTGTTATTTTTGTGGGTGTGTGCATACTTGAATGTGACAGGTCGTGTCCATACTGCTGAGTATAAGGAAGTTGTGCGTTGTGTGTCACAGGGGGTATGTGCGAGTCCACTGTAAGTTAAGTCCACTGTAGAGCGCATACATGCAGAGGCAGCAGACGTTGACTCTCTCTCTGGTGGTTTTATGGACATTTAGGGCAGAAGGCAGAGTTCACTGGGTTCCTTTATTGCTCAGAGGTATTTTTCTGCTTGTTTTACCTTCTAAGATTTTAAGCAAACAGACTCACTCGCCCAGAGATCAGGGTTTCTTTTATGACCAAAGAATATTTTCTCTTCTCTTTTTAGGCTTTAGCGTGTGCAGTGAATATAATCAGACAGGATTCATTCTGTTAAGCTCTTTTATCTTCACTCCCTGGGGTTTGTCGGCTTTGACGCAAGAATCTGATCAATTTTACCTTCTGAAGAGGATTCCTGCTGTCCGATCTCTCTCTCTCTCTTTCTCTCTCTCTCTCTCTCTCTCTCTCTCTCTCTCTCTCTCTCCCTCTCTGATTTCAGCTGACCGTGGCTCTGTGGCCAGTGATGACAGACTATGCAAAGTTTAACAGCTTTGATCTCATTTATTTTTGGCCTTTCATAACATGATGCAAGTTTGAGGAAATTTTCTGATTTATTTATGACACCTCTTGAATATTTTATCTTCCTGTTGGTCCTGCACTTTGTTTTGATGGAACTGAGGCTTCTGGTGGTGGTGGATCAATCATAATGGGGTTTTTTTTGTTCTCATACGTGTTGCATATAAAAATTGTCTTCATGAAATATGAACATGCTTTTCCATTTGTTGATGTACTGCATTTCTCTTTACATTGGCAGTGGTCATTTCAGTGATGAATATTTGATATATACGGAAAGAGATCTTCCAGCTGAACGTGTGTAATTCAGGACATCAGGCTGTGTTTGTGTTGATTTTCTCGTATCTGTTTTCAGCGGAGAGGTTAACATCGTGTCGTGTCATCGTGTCTGTCTATTGTTTAGACTATGGATGTGTTTCATATTCAGCAAATTTACTCAAAAGGACTGAACCTGGGTTTAGGTTAAAGGCCTCTCTAAAGCTTACTTTATAAGGTCAGACAGAATCGCAGGTATTAAACCCGTGGCCTTTCTCTTAATGACTGTTTCCTCTGACTGCTGCCACGCTGCAGACAGCTGCTGGGGTTTTATCTGTGGAAATGTTCAGGTGCTGCTTTTAGAAACAAACTGACATCTGATACAGTAGTCTCATTTAAATTTACTGCTGCTACCTGTGTGGTAGAGGCATTGTTTAAACACTTCCTGCAAAACAAGATAGCTGCAGATTTCCAAACAGGTCAGTTAGTGTTTACAATTCAGCCATGTTTTTTTTTTTTAGGTTTTCTTTGTCTCCCGTCTTTCAAGGCGTCATCTCAGCGTGCCGGATGGCCTCTTCGACTCTGGAGGGTTTCATTGTACCTGGATGTGCAGTTCAGTCAGAGTGGATAGACAATACAGATCTAAAGCCCTGTTAGCTGGTTAACTCTATTTGTCTCTTTAATTTTTCTCTCCCTCCTTCTTGCCTCAGCTGGGTGACGCCATGTGTCTCTGTTTTCCCATATCTGTTCAAATTAAAAGCCCTCCCCAGAGTCGTGTAATTGCCACACTGGAGCGGCGCAATAATATTTCGACTCTGCAAAATGTATACGGCGGAAGCACTGATCAAATGAGGCCGATTTGCGAACTAGATCCACAAACTTGAAGGCTTGCCAACCAGACACCAGGCCGTCATGTTACAAAGTAATCCACCAGAACCATGCACCACTTCATTCTTGCATGTTCTTGATTGACAAAGTGCCCTGTCATTGCATTTTGTCTGAATGTGGCTTCATGCCATCTTGTTGTTTAATTTTCCTCCCTTGTACACTCTCCTTCACCCCTCTGGTCCTCGCTCTCTCTCTTTCTCTCTCTCTCTTATCAGCACTGTCTTAACTTTCTCTCTTCCCCCCAACAATGTCCCTCATTGTCGAGCAGGAGGTTGTCAGGCATGATATGTGGGATTAAGACACACAGACCGGCAGAAAGAAACACAGACTCAGCCATTCTAGACTGTTCCATTACCGACCAAATCCTCGCTACAGAGGCCTTTTAGGGTCAGTTTTCCTGGCGGGAGACGAGGCCCAGGTTTGGGAACACCGAGTTCACTAATCTGTGGGTGTCTCTGTACTCGTCTGTCTGATAAAGCTCAGATGTGTTGAGCGCTGTGGTAGTGTGCTCCCTAGGAACTCAGATTGCTGAGAACAATAATCATTATACAACATTCAGCAAAATTCAGTTCAGCTTTCGACTCCATTGGCTGAGAACAAAACTACCTGGTTTGTTGTAGATTTTTGGTTTTCGCTCATAAAAGGCTCTTAGTAGGATTTTTGTCTAGCTTTTAAAGAGGCTTACACCCTAGCACTAGTTCAGTTCAGGTTTTGGAAAGAATAGAGGCTGAAGAATGCCTTTTGAAGCACTCGACAATCTTTGGGAACAAATCCCAGATTTACTAATGCTAAGTCGAAGAAAACCCTGAAAATAAAGTTTTATTCTTCAGCCAGAAATGATTACAAATCCTAGAGCCGAACCTTTTTTCTCTTTGATTCAGCATTAAGAACAAAAAGACAATAAAGTAATGATAAAAATGAATGGAGGTTGCAGATGTCAGGTGGAAATATCTGTGGAGGATTTGGATTATAACCTAACAGTTAAGTTAAAAGAGTTCCTTAAAAGGACAACGGGGCACAGGAGGGAGTTACAGAAAATCACCTGTATCAGTGGGAGGTGCAGTTTCATATTCCTCTCAGGTTCGCCTGAGTTCATGTGTGCTTTTATCCCCATTAAGACACAGCTGTAAATTCAGGACCTTGAGAAACCAGGCCAAGCAACACACGCTCAGGTAGTTCGATTGAACTGACTGGTGGAGGTGTGTGATTCATAATTGTCAGTGCGAATCTTCTTCCTAAGAAGCTCACTCTGACTTTAATGTGACCTGTGCTTCACATTGATTCAAACTGGATGTTTTTTTTCAGTCATTGTGTTGCACCACTGCTGCTGGGGTTTCAGACCTCGTTGCACAAATGTGTGAATTTTTTAAGCAACCATGGATTTAGACCTGAACGCAACTGCATGTAACATATGACATAACAATTATAGCTATGTAGTGTAATATAAAACACTGGCTGTAAATGTTTTATTGGCACCTTTATGATCCCTCTGATAGATTCACTATTTTTAACCAGCAGTGTGCACAGTCACATCTGCCAAACAAGTAATAACATTAAGGGTCATGGGCAAGGATTCAGCTTAAGACAAGGTTTATTTTAGTGCAAGGGTTAAAAGTCAGTCTGGTATGAGTGTGGATTTTATTTTTATTTGCGCAAAGCAGATTGTTAAAAGTTTGTCGTTTCTACCCAGTTGCAATAGTTTTTTCCATTAAATGTTTGAAGCATTGCATAGACTGCGGTTTTCAGGTTTTATAGCTTTCATACCATGGCACAGCCTTTTATTTCCAATTGGTAGTTGCCAGAACCATTTTTAAAAAGTGCTTGTTAGCTTGTTATTGGCTAGGATTAAATTGGATCTGTTACTTGGCCTTATTAACTGATTGGGCATTGTTTTAGGAGCCTTGGGTGGTGTGGTGGTAATTTACTGATGAAACTCTTTCGGTAAAGATGGATGCTTCAAAAAGGTCAGAGCCTCCTGTTCTCTGAGAAGACGACATAGGGAAAGAAAAAGAACCAATGGCTTCTTAGCTCAGTGGGGTTTTTTAACTCTTCGCCTGGTCGTCTCCACTCGCTCCTCTTCTCCTCTTGACGTGAAGGTGATGCAGGCTGGCTAAGTAGGTCGGACGGCTTGTGTAACACGCTTAAAAGAATGAATGAGAAAGAAAGAAAGGACACGAGGGTAAAGGGAAACGGAGTGAGTAACGGGACAGAGTGTAAAGCAGAAAAGAAAGAATGAGGGAGTTGTTCTGGGAAGAGAACAAATACAAAACCCGTCCAGACCAGCCAGGTGCATGTGTGCATATTAAAGACCACGGTTCCTTTCCAGCTCAGTGCTGTGTGATTTATCTCAGAAATGGGTAACAAGGCTTAAGACATCGTGATGGAACGGACTAATTAAAACAGTCATTTGACCAATCAAATTACTGTCGTAGATAATCCTATCTGTCATTGAACACTGTTAAACACTCACATGTTTATGGATTTTAAAAAAAAAATACGCATTAAAAATCAAAATGCAGTAAGTAGGGTTGATGTTGGATGGCATTTTAGACAACCCCCTCAGCTTCTGTTGCGTTGTCCATCTCCTGTATTTTTCAGCGTTTCTCTGGCTCCATAACAAACACTCCAAAGTGGAGCTGTGTTGTTAATATTTTACCACATTCCCATATAGACCAGCTAAGTCGTCAGGGGACATGCCTCAAAGGACAGTTTCTCTCTTTACACACACTTGGACACACAAACCAACACAAATGCACCCTTTTCATCTCACATACAACTGGAACACACACACAAACACACATAATCGCACACTGGATAGTGAAGCTGTTTTTATCTCAGATGGTGGTTTGCTTTGAATCAGTGCCTCGAATTCACTGTTGACGACTTCATGACGTTCACATGCACAGCAACCCAACGACTTGTACCCACACACTCTCATGTACGTACATAAGTGGCTGCAGTTAACAGGCACACACGCCTAACATAGTCAGATTGAAAGTGACAGATTACCTCAGATGGGCATGCACAGACATGTACACACACACACACAGAGCACAGCTTTCTGTCGGTTTAATTATTGCGTTCAGTCCTCCAGCTGACTCCTGGACAGCCTGACATCTCCAAGTAAAGACAATGGATTTAGAGAGAAAATGTTAGGGAATAAATAAAAGGGAGAGAACTGAAGAAGACAAAACAGAGAGAAGACGGGACGGAGAGCGTAGAAAAGATGGAAACTGCAGAAGTTTACCCCAAATCTTTCCTTCCTTCAGCCTCTTGAGGGACGCTTGATTCTGATATCATTTTTAGTGTTGTGTGTTGTGGTTGACTCCACTTCATGAATCAGGTCATAACTTCATTTTTTATAGTGCAATTTTCTTCCCTTGTGTGTCTCACTGGAAACCTGCATCGAATTATTGATGAGGTGTTTTGCAAGTGGTCTATTTTGCTTGATTCTTTGTACTAATGCTTCATGTTGCATTTACCTCTAATTAACTGGGTCCTTGTTTCAACAGTATGTAGCTATTATAACAAATAACAGTGTTGCTGACATTGTGAAACCCAAGATTGTAGCATTATTATGAATTCAAGCTGTAAAGTTTTTTTTGCTAGTACAGTTGAGAGAGCCAGAGAGAGGGGGAGTGACATGCAGTAAAGGGCCACTCCATGCGGGATTCGAACCAGGGCCGACTGCAGCGAGGACTATAGCCTCTGCATATGTGGCGCCTGCTCAACCCACTGCGCCACATGGTGCTCCTCAAGCCATAGAGTCTATATTACTGCTTGTAGCTGAAGACTTCCATGTCATTTATGACACATCACTGTCTATGACAACCTAAACAGAAGATAAAGGTTTTTTCTTTCAGTACTTTTTTGTAAAGTCATCACAGAATCTGATCATCAGAATCAACAAGCAGAAAACATTTGAGAACAGCAGATGCTAAAGACATTGTGCATGTTGAGACTTCATCTCTTGCATTAAATTCCAATAAAAAGTACCACCCTGACCTTTTCCTCCTCCTCCTCCTCCTGCTTCTCTCTTTCCTCTCGATCTTTCCTCAGTGTAGCTAGAAGGGAATCCTGCTAGAGGGATTAGCGGTCCGTCAATGAGGAACTACCGGCTCATCTTCTGCCACAACCTGAAGCAGCCATAGATGGTTCAGTGGTTCACTGGCCAGGGGAGGAGAGGATAGGACACACTTTCACTGCTACACGGTGAGTATGCACAGTCACACACACACACATACTGATGTTGTCACTCTGGGTTCATTAATTTAGACAAACTTTTGCTTCTTTTGCTTGGCCTTTACGAACAGAAAGACATCACAGTTCACTCTGTCTTTTTTTATTTTAAAACTATCAATCACTACAATTCCTTTGAAGTGGCATCTGATCACCTTGAGTGCCTCAACAGTCCAGGCTGGGGCGTACAGAGAGCACATTGTTTTGACCGCAGCCAAGAATTTCATTTTGTCCATTGGCCAACTCACAGAATTAACATCAATTAGTTACAACTGAGCAAATCTGCCAGGAACCATTATTACTGCAGCCCTCAGCCCTATCAACAGTCTCGTCTTATAACTTAGATTTACAGGTGGAAACATCATCAACATTAATCAGAAAATAACACTATTTAAAACGATTATGTTAATATAAAAATCTTAAATAGCTTTTACAGTGCTTTGAATATGTCCAAGGCCCACAAACAATTTTTTGATTTATTCAGCTTAAGCCTTCACATTAGTTCCCCAAAGTGTGAGTAATGCAAATAACTCCACCAGTTAAACAACTGAACAAAAGCACATCTGCACACTGAAGGCCATGGAAGAATACGAACGTCTGACTAACTCCTTATGAACTCCTCGTGTGGAAAAAGAAAAGCTTCATGAATTTCCTGACCAGACAACGTGTTTTGGTCATGACACGTAAAACTGGTTTAAAACTGGTTATCAATAGCATGAGGGCAGGAGCAAACAGCTGACCACTTCACACAAGTGGGGTCAAGTCTCAGCACAAAAATCCAGCCTAACTGCCCCAAATTATAGAGTCTGTCTGTCTGTCCGTCCATCTGTCCATCCGTCTGTTTGATCTACTGCAACTTCTGAAAAAAAATGTTTTGATTTTTAATGTTGTAAAAATATCATTAAAGATAAAATGAGTTTGACTAGAACTGATAAACACTTGATGTTGCTCCTTCTCTCTGATGATGCCATCTGCCACTGTTTGCATTGAGATTACTCACCAGCCCACCATCATTAAAGTCAAACTTAGAATAGAAATTTTGCAGCTTCTATGCTTGTTGCATAGATTTTCATGACACTGCCAGACTTGGCTGCTAACAGCTTCTGCTTTCAAAGCTCAGGAATGATGATGACACTGGACGTAAGAAACGCAGGAAGGAGGAGAATTAAATGTAATCAAAATGAGCTTCAAATGATGGTTATGTAACAGAGAACTGCATCGTTTGCCCACACTGAATCATGTTTATGTAATTTTAAACATCCCCCGTGGGAACAAATAGATGTAAATCATAGATATTATACAGGGAGAATGCTTGGTCTTCACATTTATCCGCTGTTTAATTTAGCACAGAATATGTCCCAGTGTTCCTGCTTTGGCTGCCAAACTACTTTTTTTTTTCAATGCAGAACCCATATTCTGTCCACATGCACACACACCGGTCCATGCAATACAAAAATGTATGTATGGGTCATTATAAAAAATAATTAGATCTAGTTTTTGTCCTAATTTATAGCTTGAGAGACAATGATTGGTGATGTATGGATGCAGTCGTCAGGCACATGCACTCCAACCAGTCTGGACATTCTCCTCTGACCTCTCTGTCTGCAGGACAAGTGCTCACAGCATGTTTTTGTTGTTTGTTTGTTTTTTTAGAAATTTGTGCGTGTGTGAAAATCCCAGAAATGCTCAAACCAACTAGATGTGAACATTAACTAAAGCGTCTGATCTGCACTGCTGTCGAGTGATTGGCTGTTTGAGTGAATAAATCTCTAATGCAGTTCTCCTCCACCTGTGTCACTTTTTCATAAGAAGGCAGGTGTACATATGTTTGCAGGTCACTATTGCTGCTGCTCTCAGTGCTGTCCTCTCTCCTCCCACTCCTCCTCCTCCTCCCTCCACCCCTTCTTTGTTGGCCAGATGACACGAGGGGAGGTTCACAGACAGTGACACTGAGTAAAACCAACCACTCCTTTTAAGTTTGAGCGTGGTGTGGTCATTTTATTTGTTTGTGAGCAGCAGAGGTAGAGAGTTGGCTCCAGTCCTTTAATCTTTCTTTTTGTTATTTCCATCAATCTCTATCTGTCCTCATGATTGTGTTTGCGTCACCCTTTGGATCACAGCGTGAGTATGAGATAATGTTTTGTACCAAGGCTCTTATTTTGTAAATCCATCCATCTCAATTTCTTTTTTTTTAACCCAATTTTGATTCTCTTTTTCTTTTCAAAGACGTGAGGTCTTGGCGGGTTTGTGGTGAGGGGGAGGAGGAGGAGGCCATGAGGAAGAGCGTGTCTCTGTTGCCAGGCAATGAGGGCGGGAGCTCAGCCAGCACCACACGGGTTTTTGGCGTTCCATTGGAGGAGGTGTCACGCACACACACAATCAGTGGCCATGAGGTTCCTGCACTGGTGAAACACATTGTCGACTACATAGAGGAGCATGGTGAGTGATGGACGCACACACACACTCAAGTTTTCATTAAAGTGTAGTTTGTCCAAATTGTGAAAAGATCTTTTCTTAACATTGTTTAATATCCATTGTATCAACAACACAAAATTAGAATTCCCCATCTAAAATATTTGGATACCGGTCAGTAGGGGTGCACCGATCGATCGGCACCGATTTCCTTCATTTTGCGAGATCAGCAATCAGCAATTCTTTTATGTGAAACCGATCTTATCTACCTCTGCAAAGGTCTGAAAGTCAGCCACTGTCCCGCTCTGCCCTGCCGTGAGAGAGGGCTGACTGACAATCGGTATCTGCCAAGATCGGAATCGGCAGGTCAGGCTTTTTAAAAATTGGTGATCGGCCAGAAAATTGCAATCGGTGCATCCCTACCAGTCAGTGCTGATGAAGTGAATTTAAGATAAGACGTTATTAATCCTTCAATGGGGAAAAAAAAGTTACAGCAGCTCAATCATACAAGGTAGAAGAAAAACAGACAGGGATCAGTAGTCATGAATAGAATAAGAGTACAAAAATAAAAGTATAAAACTACAGTAAAAAAAAAAAATATATATATATATATAATAAGAGGAAAAACACAGACTGTGGACATGATATACTCACTTTAAATAAGAATGGGATTTGAATATGAAATGTAAATATTGCACCACTGTCTCTTGAACCAACGAAACTTACAACATATTCAATGTAACTCATCATACATCTGTTTGTGGTGATGCAATTCTTTGCAGAATTCAACTGAATCCATTTAAGTAAATTTAGTGTTTGATCTCTGTCATCTTTGCTGTGTTTTAAATATAACTCACGACTGATGAATGAAGGAGTTGGTCATGCTGTGGTGGAAAGTGGTGACTGAATGCTAAACGTACAGTAGGAGAATATTCAGCACTTCATGTTGAATCAAACATGACTACATGACTCATTTGGTTGTTGGATTTTCTTTAGGGAGGCAACTTTAACTGAGGAGTTTATTTTCTGTTAACATCATGAAAACAGTGACTAACAGTTTATTGAGAAATTAGAAACAGGAATTTGTTTGGATTATGTGTCTTGATGTTTTTCTCTGCACAGATCATTCTGCTTTATTTGTTGATTCTCTTCAAGTGCATGTAACTAACAAGTTTTTCACTTTTCACCCAAACAAACAGTTGGATATTTAGGCAGTACACACATTACAACCTCAGTAGTTTGTAGGTGTTTTCAAACATCTTGACTCTGTAGCCTGACATAGCTGATTACAGCTGTTTAATAATAATATTTAATGTCAGCTGCCAACTGCTTCGCCTTTGTGTTCATATTTTGAATTCTACTGCTTGTGGCTCACTCAACACTTCCAAGTGCATAATCAGTTAGATCCGATTGCCTTGTGTGTTGTTTCAGTCTCCCATACACACACCCCGCTGCTGTTGACTTTCCTGTGACTGCTCTTGCATCACGATAAATCAAAATATGTTGTCAGTGGAGAACCAGTTTATGTGATAAGATGAACTCTGAATGCATTGGCAGACAGCTCCACGGTCCGCTTCCTCCTCCATTACATAACCATTGTGTCAACTGCAGATCCACTTGTGAAAACAGAAGAGCTTAGCTGTGGAGAGAGGAAGCTACCAAAGTGTTGGCCCCGGGCTTTTCCCATATCCCCCCCCCCCCCCGGAACATTTCTCTTCAAGCCTCGTGGAGCAGGAACCTCTGTCTTATGTCATTTTCTTTTCAAGTGCAGGTCAGCAGTTTCAGACATGTTATTCTGAAGGATGAGGGGGATAAAAATGGTGATTTTTTGCCGGTGTCACCAGCCAGAACAGATTTTCAGAACCCAACAAACCACAGCCAGAATTTATCTGCATTTGGCTGGTAATGGTTCTGACGTCAGTACCAGTTTAGGCACTGACATCAATTCCAGTTTTGTAGTATATTACAGCTTATATAGCCATAGCTAGACACCTAACCAGTCAATCCTCAGGACACATTGTTGGTGTGAACCTGCTAAATTGAGACATTTAGACTCATTTGAGCTTGTTTCATTAAATCCCTGTTAATGGACTGTTCCAAATAACCATACATCTCATATCAGAAAAAAATGCATGCATATCCATTTGTAAAAGTGATTTAATTTCTGCTTCACAGCTATAAAATACCTCCCATAAAGTGCATATCTAATTAATGTTCAGATTTAGAGCTTACAAGGCAGATCAGCAGGTTCCTGGATTTAAGAGTTATATCTGCATATTATAGAAAATAATCCAAGTGACATTTTTATTGGCAAAAACAAAGCCTTACTCCAAGGAGGAACCTGAGCACATATTTTCAGTGACAAGTTAAACACTAGTAAAAGCATCCTCTTTGTAATTTTTTGCTCAGTGAGTGAGGGCAGTCACAAAAGACATTTTCTGGTAAAACCTGTCAAGTCACTGGAGACTTTTTTTTTTTTTTTTTTAACTATTGGATGGAAGCTTAACCTCATGTCCCCTCGAGTGAGCAGTGAAGCAAGCTGGTGGTTTGTTTGACCTGAGGGTTGGTTGCCATATGAGGTTATGTAATAAGTCTTTAATCCTCCTGGGCTCTGCTGGCACATTAATTAGAGCGGTGCTGCCAGTCCAGAAGTTATTCAGCCAGTGAAAAGGCCCTAATCTCTCTTATTTAATTTGTGTGCAATGCTTGAGATTTTAGTTGAAGCAGGGTGTTGAAAATATGAGGTAAAAAGGCAATTTGACGTAAGGCAGAGATGGGAAACGGAAAGCACCCAAAGGTGTGTCGGACCAAAGCCGTGGCATCTGTGACAGATTAAACTCCTCTCACTGTTTGAACAGAGACCTGAGTGCTTTGGCGGATATTTTGGACTGAGCCTTGGACATAATTGACCATCAATGCTGCATGACATAGTGGCAGTAATTTCATTGTACTCACAAGTGTAATCCAGTTGTCAGTCACCATTTGCTGTTCTGCACGTAGGACATGTTGTTGTGGAGTCCCACAGGACTCCCGTGGATCAGCTGGACTAAAACATGGTGTTGATGGATGAGAAATCAGCATTTCGTATTGAGTAGATACCCCACCACGGTTAGTTAGGTTGTCATCAGCAGCTATCATGACAGATAATCAGTTACAGTGTGACAGGATTAGCAACAAGTCACAGCACTGGAACACTGATGCATTTGTAAATTGACTCGTCAGGGCTTTCCCCACAGCTAGCAAGCGGCTGGAGGAGAGTGGGTGAGTTCTGTTTTTGTCTATTTTCAATAGAAACCAAGCAAAGCGAGCAGATGTTTAATGCCTCGTTTTATGTGCTGGGACCCTATTTGTACTGTTGATGAAGTTTGGTGCTGTTCTGAGCATTATTTGTGGCTACGAGTGGCTTTTTTGATCACAGTTAGCTCGTGGATAAATAGACAGCAGTATTTTGCTATCATGCGGTCTGTGCTGAAGTCGCTACAACTAGAGAAGTTTGCGGTCAGCAAACTTCATCTCTCGAGGGGGTGTTCTTCTCGGTGTCACGGTGTTTTAGACCATGGGTTACATTTACGCCAGAATATCCCTTTAAGGTGTCAGCATCTGTCACAGAGTTTGTCCTCAAAGCAAAAGCAAGCTTTCTGACAATTGTTGTAACTTTTTTACCCCAACATTTTGTTGAGCATGCCAGCTTCACAACTTCAAACAACTTCTGTTTTCACTTCTCTTTCTTCACACCACTGCTTCCCTTACCTTTTTGTCTGGACAATGAACGAGCTTTTGCAATTCACTGCATCTCACACTATGCATCACTGGAGGGTTTTTGCCCAGCCCTTGAATGTGGCCTGTTGGAGGAGTTGTAACATCTCATACTGAATCGTGATAGGCTCCACTCCTGACCTGTCCTCTTCCAAAACCAACATTACAACTAAACAGCTCTGGGTTCTTATTTGACAGACACTGTTAACTTGACACCATAGCACGTTTCTCCTTGTTACATTTGCAGGAATAAAGCCAGGATTATCTAAGGGTTAATCAGAATCAGAATAAACTTTATTGGCGTTGAATAAGTACAACAAAACCTAGACTGGCAACTCTTTACAAAACAATAAAATCTGTAGAAACAAAAATAATAACGGAATAGGGTTTACATGTAAATAACCATAATGTCTCCATGTTTCTAAAGACAGTCAGGATAGTGGAATTGCACTGCTGTACACATACCTCATACTTAACATTATGCATATTTATGGTATAAATGTAGAAAACAAAATCAAATCAAAAATGTTTTCCAAGACAGTAATATGACGAAACTCTACAAATGCAAACCTAACATTATGAAGATGAAAATATATGTTGTTCTGCAAAGGAGATCAAACTGGTTCAAGCTCTGACAAAACTCTCAGATGCTCTCGGTTTATCCTTTTAATCGGAAACAGTGATGTTGTCACACTGAGGGATGATAAGAGTCCGTGTGGTCATGCTTCTATTTTCTCACACAGATAAGGGAGGAGTCCACATGACTGACACACAGCTTCTTGTACTTCTGTTCTTATCTTGACCGACGCAAGCTATGTACAAGGGCGCAGTCTGGGCCTTTCAAAATCAATACAATAACATAATATTAAACAACAAAAGTTACTTTATAATTTCGGCTGCAAAGTTAAACGGTGCTGGTACTGTGTTGCCTTTAGTTTCCCATAATCCCTCACATATCAATCCAGATGGTTTCCCTTTTCATTAACTACCAAGTGAATGAAATTAGAGATCATACTGTACATCCTGTGGCCTTTCTTTATTCCCCACGTATTTCTTCATGGTAGGATCGTTGTTGACATTTTGCTGAACTGTGTTGCCAGACATTTACAGTTTATGTGTAGGTGTTGGGCAGTTGTCCATCATCATCCCAAATGACAGATCAGTGCTCACTTTACCCCAGTTTACCAAGGTTGTTAACACTCTGATCATGGTCATAAGAGGCCCCATATGATCTACCTGGTGATACTGAAATACAGAAGTTATGTTATCATACACAGTGTATCTTGTGTAACCAAGTCAGTTACAAATGACTAGATCTAATCATTTCCGTTTGTGTCATAAGGTCATCTGGACCTGGAGGGGCTCTTCCTGGTTAATGGCAACGCAGAGCGTGTGGATTGGCTGCGTCAGCGCTACGACAGTGGTGAGGAGGTGGAGCTAGAGAAGGAGGCGGACCTGGCATCAGCAGTCAGTTTGCTCCGACTCTTCCTGCAGGAGCTTCCTGAACCTGTCATACCAACAGCGATACAGGGACACATACTACAGCTACACCAAGGTGTGTGGCGTGAACATCAATGTCTAATGCTGTTCTGTGTATTTCTCTCCTCACTCACCTCATCCCCCTTTCTCTTTTTATCCAGTCTGAAACAGACAATGTCAAGGCACAAAAAGAGAGGCAACCCTCATCACAAAACACCCACTATTGTCCTCCATTTCTGGATTTCCTCCAAGCTGGGTTTACATTTTGTTAACCTGTTATGACTGTGACCATGGAGGCAGATGTTTGTTATCAAAGCTGTGACTAGACAGTACATTGGTGAGATCACTAAATGAAGCAGAAACGGGCTAAAACAAACTCTCTCTTAACAAGTATTTGAACAGCATGTTTGAGGTTCAATTATTTTGAACCGTTTTCTTTACACTGTCTGTCTTTGCCTCTGCCATCTCAGCTTGTGTTAATTGTGTTTCCCTGTTGCTCAGAGCTACCTTCTGCTAAATGTTATTTATTCTTTTGTTGTAAATGTGTTTGCAATTTCTGGAAAAAATTGGGAAAGATGATCCTGTTCATTGCTGCTATTTTAGAAAATATCATTAATCGCGCTGACTACGCTCGGATTAATCTGTCAGAAAGTAAAGAGGGGGAGTTACATAAATTTTAACGGAGGACGTCTAATCAGTTAAACAAATCTCTCACTTTCACATTTGCTCAGTTTCCTTTTCTGTCTCTCTGTCGCTCTTTGCCCTGTCCTATTTTACATCTGCGTCTATCAAACATAATCTGCTCTAATCCCCTTGTTGGGACAATGATGATGATGGTTGTTGCTGTCCTGTAGATTAAGCGAGGCGAGGGGGGGGTCCAGCCTCTCTCTGTGTCATGTTGTTAATTTCTCGTTCTATTGTGGCGTTTCTTTGTCACATAAAGGATTATATATTTTCACTCCATTTCAGCTCAGTTTCTGCACCAACTCATCTAAACAAGAATTTTTAAGATCAAATATGAAGGAACACGATGCATTTAATGACCCATAATTCAGTGCACAATATGTAATGAAGCAGAGCTGTGTAATATGAGCTGTGCAGCACTGTGTACAGCATGGCTATAGTGTACTTGTGCTAATGGTGATTATAAACCTACATCCTTTTTGCACTAATATTGGTATTATTATACACCGAGTAAACAGTGAGTATGAGATGTTGACTAAAGTGAAAGTAATACAGATGTTAACAGACACATTTAATCATGAGTTTCTTTTCTGAACATCTCCAGATTACAGCAATGAAGAGGAGCTATGTAGAAACCTGAAGTACCTGCTGCAGCAGCTTCCTCAGCTCAACTACGGCCTGCTACGTTTCCTGTGCCGCTTCCTGGCCAGTGTGGCGTCACTTCAGCAGGAGAGCTGGAACGTTGGGGCGCTGGCCGCCGTCTTCGGACCAGACATCTTCCAGTAAGATGCCTGTTCAGGGCTGCGATCAATGCTGTCACTGCAACCTTAAACCTTCTGTATTTCTTGCACCTAAAATAACAATTTAAAGCATCAAAACTCCAATTTATGGGTAAGCAATGAGGATGAAATCATCTAGTGCAAATTGACCCATATCATCAACTCATCAGAAATGGGGAACAAGATTGCTGTACTGTAGAAAACTGATTTTGCTGCAACCTTACATGTGACACCACAGATAATGCACTGATTGGACTGACAGCTGCATTGCCATACTCCCCTCATTTTGTTCCGATCAAGGAAGAATCCAAGTGTGTGAAATTTAACACAGTTTTGACCAGATCCAGACTGGTAAGACTTCTGTGGATCTGTGTGAACACATAAACATGCACACACGGGCACTTCAGCATAAGTTTGTTCAGCCAACGGATTTATTCAGCATCCCCTGGGTGGCATTGCACAGCCAATACAACCCCTCTCTCGTCCTCCATCTGCAGTCTATCATCAGAAGGAGAGGACCTTCGGGACCAGGAGTCTGTCAGCCGAGTCTTGGCGGAGCTGTTAGACAACCAGGAGGGCCTGTTCGACTCAGAGGACGATGACGTCTCCACCACCAACGACTACAGCTCCATTAATGAACAGGTACAGCCAGTCTCCTTTCTCTCTTTCCTCTCTGTCACTCAGTATCATATGATGTAATTTCTAAATCTGTTGAAGGTAGTGAGGAGGGGGTAAAATTTGTTTAAGCTCTCATAGCAAAACACATTTCATCCCATAGAGTGAGTCCTTTTAGCTTAGCTTTTAGTTTTTGGTCTCTCTGGCCTACGCATCCACTTCCCTCCCGCTGTAAAGGTTCAATTTCTCCCTAGGGATCAATAAAGTGTGTTTTATCTATTTTTGTTGACCTCTTTACCCTCTCCAAAGGCTTCTCTGTAGTTATTCTTTTTTCCCCCCAGTCTGTTTATCTACTGTTTGTACCATAAATGTCTTTGAACCACTGATATATCAACTGACCCATAAAACATAAGTGTGCTAAAATGCACAATAAAACAGTACAGGAGAGATCGAGATGTAATATTGTTGGAGGGCTGTTTTCAAAGTGTTAACAAAAACTGCAACACAATGAATACATTAATTCACTGTCAACATTCCTGACATAACACAGAGCAAGTCGAAATTACAATACTCCTCAAAATCCTCTTTGTTTTCTCCTCTTCGTCCTTTTTTCCTCTCTGGGAGAATGTGGCATTTAACTCTGCCAGGGCCGAGGGTGAAATTCCTTCTGGGTTAACACAGAGAGAAAATGGACAAATCCTTCTATAAAAAAGTGAAAGATTAAATGTTTGGTATGCCATTAGACAGTCAGCAACACACAGCAAACTGTGATTCGAAAAAGAGAGACCCATCATAACAGATTTACCGTACAGAGGCGGCTGATGAAGCTGAGTAATGTGGCGTAAAATGGTTCTCCATACCTTTGGGTCCATTCATGAACCGATAGTGATGTTTAACGCACATCCTTTGGTTTGTGAATTTGTTAAACTTCTCTTAAAGCCTCAGACTTCAGCAGACATAAAGACAAATGCTGAAGCAGAATGACTTTATCCAGTCTGATATATATAAGCTTGTACTCATTTGTACTCACTTCCCATAGCTATCGCTGTACAGTGCATAGTTCCTCTGTCAACAAAATATTTTTAAACACAAATCCAGGAGAACCCCACCCAAACACACTGCTCACACACACACACACTGACTGTTCACATTGAATAAACTACTTAGCTTTGTCCTATTATACATTCCAGTCATTTCTTTAGACCTACACTGAACACGCTGACCGTGACTGGCAGTCTAAACAAACTCAAAAGGCATTTCCCCTGTTACCCAGCAACACAACCTCACCATCGGGCCAACAGCGCAAAGAGTGGCATGGGTAACATTTAACTTTACAGTGGCCTGATTACATTGTATTGTTGTATCAAAAAAATATACACAAACACAATAATTACATGACAATTCTTGATTGGTATCATATGTCGCCTTTCCACTTGAATTCCTGTCACATTTAAGGTTGCATTGTCCAAGTGTTGTTCAGAGTCATTGTGAAAGTCAGGTCAGAAAGAGAAAGTGTCTACAGCAGGTCAGCTATTCATTAACGTCCAACTGCCTGCTTTGTTGATTTTATCCTCTTTTATCCAGTTTTTTATGTTGTTTTTAGTTTTTTTTCAGCACTTCAATGAACTACAGTCAGTCTTCTTTCCTCCTTTAAAAAATCTAAGCTCTTACCAAAAATCTGGTTTGCTAATATTGATCGATTGAAACAGAGTTCAGTACAACAATAAGCCAAAGTAGAAATTTCTTTCATGCAACTCACTGAATTTCAT
Source organism: Caranx ignobilis (assembly GCA_021432705.1). Taxonomy (NCBI): domain Eukaryota; kingdom Metazoa; phylum Chordata; class Actinopteri; order Carangiformes; family Carangidae; genus Caranx; species Caranx ignobilis. The sequence continues at coordinate 20,244,063 of MU269981.1, read as the reverse complement.
TTTCATTTTCCAAATTGAATTTCCTTATCTCTTTTGGTTGTTCTGTCTCTCCGTTGTAAATTTCAGCGTCTGGCCTGTCAAACGAAAGAGCGAATAACATTACCCAGAGACAGAACGAGGAGAGAGAGGGAAAAATCTGTGAAGACAAATCATCTGTGCAGCGATCTCTGCATCTTATGTAAGAGAGAGGGCAAAAAAGTAGGTGGTTTTTTTAGAGAGGTAGAGGGAGAGCAGAAAAAGCAGACAGGAAGATGGAGGAGAAATGGCAAGAGAGCAGAGGGAGAAGAGGAAGAAAGAAGTCAAAAGGGAGAGATGGCGAGGGAGGGGAGGGATAAGAAAAGAAGCCGGTGATGACGTAACCATGCAACTCACACCTACAGCCCCTGGACTACACTGGGAATGGCTCTCTGTGTGCGAACAAATGCTCAGGATGGGGATTATCTCCCCCACACACACACACACACACACATATACACATAAACACATGATTCATGCTTTGACTTGAGCCTTGGATCAGACTGAAGAGTTAAAAACACCTCACAGATGTCAGAAAAATTCATATAAACTACATCAGGAAATGGTCGATTCACATTTTAAAAGATGGAGAGACGCTGTAAAGGGTGAAGGGTTTCTTAACACAGAATCATGTGAAAATGGAGGGAGTCAATGAAGACAGTCGTCGTTTTGTGGCATGTCTGGGCAAAACATTGAAACTCAATAAAGCTGGCATGGAGCAGTGAATAGTGTGAAGTGCCAACCTGGATTTGGCTTGTTTGTTGCCAAAATGAAAGTCAGTGGAATTATTGTTTAAGTGAGAGAGTAAAACTTTACTGAAGCTGGGTGTCGCTGCTGCTATCATGACCCAGTGAGTTTGTTTGTTTTGATTCTATGCCCGAAAAATCTTTTCACTGCTGAGGGGAAAAAAAATTAAAATTGAAAAATCGTTTGCTTGTTTGTTTTAGATAAGAGCCTAAACTTTCACTGTCTCTGTGTGCTCAGTGATGAGACAGGCTGGGATGTTTTTGGCTGAGCTCTGAACAAGGACTGAAGTGTCAGAGTGTCAGTTTTGATTCCTCAGCACACATTTTCGTAGGATGCACTCCAGGCAGGAAACACAGTGTAGTTATTGTCATCAGCTACATTTGGATTTGTAACATTATGTTCATGCAATTATGTTCTCATCTGTTATACAGTCCAGACTTAAGTATTTGGACAGTTCGACATTGTTTCCTTTCAGGCTCTGCTTGAATGAAGTAATGGATGCCGAGTGCAGCCACCTTTAGTTCTTTGTTGCCGTGGAGTCTCTTTTGTCTTTTGTCTGGTTTTCAGCAGGTTGAAAACAGCTCTGATGGACTGAGATCAGGTGACCAGGTGAAGATATCAGACCACTGCACAAAAGCTCTTCTGCTGTTTGTTTAGGATTGTCGCCTTGTTATGTGGTGGAATGTAGTTCAATTGGTTTTGATGCCTTTGGCTGAATCAGAGGTCAGAAAGAATCTTTCAAACACTGCTTTTATGCTGCTGCATCCCTCAGCGGTGAAATCATCATTACGGGTCAGTGACAGGGTTATTTTCCTGCCAGCAGTCCAGAGGTCTTTGCTGCAGAACTCGTTCTTGGTGTCTTTGTGCGACCTGCCCTTTCTGTTTTTAGGTTTACCACAGGGAATCCCTTGCACTTATGGTCAACAAGTCATCTCATGATTGTCTGCCTGCAACCTAGAGAGCATTCTGTACATGTTGTACACTTAGTAAGATGTTTTGGTCCCCCCCCCCCCCCCCCCCCCAATGTCCTCACCCTGACAGACCACTCCACCTCTATCCACATTACCAGTGTGCAGTGAACATGAAAAGTGAGCAGACTGTCCTTTCTTAACAAGGTCATATCCTTGTGTTACAACAAAACTTGACTTGGAGGTTTGATTTGGCCACTGAATGACCTCTGCTTTGTTACATAACTTTGATGACAATTTTTTATGTCAGTCACATCTGACTAAGACCGTGAGAGTCATTCTTACATTGAAATCATAGTGGTAATCTGACCAGCTCAGCTCCAGAAATACTCTGTATAATGTACAGCAACTGAATATCTGACAGTTTACGTGCAACATGTGAGCAATAATTAGTAATGAAAACAGCCCTGACCTCTTGTTATTGTGTTCTCATTGTATAATAACAGACAGACACATGTCCTTAAATTCTGTAAATAAATTATAAAACTGATGAGAACATTTAATTGGAACTTTATTAGGTTTTTGTGGGAATAGGGATTGTGTCCTTGTGCATACAGTAATTAATTCAATTCAAGTACAAGGGTTTTAAAATACAACAGTGATGCAGTCCGTGAAGAAAAGAAGGACTGTTTTCTTCATATTATTACTGTTCTCAAGCAGAGATGTTGCACCCTCTTACACAACAGGTACCAAACATCACACAAAGAATCATTCATTCAGTAAATGTCCTGTCATACATGAATAATTGATGTCGCAGCCACCTTTTACCTGGATGAAAAGCTGTCACTCTAACAGCTAGATGAAGCCTGCAGTGTTATGTATGTCACGTCTGGAAAGGGCTTCAGTCGCAGCTTCAGTGGCCTGTTTACACACGACTGTCTGCTTAATGAAATAATCTCTTAATGAGAGCCTTATTTTCCAGGTCTGTTAGTTTGACCTTAGCAGATAAATGAATCAGGATGCGCCCCATTACTTCGTCTGTGCCAACTTAGTCAAGTGCTTCTGGACCTGAGCCACGTTACAGATGCCACAGTGAATGTACCACTGTACCCTGGACTGTTGACATAATTAGAAGTGGCTGAATGCACTAATATTACATATACCAGATTTCACAATGCTCAGCAGCAGAGAACATCAAGTGTATAAACCTATATGATCTGGTGTCAAAATAAGAAGCTGTTGAGCAATAACCCATTTAAGTTGGAACATGGAGTTATTTAAGGAGGAGGTGATGGCCCAGTTGGACCTCAGAGGAGATGTATAACGTCTCTCTAAGGGGGCATATATGAACACACACTCCCACATATCTTCTTTTTCCATCAAACACATACCCAGACTGTTGATATGTTTACTTTGACTGCAATGAGTAGTCAGAGAGAATCTCAGCATCTGTACATCGGTTGCCAGTACATTTAGAGGTTAGGATTGAAGCTACATCACACGGCCCACTCACTGCAAGAACGTTAGGCCAGAGGACTTCTCTCCACTCATACTTGTGCAAAGAAACAGTACAGTCACACGGGCAAGAAAACACTGAGACGAGAAGAAAAGAACAGTTTGAAGCATCACCCGTTCTTTTTTTTATATTAGTGTCTCAATTCTGCGACTTGACAACTAACATGCTTTTTTTGTATATAAATATTCACTCAATTGGACGCGTCATTGTTTTGCATGTATGCTTTAGTTTAAAACACAATATCTGTTCCAGCTTTTGTGTGATAAATCACAAGCCTTATTCTGTCTTTGTTGTCATGCATTTTCAGTGACATTCCTCCAACAACCAAACACAGCATGTCTAATGTTGCAGGTCCATCTGGAGATGGGCAGATATTGACTGAATATCTGACAAATAATTTTAAAATGCAGATTAAATACAATATTGACATTGATCTGTAATGCAAAAACTGCCAGGGTACAGTTAAACAAAAAAAAGGAAATGCATCATTAAATCCAGGACTTGGATAATTCAGTTGTACATTCATTTCTGAGGAAAAAAAACAGGGGGAAGCAGAGAGTTGAATTGAATTACAAGATTGTGACTCAAGCCTTGAAATCAAATTCTGCTTGTGCTCCTCCATTAGAGAAATCGGCTCAAATGAAAAGGTTTTAAAAGAGAACGTACTGTTTTATCTTGGTGGTCTTTGTCTCTTGTTCTTTCATGGTTACACCTGTGAGAAAGCAGCAACCTCCATTGTTGTGTTGATGTTGCCTGAACTGGTGGCAGAATGAAGGCGATGCACAAAGGAGCCTTGAAAACCAGTTTGAGACTTGACTGACTAATATCAGTCCCAGTCAGTTGTGATTGTTCTATGTTCTTGGCCCACAAACAGTTCAGCAGCCGAACAAACGATGCCTCTGAAATGTTCCGGCGCTTTCCGTCCCGAGACTCTGGACTGGAGCCCTAAACCAGGGCCAAGGTCGTGACCCTTTGTTCCTGGGTCTTTTCTGTCCTGTCTTTTCATACACACTCCATACAGAAATGTACTTGTGTATATATGCACACTGATGGACACACAGAACCATACCGACTTTTTTTTTTTTTTCCTTAAATCACTGGTTTGTGACTTAATGTGATTAAAATTTTCCACAGTCTTGAATAAGGGGATAATATTTCCAGGGCTATGAATGACCATACCAGGTCATCCTGATGGGGGATTTAACTACCGTTATCCCCTAATGTTGTTACATCACCTCAGAGGCTCTCTGATAACTCACTCAGCAGAGCCTTCAGCATATTCGCTGCTCTGTCCATGCAGTTTCAGTGGATACCTGTAGTTCATTGTTCATCCTGTCACCCTCTGCATTTACACACAGGATGTGATGGTAATGTAGATCAGGCTTTGAGTCAGTGCTGGCATGTTCTAAAACCCTGCAGATTTTTATTCTGACCATTTAACCTAGAACAATTTCACACACAAAGAACAGTGGTTTAGGTGATGATGGTGGAAAGCTGTTTGTTTAATGACTGTTTTAGATGATGATGATGTTTCAGTGCTTGGTCTGATTGAATGAAGTGGTTATATCCCCAACCGCTTCTATCTCATCTGGATTATTGTTTGAAACTGTGAATGCAAATTGATGATTTCTTTTTTCTCTCTCTCTCTCTAACTGGGTTTATTTTGATTACACAGTCTAAAATCAACAGGAGGACACTGCATGTGACCCACAGTATAATAATATGAAAATGTAATGTCATGTTGTGTCATGTTAAAATGTCCTTAAAGCACATTATATATTATATACTATATAGTAAGTGGCTTTAAAACCATTCATTAAATAATCATATACTAAGTACAGGGGGAGCTACTGTATTAAAATATAACTGAAACAACTGGCACAACACACTAGGGCGTGTGTAGGAGTGTAATCAGAGAGCACTTGTTTTTAAAGCCATATTCACTAACTGTAAAAAGACTATTTAAGTAGGAGTAAATCATGTTTATTAATCATCATTTGTCATCTTTCCATATCATTTATTAATTCATTAATATTTTCCACAGCCCCGCACATAGAAATAGACATCACAGATGAGTTTTGCTCGACTGCACAGCAACACAAATAACATTTTCACTGCTACGTCGAACCACGAGAAGCTTTTAATGTTCTGGATAATAAGGAAGAGCTGTGAAATATTACTGAAGCTGTCTGGAAGTAGGATTTATTTACCTAATCTCCCTCTCTCCCTCTCTCTCTCTCTCTCACACACACACACACACTCACACAGAGGAGTCCTGTGTGAGTCATGCTCCCTGATCTGCACATGTGACGATGCAAGAATTCCCTGACAGCCAATCGTAGCTCTTGGAGAAGAGATGTTTCCATAGCTACGATACAGTGACAGCAGCAGATGGGGTTGCTGTTGAGAAGCGTAGAGAGGCAAAGAAAAGAGGGAGGGCGGGGGCCAACGACAAACGGAGTGACATGGAGGGAAAAGAAGGTGTCATGATGATGAATCTGGTTCGTGACCTTTTAGCCCTTGTGTCTGTATAACAGGGTTTTTCCCGAGTCAGGTGCACAAGGAAGCACATGAAAAGCTTTTGTGATGGGGGATGGGGGGAGGTGCTGCAGGTATGCAAGCTTCAGTTAGTGATATCACAAAACAAATAAAGCAAACATCAGTTTAAGAAAGCCACTTATCTTTCGAAATAACGTTGGTAGAAAAGAACAGGAGCAGTTTATTATCGCTCAGTGATTTCTCTTTGTCGGTTCACACGCTGTCAACTATCTGTATTATGATGAGTTATTTTTGTTTATTCCCCTCCCTTCATCTCTTCAACATTTACTCCCTCCCCTTTTCACTTTTACTGTCTGGCTCTTTGCTTTCTGTCTTCTGTCACTCCCTCTTCTCTTTCTTTATACATGGGCTTTACCTCTGCTTTTACATCAGGACTAAACTATATTGGGTTAATACTAATACTGTGACATTTTGAGCAATGTTACATCACAAAATGTCCATTTGTACCTTTTAACTTCTAGTTCCAGTTAAGCTTTGAATATTAGTCATGTAATATTCGTCATTCTGTAATATCAGTTTTTAAATTTGTGTCATGTCGAAGGTTTAATGGTGTATCATGAAGCTTCTGCTTTGCCTCTTACATAATTTGTAATGTGACTACCATACACTGGTACATTGCTAAGTCAACAGTACAACAATATTCTGACATTGAGCCCTACTTTAAATCCTCCATCCCTCCCTCTTCCTCCTCATCAAGCTCACCTCTTCCATCCCTTCCAAGAATATATGATGTATTCATTCTTTTTCTTTTTCTCTCTCTTTTTTTATCACTCTCCTTTCTTCTGTATCTATGGTATCGATGTCTCACTCATTAGCTTCATCTATATTTAGATGTCTTATGGAACAAGCTGTGATGTCTTGTTCACAGAGCATTTGATTTTGAAAACACACTATCAACACCTTTCTTTGAATCTCTCTTGCCAGAATTTTTTTTCCTGATAATGTCTGTTCTGGACAGGTCATCTCCAGACACTAAGGCGTGCTAAAAGGGAGAGGTTTATTTTTTACTTTGCATTTTCTATCCTTTGGATGATGCTTTGTACGCATTAACATAAGACAGGAAAGAGGAGTTATAAATATTGAGCCAGAAGTTATATAATCCCTGCAAATATAGAAGGTCGGAATCAACTGCCAACTTCACAAAGGCTTTCTTGATGGTAGATGCACTCTAATCTCAGAAATCTCAGAAATAAGTGGATTTGTGTGGCCAAAGGTATTATGTTTTCTGGTTGTCTGTCATGGACATCTCAGTTCCACCTTGAGAGAATCTCTTAAATCTTGCACTTGGACTCAAGGATGAACAAGGAGACCACACATTCTTGTAAACATGATATATCAGGAGAGCTTTGACGTCATATCATTACATCTGGCACAAACTTTCACTTGGACTCAAGGGTGCAATGATGAGAATTTGGTGGTCAAAAGGTCAATGTCACTGTGACCTCATAAAACACTTTTTTGGCCATAACTCAAGAATACATACTCTATGGTTACAACACAACTTAACACAGCTTTGGAGTTGAGGCAGGCCTGTGGGGGTTGATTATTGTGACTGGCAAATGACTTTACACATGCACACCTTGATCAATAGCTGTACAGAGAGGGTCACTCTGTCCAGTTGTGCCTGCAAATCAAGAATAGCAAAATCTTTCTAAATTGTTTTTTGAAGGTCCACCAGCTCACTGATGTGTCTCTCAGTGTTCCTGATGACCAGTCTGACTGTGACAGACAGGTTATTGCCACATTAACTGCACACAACTCTGAAGCCTGGAAAGCACCATGTTACACATTTTTTATGTTTTTATGAGAAGTACAAAGTTTTTCAGTTCATTTCAGTTTGATTATGAAACAGAAATGGCAGGCCACCAGAGTCTGGGTAAATAACAAGAAGATGCATAAACCTGTTTGTTTTTTTTTTTGTTTTGTTTTGTTTTTCCTTCAGAATCCAACTGCAAGATTTTGGCTGCAATCCCCAAACTAACAACTTCAGAGCAATCCATGTTTATTAACTGTGACGCTACAAATAACAATGTGCAGTCTTTTAGTCATGACCTTTCGTGTCCTTTTATTTCTCTGCCTTCAGATCACAGAGCTGTTGGATGACGACAAGTGTGAGGCCGAATGTGAAGAGCTGCCTCAGGACGGGGAGGAGGGTCCCGTCTCCTCCGACTCACCACAACACACACACCCTGATGACAGCCCTGCAGCCAGGTCAGCCATAACTACCATATTCTATATTTTTAGACCAGATAATCATTTCACAAAGTCAGGAGTCAATCCAGACAGGATTTGGAGTGGGATTTGACACGTGACAAATGTCCCAGACTGGATTCAAAAACCGGGACATTGCAGTTTAACCTGAACTACTAGCACACAAATCACAAGTTGTTAATGATGACTGAAAACTGATTGGTTGTTAGTGTGAGACATCATCAATTGTCTCAGCACATCAAACCAGAACAGGGTCTCCACAATTGAAATGAGTCTGATGTGAAAGCAGTCATGCTTGAACATCAGATGCTGCTAAATTACATTACAGTTACAGCAGTTTACATTCACCGACATTTAGAGATCCAGAGCTCGTGTGATGACCTGCTGATGACAATTAGCTGTGCACCAACCAGAAGCCAAACATCTGACACACACATGCAGACGCTCACGTACACAGGATAATGAGTCTCCCTCCAGACTGAGGGACCAGAGTTCAATCCCCCTGCTGGAACATGGAAATCTTCTCTGGGTCTTCTGATCTGCTGATCTCCTTTAAGTTGATTACTGAGCACCACACCCTGGCCACTCAATACAGGCACCTACACATTATACAGAATGCACTCTTAATCTATAGTATGTATATATCTGAAGTGAAAAATTTGACTTCAGTCATTATTGTCTCAGTATGTCTTCGGTTCAGAGACAGTGATTTTTGCTGTACAGACAAACTCATACAGTATCACCACAAAACACAAAGAAAGGGAGTAGAGATCTATTTAGAGAATCAAATTTACCAAGCTCTTCACAATTGAAGACAAACACAGAGCAAAGCATCAACTCATGAAACCAAGTAAATATAAGAAAATATTGATTTTTTTTACAGTGTCAGTGTATTGGTTGATCTGAAAGGCAAAAGTGCTGACCAACCACAATCGATAAAGACAGAGTTATCATTTATTCTGTCAGTGAATTTTTAAACGTTCAGTTTGTTTGAATTGCTGTCAAATGTCAGCTGTGATTGACAGTGTGAGTTAAATGGCAGACATTGATCTAAGAGGGTTTCATCCATAAAATAAGAAGTATTGTCTCGATGTGCGGACCTCAGTCAGTCTTAATTGGTTCAGACAGAAAACAACACACATTTTCTCTCCACTAAGTTCATACAAACCTGACCCCAGGCACCGTTTGTGCAGTCTGTACTGTTGGCCCGCAAACAACAGACGTTAGCAGGAAACTAGCTAGAAAGAGACGAGTGTGTGTGTGTGTGTGTGTGTGTGTGTTATGTTTCACTCAGCCTCTGACTGATCCCAGAACTCAGCAGGAGCTCCAATTATTTCTGTCTTCTCCCTCCACTTTCATTTTCTCTCTGGTCTCTGAATATTTATATAGCAGTTTTATGCTGAAGCTTTTTCAACTCCTCAGATTTGCTGCATGTGCTGTCACACGTTTAGATCCTGAGTCATGGTTGTTTAAACCAGGACTTGTGCGACACTGTGTGTGTCCTGCATTACATCAGTCCACTTTGATTCCTTCCCTTATGTGCGTGATAGTGTGTGGCTTTGTTTACTGTGTTTGTGGGGAACACACTGGTGGATCCCATAAGTTTAAACTGCTGTTTCTGTGTGTGCAGGGATCACGCTGCGAGCTAGTCTCATCTTCCTGGCCTCTAAGATGATTACAGACAATAATCCATAATCCACATACACACAGTTTCTAACGCTGCATACACCCACGCTCACTTGACTTAAACCATACAATGTCCACAGTGTAGGTCTGTGTCACCCACACTTGTGTTGATGCATAAGGCTGCTGTGCATGTGTTGGTCATCTGTGTTTAAGCAGTTTATGCTGTTTGTGGGAAAACACCAAAGGATCCTCTTTGTGTGTCTGTTTGTATGCGCCTGGCTCTGGTAGGAGGATTTTTGGTGGCAGCTGTTGCACAGAGGTGTTCAGGCTGCGCTCAGAGCTTTAGTCATCACTGATGAAGATGGAGGAGGGTCTCGTGCAGCAAATTATCTAAAATGAAGGAAGCCAGCCAGACTGTTGATCTTTAAGTCTTATCTGATTGTTTCAGTTTTAATTCTCTGTTAGCCCACAGCCATCATCCCTGTGACCTTGTTTAACCTGAGTGTCTAGTCTAGTCTAGTCTGGGGGGATTACTGTTGTATTTTGAGACCATGGTGTTGACAGCCCACACCACAAAACCATTTAAAACAATGGTGACCCAGAACTTTACGCAATACATCCGTTTAAAGCGCTGAATATATCGAGGAGCCAGACAGGACGAAGCCACACAAACAGTGAAAAGGATGCATTTTGTTCTATTTGTTCTTTAATTCAGTCACACAGCGCACGCTGCACTGCTTCAAAATGTTGCTGGAGAGATTATAACTTGAGTAGTGTCTGGAGGTTTTTGATGAGTCATTACACTGTGTGTGTGTGTTTCTGAGGGGAGCTTTCTGTTCGTGTGTCTGTCCGATCATCTTTGACACATAAGTGCAGGTGACAGCTCAGAAATACAGAGAAAGTTCCCATCTAGTGTCTAAACAACTGTGGCTGAGTTGTTTGTCTTGCACTTGACAGATAGGGAAGTCTGCCCTCTGCGTTACAATGTTCCCTTAATAGACTCTGACAGGCAACACACACACGCACGCACACACACACACACCACACACCTTGCATGCTGACAGCCTCTGCTCATTTCAGATCTATATATAATCCCTGGTATTTCTCTTCTGATCTCTCTTCTTCCCTCGTCACTACTTCCCTCCCTAACCGCACTGCTTATATTCTCTCTGTGTATGGAAAGTATTTTTTGATGAGGTAGCTGAAATGTCCTGGCAGACTGGCAGAGAGGACGCTCGGGATTCACTCCTGGCCTTGGTGAGCAGGAGAAGGGCAAGAAGGAGGGTCGGAGTAATGAAGGGAAGGGAACTGAGAACCGGGTCAGAGAAGGTCAGGAGGGGGCAATGAGAGGCTGTGAGAATTGGAGAGTGTCCCCACTTGTGAACGATTTATTGATTTTCAGTCTGGGTGAAAACTCAATATCAGACCTGTAGAGGGAAAAGGTCAGGCTAGAAGAAAGCATTTAAACACATTACTAAACAATTTGCCTCCATTCCTGATTTCCATTCTTCACAGTAACGACCGTCATACCATCACACTCAGCGTCTCATGTTGCAAATCACCAGCTTTGTACCTCTTAAAGGTGAATCCCCGCACGAGACAGCCCTCCTGTCATTTCTGTGATTTATGCCCCTGTGTCCAAGAGGTCTGTTCTTCTCTTTGTGTCAACAGTGTGCACGTGCACAACCACAAAAATACATAGTCACAGATACACGTGCACCTATCTATTTCAGTCAGGTACAATAGCTTTTTTCATGTTGACCACATGAAGATTCTCACAGGCACACAGACACAAAATCCAATACATTATCAAGGCACCTGAAGGTTGTGTGACAATAATGGCATATAACACCATGGCAAGATGAGTGATGTGATGAGTCTGAAAAAATCTTCACAGAATCAATTTGGAGCATGTCAGACTATGTGATGAATTGGTGGCGCTCATTGTAAATAAAAAATATGGCAGAGCGGAGGCACATCATCAGTTTGCATCATCCATTCACTCGACCTTATGTTTTTGAAATGCAGTGAAATAACTGATAGGCTTTGGCCATAGTGCTGATACTTACTGCACATCTGTAGATCTCTAGAGAAGAAAGGTTGGTGTGTGTCTCTGAAAAATGATGCCTAGTGTATTTTGTTTCACGTCACAACTTGTGTGATAAGTTGTCCGAGCTCAGCTGTTGGTGGACATCACTCAGAGTTCAGTCTTGGTCCACTCAGTCTCCGGGTAGTTGCAGCACTCTTTGCTTTGCTTTACAGCTCTTCTCTGCTGCTGTACATACGACATGATGGTAAAATCAACCTATGCCACACGTTCCACCTTGTACTGACACAGTCCATAGTACTGATGGTGTTGTACAGTACTTTTCCCTCTGTTGACCCTGTTCTCATTTTGGGTTTCCTTTAGCACTGAATGCAGTATGTCTATGTGGCCTATACATAGACATATACGTAGTATATAGGTCAGTACAGGGGTGTCAGCTGTGTGATTTAGGCCTTTTGACCTAGTTCAGAGATGGATCACATACTCTCAGACTGACGCTCAAAGAAAACAAGATTTATACATGAACTTTGACCAGATCTTTGGGTTTGTGTTTTCTGTTCCAACTAGACTACAGATCAGAGATGTGAGTGCCGTTTATGAGTTCACTGAAATTGAATTTCCTCCGTTTTATATTCGTTTTTGTTGTGCAAGTAGCTCTATGCAGAGAGGAAATGACTCATCAAAATGTAATCACAACTTTGAATATTTTCAGAGCTCAGTTTTGTGAAAAATCCCAGAACTGGTGGTTTGAAGTGGGATTTTAGTTTGTTCTTGGATGATGCTGGTTGGCGGTGGTCTTTAATGCAGCTGCAGGCAGAGTTTTGAAAACAGCCCTTGGCTATATCCACATGTCTTCACTATTATAATGGCATGCAGTGTACATAAACAGACCTTATAACTTGATGCATAACCTTTCCCATGGCCCAAAAAGCATCCATTCGTATGCATTTAGCTGTGACATGTACATTTTTGTAACCGTTGGACTCATTAGAAGTTAATGTTTAAGTAGAACAACTGCCTCTCAGTTTGTTTTACTTTGTGCCCTGCTTTCCCTCCAGCCTTCACCTCTCACTTCCCAGTTGTCGAGGTCTGCGTTTAAGCACTCGGCACAGTGTGTGATATTCTAACTGACCTAGATATCACCACTTTTCTTCATGTGCTATCAGTTCTCACCCTCAGTTCTGGGACAGCTGTCAGATTTGGCTTTCTGAGCAGCACTTGTGTGTGTCCAGAGCCAGTGCGTGTGCGCCTAAATCATCACGGAAAATTATTTACTGTGATTGTCGTGGCACATGCTGCTGCTGAAGTCTCTTTGTGTCCACACGTTGCCACTGTCGTCGCTCTGTGTTGGTTGTAGAAGATAAAGTTCAAGTTGTAGATTAGAGCTTAGCAGGAGCAGCAGTCACAGCAGGAGGGGTGAGTTCACACCAGCCTGCAGTCAAAGCAGCGTTAATGGTTTGTGACCAAAGTTGTGTAGTACTTGGTCTTTCGTTACCTCTTTCTTCCCAAGAGGAATTTCTAGAATATCACAGACTTTAGACAGGTGGATCGCAGACGGGAAACATGATACAGACATACCAGAGTGAATTTTATTTGTATTGCAATGTCATTTAAACTGTACTACGGTGGTGGCAAATGAGCATTTCTGACACAGCCGTGCAGGTCTCAAGTAACAGCACACTTTATATTTCCATTTTAGTCACTGAACCACATGAAATCAATTCTGTCCTCAGTAAAGAAACATCAGGAAATAGTCAGTGGATTTAGTCAGAGCCTAAAGTGAACTCACTGATCTCACCTGATCCAAAGTCTACAGCCCCCCCCCCCCCCCCCCCCCCCCCCCTTTCTTAGGCTTCCTCAGCTAGTGCTTGATTTGTCTTGAAAGGAGTTGATCTGAAGTCTGATCCTATTTGAAATGCAGGATGGAAGGAACGAGCCAGTTTCCTTGATAGTCATGTGATTATCTGTGTTGTTTTTTTTAGGCTACCTACAGTGTAGACACAGAAATCAGTGCATACACATTTAAAATGCATTCATTTCATCTGCCTCATTTCTCCCTGTGTGTCATCACACCCTGCTTCCTCACTGTTACTCACTTCTTATCCCTTCTCACTTGACTATGACTCAGATATTGTAATGTTTTTGATGGGCTCCTATTACAAAAGAATCATGGAGGTGATATAAAAGATAAAGAGGTATATGTGTGTGTGTCTGTGTGTTACTGTGCTGTTGCCATTGTGTGTGTACATTTATGCCTCTGTGTGTACACGCCATTACGCAGCCCACTGGATCGGCTGTAATAACTGCTGAGTTTATAGTCAGTCCTGAGTGGACCAGAAAAATCAAAATGCCCTCCCACTTTCTGCCTCGTGATTGGCTGACAGAACTCATTCCTTCTTTATGATTGGCCCTGCAACTTCAGCCCCTCCCATCCTATTGGTCCTCCAGGGGTTGTTGCCTGGTTACATCAGAAGCTCCTATATTTTAGCAGTGCTCTGGATGTTTACTGCAGCACTTCTACAGACAGAGTGCAGAGTGAGGCAGCCTCACTCGCTCACACACACACACACGCACACACACACAGGCGCACACAGGCACACACACACTGTCACACTCTCATACAACAGCACACACACACATTCAGGGAGGACACCACAGAATGCACCCAGGCGATACCCTGGCTCTGCTGCTCGACCTACTGGTGCTGACGCTGACTCCTCAAAGTGCTCAACTGGGATAACCTGCACAGTGGATACGAGGCCAACAGGAAGACCTATCACATACTGGGGGAGAACAAATCTGAGCAGAGGAGAGACTCCGAGTTCAGACAGAGCAAGTTGAACAGCTGGATACTGCTCCTGGGTGAGATGTGTCAAGTTGGTAACAGGCAGGAAAGAAGAAAGAGGCAGTAAAAACACAGAGTTCAGTTAAAAGTCGACGTGACTTCTCCGCTGGATGATCGGTACAAAAAAATAACAGACTCGGCTCGAATAACCTGCGTGCTAGCTCGCTGATGGCACAGAGCAAAAAGGGAAGAAGAGACACAACAGAGAAACTGACAGAAACATCCTACCAGTCATAAAGAGTCGTCCCTCACACTGAAACACCTGCAGGCTGGAGCCACTGACATAAAACCAACAAAAAAACCCAAATCAAAACAAAACAAAGAGGACAGATCACAGTGAGAGAAAACACAGCTGGAAAAATGAGAATGGCTTGTGACATTCTGCTGCAGAGGTAAACATCAGGGTTATGTAACCCCTCTAGTCTGACTGGAATAAGTGATTGGGTGGCTGAACGGATGGATGGAGTGGAAGGCAAATATGTGGTTGACGATATATGAATAGATGAATGAATAATGGGAGAAAGAAGTGCATGAAAAAACTCTTAAAAGGGCAACAAATGAATGAATGAAATGACGTGATTAACAAAAAAAACGAACAGGAAAGAGAGCAAGAAAAAGACAGGATTAAGTTGTGAAAGGTGGGGAAACATTTCATCCTGAGAGATTTAAAGTCTTCTACTCTTTTATTATCATGAATATAAGATGGAGAGAAATGCGGATGGATTGTCTGTCATGCTCATTTGCTTTGTTGCCAGGGAGAGATGAAGGACAGGAGACAGATGAGAGGAAATCTCTCTTTTCTTTGTCAGGGGAGGTAATAGCAGAATGAAGAGAAAAGGGTCATGAAATTACAGCTGATGTCATGTTACGCAATCAGAGTATAAAGAAAGCGTATGAGGGGGGGATTAGTCAGCATTTTAATATGCAAAGGGTTAAGACCTGGGCAGTTGTCCCCTTTAACAAACATCTTCTCGAATTGGGGCTTTATTAAATTTAGATTGTATAACCTTTGTGTCCTGAAATAGCTGGACTTATGTAACATATGTTTTTGACTCACATGATTGAAAATGTTTACAGCGGTTTTCAAACCTAGAGAAATCCGTATTTGATCATGCCATGTTAATGGTTCGTTGTGTTTTGGTGGTTGCATATTAATTGCGTCATATCCCCTTTGTGCATGCGTCAGCATTGTGGTCGTCTTTATCCAGTGTTAACATTTTCCCAATGCAGTATTGAAATCTTGTTTTTCTCATTGCGGATCTTAACATATGGGTCATGAGTTATCTGAATGTTTGTGTGTCCACAGAGCAATAGAGGAGAATGATAGATTTTTGAGGCGAAAGGTGGAGACCCATTTCAGACCCCCGTATGAGAGACCCCTAGTGGCAGAAAAGTTGTATGTTGAATCAAATGGCAAAAAACAACACAAAAAAAAATTCTTCAATTTTTTACTAACTAAATATTCCTCAGTATCGAAGTGAACACCATGGTCCAAGTCAAAACGATGAGCCACTGATTTATTGTTATTGAAAACAATCTTAAATTGCAGCTGTAATCTGGAGTTTGTAAAAAATCTTTACAGCTTTTATCACTATGGCAGGAACTTTATGTGACACCAGAGACTCTGATATCTTTTGCACACACGAGGCTTATTTATTAGGTCCCTGCAGTTATACACACACTCAACGTGTCCTGTAAAATATCACAGTTTTAATGCAAGTCATCAGCAGTCCTGTGTCATCTGCTGAGGAATGATGGATTAAATGGAGGCTGAGGAGGTAGATTTGTTGAGTCACCCAAACAAAACACATCATTAAACTCAGATGGGCAAATGTCTGGGGGGTAATTAAGAGAAAACAGATGAAGGAACACAGCATTGGTCATTTATAGTCCCAAGTGCAAAGCAGCTGATGGAAATAAACCAATGAGCAGTATCCAAGCAGAAAACTAAACACCAGCTCTGTGTTGAAGTCGTGGATGTTTTGAATGCAGACATCTGCTCCAAGAGTCTGTGAGAGTTTCTTGGCCCTTACATGAAGGACTATAAATGTTTACTGTTTCAGAGGCAGCAAGAAGAGCTGTTTATGACATGGAAAACGACGCTTATGATTCTGTGTGCTTGTATTAGTGTTTATATGAATTGCCGTGGTTTTCTGTGTGTGTGTGTGTGAGAGAGAGAGAGAGAGAGGGATGAGAGAACATGTGTCTGAGGTAGTTGCAAGCCAAAGCAGTGAAATGTGTCTGTGAAATGTGCCTTGTGCAGGCTTGTGTGGTAAGAATTTGTGTGTGTGTGTGTTTGAGAGAGTGGATGCGTAGACTGCAGCAGTCTGTACCTCCCAGACTTAGGTTTGCTGACAACAGCATCTCGGTAGAGTCATTACTAACCTCAAACTCACCTTACACACACTTTCTCACCCCCGCTCTCTGTGTCTGTTTATATGGGGCCATATCTGAACCATTGCTGTAAGTCATGTAATCATCATGGAGACTTATTGATTAGTCTTTTTCCTCTCTACTATCAGCACTGAGATCACAGAGTTTCTCGGCTGTCTTTGCCTACTTTGTTTTCAGTGCAGCAGACAGGACCATACTCACGCTGAGAAATGTTTTTGTTTAGTCATTCAGTCAGCTGACACGAGGCCACTGATAAACAGCATAGCATTTCAGCTCTGCGGTATATACTCTTAGCTGTGTGCAACTGATACTCTTGCCCTATATTTGTGACGTGCAGACTGTACGACCATCTGTTTAGACTGGTTGATTGCACAACAGCTAAAACTGACATGATTGTTTTGGCCAATAAATTGAGGGACCTAATATAAACACAAGTCTTTAAAGCATTACATTGTCAATTTATATATACAGTTAGAGTCAATTAAATCCAGGAAAAACACTGGAGTAGGTATATAGACAAGATTTTTGATGCTAGTTATTTATGGAGGTCTTGTTTTTGTTCAGCTGGAATCAAAGGTGCAGTATTCAGCCCTCAGGTGATTCACAGGCGCCCCCGGTTACCTGCTGCAGCAGAGATCTTTACCGCTGTGATCTGGTTAGCATACAGAAGATTAGCCTGACGTGATCTGAGTGAAGCTGGCAGAACTCCTTCTACTCTGCTGCTCACCTCAGATGCCCAGGTGTAGTTGATAATGTAATTAGTGCAATGAAAATAGCTGTTTGAATCAGCTCAGAAGGTTGTTATAGCAGTGTGATAGTCCAGAGCAGGTGAAATGTGGCATCAATCATCTCAATTATTATTGGCTGAAGAAAGGTATTTGTTAGCATCAGTGACATCATAAAAAAAACAAGTATGACTGCCAGCACACTGCTGGCCTCAGGCGTGACCCCTTAAGACATTGTCACACTCTTATCTGTGTGTTTGGCCACCGTACCTGTGGGGCAGGAGCCTAAGATCTAATCCGACCTACTTGGAGAACGTTTGAAAGCCAAGTCTTTATTCGCTGCTCTGTTGGCAGTCTCGTACATGTGGCAGCTTTAGGCCAAAACTTACAGCAGATTTCATTAAATGGTTCACCCATGCATCCAGCGTGGACCCTCATTAAAATGATGAATGTTGTCATATTTTTAGACATATTTTCGAACAAGTAATGAAGCAGAATATTTTAAAACAGAATGAAAACATCAAATCCTGAGACATCATCAAAATCTCTTCAAAACCAGTCTCCACTACATCAGGGACCTCCAGTTCTCTATGAGTCTGTCTGCTGTGTATCAGCCAGTGAAGACATACCCTAAAGGGCTCTACAAAGGGCATCTTTTCATGGTGCTACAGGCCTCTACTGACACTGACAGAAATGTTATCTTTGTTGCTTAGGGAGCTTGAGGAGGGCAAAAACATCCCAGATGGCCGAACAACGGTTTTAGTTCTTGTCCTCAGGGGGGCAAATGGTGTAAGATCAGATATTATTTTCGCTGCTTTAGGCCCATGGAGGTTATGTAACGTCCTTGAGGGTCCTATCAAGCATCTATTGTTAGTGATGCGGCCACCCAGCATGGTTCCTTCAATGTAGGACCCAGCAGGAGAGCGTGCTGTCAGACGCTGTTATCTGTGCCTTCAAAGAGACAGTCTCTGCTGTAGGGAGCCTGCAGGGTGTTACTGTTTAAAGGGCACGTTTTAACTAACAGGACCAAAAGAAAAAGGAGAACCTCAAATGACAAAGAATGTAACATAAATCTACAAAAGTATATGTATGTCTCTTTGGAGAGAGATAAAATACTGCAGATGCCATCACAAAATGATCCAGTTTAATGAACTGGGGAGAGCAAGAGAACAAACGAGTGTTTATTTAGTGTTTGTCTTTTCAGTTCTCCTCTTGATCCAACAACTTCAGCATTTGGGAAAGTTTATTGTTTGATCTTTGCAACACAAGCAACTCTCTTTGTCTCTCTGTCGATCACACACACAAGCATGGTCAAGATAACAGTGTGAGAAAGGGAATGTGAAATACTTGTTAAATTCAAAGCCAGTCTGAAGCGAAGAAGATGGAGGAGATTCAAGGGGAAAGAAACATGAGGGAGAAAAGGGAGAGTTTGAGACAAGGATAAGAAAAGAGTTGAGATGATACGAACAAAGATCTTTTTGTGAAGGATGATGAGGTGGAATGACAGAAAGGGAAAGACAGTGAGAACGAGGGAGACCAGGTTAAAGAGGCAGGTGAGAGTAATGAATGAAGTGAGTAAATGTATAGAAGAACTGAGGAGGACAGGAGAGTGTGCCGAGAGCAAGTCAGCCTGAAAAATTATATTTAAAGTAAACAACACTAATGAAGAGAGAGAGGAGAGCAGGAATGATGTGGAGGACAGAAAGAGATGAAAAGTGGCTGAAGGAAGTTGGCGAGAAAAGCAGGAAACATGAGAAGGAATTAGGAGAAAAGATGGAGGGCATTATGGTTTTTATCTGCCATCAATAATTCAGTCTGTATCGATCTACCTGAAGACTTGCTGCATTAGCTGTGTGTGTGTGTGTGTGTGTGTGTGTGTGTGTGTGTGTGTGTGTGTGTGTGTGTGTCAAAGAGTCAACACACACATGTGCATATTTAGGTTTCATAACCTCAGCTGCTGTTTTTCTAATGAGACAAGTTTGACCACACGCATATGCTCACAGTATATGTGAGACTTACCCACGCTCTTGTGCATAGTCTGAATGACCTTGCAGTGTGTGTGTGTGTGTGTGTGTGTGTGTGTGTGTGTGTGTGCGTTAGAGAGAGAGAAGGGCTGTTATATAAATCTGGAGTCCTTGCATGTCTGTCACCAAGAGTGTTTCTAAGTCCAGCGGCAGCCTGCTAAATCAACGGGCACATCTCAGCCGCCTCCTAGTCTCATACACACACACACACACACACACAGTTGCTTGTAGAGGAACATCGAAGAACAAATATGAGATGACACACACCCTTCTATCTGATCAGCAGGGTTTAGCAAAGCTCTGTAGCCTAAATAACAATCTGCCCACCCAGAGTGGCGCCACTGACTGAAACTTTGTGTACTGTGTGTGTGTGTGTGTGTGTGTTCTTGAGATTGTCATTTGACCCAGGAGATTTCATTCTTTTTCACTTGTTTTACTCAGTACTTGATCTTCTCTTTGTCTCTGTGACTCATAATAGTCACAGATGAATTTTGCTGTAACATCATTATTGTCGTTCGGCTTCACTGTTGGGTCTCTCTCTGTCCGACACCCACGTCCTCCAAGGTCACTTCATGTCAGGAGGGAAGTGAGATGAGGAGTACACGATGTTCTCACCACGTTGTCCTTTCCTTGTCTCCCTCTCTCTCCCTCTCTCTCCCTCTCTCTTCTCTCTCATCCTCTCTCTCATCCTCTCTCTCTCTACAGCTCCCACCTCTCCCCCATATCCATCCTGCCTGCTGACTCTGCTGAGTAAGTTCACACACACACACACACACACACACACTCCTGTAATTTTATCCACTCAAGACAACATAAAAGGCTATTCTCTGTGTACACACACTTGTACACACACAAACTGATCTGAAAAAATCTCCTAAAGCAAGTAATTATGTCGTGAGTTTTATTACGAGAATAACAGAAAAAAAGAGAATAAAGAAGTGAACAACCGACTTAGTGAAGTGTGAGGTTGGACAATAGGACGATCTGCACCACAAGCAGATAAAACAACAGGAATGAAGAGGGATGAAGTGCAGCCAGCGCTGAGAGGAGAGTAGTTCACAGCTAAAGAGGAAGTAATAAGGAGGAGAGCTGACCTTGTGTTTTGATTATGAAGCTAAACTAAAGCGTTCTGCATGGCTCGGTGCTTTCACTGCCCCAAGGACATGCACTCAGCAATCACATGACTTTCAGGCCTCTGCCTCTTGCTGCATGACATGCAAACGGAATAAAATCATTTTCTATGGTGCTTTACATTTATGTGAGTTAAGTGACCTGGAGGCTGCAGGGCAGGAGCACATGCTGTGTCAGTGCTCAGAGATAACACATGAAATGGCTGCAAATGATCTGACTTTGAGAAAATGGTCGTTGCAAATTAAAGGCCAGTGTAACATCATCAAATAGTTTGTTTCGACCAGGATAACAGTCAGACATTACAAGATATTCAGCATATGTCAGAATGGTTTTTGCTTCAAATAGTTCTTAAATTATCAGTGGTCAAAATGATTCAAAATCTGCTGATTGATTTTTCTCAGCCCAGTAGCACGTCCTGTCTCTGTCAGGGTGGCTTTTTTCATATTTCTTCAGCATGCCTCGAATGACCTATTTGGCTCACTTTTCTTTGTGTGTTTGAAAAATAAACGTTTCATGGTCAGATTTCATCTAGATATACAAAAACCTCTGCAAGATGAAACTCTAAGAAAATGGATAAACAGTTTAAAGCTGAAAGGATTAGGCAGAAAAATAACTCATGGGTATTTTGTGTTTTTGGTTTTAGTGAAATTTCAAGCAAAAATAATGAAAAAATGCCAGATATTTTGTTGTTGTTTTTTCTGCCTTTCCTTGTCACATCACAGTCATAAACTGTATATCACAGGAAGCAGATTCATGAGACAAGATGTCTGAAGATGTCACCCACATGATGTAGTGTGGTAAATGAACTGGTGCACACTGTTGTTCATTACTCTAATGAAGCACTTCATGAAAAGACAAGATGCTTTTCACCATAAATCTAAAGCTAGTATTGGGAGACGTGTTATTTTAGTTTCATTCACTACATGTCTTACGCTGTATCTGTTTCATGCAAGCACATTAAATGTTGGCACATGTCCAGAAGTCCATTAGTTGAGCTGCAAGGACCTCGGGTGCCTGGCCGGTCTTAATGTTCAGGATGTGTCCTGTGTTCAGAGGTGTGGAGGTATCTCGTCAAAACTTCCAACAATAGCAGCAATAAAACATGATGCTACTCTGGGCAGTGTGTGTACTTCTACTTGTACTTGTGTGTGTGTGTGATGGATAGTCATTATTAGTGGAGCCTCTTGCAGCCAGGGGTGTCGCTGCAGACGAAAGTGGGCATGTGGTCCGGCGTGTGCGTCTGTGTGTGTGTGTCCACAACTCACACACATTTATTTGAGCTGAGTCCAGCACCTTTATGAGTTTTTGCCTTAAATGGACACAGTTGTGAAACCCAAATACAGTTACGTTCCAGCTCTGAGGCTCGATATAAAATCATGTGACTTCCTTGGTGACAGTGTACCGTACAGTGGCATGGAGCAAATTTAACAAAAGAGTAGAAACATTACATAATAGAGATTTGCAGGAAAAGAACTAGATCAAAGCAGATGAAGCAGAGTCCAAGAGGAGAGCAGTATGTGTGGAGGAGTTGGTGAGAGCTGAGACATTTCCCAGTTCAAATCTCTTTCTAACTTCACTGCTGTCGAAGCTGGAGGAGAGACAAAGCTGAGTCAATGACGAAGGAAGGCATGATGACCACACACACTTGGTACAGTAAATGAGTAAGCTAACCAAAATCTCAGTAGAGCCTGTGGATCAACTGTTGCATGTCAGTGGCGCAGAGGTCAGACTGTGTGTGCTGTTGTTACCTTTTAAAGGCTGTAATGTCCTCTCGTCTCCTCTGCAGCTCCACTTTAATCATTATTAATCCCTTTACAACAGGACCAGGTTATTGACTTAATAAGGACTCGTCAAAGCCCAGAATGGAAAAGAAAAATACATCAGGCCTTCAAAATGTCTGATAGATTACTAACCTTAAGTACATATCTCATACTGTTTTTTTCCTGTATTTGGCAACAACCTCAACGCACTGGTTTGACACTGAAAGCTGCAGCCAATTGTCTATTAATTGATTGGCGGAGTTCTTTCTATTCATTCACAGAGGTTGATGACAGGTAGGATTATGTGAGGAGGATTACATGCGGTTACAGAGGTGAAGGTGTTAACCTGCACATCATTAATAGTACTGGCAAACCTTTATTTTGAAATTAAAGATCTTAATTAAATGGTTGAATAATCCTCTGAGCTTATTGTGTTCACTACAAGTGAACGGAAGAAGAAGTTATCTCATGTGGAGACAATTCAGCTTCTTAGCAACAGAGCATTACACATAATTGAACATTAATGCTCAAACACTACAGTGATCAGGCTTTGTTCAAGAAGAATAAGCTTTGTTTATGTACCACCATTCAAAAGACACAAGTTTTGGATACATGACTTAATGCTTTGTTTTGCCCCCAGATATGGTGCCAGTGCCAGTTACAGTTGCACATAACCTTCACAGCATTAATACTGGAGGCAGGTGGCACATGTTTTACAGGCCGAATTAGTTTATCATTATCCAGCACTGAATTCTACATTTACTTTAAGCTTTAGGGTTTGCAACATTTACCCACATACAGTTTTAATGTTTTTATCAGAGTGGTTTTAGAGACTTTTAGTGAATGGAACTTGGCAGAGTTGAAGCTTGAAACTACATTGGTCTGTATTAACCAGCCCAGTGTCTGCAATGTATATAGTACAGCCAGGTAATTAAATTAAACCCCAAACAAAACGTGAACTTTTGTGTTTCCCACAACTGAACAACCAGTAAAGGTGAATCTTTAGCTTTGGTCCTGTGCAGGCAGAGTCGTCAGTAAACAGTGGCTGTTCAGCCTCATTGCAGTGGAGCTCAAATCATCCAGTGGAAGTAGCATGGACTGATGATTTTAAACAGAGCGTGAAGATGATTATCAGGTCATCATCAAAATACACACATGGACAGAACAGTACAGGACACACAGTATAAAGGTAACACCCGTATGAAATAAATAAATGTTTTTATAGGTGTCACCAAAACCTGTGTTTGTGTGTAGAAGGCAGAAAACACTACAAAACCTAAAAACACATCTTCACACACAGCAGACAGTAAAAATGGTAAATGTGCACAGGGATTTCTGTAAAATGAATGTTCATGTGTATTTGTGTGTTTTCCCAGGATAATTCAGCGAACCATCAGAGCTGCAGTGGAGCAGCACTTCTTTGAGCTGAAAACCTCCATCGACCAAGACCTCAGCAACTACGACAGCCAGGGGTGAGCATGCACACACAAACACGGACGGAAACAGTTTTCCAGTGTTTTATTTGAAGTTTAGATATTTTCTCGGTGTTTATATATCCTCATGGAAAATCTCACTCTGTACCACGTGAGACCTTAAACTCAACAATTAACACTTGTCACTTTCTTACACACCTTTGGAAATACTTTGAGGTTGCACCTGCTGGTACAACACGGATTCCTCAGCGGCCAAAAGTGGCATTAGGTGACCAAAGAGAAACATATTTGTCATAGTGAACACTGTGTACAAAGGCACAAAGCCAAACTGATGGCTCGGGTTGCCAGTAAACATGTTGACACAGCAGTGATGTTAATAAGCAAACAGTACTTGTTGAGAGCAGCAGCTGTTCACTGGTCAGTCACCTCCAAGACAAATCAAGATGTAAAGGAATTTGTTTCCAGCATCAAGGAGACGTGACACCATTAAGTTTTTACACCACCTGCTAAAATAACCTCCACCGGCCCCGCCTGCACAGCAATCTTATTAGTTTGTACTTTAAATGTAGGTACTTCCCTCATTTCATTTACTTTTTGAATGTTATTTTCCAGGGTGAGTCCCAGTGAGACTGCTGAAGAGGGCTGCCATGGAGACGAGGAGCAACAAACAGACCCCGAGGACAGTCCCTGCGACACAGAGGGGGAGACCCCACCATCAGAGAATGAGCAACATTTACAACAAAGCCAGACAGACACACAGGTTTGTGTGTGACGCAGATACCTGCATATTGTGCACAAACACCCTGTCAGTGTTTTAGCTTGTATCGTACCCAACACCAAGGATACGCACTTCCACACACACATGCACACACATACACACCATGGAGATTTCCCTCTAAAACACACACACACACAATGCACAGACTGTGACCAGTTGCTGTGTGGGCTGGCAGCATACTACCCACAGCCGACCTTCCAGTCTCAGTGTGTTGGTTCATTCAATGACTGAATGTTTGTTACTATCAGCACAGCACAATCTTTGTTCTGCTCTGATTGCCACAATAGCCAGAAGTCTACCGGGACAGCAAACAGCAACACAGACACTCACACACACACACAGATCGTCAGCGAAAACACAGACTGTCTTTTGTTCTAACTAAAGAGGAAAATGAAAATAAGAGGTTTAACCATAAACTGTCTGCACTGTCAAAAACACAAATGAACACACAAAAGAATAATCTACATACATAACCAGGAGGTATGTATGTAGATTTGAAAATGGGCATCCAGACTGCTCTGCACATTCTTGACTCCCCACTGTCCACATCTGGGCACATTTCATGTCCTGCTCTTACGGTACAGGGTCTGTGAGATGTTATATCATCATGCTGCCATCACAGAAGGAACACCATCCCAGAAATAGCTTTTTCCCAAATACTTAAAGCTTCAAAAAGTTCAGGAAGATACCAGGGATGTAACATCCAAAACTGATGTTGGCTCATTAATTATCCAATTGGCTTAACAAAGTGATTTTTCCTGTGAACTCAGGAATAATCTAAACTGTCTTGTGTAAATCAGATGATCTGACTAGATTTTGGATGATAAGGTTAAAATTGCATTAATGATGACAAACTACTAAAATTAAATAATAAACCAAAGTAGAAAACATGTAAAACTAATTATATATTACAATTAGATTAAAACTGAAAACTTAAAACGAAACATGATAGAAATTAAAAATGATGTAAATCATGAGACACGTATGCACTGATAATGTGACCACTGTTATTACTCTGTCAGACTCCCAGTGAGCTGAGGGGGATTAGTACTTTCATTTAGGGCCAAACCCACTGACTGATTTCAACACAAGAGGATTGTCAAAGTGAACCTAAGACTGACTGGAAATCATGAATCATCTTTTCATGTCTGAACAACTGGTCCTTGAGTCTTGGAATATTTGACCGTGATGAAAGTCGTGAACTCAGGTCTGCATCTAATATGATTAGTCAATAAAGTGCCTCTAATCCTGTTCAGAGATCATCACATACAGTTTTAGTAAGTCCATCGCTGTGGAATTTAAAACCCTCTCGTTGCCTCTGCCCTCCTTGAGCCACAGTGGCTCTTGTCCCAAGATGCACTTTAGTGACCTGATGACAGGAGAGCAGTGACGAGCAGCGGTTAACGTGGTGGTCAGACAGAGCTGTTTCCTGGGACTGATGAGAAACCTGGGAAACCTGGCTCCAATTCTTTAAATAGATCTGAGAAGGACAGCTGCACCATTGACTTTCTTTACGTAACAGTACCACAGTGACATGGAACATATAATCAAGACAGATAGGACAATTATTATGCCCTGCTTTATGGATCTAGTGTCAGCTCCGTGAGGCAAAATGATGTTTTATTTGTGCCAGTTCTTTGTTTTTAAAAATCCTGTCCAGCCTAAAATTTAAAAGAAGTGAAACCACACGTATGTTACGTGTAGTTCCTCAGAACAGGGATGCACCTGTTTGTGTCAAAATCCAAAATGAACAAAGTTTCGGTTCTTGCTTATTTATAACTCATGCTCTGCGCTGCTCTGGTAGTTTTGTTTAATTTAGATTCTCATTTATGACAGCAGAAGTATTCATCTAAAAACTCATTCTGACGATTCTCCCAGGATTCACTGGACTCTGGCGCCGCCCTGGAGGAGAGTTTAGGAATGGACCTGGATGCTGAGGCTGTCAGAGATGCTGAGAACAACATCAACACTGCCAGGTGAGATACAAAATGATTTGTTTATGTTCAAGCCTTAAGTGAATTCAGACGTAGCTCAAATATAAGTATAAGTATATAAGTTCATTAGAGGGAGATTTTTTATTCATTTTTCAAGATTAGAGTTAAAAAAGATAAAATCACATTTATGAAACAGAGGTGGACAGATGTGACCTAGTGAGCCTAGTGAAGAGAGGAGTTTTCTTATTTCCCAGAGTGAAATTGTTTTTCTCAAACATGTGCAAACAAGGGCCAGTGATGTTGTCATGCACTGATCACTTGACACCTCACGTTCCTAAATCACTTGGACATGCTGTCTGAGGATCCCTTCAGCTTGTGACTGTTAACAAGCAGAGAAAATGCACAACTGAAAAACTGGTTCGCTGCCAAGTGTTTTAATCCTGAGTCGCTCCCTCTCACGTAAAAACAGTGAAAACTTAATGCGCAGGACTAAGTGATGGATCACTCGACACAACAGAGAGTTGACGTTCACCATGACAGATCATTTTTACTGTGGAAAAGCTTTTATTTGTGACTCTTCATCAGCTCATGTAAAGATCTCAAAGCCAAAGATTGGTCAGCGCTCTTCAGCACTTGAAAAAAAATAAACTTTCTGATTCAGCTACACAGTAATATCAAAAATGGTAGTGACAACTTAGAGCCGCAATTTTTTTGTATCCTAAGGTTTCCTCTCTGTGATTTCAGGCAGGACAATCAACCCTGTGACACCATGGAGCCGACCGACACTATAAGCTGTGTAAGTGTCGACATGTGGGGACAAACCTGCAAATCAGTCTGCTGCACTCTGCTTTCCTTCAGTTTTCTCATTCATCCATCTCTCTGTCTTTCTTCCGACTCTTCTGTCAATATCTATCAGGTAGTTATCGTCTATTTTCTTGATTCCCTCCTTGAATCCCTCTCCATCTTCTCCCCCTCCAGGACTTGAGTTCTTGCCGCTGTGATCAGAACGCCAACACCAGCGAGACCAACAGGAATCACCTGTCGCCATGCCAACCAAACTCTGGCCACAACCCCCACCTCCAACTCTTTCCTGACAACCAGTGGGAAGGTATGAATCTCCAGCACACTCTCTTCTCACTGGAAAAACAAATTATTTCAAGATGTTTTCAGGTATCAGAGAGAGGACGGGTTCTTCTCATGGTTCTCGGTGTTTTCTAATTTTGGTTTTTTAAAATCATCAAATTACAAAACACATGGAGCTGGAGATTTAAAGTTTTATACATTTTAGTAAGTTAACTTTTCAAAAAAATAAAAACTGTGGAAAAAACGAAACTCCTCAAACTGCTGTTGTAATGTGAATATTTTTGGGATTTTTGACTCACACTTTCAAGTGTAGTAGGTTTTCATCTAAATGATTGATCAGTGAATTAAGGCAGATAAATCAGTGACAAAAGCAGTTGGTAGCTTCAGTGCTAATAACAGTCCATTAGAAAACTCTTTGGTCGGTCATTCATCTCCATTTCTCCATAATTCTTCATAATTAAATGTTTGTTGTGACTGAGGAAACACTTGACTATTTGTTTGCAGTCAAACCAAACACACACACACACACACACACACTCTGAATGAATGTTGGTGAGTGAAATTGTCAGAAATGATCGACCTCACTGCTCTTCTTCTCTGCTGCCTCTCTCTCTCTCTCTCTCTCTCTCTCTCTCTCTCTCTCTGCCCCCTTCCTCTTCTTCTTCCTCTTTCTTCCTCTTCTTCTTCCCCTCTTCCCCCTCCTCCTTTCTTCCCTCCATCCAAACAGCGTCACCTCCCTCCCATCTCCACCTCCCTCCCATAGACTTCTCATGTATGCATCTGCAAAAAGAAGGTCACGGTAAGTAGTTGCACACCTACCTGACCATCCACCTGTCTACTCATCCCTCCCTTCATCCTCTTTTGTTGGTGGTTGCTTGCTGGTTTGGATTCAGCCTGTCACAGTTTTAACTTAACGTGTGTGTGATACTGATGTTGAATTAAACTCCTGCATGTAAAAACATTCTTCCTTCCATCAGAGCTGACGAGACGGCTGCTTTTACTTTGCTCTTCCCTTCTGCTGCAGGCTCATCCAGCAGACTGATCAGGACACACTTCCTCCCTGAATACACTTTTTTCCCCTGACTCTGCTTCTCTGTGTCTCAGCCCTGTCTCATTATCTTTCTGACCCCTCCTTCACCCTCTCCTTCCCCCTCTTTTTCCCCTCGACTCAGCTTGATAACATAGCACTGACAATAAGTGCGTGACTCAGCAGGGCACTGAAGAAGAAAATTAATTTGTTGTTGAATGTATCAGCTCAAAAGCCCCCCCTCCCAGGCAGCTTTTGTGTGTTGATATGTGCACCGCCCACTCCATGTGCAGCACTCTTGATAGTCAGGGATTAAATTAGCCTTTTCTCTCCCTCCCTCACTGACCTCTGTTGACCTGCTGACACCGTCCTCTCTCTCTTTCTTTCCTCCTCTTTCCAGACCCAATCCCGGCCTTCAAGTCCTGGCAGGACGACAGCGAGAGTGGAGAGGCGCAGCTCTCCCCCCTGGCTGGTCGCATGGTTCCTCTCCCACCGCTGCCCCTGGAGGAGGAAGGCGAGGATGAGGAGGGGGAGGGAGGGCAAGAACCCTCCCCCTCCTCTTCTCGCTCCCACCCTCACCTTCTTGCTCGACGCTTCCTCGACTTCGGAGCGCACGGCGCTCAGCGGTTCCTCCAGCAGGACCCAGACGCCACCTCACCCACCAAAGCACAGAGGTAGGATGAAGCAGGAACAACCAGTGGTGCTGCTCGGTGCTGCTCGTGGGTTTGAACGTGTGTAATCTCAACTACATCTGGTTTGTGGTGCTCTGTGAACAGGCCGCGGCGAGCATCGTTTGGCTCCAAAGAGGCGATGAGAGGAGGAGATTCAGTGACTCACCAACTCACAAAGAAGCTACAACATCTGAAGAAGAAAATCAAACAGTTTGAAGAGCAGTTTGAGAAGGAGAGGAACTATAAGGTAAAAATATATATATCTGAACTGTGGAACATGTTTATTGATTGTTTGTATCACTGAATAGTAAAACGACTGAGAGAAATTATGATTAGCTCTTTATAAAGTTCCAGTCAGACTGAAAATAGTTGAAAAAGTAAATTGCGGTGCCTCAGTGGAAACAACCATGAACATCTGAGGTGACACTGAGGTTGATACATATTGTTTTTTTATAGCCTGATGATTAAATATTTTAGCATTTGGAGTCTTTCTGTGAAAAACCTAAGCTACCTGCTGAAATTATTCGTTCTCTCGTTCCCCCTCCTCGTCCTCTCTTCACAGCCCTCTCATGGAGACAAGGCAGCTAACCCCAAAGTCCTCAAGTGGATGACCGACCTCACCAAGATCCGCAGGCAGATTAAAGGTAGAACCACACCCTCTCTCTCCTTTTTAATGGTTGTGTGTGTGTGTGTGTTTTCTTGTGCCTGTGTGTGTGTCGGGGTTAGAGTGTCCATGTGCCATCCTGTTCCATGCTGGACAGCTTGACCCTCCCCACTCCTAACCTTTGACCTTTGTAACAGCACCGCATGTATGCTGGTTTAACACACATAAGCAGACGTGCACATGCCACGGGTTGACGTGGCTCTCATATGCGTGGCTCCCATCCTCCAATGTGCTGGTGCGTCCTTGTGAACCCACATCCATTACCTGAGGAGAGCTCAGTAAGGTGAAACTGTAGAAAAGAGTTTGTTGTGGATGACAGGATTACAAAATAATCTCCAGGTAATTATTCATTTCACTCAGTAAAAGCCAAAGTTCTGAGGTTTGAAACATGTTTATATCTGGTGTTGATTCATATTAACTGAGGCCAAACACAGGAATGAATCAATCTAATAACTATGAATCTACTCTGTGGTTTCTGTAACACGCTCCATTGTTTCACCGTACTGATCGAGCCCCAGCGACACTCGTCCACCTCCTCTCTGTGAGGTGACGCCTCTCCTTTTTGGAGAACGCAGTGGCCGAAACATTTCTCTCTCTGTTTCAAATCAAAATTGAAAAAATTTAACAATAACGCGAGCACCCGCTCTCCACTTTCCTCCCTCCTCCTCCTCCTCCTCGTCCTCCTCGTCCTCCTATCGCCCAACGACCCGATTGATTGATTGATTGACTGACCGATCGGCCACCCAGGACGCCAGCACCACCTATTACCCAGAAGCACGCTGAGGCACCAGGCTTTGCTCCATTCACACAGACGCCACCATGCTCCCTCCTCCTCCTCCCCCTCCTCCTCCTCCTCCTCCTCCTCTATCTGCTCACCTCCCCATCACACACTCACCCCCCCACTCCACCCGTACTCAGGCCTGAGCTCTAGACCGTTTCACCTCAGTAAGTACCAACCCCTCAGTAAGTAGACATTACATACATTACTGACAGTCACAATGAGGCGGCACTGAGAGCATCTTGCTTCTTTGTTTTGTACTGTTGAAACAGCATGTTGGCACAGAGTAGTTAACCAGAGGTGTGTGTGCGTGAAGCAGTGAGAGGAAGACGAGGGTTTTCATTTCAAAATAAAAACATATTTGAGGAGTTTATAGATAGAATAATGTGTTTAGATGAGAACTTTTTTCTGCTGAGGCATAAAAGATACAGGATTAATTTGACTGTAATGAAACTCTTGACTAAAACTTATTAAGTTATATTACTTCATCACCTAAGAGAGCGAGCACTGGTGGTATGTAACGCTACAGAACTTAAAAGTAATCACCAGATGGTAAACGTCAGGGAAGTGATTTTTGCTTTCTGTGTTTGGGCTGTTAGTTGGTGTGTGTTTTTGTTCAGGGTGTTTGTGTGTGTGTGCATGCTTGTCTTCCTCCTCATATTGTGATTACCTCGCCTTAACAACCACAGCTGTCTAGAAAAACTCCTGCATGGCTGATCATCCAATCAGAGATGTTTGATGTGCTCAGGTTTTCTCCCCATTGTCACATTTTCTTTTCCTGTCCTTGTTTCTTGTTTTATACTTTGCTCTCTGTATCTCCTTGTCTTTTTTTTCCCCTCATCTTTGTCCTTTTCACTTTATCCCTCCATCCTCAGATGCCAAACACCGCGCAGAGAGCGAGCTCGGCCCCCAGACTCGTCCTCGGAGTAACACCTTGCCCAAGAGCTTCGGCTCCACGCTGGATCAAGGTGCCTGTGATACAGCGGGGGAGGTCAAAGGTCCACGTCCCACCAGAGAGGAAACACTGGAGCTGATCCAGCGCAGGGTCAAAGGGAAGAGACAGGAGGATGGCTGGCCTGATGACATCAAGGTGAGAGGCAGATATTTGTAGCCACTTTGCAGCTTTTGTTAAGTTTGATTATTTCATATAATATTACACATAGCATGAAACATTTAAACACAACATGGACAGTGAGTTCAGTGGTGCACACAATTCATTTAACTGCCCCATGATTGATTGTCTGTCTCTGTCTCTCTGTAGAAGATGACAAAGGAGCAGTTGTCCTGTGAGAAGACAGTCCTGCAGAAGAACCTGCTGCACTATGAGGGTCTGCACGGCCGACCGGTGAGTGACCAACGACACAGATCCCGATTCCACTTCATCAAAATACATGTTCACACCTTTTCTAACTATTTCTCTCTCTTTCTTTCTTTCTCTCTCTCTCTCTCCCTCCCTCTCCCTCAGGTGACCAGAGAGGAGCGTCTGGTGGTGAAGCCTCTCTACGATCGCTACAGATTGGTCAAACAGATGCTCACCAGAGTTAGCATCACACCCATCACAGTAAGTGCACACAAGCAGTTTACATGTATTTTACTTTAGAAACTTACATACACACCAATAATCTAAATTCATCTTAGTGAGTTGAACCTGTAGCTAAAACTAATGTAACAGTCCTACATTTAGTCTTTGGTGAAATTGCTTCAGAGGTGCTGATTCAGCTGCGTGGTCATTTTGGAGGGTCTAGATTGTGGTGTTCTTGAATTGTAGTGAAAGCTGTGTGTGAGTGTGTGTGTGTACTGTGTTTAACACCCTCATTAAATGTGGTTGATAAATTAGACTTCATTTGTTTTACTGAGATGAACTTAAACTGGCAAATAAAGCAACATAAAATAACAAGCTCTTGTAAAAGTCATTCCTGCTTTGTATGTTTTACTTCAGGTGTCCCCCTCCAGTAAGAGGCGGAGTCAGACCCTCCAGCCAATCATAGAGGGTGAAACAGCTCATTTCTGGGAGGAGATCAAAGAGGAGGAGGAGGAGGAGCGGAAAGGGGAGGAGGAGGAGGAGAAGAAGATGAAAGAGAGGAGGAGAGGGATGAGGAGGAAGAGGATGAGGAAGAGGAGGCAGAGAGCAGCGGTGGGGAGATGCAGAGCCCAGAGGTCATCATGGCCGTCGACTTTGTGACCCCGACCGACAGGCGGAGCCAACCTGACAGACAGAGCGACTGTCCAATGAGAGCCAAGCTGGAGGAGGGGTCAGGGAGGCTGGCGCTCGACCTGCGACTCTCCAGCTCCAACGCCTCGTCCATGTAAGAGCAGACCACCATACAGTGTTTGAGTCCCACAGACCTCTGCTCGTGTTTACTACATTCACAGCTGTTGGAAAGTCTGAAAACACAGACTCCAGAAACACCACAGCAGCTTTACATGAATCATTTTAAACATCTTTCAAGTATAAGCTCTCTCAGTCATCCTCAGTATTTGTCTACAAGGTCACATCACTTTTTTTTCTTACACTGAGACTTTGTTTTAATTCACGTTTCCAAACACGAGGGAATCAACAGAAATGTTCAGGGGAAGTTTAGAATTGGTGAGAAGGGCCACAAATAAGGATTAATGTTTTAAAATAGTGGGATGCTCCTTAAAAATAGACTCTACTATTTAAAGGTAGAGTCTGGAGGTTTGTGCTCAAAAATAAACACTAGACTTATACAAATGAAATCCGGCTTAATCATCACCTGTGGGCTTCTGGTCATGTGTTGTGGTGACTGTGTCTGCAGAGCGCCCTCCCTCCGCCTGTATTTTGGTCTTTTGCTTTGTTTTGTTGTGCATGGGGACGTTTCTGGATGACAGCTAGCATCCACCGCTAGCATCTGCTTCCCAGCTCACCACAACTGCCCTCCTACTTGTCGCAGCGTAGCCCTCAAGGCTCCTGTTACCGGTGACAGTCAAGTATCAGCCCGCGGCTCCAGTGCTTCACTTGGACTGTATTTCCTTTTCTTTCCAGTCCTGACTGCTGCTGCTGCTGCTGCTGCTGCTGTCAGGGGCAGGAGGCTGCACAGTTGAGCCTGAGAGGAGGGGCAGAGTTTGAATGTTTTGTTTACAAACTGCAGCGAACAAACCTCCAGATTCTACCTTTAACCACGTCATGTTTGCTACGTCTATTTTAAGTTTTTCATAAATAGACTGGGTGAGTGTGTGTGTGTGAGACATTTACCTCATAACTGCAGTGTCTGTTGAATTAAACTGTCCAAAAAAAATGCCAAAACGTAGTCTGCCAAATACAAAGACGTGCATATGGCGAGGTTTCCATGGTGACTGCTAATTAAAAGATTATTTCTGACAGACATCTGTTTACTCCTGTGGGTGTCGGGTGATTGACAGCAAGTCTAACACAGTACACACAGTGTGTAGCTGAGGCAGAACTTTAAAATAGCTTTGTGTTCGTTGTGATTAGTTATCCAGTTTGGACAAGTTTGTGTCCTTTGTTATTTGGGTGTGCGCACACAATATTGTATTAACACCGGCCTTGTTCTCGTGGGAGTAAAGGATGCTCTGATTACCTTTAACTTCGCAGACAGCAGCAGGAACAATGTAAGACGAGAGGAAAACACAGGTTGTAATCTGTTTAACGAGCTCATAGCTGAAGCTTACACAGACACACACCTTTATCAGATCAGGTTTGTACATTCAGGTCTCCTGGGTACCTGGAAATAATCCAGACAACTGATCCCTCGGTTCACTTCCTGCTCTCCCCTCTGGACTCTTTTTTAATGGGTCAAGATGTAAATGGTTCCTGTTCATTTATACAGAGCTGAGAAAACAAATGTGTTTTCAAATGGTCTCAGATCTGTGATATGGATTGAAGTTAGTGTGGTATTAGTGTTTAATGTCTCTCTTCATCCTCCAGGCCAGAGCTGCTGGAACAGCTGTGGAAGGCCCGAGCAGAGAAGAAGAAACTGAGGAAGACCATCAGAGAGTTTGAGGAGGATTTCTATCAGCATAACGGAAGGTAGGTGGAGACAGATGAAAATCCCGTCTGATTAATATGTTCAGTGTTTCCCACAGGATTTTAGGAGACTGTGGTGGGAGGGTTAGACACACATAAACCAGATATTCTCTGAGTAGCTCCACAGAGACCTTTATAATGATAATAATAAAAAAAACTTTATTTATATACCAGCACTGCTTAACAAAGTCACAAAGTGCTTGTAGAGATAAAAATAAAATTCACTGACGGTCGCCTCTCTCTCTCTCTCTGCTGCAGAAACGTTCAGAAGGAGGACCGGGTGCCCATGATGGAGGAGTACAGAGAGTACAAGAGGATCAAGGCCAAACTCCGCCTCCTGGAGGTCCTCATCAGCAAACAGGATTCCTCCAAATCCATCTAGACCCTCCCCCCTCTCAAGTCACCCGCTAACAACGCACACATCAACCGTCAGCGCTGCTGAGAGGACCCGCCCAGGACGTCCACCTGTCTGTTGCTCCATCATCACACCCGGGAGGGTTTCACAAACGCTCCAGCTAAACAACAGTAACCACACTGACACCACCGGAGACCACCAGTCAGAGTTCATGACCCCTGCTCGTTCCGCTGCAGTCGTGTCACGGAGAAAAACTAAATCAGAGACGTGTTGGCTCAGAGTTACAGTCGACTTAGTTTTTACTTTCCTTCCTGAATGCAGGAAACTTTCCAGTAACGTTTTGAGGGACTTCCACACCTCACCTGTTCTTTGGGAACCAAGGTGAAGTTTTTCTTCTTGAGTCATAGTTTCTGTCCAGAGACGAACCACCGAGGTGGTTTTCTCTGATGAAACCATTAAGCTGTCAGTGTATGGCGCTCCAGACAGTAACCACACACTGGTTATTGATGATATCAGTATTACACAGACGGAAGGAAATTTCTTCCTGACAAAATAAGAAATAGTTGCAAGTGAAATATTTATCAATAACATTTAAAATGCTTTTAATACTAAGTCGGTCAGATCTGCCAAATCTTTCTGAGTCTAGTGGCAAAAAGGAAATATGAATGTGCTATAATCACTTTTAGCTGCTGCTCCAGCTAAAAACCTTTTATGACAAAAATCACCCCAAACTTAACTTTTGTTAATTTAAAAGAATTTATAATAATCTATATGAGAGTACAACTGTTTTCATTGTTGAATTCAGTAATCTGGACAAATCTGTCTTTTGCCAAAGCTCAGTTTGACTGACAACCTTAAATGTGACATTGGTTTGTACGTATCTAAATGGTATTTATATTTCCCCATGACATGACTGCAGCAGCTCCAGTCAAACCCATCGGCCTCAGAAAATCTCTTTCATATCATCTAAAAACATGGCCGCAGGTTAAAATCAGAGAAAATAATCAACGTTCAACTTCATCATCATCATCATCATCATCATCATCATCATCATCATCATCATCATCATCATCATCATCAACATGACCTGAGACTTTGCACATGTCTTCTCATGTTTCATTTCCTCAACATCTGAGGAAAAATAAAAAAAAAAAAAAGAAAAGAAAAGAAAAAAAAACATTGTGACTTTAATTTCAGAAACTTTTCTGTTCTTCGCTCTTTTTTTTTCCTCCATGATGAGGAATCTTATTGGACAGCTCGAGGACTGGCATTTTAGACCCTCTTCATTCAACACACACGTTTAGTTGACATTGTTCAGTGTGAAAAGTTTCCTCTCTCTCTCTCTCTCTCTTGCTTCAGGGAGTCACCATTTCTGAAAACCTGCCTCCTTGGTGCAAGCTGATTGATTATTTTATTCAGTCCCGTAAACCTTCAAATAACATCTTCATGTCCCCGACGCTTCTGACTGATTTTAAAATTAATTCACAAAGTTTAAAAACAAGTTTGTGTGTGTGTTCTTGTTAAAAAAGAAACTGTACTCATACGTGTTTGAGAGACACTGCTGTTCATGTTGAATGATAAAGAGTATCTGTTGTATTCCAAGGAGAAAACGAAAAAACATTCAGTTTCTTCCCCGTGTGACCCTGGAGCTGTTGTCAAAGACTGATTCTCATTGTCATTTGTTTCTGTTCTTCGACATTTTCCCTACTTTTTGTTTCTATTTTGGCAAAACTTGTCAGGAAGATTCACAGCAGGTTGGCTTATGGTGACGTTACGTGTTTTTCTTCTTTTCAATATAAGAAAACTTACTTTCCTATGAGAGTCGTGCAGAAAAAAAGCTGCTTTGAAGTTGTCGAAAAGCTCCAATGTCTGTGTTTGGAAATCATATGCTTGTGATTTTGACATTTCTGACAGCATTAGACGGCAGATGCTCATAGGAAGCAGTCCTTCTTAGATTTTGAGACTTGATGATGTATATGGATTTGCTTTTGTTGTAGGAATCGGCGCGAAAACTCTGCACTAGCTGCGTCAGGTTGAGAGGGATTATGGGGGATAAACACTGAGGAGATGAGCCAGTATCTGTTCCACGTCGGCTCTTCTGTGAAACCAAAATCATTTTAGTTACAGGTGAAGGTGGTCTGACCAGTTTAGGTTATCAGGTAGGGAAGAGCAGTAGACAGTTGCTGTGCAGCTGCATCTGTGGTTCCTGGTTGGAGTTTGTAGCTTTAAAGGCTGTTTTGTAATCGATCAACCACCGACACTGCCAGCACTGATTATAAACACAGAGACGCAGCAGCGGCTCCATCTGTGGTTAATTCATATTCTTCATAGTCCTGTTTCACAGAGTCGGTGCTGGAGGTCTGATAAGTGCTTTAGCATCATGTCCACAACACAGGGAGGTCCATGTTTTACAGCAAAGAAGGTGAACACAAAAGCAACCTCAGCTGCGTTTCTGTCTCCAGTTCCAGTGAAGTTTCATTTCCTGCTGGCAGGTAAAATGAGAGCATCTGAGGAGGAGAAAGTCCATTTTGAGGTGTGATGCATGCCAGCGAGTTTGTCCTCTTTATGTTTCCTCCTCTTCTTCTTCTTCTCAGAGGCCATGTTGTTGTCTTGTATAAGATCAGATTCAAAGATATCACAGTGTGATTTAAAATGTGGGATGAAGAAATTTCAGTTGCTGAATTTTGGATTTAGCCGGTGAGTTAGTTGAAACGGCCGATTGGGAGGTGAAGTTCTGCGATCACAACCTCATCACCCTGGTGAATCGTGGCATGTTGTAGCTATCGAAGGCGGATACGACAAAAAAAATGTGCTTTTCTTACTGTATCGATGTACATGTACCTGCCAGAATCACAGTTGGCTGCAGTTTTCGTCTGTCAGTGCACGGCAGAGGTGACGGTCAGAGGTTTGAATGAGACTAAAAGTTGAACTTTTTGTGTTTGTGAACAAAACGAGGGAGGGAGGGAGGGAGGGAGGGGGGCGCAGTGTGTCTGTCTGTACGCTAAAGGAGGTTATTTGATGTAAAAAGATGTTATTTGCACAGCATTCACAGAATGCAGCCCTTTGTGTTTTTTCATTTGTATTTCTAAAAATGAAGCACTACTTCTATACAAATATAAATATATACTGTACATAAAAAAAAAAAAACACCCGAAGGAATGAATGTCAGAAATGTTAAATTATTTCAAACATTACGTTTGGCCCCCTTTGGTTCATTATATTTGTGATGCCCCGAGAATGTGTTCTTGTTTTGTTTTTTTTATCATCATTATAAATATTACTATCATAACAATTATTTTGTGTGATAATAACAATAATAATAATCATTTTGTATCTACTCACTAACTGTAAAACCAGCTGTAGAAGTTAGTCTGGCACTGTGTGTGGCTAATCGAACATGAACCTGATTTATTTTGTTGCTCTGTGTAATATAAGTTCAGATAGAAGCAGCACTGTAGTGAGCTTGCATGGCAAACAAGAACATACTAGTACAAAAAAAAAAAACATGATGTATTGTTTCTGTTATTCGTGCCATGAGGAAGCAGCAATAATAAAACTTTACGTGGAGGTTTTTACAGTATCCGGTCGTGGGTAACGATGGGTTGGATCAACTGTGTGAATATTTAAGGTACAACAGTTGTTTTGTTTGTTTTGTTTTTAGTCTAGTTGAACAGTTTTCAGCCTGACACACGGTCTGCTTAGACGTTGTGTTCTTACCACTGTTGTCAGCATAATGTTCATGTTGGCGCTGCTGAAAAACCAAAATATGAATAAATCTGTTGAACGTGGAGGTGAACAGGGATTGAAAAGCCAGCGACAGATGAGTCGTACCCAGAAAACATTCCAGTTTTTAATCTTCTTTTAAAAAGTGGAAATAATCTACCGTCGGTCTCTGAAGGGCTTTTCTTTTGAGGTTTTTTTTTTTTTTTTTTTTTTTTTTTTTTTTACATTTCATTTGTTTTGCGCCTCAGTTTGTTGTTGTTGTTGTTTTTTTTTTAACCAACTTTTTTTGTTTTTACATTGTGCCAGCAACAGAGTGGTAAAATGTCACATGTGGTTCACGCGTTGTAAACTGTAAATGTGTTCTGTCTCTGTCGGTGTACAGTATGTTTCATCTCACACTTACCCATCCGACCTGCATGGTGGTGTCACACACCTGAGGATTCACAGGCCGAGAAAACACAGTGTCAGAGAGGTCGCGGGTCACGGCTCCTCCTGGAGGAAAAATGATCAGTTTTTTTGGTCAAAACAGCGACAGAAGAGATCAGAGATATATCTTACAATTCTGTGAAGGGATTTTGAGTAAATATATAATAAGCCTTGAGATTTTAAGGAGATAATGGTCTTGTTTCTGTAAGACTTGTTCAGGAGGGAAGCAGTCCGATGGACAGTCAGGGCTGAGGAAGCAGATTTTGTGGCGACAGTGTTTAGATTTCTGTTCTAATCACAAACTCCAGTCGCAGAATGAATCGACGTTTTTCCACGACTTCTCTGACACTGAATTTTGCCGTGAATCACAGGGTTTCAGGAGAGACAGGTTGTGAACTGCTCCTTCTCCTGCTCTCCACCAGGTGATCTGTGTTTTATCACATCGATATATTGTATGTATCTGTAAATGTTTTCATACTTTGTGAATGCTTTTTTCTGTTATTCCTTCATTAACAAAAAGGATGAGAAAATACAATCAGTAACAAACATTTACACATGAAAATAAAGTTGACAAGCTTGCCACAAAATTCCTCCTTGTTCTTGAGTCCAATAAACCAAACTGAACTGAACTTTGACCAGCAATTCTGATAACTGATCAATAAGTTTTTATCTTTTTCATAAGAAAAAATGTTTATAATATTTGCTTTTAAAATGTGATTCAAGACTAGCGTTGCAAAGGGCTGGAAATTTTCCAGTCAATTTCTGGAAACTTTCCATGGGAATTTAAGATGGGAAATTTTGGAAATATTCAAAATTTTTCAATTATATATTTTTATTATATATTTTCAATTATATTTCAAAAATTTCTGTGGGAAATATGGGAATTTATTGGAACGTAAAATCTATGTTCCCCCAACTATTTTCTAGTTCCTTGTTAAGTGCCAGCCTTCAATTTTCTAAATTCCCGTTAATTCCCGGGGAAAGTTTGAAAATTCCCAGAATTTTACAAGAAAATTCAAGAAAATTCAAAAAAATAAACAATGAAAGTCATCTTTAATTTTAGCTATTGAATTATTGAAATATTCATAAATATAAAATGAAAAATGAAGAAAACCTCATTAAAGCTCTAACAGCTGATGAATGATTGGTTTTTACATTTTTTTATCTAAGTTTAATGACGATTTTGTGCAGTTTCATTCTTTTGGAAAAACACTGTTGCCCGTTAATTTGGAAAAAAATCTCTATTTTTTTTTTTACCTCTTCTCATTAAAGGATTGTAACGATATGATTTATTCTTGATTGTTTATATCTAATCTCAAGCTCTTCCAAACTTATCACTGAAAATGAAACCACAGTAATAAAAGGACGAATGTGTCTGAAAACAAAATTATTTCAACTTGATGGGCAACAGTGTTGTTAAATTGCATTGGCCCTATAAAATAAGTCAACTATAAAAAAAAAAAAAAAAACTGAAAATGCACCTGATGTTTATTCTTGAATGCACCTGAAATTTTGACCTGAAAAAAAAAAAAAAAAAAAAAAAGATGTTTATTCTTGAATGCACCTGAAATTTTGACCTGAAAAAAAAAAAAAAAAAAAAAAAAAAATGTTTATTCTTGAATGCACCTGAAATTTTGACCTGAAAAAAAAAAAAAAAAAAGATGTTTATTCTTGAATGCACCTGAAATTTTGACCTGAAAAAAAAAAAAAAAAAAAAAAAAAGATGTTTATTCTTGAATGCACCTGAAATTTTGACCTGAAAAAAAAAAAAAAAAAACAACGTAAAACACTACAAATAATCAGCAGGGTTTCTGCTATTAGTCAAATTTAGTGCATTAGATTTTTAGTGGGTTTTTTTTTTTTTTTTCTGTCCCAGTGTCAGGAAATGTAATAAATACTCACAGTGATTGCTGCCCTCTAGTGGACACCATCAACATTAATACTGTATACTTGATTTAAGTGTGTGCGGCAAATATATTAAATACTTTCATCACAATAAATTAAGAATTTACACAAAATGTAACATATATTCTATATTTAAAGACACATTATTACAAAATAAACTAACTTAATATTAAGAAAGGGATAAAAACTGTTCTTGTTAAATTTGTAAAGATTATTTTCCATATCAAGCTCTTTTTTTAAAATATTTATTTTGAACATGTAAAACAAAATAAGGCACAATTTCAGTTTGTTTTTTCGTATGTAAATAACAAGAACAAAATGTGGAAACAAAAACACAAACAATCATGACTTTTACTGTTTTTTAATACAATACTTCTTTTTATTGTCCACATATAGATACACAGTTTTTACACCCAAAGTGCTGTTCAGCATTAAACAGAGGTCAGTAAGTCTTCAATAAGACTGATCAAATCTGTCAATCACACATCAAAGATCACGCCCACATCAGAGTGGTATAGTGACCAGTGGTGAGAAACATCACAGATCATAACACCACTTTACTTGTGGAAATGCAGTGTAGAGAGCCATCTATCATGTTACTGGATAAAATATTATTTTACAGTTCAATAATTAATTGCTGATGAATTCATATGATGACATCATCACTCTTGTTGCAGCTGCTCAAGATGGAGCTAAATGCATTTAATTTATACACACTATAGCAAGTTGGTTTCCTCCAGGGATCAATAAAGTCTTACAGATAGAATAACAACTCAATTTATCTATTGACGTAACAAGAGGAGATCAAGTTAATGTTCAAAACTGACACCATGTCTGGAATTATTGTTTAGATATTGATAATAACTCTAATGTGTAATTCAAATAACACTATTCAGCATCAATTCAACTCAGTGCCATTATTATGGGATGTTGCAGGATGTAGAGTTAGAAAGAAAGTTTCCCCACGGACTTTAAAATATATCACGTTTTATTTCTTATATTTGTGCTAACATTTATTTGACAAATCAGGTGTATTTTTGTTTTTAGTTAATAGCAGATATTAAAAATGATGAAACTTTTGTATAGTTAAATTACATTTTCCATCAAACCACCATGTGAAGTGTATCAGAGACAAGACAGGCAGATACACACCATCACTGAAAAGCTGCTCACTGCATGCTCACTCCACTGACTTGATGGGACATGAACAACACAGTCTGTGTACCTGTCCGACCACCTGTCTGCTTCCATTGTAACAACAAACACAAAAAAAAACTTGACAGAGGAAAGTCTGCTCAGCTGAATCAAGATAAAAACGCTGTAGTCTCTGTTGTAAATCCCTGTGTGCATGTGTTTTTGTCTGTTCAGCCCAAAATCAGAATAATAAAAAAGTTTAACAGGAACAGGAAGTTCATTTTATACAAAACATCCTAAAGTGCTAAATGCATCATGATGTTACAATTTCAGACCAAAGGAGCACTAGTCAGTTCATAAAGTAACTCTGCTTAGTATTTGTGTTCTTAATTCAGCTCGTTTTAAAACTATTCAACATACACAAGTCCAACCTTCACAAAAAAAACCACACAACCTCACAATATTTCATCATTTAGTTCACAATACCCACTGTTGATATGAAAAAAAAGTATCAGTAATCACAAAGCAGCCTCACCTCAAGGTCCGTTTAGTAGCTGTTGTGTAGATCTCAACCAGGTCGTCACAGGAACACGTCCATATTCACATTAGCTCTTTGTAAGTGATGCAACACACTCTGCTGAAGTGCACTTCCCACCTGCAGATATATGAACTCACCTCTCTCTCACTCACACACACTCTCACACACTCCGTGCTATTTATTACTTCACAATGGCTTCTAACAAAAAAAAAAAAAAAAAGTAAAAACAGGATCTGGAGTGGAGCTCTGGGAGGAAAAACGTAGCTTGTTAGTAAAAGAGCAACGTACTGTTCTGTGTGCAGGTGCACGTCCAGATGTTTCTTTAACACGAAGCTCAAATTACGACTGAGAGCTCCAGACGTCAGCACTCAAGACCCTGTTGTTGTGTCTGTGGAGGCAGCAAACGTGCGATGGATCACTGCAGCATTTTATACTGAAATCATATGAAATGAAACCAACACACACACACACACACACACACACACACACACGAAAACAAAGCATTCATCAGTCTAAATGTATGACAGGGGTGAAAGCAACGTTAACATAACCTGTGAACTGACCACACACACCCAACACGACACGACAATACAGTCCTTGTAAGTATTTTATATACTTGGTGGTCAGAGGTTTTTAGAAACGACAGCAGGTTGTGTCCAGTTGTGTCTGATTTTTTTTGGAAGATAGTGGACATAGACAGATAAAAGGTTGGCTGAGGAAACCTCTCATCAAACAGCTTCTTTCAATCTCTTCTTCTCTGTAAGCAGAATCAAAAGCTATGGCACCAGTCAGTCGGCTAAATATCTACATCTAAAAATAATATACCCACCATCATTATCATCTGAAAGACTGAACTAATGTCAGTAGAGCACAAGTGTGACATTATTAGTACGAGAGAATGAAATGAGAACCTCACTTCAGTATGAATATCTGTTGTGTAATCAAATGAACCAAAACAATAAATAGAAAAATCTTAAACCTGCATCTTTTACATTATAATTTTACATCTGAATTATTTCTACAGTGCATTTTGACACACTCCCTTACACAATGACACAGAAATAATCATCTCAGCTTGTCACTAAGCGATAAAAACATCTCCAGCATTAGTCTGATTCTGATCCATTGTAACTGGCACACTTTGTTTAATCATTTCTGATCAAATTATTGGCGTTTTCAAATGTTGAGTCTTGACAGCAGGTCCGTGATCCAGTCGGTCGGTCAGAGAGAGACGAGGCAGAGAGACATCCAACCA
Organism: Caranx ignobilis; assembly: GCA_021432705.1. Taxonomy (NCBI): domain Eukaryota; kingdom Metazoa; phylum Chordata; class Actinopteri; order Carangiformes; family Carangidae; genus Caranx; species Caranx ignobilis. The sequence goes on along the minus strand of MU269981.1, from coordinate 20,199,845 downwards.
GGCCATTCAGACGGTCTGTAGCAGTCAGTGCAAGTGTTCAGTGCATCAGTAGTGTGTTGACAAATAATCAAGTCCCACTGCGTCAGATGGCCTGGGTGTGTGAGGCCACAGAAGTGGTTCTCGACCTCTTTGAAAACAATCTCAAAAATATTAAATATGATACTTAATTTGCATATAAGACGTTTCAACATTCTTTAAATTACACCGCAGCTCTCCAAGGCTTCACGTCTTGTGAGGACAAATACTCTGTGGCAAACAGCAGCTCTCTGCAAAAGCTGGTCTCTCATTTAGTCCAACAGCTGGAGCTGCTGACGGTCAGCACAGGAATCAATCAAAACTTGGTACATTTCTCTAGATCAAGCTGAGGGACTGGCTGCCATAAGGTGATTAATATTCTAGGAATTGCGGCAAGTGTCAGAATTTTTTTTTTTTTTTTTAAAAAGATGGCTCCCGTGGTGTGTCTGGGTCTCCAGGGGTTTTGGATTATGCTCCTTCAACAGCCAATCACAGGCCTAGTCCTGATTATTGCAGCAACGCCACTGACGCTGTGGGCAGAGTCTGTTTGAAGCATGGTGACCGGCGAGTTGATGTTTCCATCAGCTGGTGCAGTGAAGTATTCAGCTCCCTGGGTTTGATACAAATCCATCACATGAACGCCTCCTTTTCACACCACTGAGCGTCTAAAGCACTTCACTCGGTTCGGCCCGTTGATGTCAGCTGCTTCCTGACAATAAGTCCGTCCAACATTGGCTGAGCGAGTCTAACGTCAGCTGATACAGCTGCTTCTTATGTGCTTGGGATTCAGGAAACCTCTTACTAAGACAGAGCTCTTTTAAGCCTGCTCTCCTGTGGCTATTGCTTTTTTTATCCAGTGCAACAATGTCCTTAAAAGTCAGGATTTCACATGGAAACAGCTTGGAGACAGCATCATAATCAGGATGAGCATTGCCGTCAAACCCCACCGCCCCCACCCACCGCCCCCACCCCACCCTCCCCTTCCCCTCGTCAACATCCATCCATGATTGCGTCAGCTGAGGTTTGAGGGCGTCCCGTCCATTTGGACAGGTGTACCACAGGCGATACTTCTCCGTTTTGCCTGTCGAGATTCAGGCGTCACTGTTAGTCTCTGTGAAACCGGCTGCTGATGCTGCACTCGTGCTGCGAGACGACTGTGGTCATAATGGCTTGTCAATCACTGCAACTCCTGGAAGAGTGACAACATGACACAGTGAGGCAGAGACAAACAGCTACATACACACACACACACACGGGTAAAATGTGAACACTGTCATGTTACATTGGTGTGATGAGTCGAGGCGTACCGGCGTAGCTGCGCCCGTTGCTCATGTTGGTGGGAATGAGGCTCCACTTGTCTGTGGCCGGGTTGTAAAACTCTACAGAGGAGAGGTTGCAGGAGCCGTCGTCTCCTCCGATCACATACAGCAGTCCGTTTATGGCACACACACCTTGAGGAGGAGGAGAGAGTTTAACACTGAACATCTTTGCTCAACCCTAAAAACAGTGTATAAAACCATGTGGGTTTTTATCTGACCTGCATTTCGTCTGCACATGTTCATGTCACAGACCAGTCTCCAGCTGTTGGTCTGTGGGTCGTAAACCTCAACACTCTTCCTCACTAGAGGTCCGTCATGTCCTCCTGCTGCGTACAGCTGACCACATAACACACCCACACCTGGACAAAAACCACAAAGCACCCATGTGAACACAGATGAAGCGGCAGTAGTGGTAGAAGTTGAAGCTGGAGTGTCAAAACTTTACACCAGAGAGAGGTTGTGTTATCTCATGATGCTTTTCCTTTGATTTTTAAAGGGCAATTTTATTCATATTGTCAAACCGAGCACCGACATCTTAATCTTGTCAACACTCCTAAATTAATCAATTAGGTTTTGTGTTGTCAGTCAAATCTGACTGAATTTTATCACGTAGTCCACCATATCTTTAAGTCCACTGCAGCACTTAAACACTGTTTCCAATAGTTGTTTTCTTTCTCAGATTCTTGTGTGTACAGTTACAGACAGTGTCCACCAGGTGGTGCTGATGCTCCAAAGAAATAATAATCACAGTTCTGCATAATCTGCTACAACACAAGCACGAATTTAAAATGATGATCTCCTTCCCTCTTTTGTAGAGACACTGTTTAAGATAAAAGAGGTGTTGTTTTGCTGCTTTTAGTGTCCATTATATACAGTGCAGCATGTGTGTGTACCTGCTCCACTGCGCCGTGTGCTCATGTCGGCCACGTAGCACCACTGATCAGCGACGGGGTCGTACTCCTCCACTGTACTGAGACACTGACGAGATGCTCCATCGTAGCCTCCGACTGCATACAGCTTACCTACGAACACACAACCATTAAAAGTCAGTGATGTGTCTGTATTTTGTATTTTCGTTAAAACTTTGCCTGAAGTGATGGCAAACACTTCACACCTACCATCAACCACCCCTACACCCACACTGCTGCGTCGGGTGTTCATGGAGGCCACGTACATCCACTCGTTAGTTTTATAATTGTAGGCTTCTACTGTCGACAGACCTGAACAGGAGAGAGACACAGAAAGAGGCAGAACACGTGAGAAAAAGACATCGTGTGTGTTGATCGGTCTGTGGGCGTAGACATTTTGCATCCAGCGGGTAGATGTGTTAAGAGAAGAGAAGAAAATGGCGTCCCTGTCTGTAGTGTTTACTGTTAACACTGTAGTAGACAGTTGTGCCACCGCAAGCGATTACATCTGCTCAGCCTCAGGTGTTGATGGGTGAGAGAGAGAGAGAGAGCAAGTAATGATGCTGAGTCAGACGAGGAAATTTGTTTCAAAGAACAGCACAGGGAAACACCATCAGCGTTTTGCTTTTGACTTCAGCTCCCATCTTCAATCATGAGCTACGTTTCATTTATACAAGACCAATTGTGTGTTTTTGTGTAATTATGTCACACAGTCAAGCACAATCTTAGAGATTATCATCTTTATATTATTAAGCCCTTTTCCCTATTTGTTCCAGTATTTTTTTCCCCAAAATCAATAAACATGACTGAATTCCTGAATTAAATGTTCGTAAAAATGCTCACATTTCTGTCTGTCTACTGTATAAATTATTGGTCAGTAAACTTATCCTGTGGAGCTCAGAAGGAGTAAAATGAAATACAGGGATTATTTTATACTTAATACATTTATCTTCAGTCCCCTTAATGTGTTTCCCAGTCTTGACTGAATTTGTATATTTTTAGTTTCAGTCATTTGTCCTCCTGCGGCCTCATCACAAAAAAAAAAAATCACTTCACGTCACATTGTTTTCCTGCAACCACTCACAGATTTTTGTAATTTTACAGTCCTTTCAACATCTGGAAAAAATTTCATCTGTCCTATTTTGAGATGATGAGGTCTATTTCTCTGTGTGTGTGTGTGTGTGTGTGTATGTGTGTTTAAACATACCCAGAGGGCTGTTAACAATCAATGTCACAATCACAATGTCACAGTAAGACTCTTCTCAGTGCAACTACTTCACCAGATCATGTGATCAAAGCCTGAACAGTAGCCAGTGTAACGCAGAACCTAAAGGTCTAAATTATAATAAATTATTATTATGGGTTACATCATCCTGAAATAACAAATGAGAAAAAAAATCTGAGCATGTTCCCATTCCCAACATTAAGTGTTTTCCAGATGTGGACAGCAACTGTTGACCAAAAATGGCAAAGATGAAGCACAGACCAACGACTTATAACTACTTAATCTTTACTTGTGCGCGTAGCTGTGTGTCGAAGTTTGTACCTATACTTCCGTTAAAGCCGCCCACAGCATACAGCAGATCCCCCAACACAGCAGCTCCCAGTGTGCTGCGTCTCTCTTGCATACTCGCCACCGCACTCCACTGGTCTCTCACTCCGTCGTACATATCCACCGTCCGCTCCCTCAGCGAACTGTTGAACCCACCGACAGCATAAACACGGCCTGCCATGGAAACGACACCTGGAGGAAGCAGAAAAGGATGAAATAGATTATTAGAAAACTGCAGCACAATGTTTCAAAATGTGTCCATGGAGTGTTTCTATTCCTGGTTCAATCAGGACAATGGCCACCGACGAGGTAATTACACAGACAGGTTTTACTATTAGTAACATTTTGACAATCTATAATGTGCGTAGTCGGTTGCCGTAAATCGCTCTGTCTGGGGGAAATGATGGGTGAGTCGACCACTAAATAATAATATCAAAATAACTACAAAATAAAAAAACAATATATTTATTGAAAATGGACACAAACAAGTGGGTAATGTAGATTCATCCACACTAATAGAGACTCCTTATAACCAAAAGCAGACTGAGTTCAGGCGGCTTTAATCTCTGTCAGATTTAGGGTTGGTAAACACATGGTAGTGGAGGTGCAGGAGGGACGAGTTTACTTTTAGATATCAGCATCTTTAAATATGATGAAAATTACAGCATTAAAATTTTAAAGCTCAAAATATCAGTGTTTTTCTGAGACTGTGTCAACTGAAATGTTGACATGATTCAGCACTACAGAGGAGGAATCATGTGTTATGGTCTGTTCTGTCTGATATCACCATCAGTCAGCATGAAACAGCTTCTTATCCTCCTAAAACACAGTCATGCATGAGACACAGAAACTGACCTGCCCGGCAGCGTCTTGAAGGAAGCTCAGCTACTTGGTACCAACGATCCTCCTGAAAGTCGTAACACTCCACACTGCGGATCGCCTTAGGAGCCTGACCACCAACTACAATCATCACCTGTACATGCACACACACACACAAAGTGAGACAGCTTACAAAGAGAAGAAACTATAATTGATAAATGTGACCTTACGTCCTGCCTGCCAGTGAGTGTGTGTGTGTGTTTGTTTACCTTGGGGATGCTGATGGGCGTCCTCGGTCGGGTCCTGTCCGTCTTGATGAGGTGCCGCTGGTCGGCTGGCAGCAGGTGATACTTCATTGCTTCTATGAGAAAATCTTTACAGGTGTTGTTGTTCTTTATCAAGGCCTCTTCTTCCACAATCTGAAACAGGGACACATTTCAGCCAAATTCATCTTCATTTACCAAACATCAGATCTACGTACACAGAAGAACCAGTTTCATAATGACAACTACCCAGCTCACACAGACGCTTTAAGACAGATCTGAACTGATGAAGTTATTTCTTCTTAACACACTTGTGACAAATCGATTTCTTAATCAACTGAAGGACACTGGTGAAGAGCACCGACTAAAGATGTCTAAAGATGTTCAGTTTAAGGCAAGACCACTTTATGTTGAATGTTAAATTTGTTTTCTACTCATCCAAACAAAGTCTTTTTGACTGAAGCAGCATCTTGGTTCAGTCACAAAACATCTTTGCACCTTCACCTCATAAAGTATTTCCAGATAAACTTTGATCTGGCTGATCCACACTGACACACACACACACAGATATCTGGTGTTGCTAAGCTTATTCTTACTTATTTCTAAATGCATTTTTCTATGTGAGTAACATGAACAATAACACAGAGGTGCAGTATGAGAGGTGAAGAATTCAGTGAAAGCAGAGCAGAAGGCAGGATTTCTTTTACCTGTACCAGGTAATCCCTGGACAGCAGTGGAAGTCTGACATGCTCCATCAGTTTGGGCATGTACTCCAGACGAGCCGGCTTATCGTGCTTGATCCAGGATATCATCGCCTCAAACACCTGGGGGAGAGATGGAGAGCAGAGTCAGAGAGCAGAACAGGGAAATATACATAAATAAATGAGGAGAGAAAGACTGAGAGAGTGAATTGTCTTTTTCTTTGACCTAGAAATAATGTGATACAGGTTTTACACTCGAGCTGAATTTTCATCTCAATCACTGCACAATGAGGGGCATGTTTCAGAAAGTTGCCTTTCTGAAGTGCGGAGGAAGAGTTAAACGATTTACAAATACTCTGAAGCATTCAGACAACCTGAGTGTGGACTCTGCACATGACGTGCCTTCACAAGATCAACGACTTCACTCACCATGCGTGAAGTGCAGCGTTGAAGCTGTAGATAGATACTGTGTTCTTTCATAGTGAAATACAAGTTTTAAATGGCCGTACTTCAATCCTTTTGTCTTTTACCGTTTTCTGTCCGAAACAGGATTTGGTTAAGGCACCACACCCAGTCAGTGGTGTGTTGATTCAAATTCACTGATTTACACACATTCACACATGATCATTTCCTGTTGACCTGTGGAGCAGACGAGCAGCTGAGTGTCACTCCTGCTGCGCACAAAGGGATGTTAATGAAGATAGCCGAGGTAGAGAGAGTGAATACTCAACGAGCCCCTTGACTTTCTGCACTTCCGAGGTTCAAAGTGGCCGACCTCTAAAGTACGAGCACCACCTTTCTGACAATGTACAGGATGAACTTTCTATGATTCAGATTTACACAGCCCGCAAAATACTGTAATACAATACAACACAAAGGCACTGAGATAAATATTGATGCTTCGTCTGCTGGATATCTGCTGACAAAACCACAGCCTGTGCAGCTGACTTCATATTACACCACACAAACTGTAATCAAAAGGATATGAGTCATTCACTTCAACCTCAAAGTTGTAATTCTGAAATGTCAATATCAGGATCTGTTACTTCATTGAAAATAAATATGCAGTGGCAAACAGCATTAAACATGAGTCTGACTGAACAGCGAAAAGAATCAGTCGAGCTGTATGAGCGTGACTGTAAAGTTAGCACTGGGGGCAGCCATCTTTAAGATGTGTGAAAGTTCCCATGATGAAACAAGAAAGTGTCAGAGTAAAAAACAACAGCAAAAACTGATCAATCCCACTTCTTTTAAAATGACTGCTAAAAAAGATATGACACATTTTACTATGTATGTTTTCATGTTGATTCCCCAACCAGTAAACTGACAGACAATGCAGTGGTTACTTGCTGTATCACCAGTTTGACTATGACAGTATGACAGCGTCTGTCTCCCTGTGCGTCTCCATTTGACTGAACCAGCAGTCACCTTGACTGCTGCTGCCCTGACAGCAGGATGACACACAGATGCTCCCTCTGACTCCTCGTGTTGACAGAGATGCCTTCCTCTGGAATATGTCTGCTGTAATCTAAACACAGTGGGTGTGATGAGGACGTCTGCCTTTAGTACAGCTCCAGATCTTTCTGAGCTCCCACTAGGGCTGTCCCAGAGTCAGGATTTTCAGACAGCAATGTGGGAGGGGTGGGCGCTTATGTCATCTTCAAACTATTAGAAGTTATTATTTCTGATATTTTGTGTCAAAAAGAGACAAAACTTTGATGATAAGTTGGAGTGTGTGCCTGCGTCATGCTGTCTGACCTTCTCCTCGGTGGAGACGGTGAGTTTATCGCTGGAGATGAGGCTGCACACTTGCTGCAGAGTGAGGCCCAGGAACTCCTCCCCCTGCACCACCTCTGAGAAATGCTGCTCTGAGAGACACAAACATGCAGCGTTACACACAACACAACTAAACAATTTACCTAACAGGATGAACAGGTGGCAGATTTCCAAGATTTCAGCTTTTTTTTTTTTTACGGCTGGTGAAACTGTTACATAAAAATCAACACCACCTACCACACCACACCACACATAGATACAGTGGCAAAGATGAGTCAGGATTTGTGGAGTGAGCTGTGAGAAGCTTACCAGCGTATGCGTGGGCCTGGTTGAGAAGCTGTGTGCATGTGTGCAGGTCAGCGAAGGCTCTGATGCCCAGACAGTTGGTGGGGTGAAGCTGAGACTGCAGGAACTCACAACAAACCTGACGGACATCCATCAGCTGGAGGAGACTCGCTGCCGGGAGGAGAACCTGCAGAGACGACACACAAAGTCAATTAATATTCCAATATTCAGATCTGTATTATGGGGTCTTCTTACATATTCAGATCAGCCCAAAGTGTTAATATAAAATGCTAGAGCACAGTTAATTATCACCCACATCCAAGGATTTAGGTCCACTTTGTGCCAGGACGACGGATAGCTGTTAGTTGTGTAATCAACTCATCACTACGACGACTTTACTTATAGATCAGTTGATCTACTCATTAATTAACCAGCTACTGAAGAATCCATCAAGCACTTATCCTGCAATCAGTCCAAAAAAGTAATAAAAAAGCCAGCAATAAATCTCTGCAACTACCAACTTGTGAAATAATCAGCAGGCCAGAACCAAAAAATAGATTTTAACCTATTGAATAATTGTTAATTTCCAAACATTTGCTGGTTTAGACTTCTTCAATATGAATATGTGCTACTTTACTTCATTAAATGAGACAGTGAGTAACCATCCTCACCAGAACTGGACAGCAGTACATCAACTCCTGAGAACACGTCACATTTCATTTTGATGCTTGCAGACACTACTAAATATGACACTAGATATTGTGTGAGACTTATCACTGCGACATCAAGATAAAACCTAAATTTGTATCTTCCTGGTCTTGAGCATTTGCAACAGTCATTTCTCAGTGCCGCTACTTCATATAAACCCATGGACCCATACAGCTGTTTATTAGAGGGACTGTCATATTTTATTCTGGCTCTTTTGCTCAGCCCTGCAGTCATTAAGTCTATTACTGAACCAGTTAGCAAAGCAGGCAGTCGCAGTGCACTGTTCAAACTGTGACGCTAAGAGACAAAGCTACCCTTTGATACATCCCTACACATTAGCCTAACTAGGTCAGTGAGACAGTGTCTGTCTGCACACTCACTCATCTTCTGAGTGTGCATTGTTACTGTCTCCTCAGTTTTCCAGCTGCCCTGAAGGCTTATGTTTTCCGAAAGGGAGCATCAGGCCCACTGGAGCTATGCTTACAGCAGCTGGGACACACTCAGAGAGAGGCCCGAGGGCACGACGAGCAACACATACACTCACTGAGCACCACACAATCTGAAACAGCCTTAGTTCACTGTGGCTTTCAGTTAGGATAAGCAGGTGTTCAGGTGTACCTAATAAAGTGGTCAGTGATTCTATGTGAAGAAATGTAAAGTTAGAGCAACTCTTTTCTAAAAGAAATTTACCCCTAGTCAAAACACACGCGCCAAACATTTACAAGGAGAGCCAATCAGGCAGGCACGCCGCTAACAGTGGGAGGATTTCCTGCCTCTCTCCATGCACACTTCCTGTGCTAATAATGAGAGGAAGTATCCAGCCTGCAGCTTGATCCTGGTGCATTTATTCAACCCTGCAGCACAGCCATGCAGTTACCGAGAATTAATGCCACGGAGACAAACAAGGCCTCAGTCATGTGCTTTCACAGCAAAGTACAGCTCACAACCATTACCAGCTCTTACACCGCTTGTGGTAAACATCTGCTCCTCACTGCTGGTTCATTTTGGCCCAAGCTGAGCTTCAACTGGAAAAACCAAAGAATTAAAAGTGGACAGGCCTTGAGGGGCGACTTCCCTTGTGACAGGAAAAAAAAAAAAGTGACATTGATAAAATCATTTGATGAGAATAAAAAGAGCATTTTGCCAACTAGTTGTGTCACTTTTCTTTATTTATTTTGATTTACTTTCACCTATGTGCAGTGAAATATATATAAACCCTAAATATACAATACATTATAAAATATGAACATGTGTTTGTCAGTGAAACACCACACTCATGGTTGTAACTTAAGAGTGATAAGTAGATTTTCTTTGTATTGTATTATTTTACTGAAAAGTCCAGCACATATCATTTAAGTGTTTTGAAACAACAGTTTAGCGACAACAACAACAACTCTGAAACTTTCCTGTTTCCTCTCTACAATTTCTGTCAGGTTGTTTGCCATTTTTTAATTCCAAATATTTCTGTTAGTTTTCCGGCTTGTGCTCGAGCCATTGAGGGGAAAAAAACAAAGGTCTACGTGCAGAAAAAGGTCAAGACAACAACAGCAGTAAGATGTTTCCTTCTGAGCAAAAAGGAAGCTCTGTAACTGTGTGACTAACACTGTGAGCCTAGATCTTTTTGCCATGAGCAACAGTGCTACTTTGATTTACCATCATCTGCACTGTGAAACACAGAGAAAATGTGACAACGATGAACTGAAGTAGTGATTTGAAGCGCTGGTCCCTGAGGCAGCAGGGACATTACTGAACAAGTAACAGGGACGTTACTTGTTTGAAACTGAACCCTTCAACAGGGAGAACAGAGAGGAGCAAGAGGTGAAAGGGCTACCAGGACAAAAAAGAAAACAGTATGCTGCTGGTTATATGACACAGTGTTTTCAAAGCAAAAGTAAGAAAAACAGTAAGAAAGAAGGAAAAAACTGAAAAGATAAAGTAAAAACAGGAAATGTTTCTTTCACCAGCTCTCACTTCCTGCCCCCTCGCTCTCCCTCTTCATAAACACTGTAACACAAACACACTCCCACCTGGACATTGTCCTCCGTCACCTCAATCTCAGCTGTGTAAATGTAATCGACCAGTTTTCTCAGGGTCTGCCCATCCACCTCTCTGATCTCCACCTGATGGGCCTTGCTCTCACTCATATCACCTGCACACAGAGAAACACACATCAGCAAACACTCACACACATATAAGACATGATGACAAGCACACAGCAGTGTACAGAACGTCTTACCTGTGAACATGGCACAGAAGTAGGGGCTACAGGAGGCCAGGACCACCCTGTGAGCTGGCACTTCGACGTTCCCTGCGATCAGCTGGACGTCACACAGCATCTTTTTGCTGGAGGATGAGGAGACACAGTGACAAGAATAAGACATATTAACTCGTGCATTGTCTTAATATTCATGTGAAAACTATGCAAAAAATATGTGGTAATTAAAAGGAGCCAGAAAAATGTGCAGCTGCCAGAGAACGAGCCAATTAAGTTGTTATTAAAAAAAAAAAACCTCCTGGTGAATACGTGGACTTGTTCCAGTTGGAAGTTTCATGTTTCAATATCACTATCACATGCTAATCTTAACCTGACTTGCTTGACGTCTAGTTGTATCATCTTTCCATTTTTCCTTCTTCCTCAGAATGGAGATATGATCCTAGGACTGAAACTAGTACTATTTATTTACATTATTTGTTTTTCAATTAAATTTTAAAATAAAAGAAAACTAAAAAAAATAACCATCATTGTAGTGAGGAAGGCAATTTGATTTTCAAATAGCTAAAAAAAAAAAAAAAAACTAATGATTAATCAATATAGTTATCAAATGTCCTATCTAATAATAATGTATGGTCTATTTGATCATGTTTTTACAATGTTGACCATCAACACATGAGCCTCAGTACATGGCATGTGTTGTTTCTAAGCAGTAGAGCAGAGACAGTGCAGCAGAACAGTGAAACCAAGGAAACTGTGATTTTTCCAGGTGAAACAAGCCCAAGAAAAAAAAAAATGCAGCTTCTTGCTTCTGTGAAAGCTTTGCATTGTGGTGTGTTCAGGGTCCTGCCCACAGAGCAGACAAAGTGAAATCTCTTTGATCTGAAATGGATGTCTGAATGGATGGCACTTACGCTAAAATCTGATATTTATCACTGAGATGTTCCAGATAGCTAAGAGGTTTTTTTTTTTGTTTTTTTTTTTAAGCAAATTGAGGCCAGCACTTACAAAATAAAAACAACGCAGGAGACCACCAGTTTTCAGTTCCTCTTCAGCCAGAAGTAATTCACTGCTGCTCTGACATTTTCAAACAATCCAGGTGAACCAAAGATGACTTAATACATTATTTCTGACTTACAAAGCAGACTACAGCCTTTACAGTTGCAGTCCGAAAACATCGCGCCAAAATGAAACGGCTACATACCTCCTCAGGTCGTTCATCAGCTGAAAAGCTTTCCTCATGTGCGTCTGGTTGAACGTGTGCATCCCTCCATTCACCGCGTCTTCCTCCGAGTCCGTGGTGCAGTTCGGACGCGGTGAGGCCGGTGTGGCCACCAGACTGGTAAAACATGAGAGGCAGTGTCTGGATCATTGGAAATAGATGGTGACCCAACAGTTAGACGGAGAACTTCATGGTTCACCTCTAGGGTTATTAAAAAAAAAAAGAAAAAGAGAGGATGGGGCAGGGAGGATAAAACGGAAGTACTGAAGCCTCCACAAGTGGTAAGTGGAGTTCTGGGAAGGATCAGGTTTGTCACTGTTGTGCTATACCACAGAAAAGTTTGTTAGTAAATGGGTCACTCTCCTGACTGTTTCATTTCCTGCTATTTTCAAGGACTTGTGTGACACCACTGACCCCATCCTCCTGTACAAATCCTTGATCCTTGTCATGAAACTCAGATGCTGCACAGTATGTACTGTTACAGTCTCTCTCTTTTTGGAGATTTGTTGACAATAGGAAAAACCTATGTGGCCAGCCTTGCTTTTAAGCGCTCCTCTGACATATTGACAAAGAAGGAATGAAAAATTATAAATGTTTCCTTATATTAATATTGAATAAAAGCTTCTAAACACACAAGCGTGAAAATCCAAACCTAAGGTGGTTTTCACTGAGAGCAGGTGTCAGGAGGGAAACACTAAAAAGAAAAAAAACAAAAAACATCCAGAGCTTATCTAATGGGACATTTGGTTGGTTTGAAAACGTCACCGTGCATGTGCTCTACCTCATTTTATCTGGACTCACATAATGACCCACATTGTCTCCACACACAAACACTGAACAAATAATGATGCAGCACATAGAAGCCATGGGACTGTTATTTCAAGTTTGGGCACATTAACATGAGTCATTAAACTAAATGATACTAAACAGACCAAAAAGAGAGGAAAGTGTGTATTTTTGTGTGTTCGTGACAAAAGAAAAAATTAAAGATGAGTTTGGGATAAAAAATTGTGTTTGTTTTGAGTTTGCTGCGCGTCAATTTGTCAGGTTGTCAGGCAGGCTAGCTCTTAGCAATGCTAATCATTTAACTATCATAAGCTTGTGACAGCGGCCGTTAGCTGCCATGAATCACTGCTCATATCGCGGTCATAAACAATTTCAGCGGCCGGTGCACGTCCAGTTCATTATCTTTTAGTAACAACTTGGTGGCAGTTCCCAAGTGTTTGCTGGGAGTTTGGTTTGGAGCACCAAACGATGCTAGCTAACTTACCGAAGCTAACCAGTCAACAAGGCTAGCTTGAGTTCGTTTGCCGTGAAAGTAGTCTTTTGACTAGCCGTGTAGGATTTATGGTCAGTAGATCATGTGGCCTAAATGTTACCTAACAGATGTACATGCAGCACAGAATCACAGATTTACAAAATAATCCCCACCGCTGAGCCAACTTACCCCAAAGACACACCGTCCATCCTCCCGGAGCCACAGAGCACAGCAGGCATGAGCGCTGCACACAGATCCTCTGTTAGAAGGAGGTGTCACTCCGGAGGTTTAAAAGGGCGCAGACACACGCAGGTTGGCAAGATGCTATGACTGACCTGGTAGGGGAAAAACACACACACACACACACACACACACACACACACACACACAAACAAACACAAACACACACACACGCACACACTTCATTTAATGGGCTTCATTTACATTTTTTCAATGTATTACATGTGTAATTTGATCTTTGTTTGAGTTTATCCATCTTTATTGAAGTTTTACTACCCAAAAAGAAAAAACAAAAACATAGTGACAAAAATTCTCATAGACAGTGAAATACTGTATCGATACACAGGGCCATTGCTAGAAATTCTGGGCCCCCTGAAAAAATACTGAAGTGGGCCCCTGCCTCCTGACTTTTCATTGCCACTTAAAACATAGCCCAGAGACTATGTATTATCATTTTTTAAATATTTCAAGCAGGTCAAAAATGATTAAGTCTTCACTCGCTCATGAAACTTTCATTTTTCTTGTTTCTAATGTCATACATGTCATCATGGCATACATGTGAAAACGTAGCATTAGAGCAGGGTGAGCATCCTGTATTGATTCATTAAGGGACAGTGCATTTTATTTCTCAGTTTATTCATCATGTTAAATCATATTTGAGGACATTCCTGTGTAATTACCTTTTTTTATGTCTGTGTAATAACAAATGCACGTGGCCTTGTGCTCAGCCATGCGGCCTCAGTGCTCTCTGAGGGAGGCTGTGGTTTGGTGTGAAACTTTGACGATGACCTTTCACCTCCAAGGGCCACTGAGCTCAGCCATGGGCATGGCCTTCACCCAGCCCCAGTCTTTTCGTTGTTTCATTTCTCACACATTCAGACACACAGTAATTGATTGTCTCCGTCTATGACAGTAAAGTAGGCGATAAACACTATAAAATCCCAGATGTGTGTGTTTGAGCTGGTAGAGTGAGATTATATGAAAACATCTTGTTTTATAATGAACCACCTACATCTGTCAGATCTGGGGCAGGTCCACTTACTGCTGTCCGCAGAGTTGAAAATAAACATGATTTTTCTTTCATATGATTTGGCAGTGTTGATAAAATTGTTATTTCTAACATTACTAGGGAAAGCAGTCTTCACTCATAATCCCTGCTAACACATGATGTTGCTAAAGCTGAAGTCATATTGTGTCAGCAGAACAGCTTTCATGTGCCTTGATGTTGATCACAGTGGAGGCATGAACACTATTCCTCCATTAGATTTGGCCTCGTGTGGCGTCTTGATGATGGTGATTAAGTGCTGTCTGACACGTCCCATTCTCCAAGTAGATAATGAAATGATGAGATCTGTTGACTGTGGAGGCCACATCAAATGATATAAATCACTTTCATCAAACCATTCAGTGTAGCCTTTGTTCCCACTGGATGAAGGCCTTTTAGTCTTCATCTCCACTTAATTTGTCACCAATCTGTATAGCTGCATAATCCTTGGCTGCTTCATATAGACAATATATATATACGTACACTTTAGGTATACTCCTGGCTGTTTTTGTGGATGTCATGATTGATAAAGGTAAATAGGATGACTTTAAGTTAAAATCAGAAGACACACCACTGCAGAAATGTTTGGTGTGATTCAAAATGAAACCAATACATACTTAGATACAGACGTCTGCTTGATAAGAAAATATATGCTTCTATGTTGTCATACCCAGAAACAGTATCAGAGTGGGAGCTCACACTTTTTCACCCTCTCTGTTCGTAGTCCTTGTTTGCCTCTGTTGAATACAAAATCAATCAGTCATGTACATTCACCCATGAAATCAGCCTCCACTAAAAGACAATGTGTTGCTAACAAATACTCAGAAGTTTCATGTTCTGAAACTGGACGTGACATTTGCACCATGTTAACATGAGGAGGATGACACACGGTGACTGGATGAGTTAAAGCAGTATTAAAGAGCAGAGTTTTCTTGAAACAAACACCAAACACTGGATCCTGTGATGATGTCAGTCAACAAACTATGTGGGTTTGTGGAGGTAAGCCAAACCAGATTTTCTAGAAAACCTGTCAAAAGGAAAAATTAAAATTACAGTTTTCCAATAAGAAAAATGCAGTTGAACAGCACTTTAAAATAGTGATACTGCAGGAGGGCCACTCTCCTTTAAAACAGGAAAAAATATTCATATAATCTATATTGTGCCTTAAAATTTACACCACCACTATTAATCGGTATGGGACATTGAATTTAATTGGATTGGAATCTTAGAAATTGATCATTTGCTTTCTGTATACTTAAGGTATTATCATACACAAGTGCAACTAACAGGAGTAAATCAGTTTTAAAATGCCTAGCTTTTCACGGTGCACCAGATCAGCTCCTTTAACCTCTGCCTCCAGTATTAGCATTTGCCGGTATAAAATGGCCGATGAAGTGGAAATGTGGCAATTTGCAGGCAATACTCCCGCCTGCTGGTGGCTTTATGAACTCAATTTGTAAGATTACCCCAAAAAAAAAGCAGATTAACCAAGTAATGCAGAGGAAAAAAAGAAAAAAAAAAGAAACAAGCACCAAACCGCAGCCTCCACGGTGCTGATCTGAATGCATCACTGAGATATAAAACCCACACGACTTGAATCAAGACTGCGAGATTAAAGATAGATTTTCAAAACATTAAAAACTTTAATAAAAGCAGAATACAACATAGGGGCGAACTGAACACATGGATTTCCATACAGTTTTAATCTAAACAAACGCCTGTAATGGGACGGGAGAAGTGGAAAAAAAAAAAAAAAAAAAAATTAATTTACAGTTAACAAAACAGTCCGTGACATTTCTCCAGAAAAAAATACTTTGCCACGGGAAGTGTTTAAGATCAAGAAACTCAAGCAATCGAGTCCCATGCTGCCCGACACTGCCACCAACTTCACTTAAAACCCTGAGTTCATGATGCAAAAATAACAGACACATCTGGCTGGTTTGCAAGACAAACAAACTCATTTCTGAGTGAGCAGTGACTGACATTAATTACGGCTTTACAAATGGTTCAAAACAAATATGTCCCCCCCCAAAACATAACAAAAAGTACGATTCAATAATTCACAATTCTTAGTAGTAAAGTCCATAATGTGTGGAATAAGAGGACAGATGGGTCCGGGTGGGGGAGAGCCAGGGTCCTTATCACAGTCTCATTCATTCCGTGTGGGTGATGGGCACTGCTTCATTTGAATGAACAAAACAAAGACCCCTCACCCCCACCTGGGCTTGTGTGGTGTTGTGTGTGCATGAGTGTGTGTGTGAGAGAGTGTGAATTCAAGTTCGTTGTAATCAGATTTTTCCCCATGAACATTTCAAAAGTGGAGGAAGCCACTAGTAGCCGCCGCCAAATCCACCTCCCCTGCCGTAGCCACCGCCGCCGCCGCCGCCGCCTCCTCTGTTGTAAGGAGCCCCGCTCCTGTAGGAGTAGTTGCCCCCCTTCATTGCACCATAATTTGAGTGCTGTTGTCCATAGCCGTCCCCAAAGTCACCATTACTGTACCCACCCCCCATCTGGTTGTCGTAGTCTTCGTAGCCCCCGTAACCCCCGTAGCCTCCACCGCCGTTGTAACCCCCGCCATAGCCGTAGCCGCCTCCGTAATTGCCGCCGTAGCCTCCTCCGTAGCCGCCACCCCCTCTTCCTCCGCCATAGTTTTGCATCCCTCTCCCTCGTCCCCTTCCTCCTCGGCCGCCGGAGGACATCTCCTGCTTGGTCAGAGCTTTCTTCACCTCCACCTTGTTCCCGTTGATGGTGTGGTATTTGGTGAGCACGGCTTTGGTGGCGGAGTCGGTGTCCTCAAAGAAGACAAAGCCGAAGCCTCTCTTCCTGCCGGTCTGCTTGTCAGAGATGATCTCGGCCTTCTCCACCACGCCGAACTGGGAGAAGTACTCGGTCAGGTTGTCCGGCTCGATGTGATCTTTCACGCCGCCGACGAAAATTTTCTTGACATTGGCGAGGATGTCCGGGTTGTTCGCGTCCTCTCGAGCTATGGCCCTTTTCAGCTCCACGTTGTTGCCTTCGACGACATGTGGCTTAGCCGCCATTGCTGCGTCGGCCTCCTCCGGTGTCGAGTAGGTGATGAAGCCGAAACAGCGGGACCGTCCGAGCTGCTGGTTCATGACCACAACGCAGTCACTAAGCGTCCCGTACTGCTCGAAATACTTACGGAGGCCATCTTCCGTGGTCTCCACATTCAGCCCTCCAACAAAAAGCTTGCAAAGTTTCGCCGTCATGATTGAATTTCTTCTGTGGACGGTAGGATGAGACCGTCCCTCTTCTTCTTCAATGGACGACGTCAGGGCGGGCCGTTCGACTCACTCTACATCGTAAGACGTATCCGTCGCTGATTGGTCATCTTGAAAAAATCTCCACCCACATTGGCTGGCGAGTGATCCTCCATTCTGCCGCCTTCCAGTCCTGTCGGAAATTTCAAACTCCTTGTTAAGAGGCGTGGATTTGTGATAGCCGCCTTCCCTATTTCCTTTTCTCTTACTGTACACAACTCAAATAAAAAATACATTACTGTAAAGTACAAGCAAGTAATCAATGTTTTAGCACATATTACTGTAGTATTATCCAATGACATTAAGTAACGCTATGTCCTAATTAAGTCATTTAGGTTATATCGCTGGTACTGTACAACCAGTGAACACAACTATGCAGCATAATGCCTACCGATATATAACTGTAAAAACAAAACAAAACCAAAAAAAAAACAGGTATCCCTCAAAGTTAAACCTTACTTAGAACACCAAAAATCATCATATCCACTACAATATGACTTAAAAATAATTACTACTGACCACAGTTTTAGAAGAGGCCTGATGTTACATAATACAAAATCTTCTGTCACAGGCAGACCACCACTGCAGTGTCACCTACAAAGTGACATAAGCTGACTGAGGGCTGATATGTTTGTTTGGTTTGTTTTTTAAGTAAAATGCTATATGTAAAACTCAACATTTAAACCCTTAGCAAAAATATAAAATGAAGCCTTAACACCTAATAAAGTACATAATTCACATGCATTTTTTTTGCTGACCAGCACTGACCAGATTTTTAAAAACACTAATTCTTTATGTTCTTTAGCAGTGCTTGGCATTTCACAAATGTGTTTTACAGTTAATAAATACACCAGTCATACAGCTCTGGTTCTTAGGTGGCATTTTGAATTGACATACACCTTAACAGTTTATGGTAGCTGAACTTCTCACAATAAATGAAACTTGTCTCCCCTCCTCCCCCCAGGCAGATGACTGAACTGCTTCTCCTACTTAGTTCAGAAGAATCTGCGGAACAAAAGCATGATGCAACATGCCCATCTTTTGAGCTGATAATTTCTGCAATTGCTTCCTTAACTGCCCATTTTTGTGGTACTTCTGGCACAGCCTAGACACCAAGAAAGCTGTCGTGTCAGTTTTGGGAGACCATCCAATTGTTAAACTAGGTCAAGTTTTTTTTTTTTGTCTGTTTCCCCCTCAGCACTTATCACCATACTTCTTGGCTCCTTGTCTAGGTTGCCACATGCTACATACGTCAAGGTGCCCCATGAAGTTTTACAAACTGTCCTGTGTGTGTGTGTGCGCACATGAAGGTGACATGACACACTCTTGACAATGATTTAATACTAGTTCACTGACTTACAAGTAGCATTGCTCTAAGGTGAGAAGCAATGTGCCATCAAAGGCAAGGGGGGAGAATACTGCTCTCTATTCTCTACTGCAGGCTCAAACATGGATGTAACCAATACAGAGCATACAATATCTAAATCTGCTTTGCTAATGTGAGAAAAAACAGGAAAGAAATACATTGTATTTAGGCGACACTGACTGTAAACATACCTTTAGTTTAGAGGAAAACTCCAGCGGATACCTTTAAACAGCCACAAAACTCATGCTACATGGCACAAAGGCCACGCTTTACTCCTTTAGTTTCACTCAACAGGCAAACAATCAAACACAAATACTCCAACTGTGGCCTCTGAAACCTTGTACATTTTGACACCCATTCATGACGGGTATCGCCAACTATGCCCAATGTGAAAAACAAAAGTAACATAACAAGTCTCTTGGTATATAAAAATAGATAGATTTATTGTGGGTTCATAAAAAGCACAGCCAACATAACAGATGTTTCCTTTTCCTACGGGACGATCAGAAGCATCATTAATCCTATAAAGAAGACAAAGTAAGATTTACACTCCAATCAGCATTACTCAAACACAATATTGTCACGGACATTATGACACTCTACGTCTCATGAAACATCACAGGATACCAGACAGTTTGACTGCGTTGTGTTGGTTTTAGTGCTCGTTTCACTCACATCAGTACAGCCAAGGCAGTAGGCAGTTTTAAAATGCCACTGGCACTGAAACAGTGTCTGATGGGTTCTTAAATGTCATCAAGGGTTTCTTGATAAAGACCATGTCTGTCTTTATCTCAGAGTAGTAATAGGAGACCACTTCATGCACAGATCATTTGCCACTCAATCAGCAGCAACCTTTCAAATTTGACTTGACCATGAAATGAAACCAAAACCAACTGAACATGACACACCTCAAACATGGCACCCACTGGCCTCTGACACTCATGAAAACCGTGCACCTTCCCAGACTGTTCAATGCAGATTTTAGGTGCATTTAAGAACTTGTAAGACAAATACACTGGTGTTGATACTGATATTACAACAAACCTCTAATCACTGTGCAACATTTGCTCTTGAGTTGCAACACCTGTTGTCTTTAAATTCTCGAGGGCATTTTAATATAGGGAAACATGGGACTCTCCAAGGGCAAGCCCACACATCACACGTTTCATTTTGTGTCATCAGCCCTTTTGTAGTTAATTCACAGATGCTGAACATTTAGCCCGCACACATCCCTGCAATCATTTTTAGTTACTTTATAGATCCTGTGAGATCTTCAGTTTGGTTAATATAAGTTTCTAAACAATGCAAGTAGGTCTTCACAAGCATTTGAGTTCAATCATTGCTCCTTGTTTTGCAACAAAGCTGCAGACAAATGTTGCCTCCAAGCTCCACTGGATTTTCAGCCAGATGAAATATGCCAACAAACCAATTTACATCTTAATAACACATGCCTTGTGAGGAGCAGTGCACTTGGGATTCACAGTGCAACGTTTAGTTTCCTGCACAACCACAAATACAAGTGTGACAAGTCACACACAAACCTTTGTGGGATTAAACCCTGTTGACCATTAAAAACACAAGACATCATAATAATTTATTATATTTTGAAACACAGTGCCCAAATGCAAACTTCTTCTCCAGGGACATCAGTTGTTCCGTCTGTGGTTCCCAACCTGGGGGCCAAGATAAAGCTGAGACCTAAGATTGAAAGAAACCATAAACCCATGCCACCACCTTTATTCTCTGCCCCCAAACTCTGCTGTCTCCTCACAGTTGATACCAAATGTCTGTACCTCACATTGTACTCACCGAGCATCCTAAGAGACACTCATGTTCAAACCAAGACCCTAACCTGCCATGCAAGGTTATAAGTACACTTTAAAAGGTCACCCCTTGGTACAGGTCACTTTACAGGTCCATTATTCTTTCTGCTGGTCATTGGGATAAAGAACATTTGATTGCACTGGAGCACTGTGTTATCAAACCCCCCCACCTACAGACATCTCCAACAAACCCTGTCAGATTGACCACTTTTGGAGAATCCTTTGTGAAAACTGACTTCACCTGAGGGGGAGAAGGCACAACCGCTCTCCGGTCCCCCCGTCGGCGTGGAGACACACACCCCGTCGTTTTCGGGGTGATGTCCTCGTGCCCCAGGTTACCGTAGCAACCTGAAGGAGATGGGAGAGAGACAGAGTGAGAAACTGGACAGAGTTGGTTTTCCTGGAGGAGACACCAATTTACTTGTTCCATTATCTCATTTAATGGTGGAACAAAATCTGGGTCCCCTTCCACCCACTTAAAGTTCATTAAATAGACCACATTAATGCCCCCCACATTTGTTTTTATTTTAAGATTAGCTATATAAAAGGCGCATTAAGCTATGAAGTGTTGGTTAAGTTGTTTAAGATTAAATAATGGCACACTTGTGCACCATCTCAAAAGATAATCCATACAATGGTTGATCAACACAGAGTGAAGACAGGTTGATTTACATACCTAGTTTGCTGGATGTGGATATCCTAAAGAGATATTTCAGACTCCTATCACAATCGACCCCAGGTAATCAACAGGGTCCTGATGTAGCCTACAAACAAACTGCTACGGCTATTTTGGCTGGGATAGCCTACTGGAATACGAGTAAGAACACCTAAATGTAGGAATAATCAAAGATAAATATCAGAGCCCTCATGTCGACATATATATATATATTCAAATGTGTAAATAAGGAAAAAAAAAGAATATAAAAAAGTTATTAGCAATGTCTAAAAACCACAAAATCAAAAACAAGGTCAAACCCTACAAAGCCTACATGCATTGGCTGTGGGTAGACTAAATCCATTCTGTAACCATTTCACCCACCTGAGAGTAAGGAATAAACTGGGAAAGATGCCATGTAACTAAAGATCAACAAGGTGATGCCACTTATAAAACCTGTGGACGAACTTGAGGAAGCCTGGTTAAATAAGTAAAATAACTAAGCTAAGTGGTATAACGTTTTATTTAAAATGAACATACATAAGCATACCAAAGTGTTTTAACAGTAGGTTTGTTCTCCAGACATGAAAGTATACAATATACATTATATTGCTACAGGTAGATGGAAAATGAACAATATTTAGGTTGAAACTAGTTCTATGCGTGAGTTTGAGTACAGTATAGGGAAGGAAACAAGGAAACTGGATCCTGCAGTACCACTTTCCCGCCTTTGCTGAATGACCAAAGTAAATAATTATACAAATTGAAGTTATCAGTATAACATAGCTATGAAATCCAAAACCACATAACATGCTTTCTCAAACTCATACATTGAAAAAAATCACACTAAATTTACTCCAGGAAACAAAATCTAATCTAATTGCTTAAAAATGTAAATATTAAGATAATCAGAACTTGTCAGCAAAACAATCCTACATCGAAATTTTCAAAAACAACGGGTGAACGCAAATAAAAAAAATAATCAACTCTAAACGACAACCACACGCCATCGGCGTGGGAACATAAAAAGGGATCATTGTGTGTTTTATTCTTCATGTTAATGTGTCCTAGTTGAACGGCAACAATCGCTGCTCGTTATTATCAGGTTTTCTGGGAAGTGACCTTCCTACCTGTTTGGGTTTTGAGGTCTTCATTATGATTAGAGGGGGGGTCTCTGTCCGTATCTCTGCCATGGTTGGGTTTCACGGCAGACGCCCCGTAACTGAATTTGAGTTTAGTCGTTCAAATCCTGGCTCGAGGTAAATTGTGGCAGGGGGGATGGGTGGTTGACTTTCCATTGTACAGTCACCTAGTAGCCGCCGCCGTAGCCCCCCCTTGGATAGCCACCGCCGCCGCCTCTGGCGTATGGGGCTGCGCTCCTCTGGCCGCCGAAGGGGGGCCCTTTCATGGGGCCATACCCAGAGGAATGCTGGCCATACCCGCTGCCGAACTCGTTGTAACCGTTGCCACCACCATACCCACTGCCCTGGTCTCCATAGCCGCCCCCATATGGTCCGCCGTACCCTCCGTAGCCGCCACAGTTGTAGCCTCCGCCATTTCCGTAGTTGTAGTTTCCGCCGTAGTCCCTGCCGCCGTAGCCATTTTGATTCCCCCTCATGCCTCTACCCGGTCTACCTCTCGGCGCCATAGCGTTTCTGTTGGCCGCCTGCATCTCCTGCTTGGTCAGGGCTTTCTTAACCTCAACTTTGTGTCCTTTGACGGTGTGGAATTTCACAACGACCGCTTTGTCGGCTGCGTCATGGTCGGTGAAGTACACAAAGCCGAACCCCCTCTTCTTTCCGGTCTCCTTCTCCGAGATGACTTCGGCCTTCTCGATCTGGCCATACTGGGAGAAGTACTCGGTCAGATGTTCCTCCTCGATGTCGTCTTTCAGGCCGCCTACGAATATTTTCTTTACCTTGGCAAGGGCTTCTGGTTTGTTGGCGTCCTCTCTCGCCACGGCCCGCTTCAACTCGACCGCGTTACCGTCGACGGTGTGCGGCCTAGCGGCCATTGCTGCATCGGCCTCCTCCGGTGTGGAGTAGGTTACAAAGCCGAAACAGCGGGACCGCTGCAGCTGCTTGTTCACGACCACGACGCAGTCGGTGAGGGTACCGTACTGCTCGAAGTGCTTACGCAGGCCATCGTCGTCGGTGTCCACGTTAAGCCCGCCGACGAAAAGTTTGCAAAGCTGGTCAGTCATTTTTGAACAACAATGAGACGAGTCTTCAGTCAAACTCGGTCGGTAGTTAATCTCAAAATGGTGGCGAGCGAAGAGCGCAGATGTATTTATACCGGAGGCGAAGCCTGAAATTTGGCACCACCTCTTCCGGTCCACTCTTCTGTATTATGTATGAAAAGACGGCAATCGATATTCTGAATAAATATATAAAAAGCCACATAAACCCACAACAATGATGATTAAAAGAGAAAATACATTTACATAGACATAGAACCGTGGGAGACAACAATTCACGAGGAGGTTTTGTGCGTCACTTATATCTAAACCTTTATGGTCTAAACGTGTGATCAAAAGCAATTGTTCTAATATTAATACGGAAACATAAAGAGAAAACACTAAAGCTGAATGAATGAAACGCTTTTAGTCTACACGGGTTTCTGTTTCCTCTGATAACACTTACCCATGACTTATATGAAATGTGTGAATGACGCCTTAGAGCAGTGATGGTGCCTGTGGCATTGCCTCGGGAAGGTCTTATATGTCAGGCATCATTGAGAAGTCGTTGCTGATTTCATTTTATATCATAAAAAAAAAAGGAGGTTTCATCAGCAACAGCAGCATGGTTAGTGTGTATCAGACACGCAGGACCATGCAGGGCATTAGTAGTTTGGGTTAAAATAGTTCAATTTAAAGAACATGAAAAGAAATCATTTATTACAGATCACTTATCTTGTTATTGATTCAATAATTAAAACATATAGGATTAAAATGCCTAGATGCATTAATCAAATACCCAGTTGCTGAACAATTAACCATCTAGAATATTTATTATCAGCTACTGATTAAAAGTCTGTTAAAGCAGATTTGAAGATTGTTTTGAATCACTCTAGTCAGGATTTAGATTTTGGTCCATGAGGTCAAACACAGTTTTCTGACATGTTGAAGACTGGACAGTCAATCAATTGAATTTAATGAATAAATAAAACAACCAATGGATAAATCTGATGTGATACTGGTTGTTAGTTGCTAGAAGCCTACCAAAACCCTTAATTTTCACTGAAGAGTACACACAAAAAAGTGTTGCTGGTGGCGTACACATTGTCCGTGGACCAAAACTGGGATCAGTTAGTTAGTTTGTACAGCGTAATTTACCTACTGCCATGAAATTTACATTACAGATAAGCAATCGCCCCACGACACTGCAGTCTATTACCATCTGCATGCATGTTTTTCACAGCTAGACCAAGAAAAACAACGCCCACAGAACGCCGACCTCTTCAGACCCTTAAAGATTCAGGTAGTTTCAGGTGAAAGACACAACACTTGGCTGAATTTCCACATCAACAGGAAGAGCAGTGAATAGTTGTCCTTCGCATCACACCCACCAGGTTTTATGCTAATCCTGATTTTAGAGACCACAGAGCAGACATTTCAAATGAAGAGACACCAGTATCAAAGTTGATGGAAATCTTTATGAGGCATATTGCTCATGAAACAATCCCTTTATCTATTCTACCAACACAAACACACAGGACAGTCTGTGTCTTTACACATAACAGTTCCAGATCATTAATGGACACAAATGAGGCAACTTTTGGTTTGTCAATAAACAACAAATGGAAGAAATGACTGATCACAAGACTGATCATGTTAAACATAAAAAACTGCATTTCTGGATTGCTTTTGGATGTTATTATATTTCCACACTTTAAACAATTATTTGTGCATTGGTTAACATTGAAGTCAACTTTGATGTCCTATCAATCCACATTGCAGGTTTGTGCGTTTGTTCCAACCCATGTAATGTTTTAGAGAAAGTCATGAGGGAGGAGTCGTGTTTTCAAATGTTTTTCCAACTGAGTTTACGAGAAAAGACAGGATTGTTCCGGGCTGATCATCAGCCAAGTCAAGGTGTCTATTTTTCAAATAAAGGAAAGATTGTGCATGAAGCTACATGAAACGTCAGTGACATTGGTGTAAACCCTGTAAAGTGTTGGGTGCTACAAGCAGCTTTAAATTTAAAGACAAACACATCTGCACAGTCCTTCGCTTTATTATCGTCACTGGAAAATAGTCATGAAGATTAAATCTATTTGGGTAAAGCTGAATTAACTAAAACCATCCAGGGTAAATATCCTAAATTCACTGCATTGAAATGCACTTGCCCTTTTAGATGAAGAAGGGAAACTGGTTGAGTTAAGATGAAAATGGCAAATCTCACACACACAAAGGGAAGACAATTCGTTCATTAAAAAAAACACACACACACACACATCAGAGATGTTTGTCTTGTTTGAATATTGCATCCACTTCCTCATGGTAGTGAAAAAAGAGCATAATTAATATTACCAATTGAAACTAACAGCTTCTCCAGAAATGAAGTTATTCTCAACCAGTTAACTTGGGGATACTGTGGGCAATATCAGGTTAACAACAGCCAAGAAAAGACTTGTTTAGTTCACACAGCAATCTTCATAGAAGGTTCATCTTTGTTGCCATTACTTGTTCCCAAAACCCCTGAATTTACACATGAGAATGGTCAATTCCTATCTAATATTTACATTTGAAGAGGAGCCTCGTACAGCCAAATCAAGCTCCAGTTTCACAGCCAAGTAGGGGAGAAATGCAAAAATGTTAGTTTAAAGGAGGCATTCAACATATATGCCCTTCACAACCCACCAAAAAACACATGGCTAGAAGACAACAGCATGCATCACATGATAAGATGCTACTATGAGACCTGGCAGCCATGTTTGTTTTATAAAAAGCCCCAAATCTCATGTGTTAATCTGGTTAATGAGGTGAGTTAACACAGTCCTGTCACGTGTAATTTAAGTAACAAAGGAACACGACTAGTAAAAAGGAAAAGGCAAAGTAACCTCAACAAGTTTTTATTTGTTGTAGTAAAATCAAACATCTACCTATCAGTTTTCACCACTTCAGTCCTTTTCTCTAGTCTCTAATCTTCAGAGTGAAGGCCTGTAAGATAATGATAATGTTGATAGTCCATGTGCTTGAATGGATCAGATGAAACGACTTCTAGCCACATCTAAAACAGAGTCTGGAAGGAGGAGAGCCCAGTGTCTGTGTGATAAAATGGGAGGGGGTAGGTGAAAAGGAGTCAATCGTGTATCGGGAGGGGGGCATTTCAGGTAAATTGGGTGTGTCTTTTGGGGGGGGGGGGGGGGGGGGGGCACTGGATCACAGCTCCACAGGTGGCTCTCTTGAGTAGGCCAGGTCACAGGTGAGGGATGACAGGCCATATTCAATCATGGTCATGCTCAGACAGGATTATCTGAGTGATCACATGATGTAGACCTTCTCAGCCTGAGAGAAGTTGAAGACTTCTTTGGTTCTGGGGCACACCACTTTGTCATCTTGGCGGATGGACAGAAGGGACTGGAAGAGATCAGGGAAGAGGTTAATAAATCACACAGAAAAATAATCCCACACTGTATCTTAGCTTCACACATTCCCCGTACTCGTGTGGCGGCGTACTCACGTTGTAGCCATAGACATATCCATTGGGAAGCATCATTGGAGGGTTGTTTTCATTCATGACCTCCCCAGAGATCTTGCAGACTAGTCTGGAGTTGGCACAGTGGGCCATGGGTAGTGGCTGGGCCAGCTTGTTTAGAGATTTACTGCACACTGGGCAGTCTGGGTTCTTAGAGGTACCATCCTCCTTGTAACACTGACTGGAATGAGCATGAAGGTTAAGGACCAATATTTATGTATTTCAACAAACACATTTGTGTCTGTATGTAGTGTATGTCACAGCAGACAGAAATGGAGAGAAGAGTGACAAAGACACAATTTAACAGGCCTCAAGACACATTTAATGCTGAGCTGAATGGAGTCTCACTTAATTTTAAATGTCTGACTTTCTTTATTCACAATAAAAGTAATCCTTATTTCATAATTCTTAAATAGTATGGGGAATTAAATTCTCAAGGGCAAGACAGCCAGCGGGCACCTTGCTTCTCACTGCCAGCATACACTCCACTCTGCTTCACTTCACTGATAAACCTGAGAAAAGTACTGAATAATTTACCAAATAAAAGTGAAGTTTCACCCCTCTGTTTATCTTGTCTCTGCCCTGTGTCAGTTATGTTTGAACATCAACATATCCATTCCTGGTAGCGTTGCTAGCTCACCAAAGCAAGTCTGTGTTTAACACATGTCCACACTTGGCAAGAGGAGGGCTGTAATGGACCATATGATAGACCCCTGATAAGGGTTTAACCTGTGTCACTGTCCCTGTACAAACAGGATAAGAAAAATATTAATATAACCAAGTACAGCAGGATACGGTGTCTTGATGGCAGACAGACCAGCCTGTAGGGTGATAGTGAAGACAGAGTTGTTTCCAAGCTGATGCAGTCTGTAGTTGTCATATCGGAACTGCTGGATCAGCATCTTCCAACGGGCTGGATCCAAAAGATCCTGATGAAACAACACAAACAAGATGCAAAGATTAACAACAACGGACCCAGTAGCTACTGGTTGTGAATTACAGCAATAGAAAAAGGAACCAATAAAGGGACAAATAAGAATCAACACCAACAGGGAAGTAGAAGATTACAAAGGAAAATAACCTCATGCACCATTATGATTGAGCAAATAAGCCAAACACACAGGGGAAGAGTTGGGAAACTGGTTTTTACAAAAGCAAATACCAGGAAATATGCAAGTCAACCACAAGTGTGTCTGGTACAAACAGAGTAACACATGGCCTACAGTGCAAAAATGGTCTAAAGTTTACTCTTAGATAAGTTTATCATGTAATATTTGTGTTGGCTCAAAATTTAGAAAAAATGTTGATCACATTATTTTCTATTCATTTTGATTTGTTTTTTTAAAGGTCTCCCCTTGATGAAGCTAACAATGTGGAGCATAACCTGCTCCACTTTTATGAATAGTAACGCATCAATAATAAGCCTAAAGCTTCCAACCAATTAAATGTGATTAGTGACGATACCACGGCTCTGTATTGAGAGTTCCTGTCCTGTTCACACATCAAATTGATCTTCACTCACAGATGTTTGTTTTGAGCAAACTGTGATTAACAGCTCTCTGCTCATGCACACACATCTAAGGTGGTAGCCAGAGTGTTTCACTACAAAGACATCTGGCACGTAAAAACAAAACAGCTCTGTGCTACAGTAGTGGCATTGCTAGTCTAATCTCATTAGGTTTTCACTCTTAAGTCATGCAAAAGAAAGTAAGGACAGGCTACTACATTTGTTTTCAAAAATGGACTAATCTTGAGTTCAACAGGAAAATAAGTGTGATTACTATTTTAGCTATAAATGTGCAGGTTTACAAATATGTTGGCAGAGAACAGTGTTATGGTCAGACTGGCACAAGGAGCTGCCCAAAATGTTGTCACACCAGTTTAGTTGAATGTTTCGACTTTGCTTGTGGAAAAATTCAAATGTTTATTTATTTATTTTTTAGCTAAAATATTATGGGAATGATGCCACAGTACAAGTGTTTCTTACAAACACTGAAAATGAAAAATATCAGATCTGCTCCAGGCAACAGCTGCACTCAGTCAAGTTAAAGCAGCACAGGAGGGAACAGTGCATGGTTTTCAAATAGAGAAGAAAGGCCCTCTAGTGGCTGCTCTGTGGCTACAGCACTTTGCTGCTTGATCTCCACAAAGTGTATTCTTGTCAATAAAAAGTTAATGCCATTAACAAATGTGTGTGATGTTTAGTTCTATCCATAATAAGAATATGTGAGACATCATGCATACAACACAACTGCACTGAGTTATACAAGCTTGTGTGTCCACTGGGAAGGACATTTCAGCAGACTGATCCGTTTCAGGTCCGTCAGTGAACCCTCTATGTATGAACAGCAGATTAACACTCAAACCACAATCTTATATGTGTGAAGGGGCTCTGACCCTATAAAGTTAGATCATAGGCATTACCCTGTATGGGGAGATGTGTGTATCTGATGGGAAGGCCAGCATTCCCATCACCTGCCGAACCTCATCCAGCTGTCCACCCTCTGCTTGGCTGAAGTGTTTCCTTGCATGTCTGACACAGATCGAGACACAGGATCAATACGTGATAAGTTGTACATGTGTAGTTAAATTGTGAAAACCAGGTACGGCTGGTGGAAGTCCTGGAGAAACAGTTCATGTGGAGCATCCATGTGTGTCCAGTACCTGACTGCATCCATGCGTTTGTTTTGTCTGATGAGCTCAATGAACTCCTGGATTCTCAGACTGAACTCAAGACAACTCTGCCATGGAAAGAGACAAAAGAGGACATGATGTTTAAATCACTTAAATCATTATGCTTTGTCTTTTATGAACCTGGGACACTGTTGCATGCAGTAAACTGATGTCTTTTATTGTTGCAGTGGTTTCACCACTGCATTTAAAACACAGCGTTGACCAAATGGTTTGTGGACAGAGGAAAAAATATCCTCCTGCTCTTGCTTGTTAAGCTTGGAAACCAACGAGAGCTGTTAAAGTCTGCATGCAGTTGGCCGGCATTCGTTTACTAATCTTCTTGTGACCTGATTGGAAATTTCACAAATGCTCAGAAACAAACAAAAAAACACTCAAGGCAACCTTTTTAAGCACCCAGTACAATGTTGACTCTAGCAGCTAACTGGGAAGATTATCATTGCGTTCCTGCAAGTCTGAACTCTACTTAGTACTTTCTCCTTTAATGGGATAATCCCAGGATTAACACTTTAACCTGCTGCCACAGTGAGAGGGGGCAAAACACCCAGGAAGAGTAATTAAATCTGGACATGTCTGTCCTTCATGATAGGCAATGTTACAATGCTGATTACTTTTGTATATTGTACATAAAAACCAACAGCACTTGTCCACACTTTCCTTTTTCTTCTCTCTTTGTTTGTCGTGGGCAGAGTATTAAATTATCTTCATCATCATCATCATCATCATCATAATAATAATAATAATAATAATTCATAATGCTATACATTTCTCTCTAAAATGATTTACCTTCATCTTGCGGAGGCGAGACTTATTGTCATGGCACCAGGCTAAGCAGGTGGCTGTCTCCTGCCTTTCCAGAGACTCTTCTACCTCCTTAGCTGTGAGGAACATCTCAATGTTCACCAGGTCCTGAAAATACAGGTGAGCATGTGGTAATGGAAAAGACCAGGAACTTAAGATGACAACACCACACAAGTTAAATACTGAAGTGAACGGGGGATTAAATTCAAAACCAACCTGTAAACAACAGATTAAAACAGTAAGTTTGTTATGACAAGTAACTTATCAAAAAGCCACATGGTTCACTTTAGGATGAGACACCTCACACTCTCACACACAGTAAAAGTGAAACCGAAGTTTGTGTGTCAATCAAGGTCACTGAGTATTGTGACATTTTCTTTTCTTTCAGCGCTCTCATATACAATATGAACAAAAAGAACTCCAAAGTCCTCTGTGCGACCTTGAGGAAACACTTAGACATTCACCTCTATACCGCTCTGCCTGGCCAGTTTAACAGCTGTGTTGTAGTAGCCGCAGCGCAGCAGATGCTCCACCATCATGCGGTCCATGCGTTTCTTCTTCCACAGGTTGACCGAGGCCGGCTGGTCGCTGCTGTGCTCCTTCAAGTGCTCGATACGACGCTTGCACAGTTTGGCGCTCTCGTCTTCTGCTTGGATAGACTCTGCGGCCTACAGGACCCACACCAGAAAAATAAAAAGACATTTACGAAAAGGTGACTGCGCAGCATGTACAACAGAACGACAATTTCAAATTCAAGCTCATTCAATATCGATACTTATAACTGTTATAAATGTACTTTCCTAAAAAAGACACTCTGGTTATCTTGTGTGAAGGATTAGGCTCAGAAAATGAACTAAGCAGATTGTATTCATAATATGCAATTTCAACAGGCAGAAGCCCATATTTTTGTAAACGTTATGCAATACAGCTGACTATTACAAACTGATATAATAACCTGAGCCTTGCTGTCCTTGCACTGAAGCCAAACCACAAGAATAACAGCTGCATCCTGTTCTGTGGATTAACTGTTATGTGGTGGAGGCAAATTGGGTGTCACAACCACAAAGGCTGAAGATCACAGACATTCAGAAATGTCCATTGTTGCATGTTACATTTATACCACAGATATATTTTAAAGTGTCAAAGCAGTGATGAATAGTGGAACTGCTGGACTCCTGGACTCTCTGTTCCATATACACTAATGAGATTTATTTGGAGAAAAAAAAAATAACATTGCATAACAGCTACTTTGTTAGCCATGACCTCTGTGGTATGTTTTTCCTTTTCTGACCAAACATTCAGACTTTGAGATTTTATTTTTGACTTTTAGAGTGAGTTTCTCTCTACACCAGATGTCAGAGGATTTTTTGATGTGACGAGTATCTCCTGCACAACATGCTGGCACAAAGGAAAAAAGACCTGCAGGGAGATTGTTTTTGATCACTTGTTTTCTGGTACTTTAAAAAGGACTTGGTGCAAAAACCAGCCAGACAGCATTCCACTGCTCACAAACAAGGCCACGGTCCCACTATTACAAAGAAACCATGGCCATAATAAAGTGCTTTTGTCAACAGGGGCGAGTGATGTTGCTTTCACCAGTTGGCTCCAGCTGGAGGGAGATCTTCTCTGTAGATCACATACTGCCAGCAGCGTGTACAGGTGCTAGGGCCAAAACAAGTGGTTACATTTTTTCTTTACTTCTAAATACACACTATTTTAGATTGAGGTTTTCTTGGGCTTCGTGCACACGTGTAAAAATAATGACAGATTTTTGTGTGATATCTCCATCTGGTAAAGGCTTGGAAAACAACCTCTGATGTGGTTACAGTTGAAAAACTGGCATCAAAGTGTCGTATTGACAGAGCAAACAGAGCTTAAAAAGACAACACATGACTGTTGTGATAAACCTTCTACAAACAAAGCTGGTGGAGCAGCATTTGCCAACAATGTTAGGCCAACTTTTAGTTGCCTCCGACTTATCTCTGTAATCACTTTTTTTTGTTCAAGAAAAAGACAGAAATGAGAAGATATGACAATGATTTTTGTGATTTTGTGTTCACTGAAATGGCCTGTTTGTCTTATCTGTCCAATCATTTCTTAACAGAAGGTGGTGGTAAAGTTCAACTTTCTGGTTTGTCAACTTTAACTGACGTAAAAGAGGAAGAAGGAAGGAAAAGGAAGAGATTAAAATCTTTTTGTTTTTCACTTCAGTGTGAGATGCAACTTTTTTGAAAAAAAAAAAAAAAAAAAAAAATGTTGATGTAAAATTTTCAGCATGAACGATGTGATTTTTGAATGAACCCAGATCAGTCTCTTTCCTGAAGTTTTAAATTCCCAAATGTACCATAGAGGTGAGGCCAACGACTTGCCAGTTCATTATTATCAATACTTATACTGTTGTACTTACATGAGGGTAGAAATGTGCCTGTGTGTGTGTACATCTGTGTCCCTCACCTTCCTCTTCAGGGCGCTGAGTTTCTCCACCACCCCATCCAGCAGTGACACCACAGAGTCAACCACTGGAAAGCTGCTCAGGGTCTTCTCCAGCTCTGCAACCACCATTGTGACGTGACTCGTCTCCCGGTCGATGTTCTTCTGAGCTGCTCTGAAGCGTTTGTTCAGAGTCTCGTAGGGGACCTGTGAAGAGAGTGCCGTTGGATATTTTTTTACCTTGGTGTATGAGGCATTGAGGTTTGGCAGTGGCACAGAGCAAACATGCAGCTCAGTGCAATTTTATGTTTAAGTGTCATACGGGTTCACCACCACACCCATATGAAAATCCCCCCCCCCCGGCTTATTCAGATTTGTATTTTGATAAAAAGATAGAAATACGTGTAGAAAGCTGAGCTGCAATGGACCGTGACATGTACGCATTCTTCCATATTTAGAGGGTTACCACATAGAGAAAGAGAAGTCGTTTGCATAGATATCCTGTCTCGGAGGGACTACAGAGGCCGTGCACACACAAGCCCACATTTTTCCACTGCTGTTAATGTTTCTTGACAGAGCTTACCATTACGTGCAGTGTGCTCCATGATGCCCCTTGAACTGACTAACAGCCCAACTTCACAACATCTGTACAACCAGCAGAATCCAATAACTCATTAATAGACACAGACAAGTGCAGCTCTAATTTGTCCTGCACTAACTATATAGGCATCTTACCATGACACAACAGGATCCTCTTGATCCTGACTCATTCTGTTTCCTGGTACTTGCTATGAGATTATCTTTTCAGTGAGGTTTCTTATTTATTGATGATTTCATTGTTAGCTTATCAGCTTTTTCACCGTTCACAGTACAGTCTAAACTATCGTACATTAAGAAGTAAAACTTAAGAATCTACTATTTTTCACCTTATCTTTCACCATAACAAGTAAAAACATTGTTACCTTGCCCACATATCTGGAAACATTTGATGTTGATATCTTAAATCAATGTAGGCTCTGTTGAGAATAATTATCAGTCCCAAGAGATTCAAAAACCTCACCCAAAGCAGACAGGACCGACCGATGTAGCATGTAGCAACAGTTTTTTTTTTTTTAATGTTTGGCTTACTGTCTACAGGAAGCAGGATGAAAACATTATTTTAAAAAACAACAATGCAGCATTCATAAACCACATCCTTATCACAGAGAGCCCCTTTTACTATATTGATTGAGATCTAAAGCTGATTAACCACAGAACAGTGTGTTTCTTCTTTTCTTTGCACTACAACACAAGATGACTTTGCACAGTTTGCAGACACCTGTGAACCGGCTTCATGAGACCATTGTGATTCATTCTGTGATGTGTTGCGTTAAAAAAAAAACAAGTGGCGCTTTGATCCTTTGAGATTGTTTTTCTCTCTTTTAAGATAGAGCCAAGTGCATTTCTCAGATCATGAAGACTGAGGGGGGAAATTATACAATGCAGAATGATAGAATAAGCAGTGTTGTTGCTTGGCTGCAATTTGAGAGACTCGTTTCCGATTTTGTAGAATTAAAACCCAGAATAGCAACCTATTACTCAGATATTTAATTGTACCACAGAGCAGTTTTGCACGCACTAGTAAATATTCATTATTGTCCTGTTTGGCAGAAACAGAGGGCTTATTCTGCTCAAGAATGTGTATGGCCTCTGTATGAGAGGAAAAAGATGGAAAAGACATTGCCTTTACGTCAGTCTCTCTGGCACTTGTTTTTCCTCACAGCTACATCAAGATCAGAGTTTGCCACAGACACGTTCATCTGGTCAGTGTTGGACCAATAAATGCTGAGGTCCTGGTGACAAAGATCAACAAATCAAATCATGAAATGAAGGAGCTGGCGTCCGGATAGATGATAGTCAGCTGCAGTCATCACCAATTCAGTTTATTTCTATTATTACATACTCACAGAGTTTCGGGTGTATGTAAACAAGTGGGATGAGGCAATACCGTGATATAGACCTCCAAACCACAGAGGGATGTAAACTAGTAGACTGGCACGTACTAATCCAACTTCTTCCAATTGCTCATCTTCGGGTCTCTGCCAATACGATAGATATCTCTGGACGTACCAGGCTATTACAGAACTAATCTACAACAATGAGAATCTATCAGGTATTTAATTAACTGGAATAGCAAATCGCAGGCATCATTGTCAGACATGGATATTTAATCTAATAACTGCTGAAATTAATTTCCAGATAATTCACTTTATCCCGATATTGATGGTTTTCTATAAAATGGTGATCAAACTCATATGCCATTTATTTTTAAATCTCCCATCCTTTGCCTCACCAAGATTTTTCCTCCCACTTAAGATGATTAATTTTCTGAAAAAATAACAAATATTCCCTTTGAATATCACTGGCTACTAGAGCTAATATGTAATATGGTATCACTCTTTCCCATATGACCTTGATTAGCTTGACAGTGGACATGTAATTCAGTCATGACCACGTTTCAGACATCTATTGTAGTGCTGCGCTGACATTGTGTGAGTGCTTGTCTTTCATGATTTGATGGAGGGCTACTCATTCCTAGAGACAGTGACAAGCCCACTCCCAGCAGCACACTTTACTCATTCATGATAATCAGAATACCAATAATCATTACACAGCTCAGGCAATTTAAAAAAAAGTCTGACTGATAATGTGGACTCACCTTGAAATACAGCCACAATATCTTTGATATTCAGTATTACAAAGTCAACTGAGTGCTGTGGGCCTGTGCCTTTTGTGTTCAGGCAGATTATTAACAAACCTCAGGCTAAAATGCTATGTTAAATGGCAACACATGAATATATAAGTTACCATCTGCTTATGGCAAACAATAGACTGATCTGAGGGTGGCAAATATACAAATGCATCCTCAAGGACATAATTCCCAACACATGCTGTATTTTGTTGGCAATGCAGATTAGCAGATTCCTCAGTGTCTGTGTCAGGCAACATTATAATTCTGCTCAATATAGCTCCAAATGTAATCAACACTGCTCTCCCCCAGCTGTAGACTCCCATTTGATGCCAATTATAACCATCACTCCTGCCTTAAAATGGTGCCCATCATGTATCATCATTTTTTTACTGCAGCATCCAAGCTAAGACAGACACATCCCCCCAAACCACAGCCACATCTTAACATCGCCATCAAAGCTAAACGCCACGTTATATCCATCATGGCAACATCCCACCATTTAGTCACCACACACAAAAAGCTGTCAATGCATTGCTACTCACAACCGCTGCTTTATACGACGACGCTTTCTTTCTCCCCGAGACGGCTGAGCACAGGAAGCAGCTCGGACCTGTTTCGGCTCGTCTTTTAGCGGTGGTGTCGCAGTAACGTTGTGTGGAATGGAGGACCAGTGCGTGTGTGCGGCGGCGGGCTGTGATTTCTCTCGCTGGCCATTTTGAAGAGCTCACACAGGCAGCAGCGATCTGATGACACTGCGCTAACACGCCGGGCTGCCTCTCGTAGCGGGTTACGGGCTGGATATCCCCCCGGTGATTTCCACCGATCCATCTTCCAGCCAGCTACAATGTGCATGCTCGGCGTTTCGTGTTTTGGGGGGGCAGCTCATAAACGTTTAGCGACCATAACAGATTCATATGCTGCTTTTCTGCCACAGCAAGCACGCTAGCAGGCCAATCACGTCAGCGTGGTATTTCATTGACGGTGTGCTTGGTTGTTGAAGGGACGAGCACCCATGTTGTTTCATGTTCTGTCAGTGGTTCAGTGTATTGTAACACTTGGGATCAATCTCCAACTAAATTTAGCTGCCAAACAACCGACTGTCCAGCTTATCTTAGCCGCCAACGTTATGTGCATAAACCTGTCACCAACGTGTTATTAACACAGCACGAGCTCGGTTACTGACATGGTCCTAACTGCTGTGAAGGGAACACCTTGTCAAAAACAACAGGCTTAAACTTGAGCTAACATTTCTGAGGCCTTCGACAGACTCGACGCCGATAAAAAAAGAGCTTATTGAAGCAGCAAAGACGCCAGCGCACCAACAATCAGACCTTGTTATAATGGCACAGATCAATATTAACTGTCAAATTTTCAAACATTGGTATTTAGTGGACGCTGCTACCTGGCTAAGCTAGCCGAGCTAACGTTAGCCTCCCTGTCAAGTTCGCTGCCCTCGCTATCTAATGGACTACTTAATCCCCCTTTTCCTATGAAAACCAAACGCATCGTGTGTTTCAGCATCACGGGGATCGTTAGGCTATCGAAATATGCCAGTTTCGGTTTTTGTTTACCTTCAGGGTTGGATATTCTTGGACTTTGAGAGCCATGGACAGTTGAGATGCTGTCTCTTGCACCGCCATCTTGGTTTTGTGGTTTTCTTGTGGTTGTTTGTGTTTTTTTTCCATCAGCTCAGAATGGCCTGACTCCCTCACTACCGCCACCTGGTGGGACGGTGTCAGCACTGCAGGCGTGCAGGGTGGGGTGGTGGGGATGAGGTGCTCTGGATAAGACTTGCAGATGCTTTTCTTATTTAAAAAGGCTTATGATTGATATGAGTCTTTGTTGTTTACGTGAAATGCTGTTGCTGACATAATTTCAATATTAAGTTAACAGCCATTCTCGATAAAGTTATCACTGATTATTTCCATTATTGACTCAATCAACACAGATTTATCTGTAAAACACTCAGAAATTCCCACTATAATGCCAATAGTTTGCAAATGTCTGACAAACAGTCCAAACCCCAGAGATATTCAGTTTACACTATTATAAGTAATCATTTTTGAATTAAATAAAAGATTTAGGGAATAAACAAGTCACTCAGTCACACTTTGTCTGTGTCTTGGCTGTTTTGTTTGTCAACAGATTGCACAAAATGCCTACTCAACCAATTCGCACCACACCTTGGTGCAGGGAAGATCCTGTTAAATTTAGGTGTGGACCAAATTAAAAGGGTGGATCTGAGAATTTACCTTTTCCTTTTATTTCGCTATTGTAGGTGTGGGACAGAGATGGGTAGGTCTGTTTGGCCTTGGCGGAGGTTTTCACTTTACTTAGAGCCATCCTAGTGAATCATGCTCCTTTGTATTCCCTAAGGCTACTGTATCAGAGCATCCACTTCAAGAAGAGGTGAATTTGAGCCTCATGAATCACTCTTTATATTTAACTATATTAAACAAGACTAGTTTCCTGGTACTGTCGGACTCGACTCATTATCGATCATTAGATTTTACACCATAGTAATATGTTTGGTGTTTTGGATGATTGCTCAGACAAAATAAACTGAAGATGTTGCACTGCGTTCATATATATTTCTGATATTTTAGAGATGACAATCAAAAATATATTAATTACACAACGTTAAAATAGCCCTGCTATAGCTTTAAGGGGTAAATACAAACATTCCCGTAATACTACAGACATAACACTACAGACGATATGGATCTACAACCCTTCAAAATAAAGGAACAATTCATGAGTGAGAAGAAGCACTTATGTGTGACACGCTGACAGTCACTACTAAATGTTACATGTGAAAAGCAACAACTTGTTAGAAAACAAACTTGTAGTTAAAAGGGGAAGTTCAGGATTTCACAACTATATAACAGAAATAATATAACCATATTTTATTATGACAACATTTGATTCCACTTCTGATAAATAAAGTAGTTTGTAAAAACATCCAGCAGCCTCTAATAGGTATCTTTATCATTGCATGCAGTTAAAGCACATATTGTGTCATTTTTAGTCTTGTTAAATATTAAAAATACAGGTTACTCTCCATATGAATCCCCCCTACACCCGCTCCATATCATGGCCACATTTCTTTTCCTGTGTGAGTGAGAGCACCCTCCCCCCAGCCACAGTGAACATATTGCCATTGGCTGCTGTCCAGTGCTGAAGCGTGCTGATTGGCTGGCACAAACTGTAATCGCTTACAATTGGCCCATTATCTGCTGCATGCCCCACATCCCCACACCCCCACGCAGCTTTGGAACAAAGTGGAACAGTGGACACAGAGAGAGGAAGGTGATGCAAGGTTTGTGATGTATTTTTGGCCCCATATCGAGTGCTTCCTGTGTGTCATTTGTGTGGATGTGTGTGTGTGTGTGTGTGTGTGAGTGTGCCTGCGTGCGTGTCTATGTGAGTGTTCAAATGTGTGAGTTTGTGTGATACTAGCGGCTGTGCTGCAGTTAGAGGAAATAACTCTGTGCCAACCCAAACAAGAGGGGAAATGAAAGTGTGTACTTAAAATACCAAGGGCTTGCTTGTGTGCAACTGTATGCAGATATGAATGTGTTTATTTTTGTTTATGTGTGTACAGTGTCTGTGTGTGTATGACAGGAGGAGCATTGTTTATTAATGAAGAACTTGGCAGAGAGACGGGTATCTCTGCCTCTTTAAAGATGGATTTTGCCCAGAGTGGTTGTTGAATGTTGGTGCAATTCATTGAATCCAGAAAGAAGCTACTCTAACGGACTCTTGGCTCTACACTGTCATTCATCTTCATCTTAAATAATGATTTTCTTTTCAACGTCCGAGATCGAGAAGTTCTGTATAACTTGTCACCCTGATGATATCCCAGTATCTTTAGTTATTACAGCAGGCTTGAATTAGTCATTTAAATAACAAACAAATCAAAATCAACCATTATTTCTCTCTTTTTGCTATTTGAAGACTTTTTAAATATGGTGAAATTCGTCTGAGATCACAGGTGTACGAGATAAAGTGATACCTAGAGTTATAGAACTGTTCCAACTTCATTAATCTGTTTTTGAATTTCTGTTCTCGTTGGGTTTCAGACTGTTGTTCAGACAAATCACGACATCATAACTTTTAATTTACTGAACACACATAAGGAACATATGACAATAACTACAATAATAACTCTTAGAGGGCACATACATACAATAGAACATAAACACTATCAAAGTAGGTGAGAAGCTCTCTAACTATGAGCCAGTAACTCAAAATGAGGATCTGAAGCTGTCTGTAAAGTCTCAACACCCAACCTTTTGTGTTATTAAGGATCCTTGTTCCTTTATTCCACACTCTTCTTCTCCTTATCTCTCACCCTCTCCCTCACACTCTGCTCCTTTATTGTAATGCTTTCTTGTGCTGCCCCCTTTTTGTCATATCTCATCTACCCTTCCTTTTTCCCTTTACTCTTCTTTCCCACCCACCTGCTCCTCCTTTTATCTCTCCTGATCCTCCTCCCACCTATTCTACCTCCGTTTGCTCTTCTCTTCCTACCTCCCCTCCTTCCTCCTTTCTACATGTAGGTTAGATTCTTCATGCCTGCGGTACCCATCTCCTCCTATAGCAGATTAGATTGCAAGACTGTCTTCAGTATCTGTTCTCTCCTGTGTAGCAGTGTCCACACTGTTCTCCAGCTCACTGTCAGTATCCATACATCTAAATGGCTCTGTGTCTGTGTGTTCATGTGCCTGCATCTGCAAGTTTGCAGCTTGTGTGACTCGTACTGTGTCTGTAGCTACAGTATGTGTTGTGCATGTGTGTGTGCTTGTGTGAACACTTTGTTGCAGCTGCATTATTTTGCATCATGTGTATCTGCATTTGGGCCTGTACCACACTAAGTCAGTGCCATTGTTGTGAAAGCTTGTAAATCATTTTCTCTGTACGCAAGCTGGTTTTTATGCATGTGCAGGTATGTAGCCATATAATTATGTGTCCAAGGATGCGCGTGTGTGTGTGTGTTTGTGATAGCTCTAGGTCTGGCTGGCTGTCAGTCTTGATAAGGCCAGTGGTTGCGAGGCGTTAGTTGGGGCTGCTGCTCGCCTGGCCTCCGCGTGGTGGATCTGCTGAGAAGGAGCTGAGCCATTAGACACGCTGCAGTGACTACAGAGAGAAGAGAAGGGGTGGGAGGTGGAGGAGGGTGGAGATGTATAGTGTGAAAGCCAGAGATGGAAAAAAGAGAGGGAAAGAGATGCGGGAATAAGGATTTGCTTGGGGGAGGGAGGGTGGAGAATGGAGGTGGTGGGGGGCTTTGATGGAGTGCGAAAGAGATTGAGAGAGAAATTGGGAGTGATAGAAGACAGATGAGCAAGATGGGCAGATGGAGGAGCAGGAGGTAAAGAGATAGAAGGGAGACAGGGAGGAGAGAGGGTGGGTGGGGGAGGTAGAGGAGAGGAGAGGTAGGGGAGATGGAGGAGAAGAGAAAAAACAATGGGTGTGGAGTGATAAGCAGAAAAAGGGTGTAACTGTTGGTGTTCACCCTCACAAAATATACATGTGAATATCAGAGCTGGGTGTGCACATGGAAAACTGAACAGTGCATTTCAATAAAAACACTTTAAGGTAGTGAAATCTCTCCTCTCACTTTGTCTCTCCTCTATGTGCTGCATAAAATATTCTATTGATCATTACGTCCCCTCCTTCAAAGACACATTCGTTTGTTCTCCTCACTCCCCTCTATCTCTCCATCTCCCACTCTTCTTCCTTGTGTAGCTACAACATCCAGCAATCATCCGCCCGAGCACCGTTTTTCCTCCTCTGCAACGTCCTGCTTTTCACAATCACTGAATATGTTTCATGGTTCCTCTGTTTCCTGGGGAACATTTGTGTCTTGCGTGTAAGAGGTGGCCGCGAGTAGAAGTTGCCATCGGCCTTGTCAACAAGATGAATGTGTCTGTAGCTTCCCACGTTGCCGACTGCGAGTTGTCAGTTTGAATTTGGTATGAGAACCAAAAAGGAGACTTACACACCTCATCACAAGGCTTGTTATACTGTACACGCAGCTGTGGCATTGCACTCAACGCTTTTAGACACGGGGCTCACAGGAATAGCTTCATAATGCGCTGTGGTAAGACGTACAGTGTCAGAGATATTAGTCAATTATTAGCAAATTAATCAGTTTAGAGTCTGAAGTGGTGAAATGTTGTTGAGTTTATGGTTATTATGATACGACACTAAGCAGCTCAAGTGCTTCTTAAAATAGCAAGGGGCTGATACTCTGCAATGTGGAGCAAAATTTGATGCATCACCCCCCTCTCTCACACACACACACACACACACACACACACTCTCACACACACACACACGGCCTCTAAATCTCACAGCAAACGATTCAAGAATGTGTTGTGATTTGTGAACAGTATTTATGCTTCAGCGCATGAGCTTTTCTTGCCTCACATATCAACAGAAACATATCTTATCAGGCTCTTTATAGTGGAAAAAAAGAAAAAAAAAGGAACAATGGGCCATATTTTTCAAGTCCGACACCCACAGACAGGCTCAATTAGTTTGGTGCAGATGCTGCTGTCAGCTGCGGCTCAAAAAGTGGCTTCA
The DNA here is from genome assembly GCA_021432705.1 of Caranx ignobilis. Classification (NCBI taxonomy): domain Eukaryota; kingdom Metazoa; phylum Chordata; class Actinopteri; order Carangiformes; family Carangidae; genus Caranx; species Caranx ignobilis. The sequence continues at coordinate 20,157,457 of MU269981.1, read as the reverse complement.
AGTCAGTTTTAATACCTCCATACTTCACAGCTGCCACAGATTCAGGTCTGAAACTTCTCCCCAATTCTGTTTTCCTCTTGTTTTGATGAATGATTGAGTCATGTTTCCCACTGTGACTCCACCCTCACTACATTAATACACCTCAAGTGTCATAGACTATAGTAGCTGCTGTGAAAGCCCAGCAGCTAATGGGGATCTAATAAACAAACAGACAAACTATAGTGGTGTCAGTAGTAGTAGTAGTAGTAGTAGCAGTAGTAGTCGTAGTAGTATTGGCCTACAGCAGTCACAAAACGCTCGTTCTGCTTTACTTCTGACAAGTCATTTTGAAGCTAATGAGCTACTAGTAAAACTAGTCAAGGGTGACAACAGTCTCCCTAACCCCCCCACCCCGCCTTTTCTTTGGAGATATGAACAGCTCACCCACTGGCTGTGTGTGACATTTACCAATAGTTAGGATGTGATGTAACAAACACTGCTGCTAAACTAGGTTGGGCCCTGGCAGTTAGTGGGGCCTCTGAGGCTGCTTATATCACTGTGGTTACCCAGTGGCCGAGTGTGGATGGGAGTGACTGTAACATCACCACTGCAGCAGGTGCACAGGTTTTAACCACATTAAAGCACAGGGACGGAAAGTTTCACCTGCTAAAACATATAAGTCAAAGCCTAAAACTAAAAACACAATCGGATGTCAGCACAGTTACATACACATCAAGTTTATAACTATACGGCTATAGTTCAATGCATGCACGTCTAATATTTTAATGGTAAATGACAATCAGGAAACTGAAATTTGAGCTCTTAGACTAAACAGAGATATCAGTACCTGTTGCAAAGAACTGAGAGGAAATGACACTGACACACAAACTCAGTTCTGAAGTTCAACATGTTGGAAATAACTGTACTATACTGTGAACAGCAGAGGGTTCTGGGTTCGATTCCCTTGGCCTGGGTCCTTTCTGTAAAGTCTCTCTGCAGCCTCCCCACTTGATCCACAGACACTCACATTAGATTATCTGGTGACTGCAAAGTGCCCACCAGTTTGGTCAGCTGGGATTTGCTCCAGCTCCACCACCACCACCACCACCCTGCATGCATAGGTGGTATAGGTAGAAGATGGATGGACTGTGCACAGGTCAAACATCAGATCACATATAAACATATTTGGAAGGGAAATTGCAGCTGTAAATAGGAAAAACTAATTTTATTCCATTTTTACCCTAAATACCTGTTGTCTTCTTGGATCAAGGAGAGAAATGAACATCACTGTTTATTTTTTAAGGGTCAAACAAAAAAAAGCTGAACCCATGTAAAATACCTCTGAACGCCTGAGGGTTTTCTGTTTTCACCTCCCCGAAGCTGGCACATCCTTTACGAGATAAGACATACCAAGGAGTTGTTTGTACCACAAATAATAACCAGCACATTCAGCTCCAGTTCTGTTCTGTAACAACAATAACATCATTTAAATGTTACATTTATCACACACTTTTTATTGCTGTGATGATTTCAAAGCTCTATAAAGTCACATTTACTGAATAATCTAGATGCTGTTTAGGATCAACACATCAAAGTCCAAACACAGATGACTCAAACTTGAAGAAACAGCTGCTTGTTGGTGACTTTTTAAAGTCAATATACAATATTATTTAGTCCTTATTGGGGGATTTAATGATGATTAGAAACTGAAATAAGTTCTTTATTTGCAAGTTTGAAAGAAAACTGATTTGTGTAATAGTTTTAGTTGAATTTAGAGAGTTAACAGTGGCAAAGCCAGCAGATACATTTGGTCTTTTTTTTGCCAGGTTAGGGTTTTAATTTAAAAAGTACACTGTGATTACAATGTTGTGCTCAAAGTTCTTGCTCATTACAGTGAAGTTTTTGTAACTGTTTATCGAGATATTAGACAGAACAAGTTTTTCCCCTCTTGCTTCAGCCGTGTCATTGCATAACTCCTCTGTCTTTTCTTTTCTTTTTTTCTCCCCTCACTGTCGTCTTTCAGGAAACAAAAGATGAATTTTGGCTCGTGGTAGCTCCTCCCCATTCCTGCTCTGTCTCACACACACACACACACACACACACACATACATACACTCTTTTTCAAACACACACACACATTCTCTTTCACTCTTTCTGTTCTCTTTTTCTCTTTCACTCTTATCCTCCTGGTCCCATAAATGCAGCAGTGTTGCATTCGGGTGTCTGTGTGTGTACATTTATTTGATTTTATCTTTTTTTTTTTTTGGTGTTTGGTGGTGACAGAGACAGAGGAGGACACAGAAAGACAGAGAGATTTGCTGTAATAGAAAGTGAGAAAGGGAGGGGAGGGAAGTAGCTAGAGACGGTAGGGAGGGAAGGAGGGAGGGAGGGAGGGGTAAGACAGATAGAGAGAGCAGGCGAGCGAAGGGGACGGAAGGGAGGGGAGAGAGCGAGAGAGTGAGAGCGAGAGAGAGAGAGAGAAAAGAGGGGGAGCACATGTGTATGCTTGTCACTAAGGGGCTGGGAGAAGGACTAAGGGAAGCGAGGTAGCTGGCCGCAGCCGCCATATGCTGACTGGATTCCTGTTCATGTCTGCTGTGTGAAGACTGTAGGTTTGTGTTGTGTGCTGGCCGGCAGGGGAACACACCATGGGAAGCTCACATCTCCTCAACAAAGGCATGCCTCTAGGTAAACAACTAGCACTCTGCTTTTATGTGGGGGGAACTGTGTGTGTATGTGTGAGTGTGTGTGTGTGTGAGTGAGTGTGTGTGTGTGTGTGTGTGTGTGCATGTGTGTGTGTTTGCCAATATTTGTGAACTCAGTGTACATTATTCTGCCTTCCTCCCCCTCCCCCTCCCCCTCATCTCTCTCTTCCTCTCCCTTTTTCCGTCTCCTCCTCCCTCTCTTCTTAATTCTCTCACTCTATTATCTTTTTTTTTATCGCTCAGCCTCTCTCTCGCCACACAAGAACGGTTAGCCTTTTCTCTACGGCTCTGTGTGTCTTCTGTGTGTGTATGTGTGTGCCTGTGTGTGTGTGTGTGTGTGTGTGTGTGTGTGAAGAGGCAAATCTCTGCTATTGAAGGCTGCTTGAACACCTCCATTTGTGGGGACAGAAATAGATCTCTCTCTCCTTCGAGGGCTAGCAAGGACATGACACATATTTCCCTTTCATTGTGCTTTTTTTATGGAGAGCGGTTGCCTTCATTGAAACACACACACACACTCGCACAAAAATACAAATCACAGGCATGTACGCACGCACACACTCACACATGTATAGGGAACTCAAACAGTGTGACAGAAATATTCAAGTGTACGCACACATGCACACAGCTGGACCGGCACACAGGTGACAGATGTGCCTTGTGATAAGGTCCGGAGAAGACTATTCTAGAAAATGGGATGAAGGTAGGGGCTGCCAAGGAATAAGAAGGTGAGGGGGGGGGGGGGGGGGGTGGAGGGGTGAGGACAAATGATCATCCACCCTAAAGCTGAATTACTGGATCTGTGGTCACCTAAATCTGGATCTGTGGAGCCGTTTCTCCCCAAAAGAAACCAGAGATCGTAGCGTGATGTCATCAACAGGCTGCGGGCTGTGTCTCTTGATGACATCAAAGATTAAAGTTGCAGCTCTGATCTTTTTCCTCTCCCTCCCTCCTCCTTCCCTCCGTCTCCCCCTTCTTTTTTTTTCTCGCTTCAGGAGAGATCTTCTCCATATCCGCCTCAACTATGTCCCAACAGCTAGAGAGTCCAAGGTCACAGGAATAATGACTGTGAATTATGGTTCAGGGAGGTCTGCCGTTTTAAGACACTGGTGCACAAATCACAAGCAGCCAATAATCGTGACACTGATCTGATCATCGGATGTGTTTTGGCACAGTGGGAAGCTCGTTGAACCTTTGAAGGTCCGCTTTAAAATTGGTTTGTCGTCCCTGCTGATTGATCAATGTGTTGATTCATGTTTTTGGACGGCAGGGCTCTTCTGATCTCTAAGTGTTGAGTCATGTCTGATCTCAATACAGAGATCCAGACCAATCTCACACACACGGGTGAGCTGACATCCACACTGCTATGTAACTGTTTTAAAATACATTACTTTTGCTACGTTTTCACCTCCTGTCCACACGACTTTGGCATTTTCAAACACAGAGACCTTTGGAAACAATAGTTGCTCCCTGACTGGGCCTTACTGCCTTTGCTAGCAGCTGTTGCCCAGTTAAATTCTGCATTTTAACATTGTCGCTGTATTTGCAGTTGCTTTTTCCTAGTATATTTTGCAACAAATCAGCTGCAGGGAAGATCATCTGTTTCCTGTTTATACCAGCTCATGCATGCAGAGTGTGTATATGCATGTTTAGGTGTGACAGTCTGGACAGAGATCGTTTCTGATAAGGGGTAAAATGGTCACTAGATGGAGACTGTTTTTGTTTGAAAAGACTGTTTTAAAATGAAATTTCTCAGTCACTTCCTCCATCCCTTTTAAGATCAGAAATGTGTGACTATGTGTATTTCATCAAATAATAAGGTGTGTTGAAAGGTAAAGAACAACGTGACCTAATTATGCCAAGGGATAAAATCAAAGAAGCTGCTCATATTGTGACATGTTGCCAACTGAGCAAACCACAACCAAATGGGATGTAGTATTAGTTTACAGGTCATGAACACACCTGCACGACAGACTAAATAAAAGCTACAGCCATGTTTCAGTTTTTACACATTCGCATCTACAATGAGACAAACTTTAACATAGGGTAAATACTTTAAAGGGTAAATACTTATATTATTGCATAGTTGCTGTCACATTTTAATTTAAACTACATCACTATAACACAGATGAGCATGTTGACTCAAGCAGGGGTTCACGACCTGACTAGTCTAAAAGAACAGACAGCGAAGCAGGTATAATTGGCAGCACTTAGAAATCTATGAAGCCTGAAGTGCTGAGCAAGGAGACTATGTAGTAACAACCACTGAAAGGCTCAGCCTATTATGTCTAATGCATACAAGAGAATGCTTGAGATTAAAAGAGAGGCAGCAGTGAAAGACTGAACAACCACTGCTGAAAGGTTGGGCATTTCAAAGCGTGATGTTTGTGGCAAAAGGTTAGCCAATACAATACTTGCCACTCATATGAAATAAATGGAAGCATTTTATTAAGACATGGTATTCAAAAGTGAGAATGTAACTGAGAGCGGTGACAGTCTAGACGGGCAGTTAAATAACAGTGCCATCATGTACAGAAAAGAATAACAGGCCTGCACTGTAACATCCCAAAACAACAATTAGTAGACAGGCTGCAATTCAACGTATGAGTCCTTAATGAAAAGCACTTATTACTGAGGAACATGCATTGTTGTTATTAATTTATACGTCAGCAGAGTGAGGTGAGTCTGTTTACTGTAAGACCTGCAGCTGAAAGAGCTCACTCAGCCGGCAGCCATGAGGCAGGAATAGCAGGAGAGCAGCTGCACAGTTCTGCCATTGGTGTCATCACACAAACATTTACTGTCATTGTCTGCACTGGCTGGCCTCTATTGCAATATTTATGAGGTGGCAGTAACTTTGGTCATGTCACTGTTTAAAAGCAGCACCTTCGCTTTTCATTAAAGATCTGAAAAACACAGAGACGTATAGTCGTCTGAATAAGCCCACAAAGTCTGCTGCTGTTACGATCACCTGGAGATAATTAAGTATGAGATAAATCCGGCCATACTAACTACTCTCAGCTAGACATAATGAGCCGGTTATAATAATAAGCAGTGATATACTGATTAATAGACCTACTCTAATTAACAGGAAATACGTGAAATAATACAATTTTTAATTTAGCTGGGGAAGCCTTTGAACCCATTCAAAGCCCCCCCGTGGGTCCTTGGACACCAGTTTGGGAGCCCTTATTCTAAATACAATAAATGTCTCAGTTTTAATAATTCATTAATGGGGCACATTTACTCCAGAGTATCCAGACTGACCCCAATCCAATTGAAACTTGAAAGTGATTGTGACTTTCTTCTGCATATTAACAGTTAATCCAATATAATGGGCCGACAGCCATACAATAATCCAGTTATGGCCTGTATTTAAATGTAGTGTGAGTATTGTGTACTGTAAGTCAATACTGCACCTTTTTTGGTTGGTGGCAGTTTACTCATCAGTATTGTCTACTGGTGGCACCCCCTTACACTGGTAATGTACAGTGGCGAAGAGCTAGTTTCCTCTTTTCAGGTTGTTTAATTTACATAATTCTTCTTGGAAATAACGTATTATCTCACACCGAAAAACACACGTAATATCCACTGAAATTCACATGGTTTAAATATTAGTGTAAGATAGAAGATGTGTTTTCTAACTGCATGGAGATGCTGCACATCCAGCTTCCAATGTTCCACATTTTGTCTCTCATTCGGTGCAGGGGTGCGAGTGGAGTGGCTATAGTGTCTATACTACTATAAAGCTTTATTGATCTATTGATCTAGACCAAGGCAGCAGCCACTGTAAAGCTAAAATCTGTGCTGTCAAACCTTTAATGATTGCCATGCACCTTCTCCTATCTGCACTCAAAGGCAGACAGCTATAAAACTGTGAAATGGGCAACAGTATGCACAGGTTGTCAGTCCTGCTCAGACACAGAGGAGAACTAACCAAGATTTTATCTTCAAACTTGATACTGTATCGGTTGCTATAACCAGGCTGCTGCCAAACATTGTGTCTCCTTGTCTGTTTTGCTGTTGGTGTCTAAGTAGCGGGAACAAAAAGCTGACAAACCTGAACTGCCTCGATGATATAGGACCTACAAATTAAGACCTTGTCATTGTGTCTCTGTGTAAAAGCCAGTGTGTGTGAGAAAGACCTGAAGGCTGATCATTTCTGTGTGTAAGCAGATGGATGTATCATATATCACTGCATGTTAGTTATGTCAACCTGCATGGGTTTGTGTGCTGAGTATGCACCTGTATTTCTGTACATGTGGGTGGGGCAGGATGTGTTTGTACTAAGCTACCTGAACATGCTGTAACTGCACATTCAGCGGTTTTTAAGTAAGGATATAAAACACAGCTTTTCTTATTCTTAGATGGATGCATTGGGGAGAGGAAATAAAAAAGGAAATGGTAAGGGAGATAAAGAACGCCTGGGGAAATGAGACTCAAATGAGAGATGAAGAACTGAAAATGAGGCAACAAGAGATGAAGGGACGGCAGGATCAACACCGAGGGGGTGAAAGACGGATATGGGGGCTTTTTAACCACGTCATGTTGCTGCATGCCACAGGAGCCAGTAACATTATAAATCAGCCGTACTGCAGCTCGATGGTTGCTCGCTACAGTTGCAGGAGGGTGACTGATCACAGGTGCCGACAGCAACACTTTCCTCTCCTCTTTCCTCTGCACAGTGTTAAATACAAACACTGTAGCTGAAATGTGAATGTGTCATTTTTTTTTTTTTTTTGGCAGGGTTCATTTTCAGTTCAGACGTAGAGGGACTGAAAAGAGATTTAATTCAGGAAGTCTGACCTTGTTTCACAACTGAAAATCCAAAGAAAGAGCATTTAACAGCTGCGAGTTCTTTGGCAATGACTGAAACTGTTTTGTAAAGGTGTGTGTGAACTGGTTTGAATAGAGTGAAATCAAGGAGAATGGAAGCTAGCTTTGATCCCAATACATCTGATAGGTCCACCTGCCATGTCTGTTGAAAGTGAGAGGTATTTATGGGCGTCGAATTCAACACATCAGCCGTAAATAAAATATATGTAGAGCAGCAGCTAGAATTTTAAAGATTAACTGAACATCTAAGTCTTTCCTGTTGTTTGGCTTAAAGTAAAGGGAAACTACAATTTCCTGGAGTCAGATGACATTTTCAGATATCACATGTTCACCTAGCATGAAAGGAGCCAAATATGTTCACAGTGCAATGATATAAAACAGAGAGAGCTACAAATTCTCACATTACAGGAGTTGAAACTGGCAAAATCTTTGAAAATGATATAAGTTATAAACAGATTCATTTTCTTTGACCTGCATCTAGATCATTTCAAGACTAAATATCTGCACATAGCACATCAAAAAATGTGCACATTATTTTTCTGTCCATTTTCTTACATTTCTGCCGTATTATTGCTCACACAGATAGTATTTATGCGCTATCTGTCTTTTTTCTTCTACATTTAAAGTTTGTTAAACCCACAGATGCTGAGAATTATTTTAAGAGTGTGTGGTAACTAACGGTTGTTGTTGTTCTTTTGTGTCTGTTAAAACCAGGCATCTGCAGCTTGTTTTGGCAGATCACTATCTATCCACGCAGTCCAACTTCCTGGTGACCTGCACATTTAAAACACAAGAAAACTGCTGATTTTCGGTTTTGTCTCTGTTGACTGACAGTCTGAAAACATTGTCCCGTTCCTTTGGGACAAAAATCCAGCTGTTCATGTGAGCTGGTCAGTGACAGCTGGATACAGGCAGGCTGCAGGGCTTTCCCACTGGCTCTCATGCCGCAGTCCCAGCAGTCATTGGCAGATGCTTTTTCCATTTCTACATGTCAGTCAAACAACGTTAGCCTCATTTTGGTTTGATTACAAATTTTCCGGGCCACAATTTTCATACTGGGGGATGTCATTTAGTCTCCCAGGCCCTTAAGCATAAACAGCACAGACGGAGACGTTACCAGGCAGATGGTTCTTATTTTTATTCAACAATTATCACAAATAAAACTTTTGCATTGCCTCATAATGTTAACCAAACACAATAATGAATGTGAGTCAATGCGTAGCTGCAGTGAAACTCTGGATGGATGGCAAGAGCAGAGTGGGAGCTGTGGCCCCGTTGGCTGTGAAGAGGCCTGTTTGCACTGTGAAAGCTCCCAGCAGTCACCCAACCCTGGGGCTATGGGGGGTAGAGAGAAAGACAGAGAGAGCGTGTACTGGAGTATTGAATATAATGAGAGAGGGAGTGGAGAGATGGATGAGGTTTTAGAGTTTGGGAATTGAGCAGAGTGAACTGAAAGTCTGGGCAATTATTTAATATAATGAAGAATTTAATGAGTGTTTAATGTGACTGGAAAGAGAAAAAAATACATTAAATAAAAGAGACCAGGAGATAATGGCTGTTTGAGCTCGACTGAAGAATTCAAAAAGAGAGAGAGTGGATTATTATATAGGATGTTGAGCTTAGGGTTGTGTATATGGAAAGGACAGACAAAGAATACAAATGGGAGTTTTGTCATTAAGCACCATGGTAAAGCTGTTGCTGAAGTGTCAGGTTATACGTCATCCCGCCTGTGCAGTGCTCCATGCATTTATATGATTAACACAAAATGTATTGCTAAGCCACAAGGCAAAAATATCTGGCAGATCTCTGGTCACATGAAAGCTGATGTCATTTCTGACTATGCTAACCAGTTATCCCTTCAGCTACTACAGATGTATACTGGCAAGAATCTGGCGTGACATGTCCCGAAGGAGCGTGAGCATCAGATATATTGTAACTGTGATATAAGCAAGGTGATATATTGCATTTTTTTCTCTCCCAAAAGTCTATTTTAAGAAAAAAAGAAAAAACTCATAGTATAAAAACACTGGATGGTGTATGCACCATCATGTTGTATGCACAAACAAATACAGTTTATCTTAATGTATTCAAACTCAGAACAGATGCACATGTATTTGAATTTCACAGTACCTATAAACTATTGATAAAATATAGATGCAAAACTTCAAAGAATCGATACGGTATCACATCTTGAGCTACTGGCTCTCACTGACCACCCCTTACTTTCTGTCTGTGCAAGCCAAGAGGTGAAACTCACTCAGCTGTTGCTCTTGCTGTGACAATCTGAAGATCAAGAACTCGACCTTATTCTTGTTCACAACTGTGCGACAAACAGCCCGTGGGTCATGCAAGCACCTCTCTGACCCAAACCCTAATCCCGTCCTCCACCATCTCTGATCTCTCTCTGTTGCACCCTCCGCTGTGTCTCCTACTCCTCACTAAAGGTCAACCAGGCCTCAGAGTGTCTCTGCCTGACACTGACTCCAGCCCATGTCTGTCCTCTACCCACCCAAACCTCTAATCAGCCTCACCCATGGCTGACTGATAACACCCGAAAGCTGCCCTCACAAAATAGTGTAAATCCAGTGACCGCCAATGATCTCGAAGGCTATTAGTGGCTCCTATCTTACTTCTCATCCAGCACCAGCGCTGCCAAAACTGCTATTTAACAGCGATAAGATCGGCATTACTGCAAACAATAAGAAATTATTTTTCACCCTCAAAACACGACCAATTCCTTGGCCATGCCGTCAGACAGATGTAATCACAGCCGTTATCATCCTGATTTACACTCCTAAATATCAACCATGTCCACGGTGTCATTTTGGTCCCTCAATGGTGGAACCAGCTACCAACTGCGAAATGAGAGCAGGGGCCCCTCTCTCTATTTTCAAGACTAATCTCCTCTGAGCTTCAGAGACCACCTCCTCTTCTTTCACCTCTAACACCCTAACATGTCTAACTGATCTCCCTGCACTTTGTCTTATTGAACACATCTAGTGCTTAGTGCCTACTCTAAGGTCTCCTACTGCGCTGAGGCTTGAGTGTTGCTCTTCATTTGTAGCCTGCGTTGGATAGAAGCCAAATGAGTGAATGTAAATATAATGTACTCAGCAGCAGTCAGTGGTGCTGGTCCCTCCAAGGTCATGCTTGGTGCTGGAATGAGAGCTATTTCCTCCCTCACTCTGACCAAGTGTGAGCTGGAGAAATGTCTGGAATCTCTGCTACTTTCCAAAAACTCCACTCTGCTGCACTAACTAGACTGACCAGATTTCAGCATTTTGCGCATGTGAACACCACGTTTAATGTTGTTTAATTAAACTCGTCTATGAATCACACTCTGCTCCGGTTACAGCTCAAATTGAAGCTGATAAACGTAGAGTCTATAGGCCTAAAAAATCTGCCCAGCGAAGCAGCTACACTACAGGCTCCTTATGATTACATCTGAGTAACAACGAGGCCTGTGTTGAATCCTCACAGTACTTTTTGTTCTTGTTGAATTCCAATTTCTCAGCTATGCACCATTGATTTTGTATTGATGTGTAAGTGCAATAGCCTCCAGACAAATCCTATTACGGAAAGCTAATGTTTTACCAGGCCACATAAGGCATTGTGAGCAGGATTTGAGTTTCACATTATTGGTCTTACTGCGCTGTGGGGCTGCTTCATCAGATCAGGTTTCATGCTGTAATATGATGATGGAGATAAGACAACGCAGAAATTGAGAGATGGATTGAGCCAAATTGTGAGCCATCTTTACTTCAGAGCAGTCTATTAACCTCCATGTTATTTTTAACATAGGCCAAGGTTCAGATGAGACAAGATGTCAATACTATAACATACTGTGAGCAAAGTCAGGGCAAGGACTAGGGTTTCAGGCATTTAACTGACACAGTGAGGCTCCCAGTGTAGCTGCAAAAGTCAGTGTTAAATTCCTGATCCTTAATGTATCCACTGATCCCAACATGGCTTTGTCTATACTTGCATAGACTCTGCATACACCACACACCTGTGTGATAAATGCAGGGAGAAGTATGCATGTTACTTTAACAATATCTCACGAGTATGCTGTTTGACATGTTTTTAATTAACATACTCTGGAAGTTCCTCAAATGTTAATAATGATGTCTTACAATACAAGACAGATTGAACATACAGTGGTTAGGATTAGGCCTCATTTCTGTTGTCTAAACACTTGTATTCTGTCATAACTAAACCCTGAATTCTGCAGCACAGTGGAGCACGAACCAGAAATGCATGTATACATTACTTCCCCATGCCTGCACACTGGCTCGGTCAAGTCCGTGGAAAAAAAAACAAAAACATCCTCACAACTTGAGCAGTAAGCATTATGTTTTAGACATGTAATAGTTTGCTGCAACAGCATTTTACGTGAGAAAGAGGAATAAGATCCAGCTGCATCGGGAAATTTTAGACTATTCCGTGCTCTTTTTTTTTTTTAACATCCTCTCTCTTTCTTATTAAAATTTTTAAACTACATACATGTTCACTAATGGGAGCTGCCCAGTAAAACACAGTGCTCACTTTCTGGTCATTTGAGCTGCTTCACTGGAAAAAAAAACAAGAAAGTAGCCAGATTCAGATGATGTGGTGTCATGTGAGCACATTTCCAGCACAGAAACAATGAGAAAAGCTTAGCTTATATTAATGCTAAAAAATCAGACTTCTCCAGATGAAAGATACAACAACATCTCTCCAGAATATTTTGCACGAACGTATAATGGCCATAATATGAAAAGAAATCCACTGACTGCAGACAAAGCTGAGTTACCCATTTCTCTTGACACCAGAGGCCTCCAGTAGTGATACAATAACAAGATACAGCGTGTTGCATTTGCAAACAAATTTTTGGGGGATTTAATAAACCGGAAAATCCTGTTGTACACTGAAAGGTAAACACATGTCCACATCTCTTTTCTCAAGATTGTCAAGAGGCATTCTGGGAAAAGTTGCTACTGCAGTAGAAAAATTAAGTGGATAACAGGTTGATTGCATGGCTTCATTACAAAAACACACTGGAAAGTAATGAAAAGCAGAGATGAATGATACATACTGGTAGCATCAATCCAGCAGGGACTTTTACTCTAATTTATTTTGCTTATGGGCTATTTAATGATGGCTCTTTAGGGAAAAGTGTTGCTCAGTGTGCCTGTCCAAATCTTCCAGACTAATTTGCAGGACTGAAGCTGCCAGACATCTGTCTGCAAAATCTGATTCTCAGGGATCCTTGGCATTCAAAATATTGCCGAAACCGTAGAATCCTGATTTTGAAATGAGCAGTTTAATGATTCAGCCACTTTCTCATGATGTTCGCCCATGCAGCTGGAAAACAAAACTCCATCTGGAGGTTTCAGCTGCAGGGGGGAAAAAAAAGTTTTAGGAGAAATATTCAGAGAGAAATGACAGAGGCAGCTGCTTATCTGAGATGTCAGCCTTCACCTCTCAGATGGGAATAGGTCAGGAATGAGTGATGACACGAGTCAGCATCAGCACAAACAGGCAGAACTGTGTGCTCATTTCATCTACAGAGCTTCAGAGCCATGTCAAAACTTTACATGTCAAAGAGACACAATTACTTACACACTGTATCAGATTTTCTACATCTGTCCGTGTCTCAGATGTTTTGGTTCTAAATTATTATGTCTGTCAGTGATGTGAAAAGATTAACCCTTCAGCTACCCGAGAGGAGAGGCGACCAATAGATCCATCCAGAAGATTACAGCAGGAGGGAGCAGTTACAGAGGAAACTAAGACTTACTAACACAACTTCTCTTAACCATGGCTCTTGTTAAACCTGAAGGAAGGCCCACTAGTGGGGTCATCTGAAGGATCTGCCTTGTTAATGCTACTTATCCTCCTGTAAGGCCCGGACGTGCTCTCAGTCTAATGGTTTAAACTGAGTGGAAATGATGCAGGCGGTTCACTCTTACTCACTTACTTAAAGATGTCACCTTCTGACTGATCTCACCTCTTCATATGAATTACTGCACCTCCATACCTAAAAGAACTTTGATCAATTTCAATGAGCTATGACGGATCACATTACTGTAGTATATTTGTAAATGAAGACTGAGTAATGGAGACATAATCCAGAGTTTCAGGCTGCATGCTCAGTTATTTTATAGCTACGACTGCCCCATTTTTTCCCAAGTTGCTCCCAAGAGTCACCGTCAGTAGTCCACAGGGGCAAGGACTTACATTTACCATGAATATATGACAGCTCAATTAAAATAATGTGAAGTGGAAGAAATATAAAATGATTCTCTTAATTACACACGGTGTTTTTGATTCTGAAGCTTTCCTCTGAGCTTATCTCTCTGTTTTCTGCAAGCCTGACCTCAATACCTGCCTCATCCATCTCGCCAATTACCACCTGTTTCCGTTTCAAAGAGTCAGCAAACTTCACCATCACAAAGTCGGTAATAATTAAACTGAAACAACAGAAATGTTAAAAAGTACTAAGGAGGAAAACAGCTGGGAAACGCGACTTCTCTCCACAGAAGTCAGCTCTGCAGCAGACACACAGCTGCTCTGGGAATTTTTGTTTTTCTTCCATCCATGCTCGCTGTCACGGCTGTCATAGCAACCACATCAGTCCAGAGCAGGGACATTATGGGATGCAGATGAAGCAGGACCTCATCTGTGCCCTGGAGCAGCTGCATGTCTTCAGTTTTAGATTTCACATCTGACAAAACCGGATCTGTAAGACACAGAGGATACAGTATACCCAAGCTAATGAATGCCTAAAGGTCTGATAAATATGCAGCATAGGGAGGAAAACACAAGATTTCTAATTCCTCTGCATGTTATTGCAGCTGCGTAGGTGTTCCATCATAACAATGACAAATTACACTCATTAGATGCACTCCTACTACCCGCGACAATGGGGACAATTTTCTGTCTTTGTCTTCTTCTTCACCACGGTTATTTTGACACTTTTATTTTCTTCACTTTTGCGTGTGTGTGTAGGGATCAGGCCACCCATTATGAACGGGCCCATGCACCCACGCCCCCTGGTGGCGCTGCTGGACGGGCGCGACTGCACCGTGGAGATGCCCATCCTGAAAGACGTAGCAACTGTGGCCTTCTGTGATGCTCAGTCCACACAGGAGATCCACGAGAAGGTAACACACTTAACTTAATAATATACACACACACGGACACACACGCACTGTCAGGTCCTGTGTTGAAATGGGAATTTTAATGTTCCACCTGGATGTAAAATCGTTTACTAGAACTTTAATTTATTGCCAGCAGCTGTTTATATATTTACCCTGCTAACGACTGCATCCTCCCTGCACTCATGTTCCTCATGTTCTCCAAGTGTCTACATAAACCCCATTCTTATGTACTGTGCAATAGACAATATAATGTATATCACACAAACATCAATGTATTGTTTGCAAAAAAAAAAAAAAAAAAAAAATCCCACTCTCCTCTCAGGAACAACAGCACAGCTCATGAACGCACAGTTATGGTGGGTATTGATCTGCCAATCAAGCTGTGCAACAGATGCTACTGTACATCAATGTTTTTCTACAATACATGAAAACACTGTTGATCTGCATGTGAGCTCTCATGTGGAAAAAATACCATTTATGCCACATTCACATCACATTACTCACACTGTTGTTACGACTAATGAGTCAAAGCCGTCAGCCTACAGTGCCGCTCTGACTCAGAGAAGTGTCACCAAACAGCAGCAAAATGGGGCCCAGCCTCCATCACTGGCAATTACATCTGCATAAAATGCAATATTAACACTGATGTCGTCTATTCAGATCACACTGTTTTGTTGTATCCTGTTAAACTGTTAAAGCTCTCCAAAGGCACACACAACACAATGAAAGTAGCTAGTTTATGCAGTTTAAGTACAAGAGCAGCAGTGAGGATAACCACTGTGGACGGGTTAGGGAATACCAGGAGGGTATCCTGATGTTCCCACACTCCCTACGTTGCATGAATGCAGCATTCACACTATAAAGTTATCAGACTGGTGCATTTAGGGTGCTTTGGTGTTTATCCAAATTGTCCAATTATCCAAATGCTTTGGTTAAAGACAGTAAAAATAAGTTAATAAGAATAAAGTGGAGAGTAAACTAAAAAATGTGGGTCAGGCTCGGATGTTGCCACAGTCACTATGGATTGTAAATGGGTTTGTATGTCTGGCAGGGTTACGTCTGGTTCTGGGCGTCTGCCAGGCACACTCTCTCTGTGAACGCGCTCAGTAGGCCACAGCGTGGGAGAAACAGATGGCTCTCCCTCTCTCACTTTCTATCTCTTGCTCTCTCTCCGTCCCTCTCTGTCTCTCTCTCCCTGGCTCTCTAGTAAGCAGCCACCTCATTGTGTAATTAAAAGGGCTTCTTTATTATAATTGAACCGCATGTCATTTTCACCCTCTCTCGCACACATGAAGAGGAGGGCTGGCAACGAAAGAAAAAGATTGAAAGATTAACTGAAAATCAATTAAAAGGTGACGGCTGAGGCTGAACCGGTTTTCACACAGAGCCACATATTCCTTTTCTATATGGTAATCAAATTATCTGCTTTTCAACTCATTATATTTCATTGTCCATTTAAGACAATAAGCCGTCATCCTGATTAGAAGCCACTGACAAAATCCCATGAGAATAGGACCGCTGCTGATATTAGTTTTGTTCGAGACACCTTATCCCATTTCCTGTGGTTATGAAAGCTTTGTTTCCATGGCAATATTCAGGAAATGCCATTATCCCACGCAGGCAGGAATATCTAAAAACAGGATATGAGGATGATATACTATAAACAGCAACTCCAGAAAAAGCTCTGATGGAGATACTTCATATAAACAGTGTGACAGTGAACTCAGTGAACTGTGGCTGCTCTCTCAGTGAGCTATGCTCCTCTTGTGCTCACACCTACACAAACACACACTCTATACAGTGTACAGAGAGTGGGTTCAGGAAGAGTGTGCAGACTTTGACAAATATTCCTGCCGCCCTGTCATTTAAATAACTGTGTGTGTTGTGTGCATCCAGGTGCTGAATGAAGCTGTAGGAGCACTAATGTATCACACCATCACTCTGATGAGAGAAGACCTGGAGAAGTTCAAAGCCCTTCGCATCATTGTACGGATCGGCAGCGGCTACGACAACATTGACATCAAATCTGCTGGGGAGCTGGGTGAGAACACACACACACACACACACACATACACTGTGTTATTGTGTGGCCTTTTCTTTGAAATAAAGGACACACAAGTAAAAGTTTCATCTAGTTGTGTGTGAAAAATGATCCTAAGTGCAATTATTATTTTTTTTATTTATCTTTAGACACTTACTTTATGTATGATTGTTCAAATTCCTGTGTAAACGGGTAATGCAGTTACAGGCAATCCAGCACAAAGCTATTTTTGTTTTTCCTAAATCAAATGGTAATAATAATAATTTATATTTTTACTGGATAGTCTTCTCTTGAATTATAACTATGTAGCTTTTTTTGACCTCATTTCTATTCCTCTATGGATCTTTCTCTCTCTGTTCCTAATTATCTTGCTGTCATAATCTGTGCCAGATTTGTCTTTTCTTTTTTGTGATCTGAATAATTTAGCATTTTTACAATTGGTTTTGCTGTTAGGGAAAGTGCTGGATAATTTAACTTTGTGGTATTATCATTGTTATTCTCTCAAAGTATTTTAATTTCTGCCTGCCATGTGCTGACATGTTTACAAGTCTGTAATATTAGTAGAGAAACAGTGAACATCAAATGAGGTAAAACTCATCTCGCTCCTGCAGCAGCCAGAGCTTTAATGACGTGTCCTATCTTCAGTAAGACTCTGGTACTTCAAAGTTGCCAGCTGTGTTTGTGGAGCAAACTGCTGACATCACACCTTCAGCCTGCACCTATCAACCAAAATAATTCTTACACCAAACTTCTTTTCCCTCAAACAACCCAAAAAGCTATTACTAATCCTTATCTGCTCTCTGGTCCAACAGGCATCGCTGTGTGTAATATGCCAGCGGCTTCAGTGGAGGAGACGGCAGACTCCACACTGTGTCACATCCTCACTTTGTACCGACGCACCACCTGGCTGCACCAGGTTTGTAGCCTTGTGTGGCTGATAAAAAGGGAATGAAATGAAATGAATTGGTTTGAAATTAACTTTTTTGAATGTATAGGTTAGAGGTGTACATTTGGTTATCACATTTTTTAGCTTGGACAGTTACGTATGATGGTCGACTGACAAATCAGCAAGATTGAAACATTTCGTTTCCTTTAGAATGTTGCTGTATTTGAAAGACGTTGATGTAAGATGTAGAAGGTACGGTAAAATGATTTGTTATAAGTTATATTATTATTGAGACATATTTTACAACAGTGATCATAATATCTGACAGGATTTAGACTCTGGTCGTTAAGTGCAAAGTCCTGAAAAACATCTGGATCATATAAAGGTGCAGTTGTTTTGTTGCCTGTTTTGTTTTTACTTGTAATAATTCATTGATATTCACGCCAGGCTCTCCGGGAGGGTACACGGGTCCAGAGCGTGGAGCAGATCCGAGAGGTGGCATCAGGAGCAGCCAGAATCAGAGGAGAGACACTGGGGCTCATCGGGCTCGGTGAGTCAGTGACATCTACTTAACATACAGTTCCAGGAAAAAGGTTTATATTCTGTTTATTTAGCCTCATGTGAAGTCTGCGATTCGGTCGAGTGGTCAGACTGTCCACTGAGTTTTTAATCAGACCATTTTTCTCTCTTTTTTTTCAGTTTTCATTTTGGGAAGTTTGTCCTAACTCAGCTAAATTGGCTTCCCAAGGAGTTACTGCCAATAAAATATAAGCCGATTAAACCATGGAGAATGCAAATCTCTTCCCCGTAACAGTCTAAGCATTTTCCAGCAATAATGAGTGGACGTGTGGAGCCGGAGCATTATGTAATTTGTACAATTTAGAAGACAAAAAAAAAAAAATAAATAAAAGAATATTAGATGCATAAAATGGCAGCTATTGTGTTTTATGTTCCATTTGAATGGGGATTCATGAGTGTGGAGTTTGTCTAAATGCACCTGTGTGTTTAACAACGAGCATGCCTGTGTGTATTCATGTGTTTCTAGGTCGAGTGGGCCAAGCTGTAGCACTGCGAGCCAAGGCCTTCGGCTTCAATGTGATTTTCTATGACCCTTATTTAGCTGACGGAGTAGAAAGATCCCTGGGACTACAAAGGGTCACCACACTACAGGTAGCACACACACAGACACACACACGCACACCAGAGCCATTTTGTTTCTGTGAGATCAGCAACCACCTAGTGAAAAGAAAAATGCCTACACTCACAATAAATGCCTCCACAGCAGTGCAACATGAAGTCCAGCTTGAAGGATGACTGTCACCGTCACATCTAGCACACTTTAACAGTTATGTGGTGATGCCATGAATTAACAACAAGTTCACTACTTATTTCCTTTGAAAATAATGAATTATATGCTCCTGCTGAGTACGGATGTCCAAGTCTTGCCTTGGCTCGAGACTCACACTGGTTTCAAAGGGAGCGCTGCTGACAGTTTTTATTAAGTTTCTCTGCATGTAACACCACAGTCAGCAAAGACTGTCTCCCATGACAGTGATATTTGACTGTCACCTCAGTACTATTTCAAACTCCAGCTAAGACTTTAGTCTGTAAGCACGACCATGGTGTTTAAATGGATTCACAATAAAACTTTTCAGTGGGGAAAATACTCTTTTGTTTCCATTTCTCTTTGCTGATGAATTGTATTTTCTTCACCAAGCACCATGACAAATGTGCATTAACCGGTTTGCTGCTGTGCCCACTCAAAAGTGTGAGGCAAAAGGAGCACCCTCTTGTGCTCACTGTCCATTATACAATATAATAGAAGAATTTGTGCTGTGAAGTGCGTTTACAAACAGAGGAGAGGAATTTACTGACCGTCCTGACTTTGACTTTCTTCTCAGGACCTGCTCTTCCACTCTGACTGCGTCTCTCTGCACTGCAGCCTGAATGAACATAACCACCACCTGATCAACGACTTCACCATCAAACAGGTGGAGGGACAGGCACACACACACAAACACACTCACACATATATATAGACACACAAACACAGAGTGCAAGGAATGATTTATTTATCCCTACATCAACTACAGCCATAAATATTAAGTGGATACCCAGGGAAATCCACTACTTACATACAGATGAAATGAGGCTCTCCGCTGTGTGCACTGCATACAATGCATGAGTCGCTCAGGAAATATCTGTTGTTGACAACTCTTCCTTGGCCCAAAGGAATATAGCTCTGGAGCAAGTCTGACCTTGCTGCAGGCAGAAAGGTGAATAGACAATGTGGACCGATACAATATTATATTTTTATTACTACGGTTGGGTTTCACTGGGAATTTCTGCGCTGAGAGCAGAATACATAATTTATAGGGTCAAGTGCATTGTGAGCTTTGTCTCTGCATGTGCACGTTTTAAAGACCACGAGCCGACATCGTTTCATTTCATGTCATTCGTCACAACAAGCTTTTTATTATTTTTAAAAGAAAAATCTTATTAGATAAAAGCAGTTTTTGATGACATGTGTGCATGTGTGTGTGTTAAAGATGCGTCAGGGGGCGTTCCTGGTAAACACAGCCAGGGGGGGGTTGGTGGATGAGAAGGCCTTGGCTCAGGCCCTGAAAGAGGGGAGGATACGTGGAGCTGCTCTAGACGTTCATGAGACGGAGCCTTTCAGGTAATAAACTCACCGTTACTGTGTGACCTTGACTGTTGCAGTGGAAATGACTGTTTATCTGTCAGAGACACACAACATGGAGCAAAACACTTGTGTTGCAAAACATCTCATTCTAGTTTAAGAGGATACAAACAGCAGTGTGAATCTCTTTTTGAATTACTGACTAAATATTTCAGCTCTAGTTATGACAAATACAAAAGTTATGAAAAAATACAAAAGTTATGAAAAGACAAAAAGTTTTAGCACAAGATTGTTATGGACATCAATGGCCTTTTAACATACTAAGACATTTCACACAATAAATAAAAAATATGGATAAAAAAATCATTTCTTGCAGGTGAAACTCACTAGAGTGTTTGTTTTTGTGTCAGTTTCAGTCAGGGTCCACTGAAGGACGCCCCCAATCTGATCTGCACCCCACATGCTGCCTGGTACAGTGAACAGGCATCGCTGGAGATGAGGGAGGAAGCAGCCAGGGAGATCCGAAGGGCTGTCACAGGTACGACACACAAACGCGCGCGCACACATGCACACCTGATGAAAAATGTAAACACATGTCTGAAAAGAGATATTTTTAGGTGTTCTGGTACAGTCAAGAATAAACCATCTATCTTCTTTTAGCAGAGACTCTAAAAAGCCTTTCAGAGTCTCTCTTTCTTCCTCTCCACCTCCCTTTCTTTCTATCTATCCTCTTTCTCCTATTCTTTGTTCTTTCTTTTCCGTTCTCTGGTTGGTTTATGGCTTCCCCAGTGGCTCGGCCTGTTTACTCTAACACTAACTAGTTCCCCTGTGTGCCTTAGAGAACACTGGGCCATTCATTTCAGGTGTTTTTTTTTTTTTTTTTTTACTTCAGCACTTCATATTTCTCTCTCTCTCTGCCCTTTTCTTTTGCGCCATTTCTGTTTTACAGGTCGTATCCCAGACAGTCTGAAGAATTGCGTGAATAAGGAGTTCCTCTCCCAGAACAACCACTGGGCAGGAGTCGACCCAGCTACTGTCCACCCCGAGCTAAACGGGGCTTATAGGTAACAACACAATGAGAAACTTTCAATGGTCACTGCAGTTTGAACTGTTGATGGCTTTTAAATTGTAGGACAGTGTCTCTGCAAGCAGTTTGGCTTGGTTTGCATTGTCAGATTGGCAGTGCTAGGTAAGGTCTTAATATACAGTAGGTACAGCGCCGCAGTAGGCTGAGCCATAGCCTGCTAGCATCCACTGATACCTGTGACCACAGCAGCAAGTGAATACCAACATCAAGGCACAGCTTGCATCTTTCCACACCTGTAACTATTCTTTCATCTGCCATTCAGGCTTTTGGGATGCCTGTTGCTGATCTGCAGCACCAGTTTGAGGCATTATTAATAGATCAATATTACTGCAGTGAAGCCTGATTCATTACATGCTATCTTGTAACCCATTGTGCTGTGGCTGTTCGCTGTCCAAAAGGCTCAATGCGCTCCGTTAAAACACTAAGACTGCAGTGGCATTTCAGGATTTAGCTGTTGCCGCAGATCAAGTCTCCACGCAAACACCACAGGATTCTTTCCAAAATATCACGGGAGGGCGAAAAAAAAAAAAAAAAAAGCTGTGATGCACGCTATAATTTCTGTAAAGGTCAACGTACCCAAATTACAAAAGAAGTTATATATTTCCTCACTTATCCCCAGTAACCATGGAGATGGTTTACCTCAGAGATTTTGCCAGTGCCCCATCACAATGGAGCTGAATCGAATTTTGTCTGCGGCGCTTACCAGCACTGAAAAATGTCACTTTAAAAATTCAGTAACAGCATTTCATTGGAATTAGTTTCCACTGTAGAAACAGTCCCAGTGAAAACAGCGTGTGTTAACCAGATTAATGAGGTCACCGTGTCTGGTAAAAGA
Organism: Caranx ignobilis; assembly: GCA_021432705.1. Taxonomy (NCBI): domain Eukaryota; kingdom Metazoa; phylum Chordata; class Actinopteri; order Carangiformes; family Carangidae; genus Caranx; species Caranx ignobilis. The sequence goes on along the minus strand of MU269981.1, from coordinate 20,135,305 downwards.
TGGGGCTGTTTGATATTTTAAATGTGAGCATCACAATGAAATCTTCATGGTTAGATACCATCAGTTTATTTTTGTAATTTAGAGGGAAATGTCTAACATACGTCATTTGGACCGGTCTTAGTCATGACACTGCAGATCTAATATGACCTGGAGTTTCACATATTTCAAACTGCTGTTTCAGTTGTACGTCACTTTGGTGTGTTTCTCTCTGCCCTCCAGGTATCCCCCAGGAGTTGTGAGCTTGCCAGCTGGTGGCCTCCCTCCTCCTGTTGAAGGCATCGTGCCCAGCGCCGTGCCCATTACGCACACCCTCCCGCCCGCTGTCACACACCCTCCTCATGCCCCATCTCCTGGACAAAACACAGTGAAGCCACCAGAGGGTGACAGAGAGCAGCATCCAAACGACCAACTGTAGCCACACACTCGCCCACAAACACACACACACACATACACACAAAGCTTGTCCATGTTGTCTGGCAACTGGAGGAGGTCGGCATGGCAACCGGTGTCAAAGCAGTAAGTTTCCTAGTGACAAGATGTTATCAGACAGGTTCACAGTGTCAGATCGACAGGTTGAGGTCCCTAAACAATCGATTCCACTACTCTCTGGCAAATGGTTCCCAGCAGCCAGTTCACACTCCAAAGAGAAAGAAGAAGAGGATGATGATGATAAAGAGGATGATGATGAGGAGCGGATAGCTGTTGAATGCTCTTATCAAAGCACAAAGCAGTTATCCTTTTCCTCAAACACAAGTCCAGAGAAAGACTGTAAAGGTTGGTCGGTTGATCTTCACATAACAACTTTAGTAGAGTTTTCTCTGCCAGATGTAAAAACAACAACAACAACAACAACAACAACAACAACAACTGTCTCTTGATTTGGAAAGAAAAAAAATACTGAGTCAAATTCTGCTGTCATAGACTGTAGTGTGTCCAAAGTTAGAGGAGCAGGTTTCATGTCTTTCTCTCCTTTTTCTGTGTCCTTTCCTTAGTTTGATGTACAAGCAAACGTAGTAGGTTATGAAATGAATGTAACCTGTCTGTGTACAGTTTTTAGACTTACAGCAAGAAGATACTGATATTTGTATTCCAGTCTTAACAAAAACAAGAGTAATGTGATCTCTCTATGTAGCCAAACTGGTTTGAGAATACAATATCTGTTTGTTTGTTTTTCCAATGTGTCCCCAAATTAACAAGGACCCCCCCCCCCAAAAAAAAGAGGCAGCTTTTTGCACACCATCTCAGGAAATTAAGTTTCCGCAGTTGGTATATTATTTTTTTAAATCTTTTTTTTGTTGTTTTGTTTTGAAAATTCCTTTTTATGCCACTTAGTGCTTTTGTTTTTCTACCTGCTTGCCTTTTCGTGTCCCGTTACATTAGAAAAAGAACTTTTACAAGAGCTGAAATCGATCTAATGTTTGCTTTTGTTCGTTATGTTAAAGGGGCATGTGACTTTGCTCTGTGACTTATGTAAATGTTTGACCCAAATGAAGGGGGTTGTGGGAGGAAGCCGGTAGGAAGGTGGCAAAATGGTATGCTTGGCTAGGGCGACTTCATCCCAATGTTGTGATTATCAATTGCAGAATCGAGCGGTTGCTTTAATTACCCTGTAAAACGAATCCGGTTGTCTGGTAAGAGTTTGTAGCAGCTTGAGTTCGAGAAACAGTCTCATAAAAGGTACTTCAGTCTTCTTAATGTCTATCCAGTACTTCCATAATCACAGTGATTGTCAAGCTCAGTGAACATGAAGAGTTCAACACACCAAGGTTTACGAAAAACGCACAACATTGATGAATCGGTGTGTTGCTTCATGCTGCTTAATCTGTATTCTCCTGATGTTGCCCCTCCAACTCTGAACATGTCAAATCTGTCAAAAGACTTGAAGAAAAACCACATCAAAAAATTAAACTTATTCAACTGTTCTTCTTTCTGCCAAAACTATTTCCGGTTCCCATTTGAAGTCAGACTCAGGAGAGAAAATGGTAACTGACAGAGAAGGAACAGTTGTGTGCTTGTAGCTGGGTGAAACCAAATTTTCATCACCCTTTTAAAGACTTTTAGAAAATACTTTATGGCTTGTCAGCTGAAAGAGAAACGATCTGCGTATGCGAACAAAAAACGTAAGGTTTTCACAGAAACTTGAGTGACATCATATATGCACAATGAAGTAAAGATGTTTAATGATAGCATGTCAGAATGTACGGATTGCTCCAGTCTAGTATCCCTTTAACATTTCATGATGGCTCCTTCCTGAGTATACCGTTTAGCCACCCTCTGTGGCCTCTATGTCTATGTGTACATATGGTGTTCTGCCTGCCTGTGTCAATGTGACTTGGTTGTATCTGTGTCTAAAAAAAAGCAGCACTGGGAGGAGGGGTGGTGGCTAGTACTCTCCACAAGGCATCCTAACAAACTGCCATCTAAATACACGACTAAACACTATGTAAAAAGCTGAAAATGCTTCATATGTAAGGTAGCAAACTGAGCCAGTAATCCAAGTTTGTGATGGTTACATGCCAACAATGTATGGTAAAATATCTGAAACTCTTTGCTATCGGGAATATTTATTACTGAGTCTAGCTCACGTGTTGTTGTTAGTGGGACAGCTGAGTGATGGTGCTCTCTCGATCCCCTTCTACCAGCAGCTGAGTAGTAAAAACAGTTCACTGTTGCCTACCTGGTCGTCTTAATGGTGAGGTAGTAAGCGTAGCGATCAGGGATGGAAATTTCACTAGCTATTGGGTGAGTATTTTTTGCGGCCCAGGCTAGTGTCGAGTTCCCACTGGCTTAAATCCGAACGGGGGTGTCTGGTACTGAGCTGACATTTGAATATCACTGTCAGATTAAAAACCCCCCGAATCCTGAAAGGAATGCTGAGATATATTGAACTTTACTCTTACTCTTTCCTCACCAGATGCCTGTTGTTATGAGGGAAGGGAAACTCTCTGTCAGTACTTTCTAATACAAACTCTAAGCATTCCATATTCAACCTGATGGGTGCCACAAATAAAAACAGCACACTAGCTTTTAAAGTGCCCAGGTGCTCCTTGAAATTCCATCCCTGGTAGTAACATACAGTCCACTGTTGCCTACCTTGGTCCCCTTTATGGTAAAGTAGTAGGCGTAGCAATATACAGTATACATATTCTATATTCTACAGTAAATATCATTATTTTTGGTCAAAACTGACAACCTGACAAAGATATGTTTGTGACTGTATGCATTTGTATGAATTATTTTAAAAGGAAATAAACTGTGGAAAGGTGAATGTTGTGTTTTTTAATGTTAGTTTAGAGGTAGCCATCTTTGGAAGTGGCTGCTTTTCTAATCACTGCAAATGACAAATGATGATGTGAGAAAACATTAGATTATACATAATGCTGGTCATGTAGAAAAGGAGGTAAAAGCGAATTAAACTGGAACACACTTTTAATCGGACAACTTAATTAAGATGAAATGTTAATTTTCATCACAGATCAAATGGTTATTGAGGTTGGTTATTTGGTTATAATGGTTGTTTTGCTTTAGAAAAGTTGCCAGTTACCAGTTGACTCCACTAGGTGTCACCAGCACAGCTGCTGCACTCCTGCTTTGGAGACATGCAAGCCAGCATTGACATATGAATCTACACTGGCTCTGCTACTTGCATCTGGTTTTCCAGTTTAATTTATTTATGCAATAAATTTATAACCATCTTCCTACAGACATACAGAGTGCACCTGTGTTACAGCAGTACAGTGGCTGTCAACACTTCTTGTGACAGTGAAGCACATACTTGTACTTGCCAACCAGCCCTGGAATGTGTCATCAAATCAGAGTCCATACAATAAACGACATCGAGAACATGAAATATTGAGAAGAAATATGAATAAGAAGTGGAAATAAATCATAATATGTGAGCGATTTCCTACATGTTTGTATGTGGTGTAGAGCTGGGTAGTAAAAAAATGATTTAAAGGCCTCACGATGAATCTGATGTACCTCAAATCGCTTAAATCACAGGACTGAACAAACGAGACCTTGCAATTACGTAAGTGTTCTTCCAAGCAGGTATTTGCTGTGCAGAAATCAATTGGATATGGTCTGATTCTAGTTAGAGAAATAAATGTCTTGTACAAACAGTGAGAAGAAGATGATGTATCCAGGTTCAATAATGAAGTCAACGCACAGAATAAAGAGCCACCAGGAGTCTCAAACTCAGTAAATATAGATTAGATTATACTGTTTTATAGATCACGGCTTGCCCAAGTGACCTAAGGTAGAATGAAGACTTTTTATGCAGAAATAAGATACAACATAAATATTCAAGAATCAAGTCAAGATTTTGAGAGTCAGGAGCCAAATCTATTCCTCTGCTGTCTTTGTCGACTTGAGCAGTAACAGCGGTTGTTGGCTGCCAATCATGTGAAACCTCATCTCGAACCGTAGCGGACTGCAGACAGAGGACATGGAAAGACTTCTACTACATCTCTTTGTCTTCGTGTTTCTCTTTTTCTATCTCTGGTTTGCGCCCTACACATCCATTGCACTCTGTGCCTCTTGCTCTGTCCTCTCTCCCACTCTGGTTCATCCATTCGAGGTTATAGCCACTGGAACCGGCTCCCCAGCAGCTGGAAACTCAAGGTGGTTTAATCTAAATATCAGGGAGCAGGATGGGAACCAGATGCAGTAAAAAATGAAAATAAGCAGAGGGCACTTTTTATTCAATTAGCATGGGGACCTCCAAAGGGCACTCCACACAGGGGAATAGAAAGTTTCATAAGTCTGGTAGAGGTTTTATGGAGGAAATAAGTGTCTGCTCAGACCTCAAGACCAGAAGTGTTAGCATCAACCCTGATTGTGGGCGAGCCTTGCATATGAGCAGTCACATCTTCCATTGTGAATATTGTCTAAGCTTGAAGATTTAAGAGATGATGACTAGTTCGAAAAGAGGAAAATTTTGGGAAAGGATGGGCAGATGACTAACACTCTCTGCTTTTCAGGAAATTCCTCCAAGCTGCCTTTGGGCAAGGCACTTAACATTAATCCATGTTATAGCAAAATGCAGTTTTCCAGGGTTCAAGTGGGACAATGAGGTTTTACGTGCTTGTTAAAGCCTTGGCTGTTGGACAAGACAATCTGAGGCATGAAAGGAAAGAAACTGTAAGTTGAAAGGAAACAGCTCATGCAAATGGATGGAGTCTGAGAGAGGTCTGTTCCAAACAGTAAACTTTTTTGTGACTTCAGGTTTCAACTTTAAAAGAGAAAGATTCACTGGTGTATTTTTGTTTGTTTGTTTCAGCTTTATATGATGGTTCTGATCCACCTGCCTTTCTCTTGTCTTTGAAACAGAGGAGGACGAGAACCCAACAACAGAAACGGGCTCAAAGAAATTGCTGACTCCAATAAATTAAGCTTTTGCCACTGACAGTGACACTCTCTATCCTATTATTTTCTTATCGCCAACAAAACGACTGCAAGGGCAAAGTTTTGGGCCAAAGGCAGCATTGTTAGGTTCATTAATCGCATTGGACTTTTTCAGTACAAGAAAATGTAACTGAATAATTCAATGTCATAATACAAAGGCAGTCATAAAGATTATTTACATCTTAATGCGCCTGTTTTTATACACTCCATATACTTTTATATGGCTGATAAAAACGAAGGTGAAAACAATGAAGAAAAAAATGTGTTTTCAGTGTCAACAAACTGTAAATAAAGACACAATGCAGATGCCTTGAAAAAAATAAAAACAAAAAAAACAACAACCAAGAAAAGAAAATGTCAGTTAAGCAGAAATTAAAGAGGTTGGCAGGTAAACTGTCAAACATCCATAAGCTACTGACTGCTGCTGTTTCCAGTTCAGTGTGTGTCATACAATGCCATGCACGCTGTAGACCACACAGTTTGATATGTTAATCCCTTGTTGGGTCAGATTTGTACACTCTCTGTTGAAAGTGCTGAATGGGACAAAGACATATGTGTGGATGAGGTGGGTCCAGGCTTTAGCAGCAGATGAATTGGTTGATGATGGACACGGAGGAAATGGGTGGATTTTCATGGTTCCTCTTTGCATCTCTTTTTCCTCTCCCACAGCTCGTCTCACCTTTCCTCTCACATCTCCTGTCACCTGTATGTGGTTTCTCCTTCCTACATTTTCTCTCTTCTGCTTTCTGTTCTGCTCTCTTCTCCCCTGGACTGGGCACAGTCCAAATAAAGCCAAACAGAGGATGATTATCCACAAAAATGTCGTGGAATATATTGGCTGCCTTGACACTGAGAAGGTGAGGCACCCTGCTGAGATGAGTTCCCCACCAAAGGCAGGGTTTCCATCAGCATTTGTTTCAGTGGCAGGTTTCAATATCCAATGGGTCCACATACTGTTTCACAGGGCCCTACCACCCTGCCAAGAAAAATGTCTGGTGGTTAATAAACACCAGACACGTGCTTGTAAATGCTGGCTGCCGCCTAAAGGTACTAACTCTATTGGCTGCATTGGCAGGTCACCACTGTTTTGTTGGTGACAAGCAGGAGTGGTGCACGTCCAATTTCCTAATATTATGTCTCAAGTTATCATTTTTTACAATAACTGGCCACCACATATGTAGGAAATATGCAGTGTCAGTAGAGCCAAACTACTCCATGAAAACAAAGTGTCAACAACGAATGGGAACTACCTTTTAAATCCCCAATTTATTTGACCTATGACTAGTTCTGGCACCATCTGTTATCAAGGTGATGATATGGAGATGCAGCACAAACTCCTGCAAGAGAAATTTAAAGCTTTTGACTGCAGCTGTCAACCACACGGCCAAACTCACAGGGTTTTGTTGATTTTACGCCTCTGAATGCCTCATTCAATTTCTGGGGCTTTAACAAGCCAGAAAGACCGTCTATAGCCCCTAAACTGGGTCTGTTAAAGTAGATTATATTGTTATCTCTGGCCTAATGGGTTTTGATAGTGCCATACAATGCTGGAAGACACTGCGCAATGGTTTGTATGAAAAATAAATTGCTGCTGCTGCTGCTGGATAGGACCCACACTGCAGGAGAAACCACAAGAAAATCAAATGAGAGGACAAAGATTATGAGAAAGACAGCTACAGGAGAGAGAAACGAGAAAAGAGGAGGAAAAGTATGTAAAAGTGAAAATGGCGGAGAATGACTGATGAGGTGTCAGAGGCTCCTCCACTCTAAGTAATTTCTGTTATTGCAACACAACACACTGTATTAATATGAAAGTCAGCTTTTTTCAATTATTCTGTTTACATTTTTGCAGTGGGAGTCCTGGTCACGTTTTCTCCGTTTTTCCTCAACGTGTTATGTGCGTGTGCATGTGTCTTTGTGCGTGTTTCCTAAACAAGTCTGTGAAGGGTGGTGACCCAGTTTCAGCAGCCAGGTTTCTGGGGTTTTCTGTTTTGTTATTTTTTTTCCCTAAATGTGTCTGAGGTGAGAGAAGCCGGCACTTGACAAATGCCATGCTGTTCATTGAAACACACACGGAGGAAAACACACAGGTAGATGATGAACTCTAGGCATGCACACGTTCACATGCGTACAAATATCAGAAACAAGGGTTTCTTGTTATTTTTAACATTAAAACATTTGTTTTCTTTCTGCACATTTAATATCTTCTGCTGCAGTTTAAATGGAGACTTCTCTGTGAATCATTGAATATTTTGAACATGATAAATATTTCATGATAAAGTCAATAATATATCATTCATTATGAGGAAGAACTGCCGCCTGTTTGTCCCTGCCAGCTTGCTAAATTGCTGGAAATATGTTCACAATCTCCCTCCCTAAATTACAGCATTGAGTAATAGAAGAGTTTTTTTTTATTTTATGAAGTTGACCTTTGAATATTTGTATAGTGAGTTAATCATTTTAGGCGGAGGGCTGGAGGACATCCCAGTGAGATCAGGGTGGAACCTGGACAGGTCACCAATTTATTACAGTCACCAATTGACCTAGTGTCCTGTGTCTTTGTGGGAGGAAGCTGGAGAACCTGGAGAGAAAGCACAGCCTCCACACTGACAGGGTTTGGGAACTGAACACAGAACCACTGCTACATGTCTCAACCTCTAGCCACCAAATCTTGTTCATCCCTGTCGAAATCTGGAGGAAATTCCCTTCAGACATTACGGCAATGTTGTGTTCACAAACACGGGAAAGACGGATGTACAACCCAAAAACATTATGCCACCAGCCCTGACTGTTGCACTTGCCAAAACATTAAAAATGGAGGTAGGTTCATATCTAATTCCTCATGGAGTATTTTTCATATTCATATATTGTGTGCAGTGACCAGCAGTGAGAAAAAGTCTTTAATACAAGCTATCAACTACATTTACCACACAAGGATCCATACATCCACTTGTACAACAGTCATTTTTAGACCCAGGTCAGATCCCTCACAGATTCTGGCAACACTAAGATGAATGATCTTAAACCAACACAGAGGCCGGTTCAAGCTAGTGTATGCTTAAAATGAACTTTCAGACAAGCTGTTATTATTAAAAGCTTATACAGTGGTCAGATTGTTTGTATTGTCCAAAAAGGACAGAAGTTGTGAGAATGAAAAATGAGAGTTTGAGAAAGACGTCGAAAGGCTGCTCATGCTGTCACCTCAGCACACCTGGCCAATGTCTTCATAAAGTGGGCTCGCTTATACAGTTGTTAGTTTTGGAAAGTTACCAACACTGGCCCCACAAAATCCGCTACTGGAAAGCCATGGGGGACCGAGGTTCAGACATCGTTAGACGATCCAACAAGCACAAGTATACTGACCTTATCTGAATTGTTATATACAGTATAAATGTAGTAAACAACAACAAATAAAACCATTGTGAACTCTATGTTTACCTTTCCTCTGCTAAGAAACAAAAATTGAGAAAGGATTCGTAAAAGTCATGGAACAAAACCTCCAACTAGAGGCGTGATTTTGTTCCTACTTCTCTCGCCTGCTGTTATGATTTATTATATTGTAATGTTTTCCTTCAATAACAAATGAAATTGATACATTAACTGGTCTCAGACCTTTGGTTTATCCGCTCTTAATAGCAGTAGCTGGGTGGTATCAAAACTTTACATGAGGTTTAAAGACCTTTTGGATTCTTATTTCACATACATGCAATGGAACCCACACTTGAAAACAAGACTCTGTTTTCATAGACTTTCTTTGTCTTCCCGAAGTAAAAGTGCGCCAGCCTTGTTCAACTTCCAAACGAGATATTTCCAAGAAACATTTAACCATCTGCAGAAGCACCCAGTATTGTATGAACAAATCAAGAGTAGGTTTCTTCTAGGAATGGAGAATAAATTCAGATCACATGGCAGTGCTTCATTCCGTCATAGATTAATAACAGCCTGTTTTCCAAACCTTGATCCAGGAAGCTGTTTCAGAAACGACTCCTTCACATGACTTAGAGTGTAAAGGCCAACATAGATGATCTTGCAGACACTGACTTATAGACACGGGGATATACAAAGCAGACAAACAGGCATCGAGCCAGGATAACTGGTAGCATGCCAGTAACTGTAGAGATCCTGCAACAGCATCGAGACATGGCCTCTACTATACATCTAGATTATTTAACTATAGGCCGCTGAATGGTCAATACCATTTTAAATCATAATGTTAAAGTTTGACCTGCTTATTCTTCTTCAGGTGAAGAGGTTGGGGGTTGAGGAGCTGAACCCTGTTGTGCCAGTTGATCTCTGATTGAAAACTCAAGTGTTAAGTCAGAACTATTGGCTACATCCTATGTTCCTTCATGTACCTGTTGTACCCTTTGGCCAAATGCATCACCTACCTAAGTTTTAGTGCAGTGGGTGATGTTGAGCAACACATACATCTAAGTTACAACTGTGGACAAACAATCTTCATGAGCACACACACAATAATAATCTATTGTGTTTTTTTTTATTGAACACAGCCATTACACTTTTACAGTGCTTTTGGAAAAAGCAAATGAACTCTTGGATTTTATACCTGGTCAACCCTCCTTTGGCAGCAATAACCTCAAACAAGCTCTTCCAGTAGCTGTTAATCGGACCAACACAAAGTCCAGGAGGAATTCTGGACCATTCTTCTTTATAGAGCTGCTTCAGCTAAGTGATATTCTTAGGATGTCTGGTGAAAGGCTCTCTGAGGTCACTCCACAGAACCTCTACTGGTTTAAGGTCTGCTCTTTGATTGGACCATGACAAAGACAGAGTTTCTTTGTTTAAAGTTCTTCACTTGCATTGTCACCTCTTCACTCCTCATATTGACATGCAACTCCACCTCAATCTGAATGGCAACTCTCAATAAACATTGAGCCACATGTGAGCTCCTCTGCACGAACCAACATTTAATCGACACACAGCTGTCCTGGAAACATTTAGTAGCCATGTGTTCCAATTACTTTTAAGCCCTTGCAATGTGGGCACTTTGTGTTGAAAGGCCTGTATCTTCTACACAGTTCTTTCTACGCTGACATAAACCTACTCAAACTAAAGCTGGGACGTTAATGTAGTATCTGTTGTTTTGCAAAAAACAAAGATGTGTTAACTGTCTAAATAAGATGATGATGAAATCAGAGCAAAAGAGGGCTGGTTCTCTGTTTTGGTTATGTACTTTGAAGTCTGCATTAGAGACATCAACTGTGAGTGATTAAAACAAATTCATCTATGATTACAACTATTTCCAACCCAACATGGATGCCAATACAGCACTTTGTGTCGGAGGACTTTTCTTCTCATCAGTCTCTCTTGTCTGTTTTTCCTCCCATTGGTTTGTTTCTGTTGAAAACCAAATGCAGAGGTTTCAGATTCATCTGACAAGGTGGATCCAGATAATGATGCTATAACAGCAATCCCATGCATGTTATTTCAGTCTTAATGGAAAACTAAATCTAACTCTGACAGTGAACCGCACCTCATTTGGATATTTGTGTACAGCATCATATTTTATTACAAAGTACATTTCAGTCATCAGTCATTTAATTAAAGCTGTTCCTCCAGAATTGTGCAATTGAGAGAGACAAAAAGAGGTTAATCTGCTAGGAAGCTGTTAAAAAAAAAAAAAAAGGTTAATGGTGAAGTTTCCTTCAGCATGGCTCCTCTGCAGACCAGATGTACTGTACATATCTTCGTTATGCAAAAGACCCTTTTCCCCAGCTTTCTATCTGGTTTCGACTTCTGGTTTTAATGACTGTAAAGTGGACGAAAATTATGATTCTTGCCAACAGTGAGATGCTGTAATATCCACAGATGCAATGTTGCAGAAAATAACTATCATGTGTGTGTATGTGAATGAGTTTGATCTTGTATCTGAGGCATTTTTCAGGGGAATCAGCTCAAGTGACTGTAAGAACTGGAATGGCCACATGCTGTTGACTAAGGGGTGGGAGCGTTAGATCCAAACTACATCCTACATCACTTTCAGATAACATGCACATAGTGTGTCTTCACATAAATGTGAGAATCTAGTTATCTCCCTCTTGTGTAATATCCAACCATAGCTATTGAAAATGGCAGTGATTGAGTTTCAATCGTATTGTTGTACAACTTAACCATCAATGGAGATAGCACATCCAGAAAACATTTACAAAACTCAGTCTTGTTATGGGATTCTCCAGTTCATCTATCTGAGTAACAAGTGACACATTCTTTAAGGTTGTGATCTTATGTTGAGCACTTACTTTGATATAGACTGGAGTAAAAATCTCTAAATGCATAGCTAACAGCTAAAGTCAGACAAACAGAGCAAAGGATAGACAGGTGGGGAAACAAAGGTGATGAGTCTTCCTCTTAATCACCCCCCTCGGCTGTCAGGATTTCTGGTTGCAGTTCTCACATCCATCATCATTATTCCATTAAAAGGGAAACCTGAGAGACAGCGACTGGCAAGGTCATTTACACAGAATATTGTGCAGTAACTGCTCACACCTATGAAAACAAAGTATGGACCTTATTACTCTGTCAAGACGTCACAGGAAACCAGAGGTAGGAAGAAACGGATTATGCCGTTACCGTAATATCATTAAAAAATAATAACTCTTATCATAGTGCAACCTTTCAGAAATTCCAGTTACATAAAAGTGTCAGAATATCAGATTTTTTTCCTCAAATGTTTTTAAAGGTGGAGCAGGTCATCTTGGAGATGTTAGCCTGAGTTAGCTAAATTCTGAAAGTATACCATGGAAAAATTCCCACCCTCCCTTCAAGCATCCCTCCAAAGCCGCTGGCCTAAAGCACAAACGTATACGACTGAATAGATTACCAGAATAAATGTAAACAACTAATCTCCTGAATTGAGAAAATAATTTGTGCTTTCAGAGGCATGTCTATGAAAAGCTGTGGCACTTACCGATACTGATGTTTTTTTCTTTTTATCATCAGCAATACATATTATGCTGTCATCCAGGATGAGAGCATTGCTAGCTCAGACTCCGACTACCCTCAAGAGCCAAGCACTTAAGAAGCCAAACTCTACTGGGGGAGCAAAGTTGAGGCAGAGGAGGTCATGGGAAAGGGAGAGCGACCAGCAGTGTGAGGAAGAGGACGGAGGGGGTCAGACAGAAACAGAGAGTTTTGGAGAAGAAGCCGTTCAACAAGTTGAAGTTAAAAATCTGTTTCAGACTGTTTTCTGCAATGATTTACACTTGCTTACAGGACGGCCTGAGTGCAACAGCCAGCTACATTTACTCAAGTAATTGGCCAACATTGGTGATGGGTTCACAAATATAACACAAGTTCTTGTTCTACTTCTGAGTTCAAGTGCTTATTCATGTAGCACTTTCCCTTCAGGTTAAGACTAAAAATGGTTAATTGAGCAAATTAAAGGAACATGTTAGCACTAATAAAGACAGCTCCTTGTAGAACTCATAGCTTTTTACTCCAGCTTTCCCTGAACCATCCTTAAATGTCAGCATGAATCAAGGCTAATACTTTCTTTGGCACAGAGAAGTTTCAGTAGTGCATAAAAGAAATTGGCGAGAACCAGCTTTGGCAACACAGCAAAAATGAGACAGTAAAGTTAGCTGAATTGTTAGGGGCATGCTGAAGTTAATAGGGGAAACTTCTGTTCACACCTTTGACAACTAAGCAGTCTGTCCTGCTTCTGAGTCTAACTGCATCACCCACAGTGCTCCTGTTCATCTACAGTAAAGTGGTTGCACAAGCAGCTGACACATTAGACCAATGCTGTGGTGTACGTCCAATTAAGAGGGATTGTGCTCTGCTTTGTTTTCTTTATTTGAGGCATTTGAACTGAAATGCATTCCTAGTGGCATGCATAATGGATGGTCACACATATAGAGGACAATTTTGTAAAATCAGGTCAAAATCTGCATCACCTGTGGATTGTCAACACAAAATGTCTATGTTCTAGCAATGCCACAGATAGATCACAGGCTATTGTACTGACATGCTCACAAACAGATAAAACACAGAAGTCTCCAGGCTTCAGAAGCATAGCAGGTATCACAGATGTAAAAACACTAGTCCATGCTTTAGCCACAGGCTGGCAGAATGGTATACAACTGGTTCAATGGGAAATTTACATACAAACACCAGACTTGTCGATTGTCTCTCAAATGCCCTGCAAATGCATCATTCTACCCTACTGAATGTCACCAACAGAAATCCCCTTATATTTATTGCACCTGGCAGTTTTGGCACCTGTGATGTGTTGAATTCACCAACTTTGACACAATCCATGTATGAACCGTCTCAAGGTTCAAAAATCCTTCCACCAGTCCAAATCCTTCACAACAAAAGGTGATTTATTAGGTGATCTGACTGAGGCATCAGAGGTTTCATCTGGGTTCACCTGGTCAGTCAGGTTCATGGAAACCGCAGGTGCTCCCAGTTTTTTCTCCATTTGGTGTATGGCTCTGTTCTTTAGAATTGCAGGGTTTCTGGGCAGCGAAGCAGCATTACCTAACAGTTCCTCAGAGACAGACAGTAAATCCCTGAACAGAGAGGGACACCAGAAACACAAGATGATGTTCCCGGCTGACATTCTGAAAGCTGATAATGTGTGTGAGTGTGTGTGAGGGCATCTACTATGTCAGTATACCTTTGCCGTGTGCATGTATATGTTGTGTATTAAATGCCTGGTGTCTTGCAACAATGCCATAAAGAAATGTCTGTATTTTATGAGACTCTATAAGTGTGTGTGAATATGTCCATTCTTTTTCTCTCGTACAACTCTCCCTTCACTTAATAAGAAAAACAGAAAGTCTATAAATTCTTCTTTCTGCAGACATCTGGTCTAATATCAAACCACATCTTCACTTAAGGTTTTTGTATGTGTTCTTGCATTTTCATTCATCCTGTTCTTTATTCATGAGTGCAGTCATGTCACTGTGACAGCATGAAATGTCAATGATACCCACTGTTTTGCATGCATGGTGCTTTGCCCAATGACATCTAAGTGTGTGTTTATCCCAGTAACCTCAACAGGCCATCATTCAGGCTTCAATTTACAGAGCTAACTGGCCAGAGTTTCATACGCCACCGGGGGGATTCAGAACAAAGCATCACTGTCCAAATGTCATTATGCAATGCTTCAGTTGTGTGGAAATCTTTTATAGTCAATTTTGGCATTTGCTTCATTTTCACCTTGACTTTAAATCTGACATCATCCCCCAACATGCTGAGGGAGTGATATGACCTTTATGTGTGTGGAAACCATTCAAAGCCTGTTGTGGAATTTTTTGCAAATCCGTTGGCGTCACCTGGAAATGAGAAGCGTTTCTCTCTTTTTCTTGTGCTGCAAAAGCTATCCATCTTGACAAGTCATTCAGTGTAGTGTTGAGTCTTAAAATCATATTTCCCTCAAACCAAGAGGAACAAAATCTGCCAGAGGGGTGAGTGTTGAAGCACACTAGCTTGTTTAAGCAGTTTTCATGTGATGTTATCTTGATACCTCTGGAGCAACAGATCCCTATTTCACAATGTCATCACTTTTTTTTCAGAATATTCATGGGACTGCACTGGGAATCATTTAAATTATCTCACACATTTTCACCTTTTTCTGTGAAAACAAAGTTGGGATTCTTTTTTCTTTGTTGCAGGGTGAAAAGTATACGTCTTCAGAGATTTAAGCTTTTCTTTTGACTGCAGTGATAATTTAATTTCTTCCCCTGTCTCTTCATTTCCAAACTATTAGTAACTCATCTGTATCGAAGCCTGACAGCTGCACGGATTTCTGTCCAGCAGATTTTTCTTAATCTCCGTCACTGAAAAACGTTCCAACAATAACAACCAACCCCAACAGAGGACCTCACTTTGGCCGGGTTTTCAGGGTATCCTCAGTATCAAGTATTTAATTTCACTTCCCAATTAGGGGAAAGATCAAGCGACTAATGTTTATTAAACCTTTCTGGCTATAAAATGCCTCATTCTGTTTTTTAGTTTATCTTCATCTTAGAAAAAGAAAAATTGACGAGGCTGGGCATATACCTCCGAGCAGCTCCACCGCAGCAGTGTTTGAAATATGAACTCCATCTCAGTGAGATGCACACTTATGAAAATGGTACTTCTGTATTGGTCCAAATATAAAACAATATGGGAGTTGAATGATAAAACTGGGTTTGAGCTATATTTCTGGGGTATATAATTATAATAATGAAACAACATTATATATTATTTTCAATATTAGATTTTAGTTTTAAGTGAAAAAAGGCTCCTATGGAGAGATGTGTTATGTTTTGTTTGCCGTTTGCCTCATTGTTGCTAGGCTAGCATCTTACTTAAAGTCCGTCTGAAGCGTGTCTTTTGGAATAAGTCCCACCCCCTGTGGGATTTTCTGATGGCTCATTCAATGTGTATGGCTGACATGGAGGCAATAAATTCAGGGGTGAGAGCCAGTTGAATGTATCTCCTGAGAGCTTCACTTCACCTGAGCCACTTGATGCCATGGCTAAAAAGCAGAAGACAGAAAAGAAATTGTGGACAGTTTCCAAGAGTCGTGTGGCTGCATAGGTAACTGACCAACAAGCAACAGAAACTGGGATTTTATCAAACTTAAAAAGAGCTACTTAATGTTCATTTTACATTTACAGTCATGCTCGTCTAGTATTCATTATCCTAACTCTGTTATGTAGCCTTAACAAACTATTATCTGTTAACACTGACTGCCTTTATGTCTGCTGTCATTGAGCACTGCAACCAAAAGCAGTGCTCTATGACTTATCAAGGTGAGACTGATTGAGGTCTTATCGCCCAACATTAGCGGCCAGCTATCACTCATTTCCTTTTGCCTGAATGGGGGCAAATCTCTGCAACCATGTTTAAGGACAACAATCCTTCACCATCTGAGTGTGAAAAAACACATTCCTTCTCCTTCTTCTCTGCTTTCCCTTTTTTATTTCTCTGACTTACTTTAGTCAAAAGCTTATTTGAATCAAGCCTCTTGCAGGTGAATTTTTGAGTTTTTGAAGCATTATCAGAGAAAATCCAGATGTTAAGTTATGACGACCATCCATCTACAGTTAAGTGACCCACTAGTGTTCACAAAGTAAGGCCTTTGTAACGCAGGTCAAATCGATCGAATGGTTATTTACTCCTTTTCTCTAATTCCCAATTACTCAAATGAAAATCTTATTTTACCTCCTATAAAAGGGATGAAAATCCATACATGGAGGTCTAGTGTTTAAACCATTATTTTTCCTGTTTAGTGCCACAAACCTCAGCCCTGAAGTTTTGTTCAGACATAAATGTTAATAATTACCCTCAATCCTCAAACCAGCATTTAATCATCATGTAGAGGAAAACTCCAGTCAAGGCCTCCGCGTGCAGGACATACAAACCCTGATTGTTTTACCACATCATGTTCAGCGAAAGCAAAGTGGTTTACTTCAGCTGTAATCTTTTGATTACATAATCAGAATAAAAATCTATTTTTCACAATACATTTGTAATCTTGTTAGATCAATTTGGAGGTAGGTGTATAATCTGATTGTGACATTCTGTTCAAGCTCAAACTCAATCCTCAGTAACCACCACGTCCCCATTTTCAAAACCACCAGATTCTTGGTGAGACTGTGGTGGAGCTGTTGTTGTGGGGGTTAGTTCACGATGAGAGGAGAAGGGGGCTGAGAGAAAGTGGCAGGTTTCCTTCCACTGATTGGTGTCTGCACTGCCTTGCAGCAAGGGTGAACTGAAGGACCCATGTAGGACATAAATAATGTCCTGCAGGATAAAGTGCTGATTGTGCAGTGGTGTCAGAGACAGAAGGGGGTGAGCTATAATTTCTGAGCAGGTGTTCACAGTATTCTGCAGGTGCTTCTCATTCTGGACTGTGACTGGAGCCAACAAATGAAATTTCTTCTTACCCCAAAAAGAGTCAAACGTCCTCATGAAATACTCAAGCTACTGGCACTTTGATGATCTTATCTGTGTCATCTAGGTATTTGCACTGTTGTACAAAGTCTGCTGGTTCCCTGTGAATTAAAGTCGACGTCCTTTCCATTCCACACGAGTCCACAAACATCTCCTTGGTCTTTGCGACATTCAGCTCCACAGACGCGCAGTCACACCATTTCACAGAGACAACAAGGATAGGTTTATGATCTTGGGCAGGGTCTGAGGGCAGGGATAATATCCACAATGTGTCAACAATCTTCACCTGCTGGCAGTTAAAATGGCAGCTTCTGCGGTCATGGGAGCATTCGAGGCTGAATCTCAGGCGAATCTCAAAAGGCGTTTGTGGACAGGCTATAGGTCTGTCATTCAGGACCTTGGGATTGGCCTTCCTAGGGATGCTGATGTTAGCTGAGTGTCTCCATGACTGTGGGACTCTAGCAGAGGCTAGAGAGCTGAATAGCTGCTGGGAAACACTCCTAGCTACTCAGCACATTATTTCAGGCATCTTCTTTCCGGGCATGTGCCCCTCTCAAATGATACACTGATAGAGATGGGGTCATCAGGGCTCAGGCTATTGATGGTATCTGTTATTTGTGATCAATGATCTTTCTCAAATCTTAGATAGAAGTTTAGACAATTGAGTATAGATTGATCAGTGTCCCAAGCCACACAGACAAATTTGAAGATGTTGCTGACTTCTGCTGTAGCCCTTTCACGCTGCATGGACGTTCTTCTGTTTTGAATTTTTATAAGCTACTTTAGTTTTTTTTTGATGGTCTACTTCACCTCCCTGTTCACTTCCCTATTTTTTTCCAAAGCAACCTAAGATTTGTTGTTGAGAAAAATAGTTAATCTGTTATTAGGAGTGACATGCTCAAGATCAATCTTATTTCTCAGGTAGTGGACAGTGCCGAGGATGATGGAGGGTAGTGATCCATATTTATTTTCTCCATTTGATTTGAAGAAACAGGTCTTTTTTTTTTACAGTTTCGTCTCCCCTCATGAATGTGACCTTGCCTGTTACACTGAGTTTGGGAGAGTAACTCTGAAGTTTCAGTTTAGCCTGCAGGTCCTGAAAGTTTTAACAGGAATTCCCACTAGTATGCAGAGTGTTGGTTGCCACAGACTAGTCTGGCACCTCTGCAGGTCCACATTTTCTCATCTTGACTTTTTATGGTTATATTTTTTTACTAAAATAAGATTCAGTTACTTTGTTTTTGCAGTTTTAAACAAACACACTTAAAGCTCACGTTAGTTTTTAGTTTTATTCTTAGATGTGGTTAAGCAAGTATAATACGACTTATTTATGGGTGTTTGGGGTTTGTTTTGACACTGAGGCACAGACAGACTGGAGTGTATCCAGCAGTGAAATTTATGGGCCAGGCCTGTCACTGTCTGACAATGTGTTGATACAGGAGGAGTGTCTGTCTGGGCACTGTTGTTTTCAACTCACAGGAGATGTGAGATGCTGACAAGCTCTACAACGGGGCAACCTGCCTGACAGAGAGACCCACTTGGAACAAACAGGTTGCATAGCTGACTCCCTAACAAATAACAGGTCCACATTTAAAGAACTCAGTACTATGGATGCAGTGGTAGTTGCCCAAAAAGAGTCAAAATGCCTTGGTTGCTGAGGGGGGTGGAAACACTTTGTTTATTTTTCATCTAAACTCTGTCCAGGCTTGTCCAGGCTTGTTTCCAGTCACAAGGGAGGTGGGTATTGCTGCATGTATAGCTTCACCTGTTTTTAATGGAAAACTGACCTACACAACAATCTCCAATAACACATTTATGTATTGCAAGAGAATAAAGATAGCAGCATGCCATATGTCCACATACAAGTTCTATCTATCTTTGAAACTTTTCACTATTTCAATATTGGGATATAGATGTCCATCTAAAGAGACATCTGCATTTGCAGGAAAGCCAATAAGAATACTCTCTCTGGAAACACCTGTGACTGACCAGTATCCCGTCACGGTCTAGAAAACACGGTCTATAAAGACCCAAAGGAAGTGCAGATGTCTAGTTTGTTCGCAGACCACTTGGATTGCAATATGCTGACAGGTGATTATGGAAATTTTGCACATTGATGACAAAAACTCACTGCCTACCCCAGTTTTAACTTCAAGGTTACTGAGTTTAAAACCTTCCGGACTCACCAAAACATTTATTAAACCCGTAAGTAATTCATTATCATAACCCAGATATATTTGTGGTTTCATAATGTAGTTAGAGGCTTTGTGTGATCAACTTGACTTAGCTCTGCTGACCTTGGTCAACAGCAGAAGTTTATGCTGGAAAGCTCCAGGGTGTAAATCCAGTGAGAAATCAGATATTTGCTTGAGTATTGCTTCAATAATTCAAAATATTTTTGATTGAAACAGCCATTGTCCAATGTTTTTCAGTCATAACTTCCATCTGTATGGCATAAAATCAGAAATCCGGTCCAATTCTATTCTTGCTCTTAAGGAATGTCGACATGCTTATCACACTTGTTCATGTTGATGATGTGCCAATAAAATCCCCTCAAAACAGAATAAGCCTATTGGTAGTGATGTAATGCAGAAATTTTAGATTGTTTTCCACTTCAGGCTCAACAACAGCCCAACAGCATCACACTTTGCCAACCTTCAGCTCTTCAAAATCAACAGCATGCTTCCAAAACACCACCATCTTTCTGTAGTTGCAGCATCATTCAATTAACCTTCAGCTGCAGCAACGTGCAGAGGGCTGCACATGTCAGCTTTCAACTAAACAAGAGGCCGACAAGATGAAAAAGCCAGACTTAATTTAACTGGGACTTTATATCCCATGCTTTCTTTTAAAGCACAGCATTACAATGTGTCAATAGCCTCAAGCCCCAACGCTTAACTGTTGCTTCCACTTCCTCCCTCATTTGGATCTCCCCAATGCTCCATGCAGACATGTCAAGGCACACACACACACACTCATGGAGAAAAGTGAAATGGGCTTCACTGCCATTTTCTCATCTTGTGGAAATACATCTCTGCACTACTGCAACCTGACAAAATTGGACCACACCATGTCATGGCTGAGACACAATATTTCAAGTCAAAATTTTGAAGGGTGAAAGCTGCACTGCGGCAAGACTACTGTGCTGGAAAACTGATCTTTCATTTCATGTTTTTTTTTCTTTCTTCATCTCTTTTTTGTTGTGAAGGGGCCCTGTAAATCATGTCCTTTATACCTCCGGCCGGGGGTTCACCGCCTCACCGCAGGGTGGGAGGAAAGCATGATGGGAAAAACATGATGCGATCTCGCTTTAGTGGGTCAGAGAGGGAGAGATCGAGAGGAAGAAAAAGGGCAAAAGAGGATGAGGAGCTGTGAAAGAGGTAGGAAGATCTGTCTACACTGGATGGGAGAGAGACACGGAGAGTAGGGGGTAAAAATATTGAAATATAGTCACAGACAGAGAAATAAAAACACAAGAATATGAAGACATAAACCACAGTAAAGGCAATAAAGATTAGACTTCCCTTTTCAAAACACTCTAAGCAGCTAGCAAGGGAAGTCCCTCGTGCCAAAGGACACAAAGAGCTCATTAAGAGTTCAAAGAAATTCCAACTTCAACCTGCTACCATTTTACAAAGCCATTTTCAAGCAAATCTTGGACTGCTGCTCAGACAAAACAAGCAAATCCATGACATCACTATGGGAATTTGTGATACTAACTTTTCACAGTTTTCTTGTACAGCTCAAAGTATCATTGTAGAGAATAATCAGCTAATCACAAGGAAAACAGACTGCAACCAACAGCCACATAAATGCGGAGTAGAAATGTTACACTCTTTGTACGGCTTTGTACTTGCGGATCTGTCCTGTGGGTTCATTGTTTTGTGCAGAGGATGAGAGGTGAGTCAAAGACACTGCATTAGGTGAAAGATACAGGTGCATCCCAACAGGACTGGGGAGCGGAAGGCGAGTTATTGCAGTTGTGCCAACTGATTCGGTCTGCAACTGAAACAGCACACCACAAATGGGGGCACAATTTTTGTGCTTTAAATGCTGCTGGTCCCTTAAATGCCTTTGAGAAAAGGTCCAAAAACAAAAATGCTGCTCCCTACACCTCTACAATATAAGTAGTTGTCTGTGCAATTAGGAACTGCTGATGGCAACCCAGCAATGGTACCAATTTGTCAACTTGTCAATTTCTGTCTGAGTGGGGGTTCACAGAGTCAGTTCATGACCCTGCTCAAGATCTCCATTAAGACAAAGAAAAACTTACCAAAAAATGTTTCAGGGAAATGCATGGTCACATTATTAGCCTTCCTGCTGCAGTAGCCGAGTTTCACAAAGTGAA
The DNA here is from genome assembly GCA_021432705.1 of Caranx ignobilis. Classification (NCBI taxonomy): domain Eukaryota; kingdom Metazoa; phylum Chordata; class Actinopteri; order Carangiformes; family Carangidae; genus Caranx; species Caranx ignobilis. The sequence goes on along the minus strand of MU269981.1, from coordinate 20,113,641 downwards.
ATCTGGCAAAGGTTTTGGCCACTTAAAACTAAATGACAGTGATGGCTCACTCACCACTGTCAGAACTTTTACTTCCCTCTCCCACATGACCCCACATGCCACTTGGAGTTACCCATGTGCAAATCTGCTTTGTGCAGCTTTTAAAAAGCCTTTCTGCTAACCCAGGTGCCAACAGCTCAGCCAATCACTATGAAAGACACAAGAACTAGTGAGAGGGAGCGAAAACGGCAGACTCAGCAGCTGTGATTTCCTAATGGTGAATTTATATGCGTTGTGTTTTAATACTCTGCGGTCACCTAATACCCTGGACCAGGGCTGTTCATCCATAATTCTCAGATATAAATCGCTTTGGTCTCGACATCTAATATTGGCTTGTCTGGCTGTGGTGGGTTTTGATGATTGATGGCACAAACATTCAACAAAGTGAGTTACAATACCAGCCGTCTGTTTCTGTGGAGTCAAACAGTAGGACTCAGATAATGTATCATCGCAGGGTTGAGGAAGGTCACACTGTTTATACGACTGTAATCCTGTACCAGCGTTTTAAAGAGGCCAATTTTAAGGTCTATATTGTGAAACCAGCAACAATTGCCACCAGTAAAATTTCAAAATATTTCTTTATCATAGAATGAAGAAGCACCGCAGCAAACCCGGAAACATTATACTATAAACATGAGTACAGGTTGAGCCAAACCAGAGTCATCCATGTGTTGCATGGATATATAATATCACCCCTGGCCGGCTGTCTTCTGTTTTTGCTCTGACCTGCAGCTTCCATTAGAGGGGACACACGTGCACACAAATGCACATAAATGCATGCACACACACACACACACAACTTGCCCAGAAAAGTGCAAATGAATGCAAATGCACACAGATTGCTCCCACACAGGAGGAAATTATTCCCGGAAATCAGGGGTGATTATTGATGTAACAAGGCCCCTGGGATATGTTATGTGGAAGTTGGGCGGGAGAACAGCGTGAAAAAGGTTCAATGTTAAGACCAGGTGTCGGTGAAAAAGTGTGTGTGTTTGCGTTGTGTATGAGGAAAAGTGAAAGAGACGGGGTCAAAGTGACTGATTCATAATAAATGACAACTGATGCCTTTTGTTTTATTTACCGTGTGAGCTTTTGTGCGAGGTCCTGCATGTGTGTGTTTTTAACTAAACCAGAAAGTCAAAACAATGACCTCACATCCTGCTGCCATAGCAACACTGGCCATTAACCTAACAACAACAAGCTCTGTTACTTTGTTTACAGGCTGTCCGGTCCATTGGGATGACATATGGTGGCCTCTCTGTGGCCTTCAGCATCTTCAAATCCGCCCGGTCAATGAGTGAGTTCAGCCTTGTTTCCTACTTTCTGTTAGAAAGTTCAATGATGTTACTTGGCAGCGAAGCCAATTCCAGCTTGTAAACCAGTTTTGGATAATATTTCTTCGCAATGAAACATTGCGCGTTCACATAAAAATACTCAATCTGTTTCACAAACTTCACCAATGTGAAGCAAAGGCGAGGCTAGTGGGTGCAGCAGAGGACAGGTATCGTATTCACTGTTTCAAGCTCTGACCATGCAGGAAAATTCAAAAACACCAACTCCAGAGCAAGTCATTTGATACAACGATTCTTCGGAAATGTCATCACATTAACTTAAGTACTACCACTGTGTAATTTCCTTCCTGGTCAGTTTCTAACTGAGACCACACAATAAGCAACACAGACCACTGCACGCTTCAGTTCATCACAGTTAACACTGATCTGTATACACCCTGCTTACTCACATCACCACATGTATGGCCATCTGGACTTCCTTAGAGTGGAGGTTACCAAGGATTTCAGCAAATAAAAAATAGTCGGTGAGGCAGGGAAGTGAGTATGGTGAACTGGAGAAGAGGCCTGCAGCATTTTTATTTTCAGAGTAGAGCATATAAGCCATGAAAAATCAGTTATAACCTGTTTACACCACAATTTGCATGTGTAAGTACATTTTTAAATGTGGTCATGTCACCACATGCACTTACAAAGCACACACACAGGTACAGGTGCCATTTTTCCAGCTCGGTGAGCAGCGAGCTGGAGAAATGGATTGGTCTCGTTATATCCCCAGGTTGGTGCACCTGTAAATGTTGGAGCCTCCGCCTGAGAAGCTTTGACTGATAGTGTGTTTTGGAAATGTATTTCTGGGCTGCCCTCATTCTCTCACTCCCTACAGTGTAGTTGTCCTGTTTGTTGTCCCGCAGTACTGTGCTGGGCAGGGGACAGGTCTGTTTACAGTGTTTGTGCTTGTAAAGACATCGGAGCATGGAAAAAGGGCAAAAATAAGCCAGTCCACCCAGGTGTTGTGTTAACATCACTGCCAATAAGATAAATACCCTTGACTGCCGCTGAGTTATTTGACCGGGGAATGAATGTTGATTGTACCCTTTCCTTTTGCCAGCAATAGGAGATCTATGCTGGTTTTTTGACCAGTGGAAAAAGAGGCGTTAATATATTATTGGCTATAGTGGCGGGATGATTTTTCTTACTGTCATACTCTGAATGATGACAGTAGGTTGATAGTAAACACTGCATGGCTATGCTGAAACTAAACAAAATTTCCATCGCAACAACAACCCTATCCCTAACAAACATGTAATGTCACAACTCAATTTCAGTCAAGAGAAAAAAAAGCCCATTTTTGATCTACAGGTCTATCGATTCTAGCTCCCCATTGGGCCAAAAGTTGGTTTTGCACCCACGGAAAGTGACATGCTTTGTATCTGTTAAATGACAACGTGGCACCTACTCCCAGTGATCAGTCAGACGACTAGAGGAAAGTGTTCAGTTTTTTTCGGCGTGTCTCAAAACACAACATAAATCCATTTTCTATAATTCATAAACAGTCAAGTCCCAGACAAACACATCTATTAAACTGAATTGAGCCCTAGCTGAAAGACACTTGGAAACTGGTTTGAAAACGACAACCAGATACAGAGACAAATGTCTGGAGAAATTTGACCCCTTCCCTCAGAGATTTACTGTACTTACAAATAGCTGTTTTATTAAGTCTGAAATATATAGGATGCTGCTAGTATTCCCACCTCCCAACCACAACAGGCACCAATATCCTCAGCTCCGACCACAATTGCAGCAGACATGTGCCAGGCTTGCCTCTTTGGCCCCAGTCCTGCATGGTGTTTCCTGACCTATATTCTCTTACTCTCTTCTCCCTTGGTATTTACAGCTTCCTTTCAAACGACACGCGACTGAACATATTCCTACACAAACATTATCAGCTCAAACTCAGGGCTCCTTGTTTTTAAATCAAGACCCTCAGTCAGTTTTGCAGCCATATGCTGAAAACATGAGGCAAAAACAGGCACGTGTGACATTGTTTCATCTCCACAGCAACATGAGAGGTAATATTATAATAACATAAGCCGAGGCTGTCGACAGCGTCTGAATGTGAGTGTGTCACATCTGTTGCTAGATCAACCAGAATTCCCAAACAATAACAGGAGACTCAAGCCTGACTACAGTTCACTGAATTCAGCATTCACTAATATCCAAACAGCAAAATATTGAAGTGTTGTATTTTAAAAAGGGCACAATGATGTGTTGAGGTAAAATGGAATAAAATGAATATGGTCAAGGAGGATAATGACTATGTCAAATGGTCAAGCATCAAGCAAGCAAGTGGACTTTTCAGTGGTGACTGTTTTGTTTTGTCAAGGTCCCAAAACAGAACAAATCAGATGGGTGGTCAATAATCAATAATAGAAAGTTCCAACATTTACAATTCCATGGCTACGGAGCAAACTTCATGTGGTTGAAAGCTCCAGACATCGTGTGTAGCTGGACCTTGAGTGGAGATGTACTGGCAGTTTAACTGAGGTACATGCAATTAAGATATCCATTACTGCTACTTCTCATAATAACCTAATACTTTATTGATCCCTGTGGGGCAGTTCAGCCCTCTGAGAAAATTGAGGGTTAGAGGTCTGTCGCAAAACAACAGGAGTTGGTTGGGATTCAGAGGCTTGATCCAGGCCACTGCAGCAGTGTGGATGTCTGCAGACACAGGGATATAAAGAATCCATCTATGGACTATGGCACTCTTTTAATGTGTGATGCTGCAGAGATGAAGTGATCAGTGTTCAATGTAAGAGAAGTAAAGTGAAAACCACTCACATCTACTCTACCACCCTGGATAAAACAAACAAATAAATAAAAAGAGAAAACACAGTATAGTAGTGTTTGGTGTGCAAGAGTTGTGAAGGCAGTGATGAGTTAACTTTCCTTCAGTAAAATATCACTGACTGAAAGCAGACTGGAAGTCCAAACAATAAATCTGGAAACTGAAAGAAGTTGAGTGAGGGCAACTGGTCTGTGAGTGTGCAAGTGTGAGAGTGTGTGTGTGTGTGTAGGTGTGTTAGTTTGTGTTTGCAGGAAACGTGACCATGTGGAAATCATTAGATGTAGGCTGATTCAGCATGCTGGCATATTTGTGTGTTTTCACGTGAGGGTGGAGGTCTGCCACCTCCAGGCTCCAAGTTCAGTAAGTCAAGCACCACACCCCAACCTCCACACACACACACACACACACACACACACACACACACACACACCCACACCCACACCCTCATGTTGTCACGAATCACTTCTAACTAGACTTCCAGACCTTAATCATAACCAATACTTGCCTAACCCAAACCTTTGTCCCTGATGACAGTAGACTTCACTGGACCACACTACCTAATTATTAATTCTACCAGTACAAAAACTGCTCATGCAGTTTTTCTTTGAAAAGTTGTGAAGAAAGAACTTGCAGCTCTTAATGTCCATTTCTTGATGATGGCACCTCAATGGGCTGTAATGGATCTGTGGTGAACACAGACTGGGATGTAAGTGCATACAAATTAGTTCTTGACTGCCTCAGAGGTTGATCCTGATCCATAACCAACTGCTTCTACCTCTCTGCACTACAAGGTTGGTTTTGACACTACAGGTGCTGAAAATGGGTGGGATTGGTGACTCACACAGAGGTGACCACTGACTCCTCACAGTCACAAATGAACCCATTATGCTACTGTTGGACTTCCAACTTCATTGAGTGTTAAAAAAGATTGAACATGTATCCTCAACTAATTATAAAAAGTCACATGTCTATTTCAGATTTTGGGCTCATTTCAGAGCTTAAACCTTACAAGTCTTCAGAGTGGTCCTCTAAAAATCTTCTCAAAAGTCTTTTTGCTCTTTGGCCAAGACAATTTGAGCAGGGTGTCTGAGAATCTCTTTGCTTTGGAAACTGGACAAACAGGACAAACTGAGGTTTCAGCGCACAACCTCAAAATTTCAAAACAATCCTCCAACCCTAGACCGGGGCCATTTCATCAGAGAGCAATGAGCTATATTTCTTTCAGCCCTTGAATCTTCACTTTCTGTGATAAACTTAAAAATTCACTGAGCCTCGTAAAAAGTACTGGAGTCTTGAGGTCTTGGGTTCAATCCGGAGTCTGCTTTTAATTTTGAAGCCCAACACCCAAAGTAAATATTAGGAAATAAGGGTAAACCGTCTAAGCCTGCACTGGGTAGAGTGCTGTGCCTCCGCACCACTGCTAGCACCCATATAGGTTTAGGTACTGCAACCCAAATTCATTACACAGCTGAAAAAGCCCGCCAAAAATTTTCAAAAATAATTTGTTAAGGTGTAAATTTTCTGCTCAAACCTGACTCAGTGTCATTAAACATACCATTTCCTGGAATATTCAAGCCTATATTTCCTCAACATTTTGTTGGCTAATGCCTCAATTTGCCAGACTTTAAAAGCCCCTGAAAAACACATCAAAAGGAGTTATGCAAATCGACTGTGTCATAGGCAATATAACTTCCTACATGAGTTAAAAAGCAGCACTGGGACTCGATCTAGCCGCGTAGCTGTAATTCAAAAACCTCACCAGGAGACATTTAGAGAGTTCTAGAAATACATTATAAGCCTCATTAGTCATATTTGTAGGTATAGAGACCTACAGTATCACACTGTGAAATGACACTCTACCCATGGAGCTGCACAGGACCCCTGGCGGTGTATCCAGAACTGCTGAACACATTAGCCAGTTAATGGGGTCCTTATAAAGAGTAAGAGAGGGGAGGGGGAGAGTGGCAGCAGGAGAGCCAAAGTCAAAGGGCATGAAGGGGGCAGGGAAGTCATTGACGAGCAGATAGGGAGGCTGAGAGAAAGACTTCAGCAAGTTGAGGAGGGGAATGGAGCAAGAGGGGGGGGGGTGAACCTCCTGAAAGACATAAATAGGCGAAAGAGGACTTGGAGCTTCGCAGTCACTCTTCCCGACAGCCACATCCACTGCTCTCCTCTCCCCTTCTCCTCACCTCCAGCCCTCCTCTCCAATAATCTGCTGCATCCCTTCATTCCTCTGGAACCCTGAGAGAAAACAGTGAGTAGTTTCTGCACCACACCATCACCTTGTTGCTACACAACAGCACAGAGATACTTACATTACACCAGATTGCACCACTTCAAACTGATGGGAAAGACAATTGTATTACAGAAGGCTACCAAATTTGCATGCAACAGTGATTTATGAAAACATACTGCATGTAAGTGGCACGAGATTAAAACTGATGGAAACAAGCGCTGCCACAGAGCTCCTATAGATGTCATGTATTATGGCAGTGCAATGCAAACATCTGCTGATAAATGTCAAACACATCTGGCTGAATTTTTGTGTTAATATGTCAGCATGCAAGGATGTGCTCCACATAAAAATAATTTATGCCACTCAGGAGAACACTTAACACCAGGACTTTTTATTGATCGAGGACACATATTAGTGTCAAAATCAAACTGATAAGTGAGAGACTGGAGTTTAAGAGTGCAAGATTATGAGTGCCAAGTTATTGCTCCTTCTCTGGAGAATTAAAATACTGGATAGTGAGGAGGATATGATGACACGTGTAGTCAGGAAATTTGGCTAAAAAGCTTTATTCTGTTAAAATAATTGAGGCAGAAATGTAGAGCTCACCAGACCGCAGCATCTACTTTTACTTTAATTAATGTCAGATCTCCATCTGCCCATCCCGTGTTGCTTAGCTTGAGTTTGCAAGTCTAATCTGTGGAAAATAAACAGTGGAAAGGATTAACTTGAAAAATATTCCCTCTGACTCACATGCCCCACTTAAACTCAACAATGGCATGCACTGCAGCAGGGAAACCTACTCTCTAATTCTCCTTCTCAGTCTTACCATGTAACAGATCTTGAAGGAAAAGGACAACTAGGAAAAGTAAAGAGACAATAAAGTAGAGTTGTCAATTAGCCAGAATCACTGCACATGACACTAATTTTAAGCTTTTAAGAGAGTGTAGACACATACAAAAGTGCAAGAGTGAATAAATCCTCTTCTGCACAACATAATTAGTTGGATCCTTAGAATAAGTACAGCAGCAGAGGAGTAAAGAACATGAAGGAGTAGGTAGTATGTGTTGATTACATCTGTATACACTAGCAGCTGGGTGACTCATCTTGACAAAAACATCACTACTTACTTTTTCTTCCCTTAAAAATCTCTCCTCCAGGCCCTCCAAGCTCCCCCAAATCAGCCCTCATTATCATGGACACCACAAAGACCATCCTCTCCATCTCTGAGGCGCTCTACCATCTGATTGCCATGATGCTGACTCTGAGCCAAGGCTTCCATTCAATGCCTGTTCCTACTGATATCCCCATGTGCACAGCCTCAGAATCTGCCCAGTACAGGCTAACGTTTCACGGCAAGTGGACTCAGGCAGCTTTCCCCAAGCAGTATCCAGTCTACCGTCCCCCAGCACAATGGTCAAACCTTATTGGTAAGTGCAGAGTTAAACTGCTTTGTGAACAGATTATTTTTTATAAGAAGCAGATGTGGAACAGAGCTCTGATTGGTTGCATAACGGAAAGCCAATGTAGAAATATTTCATCTACTGACCCAAATAAAAGAGGACGTTCAATACAGTAAGTAATCACTTTCAATTAGTGCAATAAAGAAACTCTTCCCAAAAATGCACCTAACATAAGGACAACTACAGTCATACAGCTCATCTATTATCAAAATTCAACCTTCCTTTAGTATCACTCAGTACATGTACATAAACTGCTAATTGCAACATCTCTCTCTGAGCCTCTTCTTTCCCTCCCTCTTTGCTCTTAGGGGTGACCCACAGCTCTGACTACCACATGTGGCAGCGTAATGAGTTTGCCAGCAATGGAGTGAGGGAGTTTGCGGAGAAAGGCGAGGCCTGGACGCTCGTGAAGGAAGTGGAGACGGCCGGCGAACGCATCCAAAGCGTTTATGGGATCCTCTCCGCTCCTGCTGTTGTGGGAGGAACAGGCCAGATGAGCACTGAATTTGAGGTCTTCGCCAGGCACTCCTATGTAAGTCACTCTACACCTGGACTCCTTCAGTCTGAGTCAGGGCATTAAGTACACCAGAGGACTTTTGCTAGGTCAGTATACATAACAAGTTGGTCTGATGCACCAGGTCAAGTCTTTCTTATTATGAAAACATCCATATCTTCTTATCTACAACAGTAACAACATTTTGGGTGCATTCATCTGGGTTTTCCCTGTCAAATAAGTTTTACTTACAAGTGTGTTAAACTCGATCTGTTTAAAACTTGCCTGGTTGAGTGTGTATTTGCCCTTGTGAGGTTATTTAGATTGAGGATGCTGCATTTCCATGTTGCGGCAATAGAGCCATATGTAAAATATTATTACCAACAGTAATGACAGCTAAAACCATTAAAAATCAGACTAGAGACAAGAGACTTATTAGCCAGGTAATAACTTAACATAACACTGCTACCTGAAGATAATAAAGAGTAATATTATGAGAAAGAGACATTATATTCTTTTTAACAAGGTTGGTGCAGCAAAACTGTAAACGCTACTATAAAACCAGCCCCAGACTCTTTTTCTCCATATACTGCACCCTGAAGAGAGCTTCCAAAATGTAGTGAGGCTAATTTATGTCTCTGCAAATTATATAAAACTCCATAGGAGTTGGCTGTTAAACATCCTACTGATGAGTCCCTGGCTAGGTTATAAAACTGAGGACCCACCTGACACTATGTTAGGCTTGGACAAAGGACGAGACAGAGTTGGGAGAGAAGAGAGGGAAACAAGGTTTAGCTTGAAGGTGAGAGAAATGGAAAAAGTCCAGCTGGAGACTCAAGATGTTCACCGGCTCAAAACAAACTATACTCTAGCAATGAAATAACAGCACGTGTGCGAACGGAGATGAGTGAAGTACTGGATTATGAATAACCAAAGATGATATCTGGTTCTAATTAAAAACATTATGAAGTCTTCACTTTGCATTTGCCTCCAGCAGCATAAAATTAAAAGTTAAATGAATGGATATATTAAATTAAAGTGGATAATACAATCACTTTATAACAAAATTACAATGTGTAATGAAGTAAGCACATTATGGCTTTCATTTCCTTGTGTAACTTTATGAATGTAAATGGAAAATGACTCAGAACATTTACCCATTTCTTCCTCTGTGGCTTTGACCCACAGTCCTGGACAAATCATAACATAACCCTGTCCCTTCCATTATAACAACCCTTTTACTTTCTCTGCCCCATGTCTTTCTTCTCTTCTATCTCCTTTCCTCCACTTTCACCCACCTCCTCATTTCCCCCTCTTAATTTTTTTCTCTCTCCCTCCGCTCAATCTTCCTCCCCATGCTCTACTTCCTCCATCTGCAGCTGTCGTTTATCGTGCGTATCATTCCAAGTCCAGACTGGTTTGTCGGCGTGGACACTGTCGATCTGTGTGATGGCGACCACTGGAAAGACAATGTGTCACTGGAGCTTTTCCCATACGATGCAGGAACTGACAGCGGGTTCACTTTCTCCTCTCCAAACTTTGAGACCATCCCCCAGGACAAAATCACACAGGTGGGTCAATCTAAGCCAAGAGCAACATCGCAAGGATCCAAAACCGCTAATTACAACCCATGTGAAGCTTGTTGTTGTGCACACACTCCAGAAAATCACCTAAATTATGCAATACTAAGCAGCCTGCTGTTTCAAGTCAGTTAATTAAATGACAGAAGATGACATAAAGCTGATAATGAGAATAGCATAAGCACAGCACTACTCATAGATTAAACAACACTTTAATCACAAATGATTATCTTAACAACTATTGCTATTGTGCTATACAGGTTGACAGCCTCTTATGAGATCTAACAAAACATCTCCATGTTACATTTCCTGTAGTTTAACTTCAACTTTTCCCCTCCATAGATCACCTCCTCCTTCCCTAGCCACCCGGCCAACTCCTTTTATTACCCCCGCCTGAAGCACCTCCCGCCCATTGCCAAGGTAACACTTACCAAGATAAAGAAGACCAACCAGATCATCAGCCTGCCTGTGGAGCCCACCCAGTCCAACCAACTGCCAACAGGAAATGAGATTGAGGACACGCTCATAAGTAAGTCTGAGGAACACACCGCGATGGACATTACTGGTTTCATGCTATTCCATTCATTTACAGCTGAGGGCATTAGCACACAAATAAGTATTTCTACACATTCAACAAAGGCAATGAAGAAGACAGCAAGCTAGTAAACAATGCACCATTTACCAATACTCAAGAACTTACACCTAGCTAGCAAATCATACTAAATTTGATTAGTGAAACCAATCGCTTATCAATACACCATTCTCATTCTATGTGCAGTGATTAAATAATACCTACACTTTTAAACAGAAAACATACATACACTTTATCTTGTGCTCAACTCAGATGTGAGGATTAAACACATTAACAGGAACCAACCCTAACCTTTGTATTTTGCTGACTCAGATGAAAGCATTTGCAAACCATTACAGGCCACACACAAACTCAATTACTTCCAACCAGAAACTAGAGAAGCCAAGCGAGAGGAGGGCATCAGTAAATGCCACGGGCACATCTGGCATGCAGTGGAAAAGTCTAAAGATGAGAGAAGGAGAAAGTGAAACAGCATTTTAAGAAAGCGGTGTAGAAATTATGTACAAGCAACACTTGGGTCGTGACTCAAAATGGGATACAGACACGCATGTTTTAACAAGACCTGGATCCATAAGTTGAAGCTGGATTTACTTAATGTCAGTTCCCAGACAGTTAAACTTTAAGACTCCCTGTTGTACAGATTAGTGGTAACAGTAAAACAGTGTAACTGCAAGGACGAAGCGGACGACAGCTTGGAAAAATAAAGATGAAGAGAGTGTCAAACTTCAAGTAAAGCCAACAATGCAGTAGTCAAACAACCTGTCTGTGTGACTGATGTTCTCCAATGTGACACGATGGGGAAAATAACCTTTTATAAAAACACAAATCACCACAAAAAAAGTTTAACTAGATGACTCAACCAGGAAAAAGTTTCTTTAAGGAGGAAAAAAATGAACAGATAGCGTGTCAGCCTGGCAGTACAGCTGACAGTGCGGTAATCAGATTCAGTGTTGAGAGTGACTGTAAAGGTTTGACTCAGCATCACAGACTACAAGTCGTTCCCCTGACTACCCATCAACAAACAGCAGAGAGGGCCAAGAATCTGTTGGGGTTTCCTGCCCCACTCCCAGTGCTCCATACTACCCCTCCAACTGTGCAGCCTTCCCTTGTTCCATTAACCTTCATCCCTACATCTCTTTTGAGACCTCTCACCCAGGGTTTAAACAAAAATTGTCATTATAGATTATCATTCAGCTGCTTAAGATTTTATCTATGAAATACATCACTGATATAAAATAAGATAAATTAGCATTGCTAATTGTAACATCAAGTTATCCTTCCCTCTGTCCCTAATGGAAGCACAAGATGAGCGGAGATGTCAAAATCAGCATTTACTTGACGTGCATGTCCAACCCCTCGATCCATCTGTCTGTCCATGTAGCTTCCATACCGCCTCCCATCCTTCTGCTTTTCTACTCCTGAACCCACAAATAAGTCTGTGATACATATCAGCTGTATGCAAGGTCACAACAAGGTTGTCTGAGGTAGCTCAGCAAGTTCAAGACATTGGAACGGGAGAGTGAAAGCAATAAAGAACAGAAAACATGATATAACCTAAGATTTCAATGATTGCATAACAGGTTAGCTGAATTTTTTGAGAAAAAGACATTTTCCTGCATTACAGATGAAGCGCATTATTGCAAGGCCATAAATCTCTGCACTGGGGACTTATTAAGTGATTCCTCCGTTTACTGTAAGGAGGGAGTGTACTGGCTAAGAGCAAGCACAGACAGCAAAGACCCAGTAAATGAAGGTAAAGACATAAAAAAAAAAAAACAGAACTACAATTTAAAATACTGCAAACACCACCAGGACAGCCACTGCCAAGAATCTATAACGAGAAACTATGGGTTCATAAAGAGCTGCTCACACAGCATGCCATCATTTACTGGAACTCCCTTTTATTATGTTATTAATTTTTTAGTGCCAAACAAAGGTGGAGGAGCAGTGATTTTCCTGGTTATTACTTATTCCACTCCTTTCCATTCAGGCCTCCCAAATATCAACTTACACATTACACAACAAACATAGTAAATGCTCTAAGAGTTAGAAAACAGTACCTCTTGAAAAAGGACAACCTAAACCTGAATGTTACTGAAATTTTAACACCCCCCCTCTCCACTCTGCAGATACCCCCCTGGACTGTGAGGTGTCAGTGTGGTCACCCTGGGGCTTGTGCAAAGGCAAGTGTGGAGACTCGGGCGTGCAACACAGGACACGTTATGTCCTCATGCATCCAGCAAACAACGGAGCAGCCTGCCCCCTGCTGGAGGAAGAGAGGAAGTGCTTCCCAGACAACTGTTTATGACTAGGCCAGGAGAGGAGGGAAAAGAAAGAAAGGAAGGAGAGGAGAGAGAAGAAAGAGAGGAAATCCAGGAAAGGGAGGAAGGGACGCAGACGGCGAAACAACAGTAAAAGATCTCCTGTGTATTCACATGAGGCATAAATATGACGAACCAGACCTCTTTTCCTCGCTGGCCACAGCCCCTCCCAGTGGAAATGACTGACGTACTGATTGATATTCTCACAATTTAATTGGGAGTTGAACTGTCAAAAAAAAAAAAAAAAATCTCCCCCTCAATCACACTGACAGCTCTGACAGTACTAAGAAGTGTAGTTTAGCAACATAGCTATTAGACACCAATTCAGTTTTGACGGACTGCCAGTTTTGTGTGGGGATGGATTGAACAAAGCTGTTTTAGACAGCCTTTAACTAAAAAAAACAAACAAACCTATTTTCACATTATAAGTGGGTTTGGTCTGTTATTTCTGAAGATCATAGACACTTGTTTGCCCACAGTGGATTATAACTCCCAGCAGGTTTAATCAATCGGATTTGCAAATAAATCCACTCAAATGACACTTAAGATCTAAAATCCACAAATCCAGGAAACACTTGAGAGAAAATCCAAATATTAGCTCCTGCAGGGGGAGAACATGATGCTTCAATAGTTCCATTAGTTGAAGTACTTCTAGTTGGGCCTCTGAACAATGTCGCATTATAAAACATAATGTTTACAGAGACATTGTGGTTAATTTTCCTGAAGACAAAGAATATATTTATTGACAGGATTTTAACCTGTAGTGTACAGTATATCAAATCTGATAGTAATGATTTGTATTCCTTTGTTACTGAGATATTAGTTCAATACAGAAAATAAGTTTTTGGTAAATAAAAATAATAAAAATGTACAAAAAATGTATGTTTTCTGTATGGTCAATAAAGTGTAAATATCTTTTAAGACAATGTCATTGAGACCTTTTTCTTCAAGAAAGAAACGCTCCTTGATGAATGACGTATAATTTGAGAATGAAGTACATTTTGAGTATATTTGCAAGTTTATTATTGAACTTTACACGTACGACATGTGAGAAATTTTCCATGATATGTACCGCGCACTCATTCTTTGGTGCTTTTGCTCGGTGTTGTGACTTGCAAGCATGACTTTCAAATCTGAACCACACATTTAGGCTTACTTATATTTGGGTTCCCAAGGTAATATAACAAACACTGCAGGATCAAATTAACTATAGAGAGAAATACCTTTCACTGAATGGCCTGGATGTAGGCCCTGGTGTAGGCTCAAAATCACCCTGATGAAGTGTTGGTCATAAAATGGATAAGGGTGCTCACCAACTATTTAAAAACAGCAAAGTCCTGAAGCCCGGAAATCTTATAGAGCTCAGCTCGTGTCTGCAACATCCAGTGCAGCACACCTCACTATGAAGCTGGTGTCCCATTTAATGGACAGAACAGCTACTGGTTACATGTAAAGCTACCTCTTCTTTCATATGTGAAACAGATAAAAATCACTTATGACCTTCCCGCCCCCTTTCCCACCTACCAAAAGAGAAAGCATACTGTAGATGACAGATTGAATAGCAATAAGGACTAAACATCTGGTGCAAGAAGCTCCTTCCGTTTTGAATGATGAGGGAGGGGAAAATTACTGAGCAGATCCAGTTTCTGGCTTTCATTTACAGGAGTTTCATCAGCTAAGCCTGAGAGTGGTCAGATTTAAGTATATCCCCAGTGCAATATATGATGAAGAATATCACAGGTGGTAAACATAGATAGGTTTATAGTTCTTCCAGGTCCCTAAAAAAATGTACTGGTATGCTGAAGACAAACAAAAACTGGCTGTGTCCCTGATGGAAATAATGTTTTCAACATATGAAGAAGATTATATACACATGATGCATGATAATTTACCTCACCATAAGTTAAATGCACTCACCAAGTACTTAATTAGGGAACGCCTGTGTGCACCACTTCTTCATGAAATTCTCCAGTTAGACAATCATGCAGCAGCACAATGCATAACATGCTGCAGATACAGCTTATTGGCCTCAGTTAATGTGATCTCAGCTACTTAAACCGCAGCAAGATTGTCAAAGCCAGACAGGCTGGTTGTGTGCTGACCTCCAGTTTTCCTCACACACAAGTTTACTCAAAAAACAGCCGGTGAGCAGCAGCTCTGCAGACAGACACGCCTTGTTGATGAGAGAGATCAGAGGAGAATGGCCAGAATAGTTTCAAGCTGACAGAAAGGCCACAGTAACTCAGATAACAATCACGGTTTAAAACGGTCTCCAAATGCACAATATGTTGAACCTCAAGGTACATGGGCTACAACAGCACCACTTTGGGTGTCACACATGTCTGCCAAGAGCAGAAATCTCAGCCTGATGACATGCAGATGGTAAGATCAACGTTAAAAAAAATCAGCAGAAAGAATGAACCCAACCTGGCTGGTGTCAAAGATCTAGTGATGTTTTCTTGACTCACTTTGAGCCTCTTATTACATACCAATCATTGTCCAGATACCACAGCTTGTCTGCGTGGCGGAGCTCACCCTGTGCAGCTTGATATAGCCACAAGTTACCATCTTCAAATTGCTTCTTCCAGCACAATAAAGTGCCATGTCACAAAGAAAAAAGACAACTCAAACTGGTTTCATCAACATGAATGGGGAGGCTGCTGAGGTAGAGTGAACTGCCTGTTAACAGATTTCAATCTGGTCCTTTAACAGAAGATTTTCTGCATGTATGCGCAGCTGACAAAACTACAGAAATCATGTCAACACGGAGCAGAGTATGTTTCCAACATCTTGTGAAACCCTTGACACAAAAAACTCTGGCTGCTTTAAAAGCAAAGGAAGGCAGCAGCAGAAAATACTATATTAGATAACTGAGTAGAGAAGTAAGTATGGTATTGGTATGGCCAAATGACACTAGATTACAAATATCCAATGGCAATATTAATCAGAGGTTTGCAGATACTACATAAATTCATGGCAGTTTAGTGGAAAGGAATCCATTACAAAAATGGCAAGTATAACAAACATATTGATTTAGCATTCACACTTTCTGTGAAACTAATGAAGTGTGGGAGGAGAGGGAAATCTGACTCTTTGCTTACGTTCAGGATGACTTTTTACAGACGCTAAATATGAGAAGGGTATATTCAGTGTGTGGGTGTGTTGGGGTTTACTTTATGAAGTGACCTCATCTACGGTAAGCATATGGCAACTATTGTATGAAATGGTTTGGATTACAATCTCCCTTCAGTTCAGGGAACTGCTGCACTGTAGTACCAGACACAGGCACTGGTAACCCTTACTGTGTTAGAGGTTAAGAGGTGATATCCATATTTTAAAAAGGACTAGAAAATCTCGAAAGCATAAGAAATACACCTAAGGTGTAAGGAGTTGATTTATCATATATACATACATAGTATTGTATACATGCACATTGTTTGAAAAGAGGAGTCACTACTATATGTGGTGCACGTGGTCAGAGCCCTGTCAATCACTGATCTTAAACACCTTGCCATTGGCCACCAGCTTAACCAGTCACAACACAACCAGAAAGTCTCGTCACACAAAGCAGCAGCTGCAAATTTCTCACACTAGAATGATCTCCCTTACAGCCCTCCACACTACAGATCTACTATGGGTGTATGTGGCTATAGCAGATGAAAAATACCTTAACTGAGAATCTACATACAAAAAAGGAAAGTCTAACTGAGCTACAGGTCAAACATTCAGTCACTGGCGAGGGTGTTGTAATCTAAAAGCTCATTGTTAACTGAAAATGGGTTTTCGAGGCATTGGCTTTTTGCTCCAGTGTTACCTGATGTTGGCAGCAGCCATGTATTTTGATCTCGGAGAGCAGGAGGAAAAATGCATCATTGAGGAGATTCCTGAGGACATGCTGGTGACCGGTGAGTCCTGCAGAAGGAATATTCCTCCTGAGTGTTGTTTACAATTTCAGCAGTAGGAATGAATGTGCAATTAGGTTTTGAAAAGTGATGTGTGAACTGCCATGCCCATGTGACTTCTGAATCACCCAGTGGTGTTACTGTATGCAGTTTCATGATATTAAGTCTTCAGTGCAAAAGCCACTAATGTATATACTTGACTTTTATACTGCCCACATCTACATCACAAATTGACCAAGTTTGTGTATGCACTCATGTGTAAGTGTTTCTTACCATCAGGTTATTTCTTGTTGGAGCCTTGGGATCTGAAGACAGTCACCAACACCCCTCACTTTGGTGTCACTGTGACAGTCAGAGACCCAAACCATGAGGTACAGCACTGACAGGAAAAGGTTTACACCCAGCCATGGTCACACACATATATGTGCTGGCTGGTTTCTGCATTCAAAACAAACCTAAACAATGTCAAATCCCAACCCAACCTAACCAGCCCAAACCCATCAGTTTGACTGAATGTTAGAACTGCACATCTCTATTTTGTGGACTCATAGCTGAACAAATCTTGGCCTAACAATGTATTTTCTCCCCTTTAGGTAGTGCTGTCTAAGCGCTTTGGCAAATTTGGTAAATTTACCTTCACAGCTCATGCTTCTGGTCAGCACTACCTCTGCTTCCAAACCAACTCCACTAGGTTTTCTGTATTTGCTGGAGAACGGCTGGTGAGATCTGTGGACACACACACACACACACACACACACACACACACACATAATTTTACATTAACATATGAAATGTTGCAATAATACTTCAATATTATATCGCTCAGTCATTTTTGTGAAATGCCTGCAGATGGACAATTAACATTATGTCTTCGACCTTTACACTATACTGTATCTATAGTTCAAACACAATGATAAGACTGATGTCATTACAAATATAGATATAAAACAGTTGATAATCAATAATCATCAACAATCGATGAATAGTCTGTGGACTGTGCCAAACAGAAGCTACATTTGGATGTTCAGATGGGAGAGCACACGGTCGACCGCAACACAGACAATACTAAAGACAACATGCAGACTGGAGGACAGCCTCAGCCACCTCATAGATCAGATGGTGTACATCATCAGGCAGCAGGGATACCAGAGGGTAAATGAGAAGTGTTTTCACTGACTATTATCACTCACCCTGAACTTGAACTGACCTTTCAACAACAAGATGATTTCATGTATCTGTCCCTCCCATCTTTTCTTCTCTCTCATTCAGGAGAAAGAGGAGGTGTTTCGTGAGATCAGCGAGGACACCAACAGTAAAGTGTTGTGGTGGGCAGTGGTGCAGACCTCCCTGCTGCTGTCAGTTGGTTTTTGGCAGATGAAACGACTCAAAGACTTCTTTGTTGCCAAGAAGCTTGTCTGATGATGGGATCGTGACCTCTGACCTGTCAACAATGTTCCCCTTATTGCATTGTCCACACCTCTTCCAATCCTATACATCAGATAACTTCCTGTGTGCGCCGTGCAGTTTCAAAATAAAAGCTGTCCAGTACGTTAATATGTTATGCTGCTCGGGGCCTCTTCTATTTTTTTCTCTCAGAAATGTTTACCGAGGTCCGGACCTCAGTGACCTCATAGCTGGCATCCTTTTCCATGTGTGTTAGACTATGATGACACAACAAATGAATATCATCATTGTAAACTGCAGTATGGTTACATAGCAAAACTCATCCAGTATGAAACATTAATATACTCAGTGTGAAGTGTTTAATTATAGTAATAATAGAAGACTCAATGACCCTGCATAGATAAGCTAATAAAATGATGTGCACCGTATCACTCCTACCTTAAGAAAAATAAACCCAAATGAATTGGCAATTATTTCCTGTAGATCAGTGCTTTCTTCTTTCTTGTGTTCCTCTAACATCTCCACTTGAGATCATTATGAGCCTGGCTCTGGTTTCTCTGGCTCGGTGTGCTCCTGTCGGCTCATCACCACTACACCTTAGGGAGTGGAAAAACTGCACCATGTAGGTGAAGGTGGCTGTGATTTAGCTGCTGGGTTGTTGAAAATATGTCTGTATTTTATACTTTTATATTGGCAGACTCTGGTTTATCAGTTACATTTATACAAGCTTATGAACCATGTTTTTTTCTTTTCCTTGTGATCATATGATATTGTTGTTGATGTTTCACCATCCATTAACTGCCTCAAAAACACTGGTGTATGTGGGCGTGTAAGGGGACAAAAGGTGGACCTGTGGAAAAACTTTAATCTACAAGTGATGTAACGCTGCCCCCTAGTGGACTCGCAGGTTTTGTACCAGGATTGCACATGGAGGACGACTGACTGAACAGAGGAGCAGAGAGGAGCGCATGGAGGATGACTGATGATGACTGTATGCCATGTACTAGATCTGCTGTTACCACACACACACACACACACACACACACACACTGTCCTATTATTAGCCTAATAAAAACATTTTTTTTGCCAACAGGTCTCTCAGTGCACTTGTTTTCGTAGGTGACATTTTGGTATGATTTGTGCAAAAACTGGTAGGGGTCTCTTTTCCTCTTACCTCAGTGTCTCAATGAGATGGGGTTTCTAGAGTCCTTACTACTAGACTAGTACAAGGTAATGTGTCATCACTTATGTGTGTGTTTGGCCCTCATTAATTTTGAAATCCTGGCTACAGCCCTGCTTAGGACCGCTATAAATATATCACTCAAATACCCATACTAGAAAGTTAAAAACTCTTCACTTGCTAAAAAAAAAAAAAAAGAAGAAGAAAAGAATACAATGAATGTAAAAAAATAAATAAATAAAAAAAAAAAAAAAAAAAGTGCAAGGATGTAAGAGCTGGACAAGTGTATTATAATATTATGCATCATATTAAATTCAATTGAAAGGGAAATTTGTATTTTTCTCATTCTATGTTCATATCTGTTGCCTTTTGAACATAAAAACACAGCTCTCACGTCCATGTAACCTTACTTTGGGCCAGTATCAACACAACACAACACACAAAAGCATTTTAAGGTCTAAAAATAATATAATAACCACGGCTGTTTGGCCTCTTCATGGACATTTCTACACAAAATCAATACTGATTGAACTCATTAAAAGTTGATATAGATTATACAGATTCTTTTGGTTACAACTGAGCTTTAAACATGAATTACCTCAACATTTCAACATCTTGCATAGTCTTGGATTCACAGCCATCAACTACCAGCTAACGGCTAATGACAGACCTAAGCTAAAAACGGACGTCATTACTCGCTAGGACTATTTACTTTTGCTCAAAACTAACAAAGGGGAATGTATTATTGTTGAGCTGCGACGCTATTTTTGTTCATTAAAACCAGATAAGGGTAAGCCTATTGATTAGGTGTCACGGGTAACATTAAAACACCAGTCTTGTAACCAGTTAATGCTACGGAGTTGACAGCCTTCAACCGTTGATTGACGTTAACGGTAGCTGAGTTAGCATTTAGCTTCATTAGCAGTGGGATATTCTGACCCAGGTAATAGACTACATCAACTTTACATGTCAATGACTACAGGAAATGTCGAGCCGGGATATACATATAGAGCTGGTTTAAACTTCAAGGAAACACACAAAGGGTCGTGACTTATGGAAAACCTCATTACCGGTTAAAGCTAAATGACGATATTGAGAGTTTGGCGTACTTTATAATAAGTTATCGGATGTCGGTGTCCTGGTTTCGTCTCTTACAGGCCTTCAGATGTCGACCTGGATCTGTTGTAATTCCTGCTTTCTTTCCGTCAGTGCTGATCGTAAATTGGCTGTGACAACCTGTGGCCATATCATCTGTAGTGTCTGTTATCAGAAAGGTAGGTCATGAAAACACTGACTGACCGTGCAGCTGCAGCTGTGGCAGGCCTGCTGCTCCGGGGCAGGTGAAAATGTGATTAGACGGGGACATCTGTTGGACTTTAAGTGATACTGCACAGAGGATGGCTTAGTTTTACACCAGCTGTAGTCTTTAACAGTAGGCTTTCACCAAAGATCCCTATTTAATAAACCTGCTCTTAGGGAGCCATGTTTGAGAGAGTACACGTTTGATATTGTCCTGGGCCACGTGTATTAATGAAATCTGTGATCCTGTCATGCTCTGTCAATGAGTGCTTCTTGTCATATCCTTCAATGAAATAAGAGAGAAATGACACTATTCAGCCTGGGATGTGAGACCTCGGGAAGTGCTCATGGAGCTCCCTTGATCCCACTGTGGGGACCATTGATTATATTCATAAACCACAGGTCTGTTCCTAAAGGATCTCATTTCAATCAAACTCTTTTCAATCCGCTCCGGCTGCCCGAGTTATACACGCTATTAATTTTGTGTCTCATGTGGAAACACTCTGAAAAGCCCTTTTGTGTACTGAATTCAGGCTCTACATGTCCTCCTTTCAGTATGATCCTGCAGTGATTATCCTTTTTTTTAATGCTTTGTATATATAATTACATCTTTTCTTTCAGGAAAACAAGGCAAGTGTTTGATATGCAATGCCAAATGTCAAGTATCACCTCTCTCTGACAAAGTAAGCATCTTTCCTCTCATTTTAATGGCATCATTGTGTGGTTGTGGGGCTGTCTGCATAGGATAATATCACACATCATTTTACAATCCTCAAGTGGACAATGTCTTTGTTTCAGAGCAATTCAGAGGTGAAGGCCTTGTTTTCTGACATCAACGTTGTGGCAACCAAACACTTCACAGAAGTCAGCAAAGTTCGGTCATCTTCTTGTTTCACATCATAAAATAGTCATATTAACTTTTCTTATTTCTGCACCGACCTCAAAGCTGCAGTATTATTCTGCAGTCATGGTTAGATCAAGATGGTCTGCATCAAAAGCTGCTTTGTAGGGTCATTTATCAAGCATATGTATTTTAATATTATCTCCTGGTGCAAATCTCACATAACACTGTTTCCTCCTTCCTCTCAGGTTCTAATGTTTCAGGCAAGACATCAAAACAGGCTGCTGACTCACTACCAACAAAGGGTGAGAGACATTTGTCATGTTGTTGTGTTGTTCATCATGATGTTTGTTTTCGTGGGTTTGCTTTTCTTCATTTCCCAAGAGTTGGACAACATCCTGCTGCTGGGTCAGCACATCACAACATTAACATTAACATTTGATCAATTACAGAATGAGAAACTAGAGGAGGTGTTAGTCAAGATGAAGCAAGAAATGCATCAGATGACAAAGTGAGTTTGACCATACAGGTTCATGCGCATATTTCTTGACAGTGTTTTTTTTTTTTTTTGATGAAAAGTTGGATGGCCTTCACTATTCGTTTTGATTTTTCATCACTTTAAAGGAAGCTGAATGAACAGAGTGCTTACATCTCAAAACTGGAAACCTCTCTTCAGCATCAGAGGTACAGCAAGAGTTCACACCGATCTGTAATCTCCCTCTTTCACTATGCAGAATAATCAACTAGCCTTTGATTTTTCCCCAAACCAGACTATCTTTATTTTCCACAGTGTTTGCTACCAATCATTTGTCTGACGTTTCATTCTAGTTTCCCCTTTCTGTTGATTATTTTTCTTTATCATCCTTCATTCACACACCATTTATGCAAGAAGTATCACATCTCCTACTGCATGTAAAAGACTAAATAAGGATCTATGCAGGCTGTAAAAGTGCTAATGACTTGGAAATAAATGCTGGCGTATGACTTGTTGGGTTTGGCTGCACCACAGCATAAAAACTTCTTTACAATGAGCTGGCTGTTATGCGTCACCACTCGCTAGGTGTCACTCCTGGCACATCCACTCCTGGCCTGTTTCAGCCAGTACCAAAGGAGTTTAAAGGGGCAGTGTTTTGTTTTTTAAGAGAGCTAGTTATCATGAACTAATGGCTTTTTGTATCCAAGAGCAAATTCTGGATGAAACAAACATTACCACCTACAGTGCCACTAGGACATTAAAGAAAAACCTAATCCAAATGATTTTCCTGTCTTTAGGCCACATTGAGGTCGAGACAGATCTTCACCTCTTCTCATGATCACACTCTCATGACAACTGTCTGTTTTGAACTGATTAACCCTCTTCTCTCTCAGCATCAAAGTTTCATCAGCGCCTCAGATCAGACACAGTTCTCAAACTCCACATGGACCTAAACCAGGTAAATGATCATGTATTGGTGCTTGTATCGGTCTGTGTGACACATGTCACATGTCACAGCTAAATGGATTATATTTTTGAAAACATTTTCTTCACTGCGCCATCACTGTCATCATTGTTATGGTTGATGATTATGTTTTAGTGTTAGACACTACGTGTTTTATACCAGCCTGCTCAACCAAGCCAGAGACGAGTCCAGGTCCAGATAAACTCAGCAAATGTTCCTCATACTGGTCTGTTGCTGTTGCTTACAGTTAGTCACTGTGATTCTTACTTATTCAACACAGACATTTGTGTTTTTACAAATATCAGGGTTCACCTTATTTCTTAACTTGGCCAGTCAAAACTTCTACTTGTTGCATAACGTCTGCTCTGCCAAACTCTCCAAACAGGGCTATTTGAACAAAAAGGAGAACAGGCTTATGTAACCAGACCAGAACCTCTTACGCTTAATTAGGCCACTGAACAACCATCCAACTGGCCCAAGTCAGTGTGTCGCCTGTGGATGTTTTCACATCTAATACATAACTACAAATAGCATGTTCATCAATAATAGAAGACGATGATGCAGTAGATGTTGAGATGTTACTGTTTTATGTTTGCTGTCAGTCTTACAGATCCCATTCAACTCCCCTGTGTCCCTCTCACGACACTCCTCAGTCACCAGTGTGTGAGTATTTCTAATTATTTTCTCGACCGTTTCATAACTTCAACCCTCCTTTTCTCTGTTGTTTCTCTTCATGCTGTGTTTTTTTTTAATTCTGCCCTTATTTGCCTCTCACTTTGCCACAGACCTCTTAAGTGAGAGGGAATGTAGGAGGTATTTCACAGTGCAAACAAGCTATAACCTGGGTTCAGGCCCAGTGTCTTATGTTAGCTTTAGCTGCTGTATGGCTTTGCCCTGCCCTTCGGCTATCTACACACGCACACACACACACACACTGAATAAGCTAAGCTTTGCTTGGGTTTAGTCAGGAATCCCTGTTGGGTTTCCTAGACACCGTTGACACAGGATTGATTGGCTTCCTGAATTTAATAGCGCAAATGTTGTTTTATCCTCAGAGACTTTAGTGAAAGCAGCGCAGACGACGGATGGCTGATATTAACCCCGCTTCCAGTGTTACCACCATTACTGTGGTGTGAATTACTTTTGATTCAGAGAGAACAATCTGTTTTCTGCTAGATGTAATTGTGGAACATGGCTGAAGGGATGTTTATGACAATAATTATGTATTTATTTTATATGATGCTTTTAAACATACTTAGTAAATCTAATGTGAATTTGATCTCAGTAAAAGTTTCACAAGATTTATGACTTTCATTTTTTGAGAAGCCAAGCAAAGCTGCTTGGAATGAAACAGTAAATGTTGCTCCTACATAGATCTTTGCCTTGTTACTGAAAAGTAGAAAAAAACAACAACAAAAAAAAACACACACATCAGGCGCCACTGCAGGTTTCAGCCAAATGAACCCGACCAGACTAATGAAGTGTGCTCTCCCGTCTGGCAGTGTGGAAAACATGGACGTGGATGAAAGAAGTCCGTTCAGGAAAGTAAGTTCCCGTGTTTCTCCTCCAGTGAAAGTCCGAATCTGCCATTTGTCTAATGTCCTATAATATAGAAGATCTGCCAAGACCATGCTACACCTACACTTTCGTGGATGGAAAATAAAACTCCAGAACAAGCAAATAAAAAGTGATGATTTGCACTGATTCTCTCCGTGTGTCTGTCTTTCAGCCCAACGCTGTCCCCAGACTGTCGTTAATCAATCCTCCACAAGATGGACGAATGGGTATGTGCTCCGCTCCACCTGTCATAAAACTGCACTTTTACTGTTAACTGTAAGAAGAGCGTGTCAGATATTGGCCGTGACCTTGTGTCTGTTTTGCCCATTTCACTGTGTCACTCTGTGAACACAATCTGCTTCTTTATATCAACATAAAGGGGATTATACCATAGGGTTAGTGGTTTGATTCCCTCACCTTAAATGTGCACACTGTTGCTTCTTTGGGAAATCCCATGTGTTATGTTACATAAGACATAACACAATCGAGGCTCGGTGTCTGGTAAATATCTGCATCTAAAGTTGCACGCTGAAGAATGAGGTGTCACACTGACACAGACTGAATCCTGCTCTAATGATCTGAAAAATCATGTTGCAACTCAGCCGTGTTTGGGGCTTATGGACGCCACAGTTGACCACCCACAGTGATTAAACCAATGCAGATGTTGCCAGTTGTTATGTTTGGGATTACACATGCTGAGCTCCTCCTCTCTGATTATGTGATTTAGTCACTTAAGGGATTTGAGGGATCAATTAGGTGACAGCTCTGTATTTTTGCATTGTGTATTGTTTGTTTGAAAGCCAATATTATATGGAAGAAAACCATTATATATAACCAGCATCAGATTGATTGGACTTATTAAATGCTCCAGCTATTTAAAGACTCAGCAGACACATTGATTTATTATTACTACAAGTTAGGATGACATGTACCATTTATTATTCTATTCTCCATGGCAGATGGTTGTGTTCATGCCATAGGTGTTTTTCCCTGTCGGACATTGTGAGCTATTAATTACTCTGGAAGATGACTAACCCATTTATCTTGTCTTCTTTGAGATTTTTCCCCTTGAAACTCGCCGCACACAGGTGATGTGATGGGAGAAAATACACATGAGCCAATAATGACCCAAAAATATGTCATGCACTTTTAAAATCATTACGCGCCATTATGCGTGTGAAAGAACTGTGTTACAGATTACCTGTGGATCTCTCCGGTGTCACATTTAGGCATGGTCCCTCACAGATTGTCCAGTCACAGCACATTGGCCAACCACTCTGCCCGCTCTGCAACAGTCAGGTGACTCATTTAATTAACTGTAGTCGTCATTATAATGTGTACATCTGTCTCTAGAATATCACTTACATCTTTGGGTTTTTCCATTATAAATGGATGTGTAGAGGTTTTGAACAGTTCATTCAAAACCATTGATGTAATAGTTTTCATGGCTTAATTTAACCAAAGACCTTAAAGGATGAGTTGGGTTATTCACAAAAGACCAAAACCATCAATAAAGTGATGCTGTGAAGTGTGGTCATGCCGCTAAAGCCTGATTCATCTTATTCCTTTGGACCATAAAGCTCATCATGTTTCTAATGAATTGAACTGGTTTCGTTATTACAATCACCACAACCACTGTTGTTAATCAAATCCAAATACACAGCTGAAAAAATCAGTCCTCAAAAAAAACTCCAGTTACTTGAGGGGGTTTGATTATAATTGGCTGAAAACCACAGAGCAGCTGTACGTCATTAATAAGCCCTTGGAAAAAGTGAAGGTGTGTATTGGTGAGATGGGAAAACTTTGGAGAATTGGTGCTAACTGAGTTGCTGCTAACAGTGTGGTGTATTGGTGAAAGGAAACAAACAAATATCTGTGTATTTAGCTTTCTATCACCTACCACCTTCATTCCAGCTATTGCAAAACATGCATGTTGCTCACACATAACAAATCCTCTTTCAAAAGCCGAATACACTGTGTGAGTGATTTCTCTTGTCTCAGTCGTTTTCAGGGAACGTCGATGACTCCGGATATTTCATATGGCCACAGCTCTGGATGGAAGTCCCCTTTATTCAACCCTCCTCCTGCCTCCTCCTTCAGACACTCCATGTCCTCTCTCCATGTCTGCCCTCCTCCTTAACAAACACACGCACAGAAACTGCCATCAAGCCTCCAGAGGAAACACACCTGGCCTCTGACATGTACACAGAGGTATTTGTGTCTCTCAGACATAAAACATAAAACATAAAACGTGTTCATCTTGAACCTGTAGTGCCATGATATAACTGTAAAACCAATTACACTGTTGTAGAGTTGTGTTTTTTTCCAGTCTCCCATCAAATAAAGAGCTAGCATGATGACATGATGAGGCTTATTGTTATTGAATAAAACAGGACCTTCATATCATACTGCACATATCCTGCTCTGCTCATCTTTATGGTGGCGACTGGTGCATAGTTAAAGGTCATTAAAGGTTACTCAGTCTGCGTTGGTTAGCTGTGCTGATGTGAAAGTGAATTACAGGCAGTAATCCAGCAGAGACACCTACAAGCCTCGACCCCACACAACAACACAAGCTCTGACGTGATGCTCGCTCTGTTGCACCAGCTCCTGTTCAATTCACAAAGATAAGCTGGGATTATCAAAAAACAGGTCTGTGTACTGGCTTCTACCAGGCTGCTCTCAGAGGCCGCTGAACTAATATTCAGAAAGGCTTCAGGCAGCGACGCCCCGTCAACATCCCTTTAACAATGGAGCCGGCGCTCCCGGCCTGCTGCAGGTAACCTCAGTAAGATGACTCGTGATTTTGCCTTCAAATCTTGTTACAAACCAGCTGCAAGTTAAGGCAAAGAGGACTGTAGCCATATAGAAACATGATATCACCCAAAGTCATCACAACAGGGAAGAGGTGGTGCGGTGAGGCGGGTGGCGAGGCGAGGTGAAGGAGGCCCGATGTGTTCAGACAGGTCGATCCTCTCTTTGTCGACCTGCGTTTCTGCCTCTATTGTCCCAGTTGTCAGGGCGGTGAATGGTGTCTATTGAAGAGGGTTCAGGTGTGACTGTGTGTGTGTGTGTGTGTTCTAGGCCTGTGCATGCTATATTCAGGCACTTACTAGCATGTGTGTGTCTGTGTGTGTGTGTGACGTTGGAGGGTATTGTACAGAGTCAGTAGGCTTGATCCTCCTCTGCGCTCCAGTGGGATTTGAAGTCGTTTCCTGTTTTTTAAGGTCCACTTAGAGAGAAATGGCTCCCCAGGGCAGACTAAGCTGTCATGGTGTCACACACTGACAGGTAGAAGACTAAATCAGAATAATCGCTCCCTCATGCACACACACACACACACACACACACACTCACTCACTCACTCACTGGATGATCTCTTGTGCTCTGACTGTCAAAATATATGTGATGCACTTCTGCACTGTTTTTTTTTTCTAAAGTCATAACTCTGGATTCTTTTCTCACACACTAACACATCTTCTCTCTCTCCCACTGTCTTTATCTTTCTCACTTTCTCTAGTACACACACACATACGCATGCACACACACACACACACACACACACACACACACACACACCCCTGCATAGCTCCAGGCTGTACAAATGAGCCCTGCCACTTCAGAGAGCTAAAGAAAACTATTCTGATGTCAGTGGTAATTATTCAGCAGCGTGTTCCCACAGCTACTCCCTCCCTCCCTCTCTCTTCTATCTCTCTCTCTCTCTCTCCATCTCCATCTTTCTGTGTGTGTGAGAGAGAAGCTTCTCACTTAATCTGATCCAGATTTCACACTTTGTCACTCAGTATTTCAGTCTTGTACCTTTGGTGGTGGTGGAAGTGTAATCCCCTCAAGGCAAGACACGACATGAACTAAATGATTTCACACTGGAGCTATTTGTCTTCCTGAGGTGAGGTGAGCAGAACGTGTTGCCGTCTCCTCGGCCCCACAGTCTATAACCTATGATCTCCATCACCTCCAATGTTGAACATTAGTGTTGGAAGAAAAAAAAAGGAAAACTAATGAAGATGTTCTTATTTAAAAATGACCTAAAAGACTTCTCTATACTCATAGCACTGAAACCAAACCCTTGTTGTAATGTGCATTTTAAACACATGTTCTTCTCATATAGTGCAGTTTAAGGATAGTGATGAGGATTAGGCATATATGACATGTTTAACCTGTGATAAGGGCTGACAAGCCTGGAGGACTGGATGAAGTGGTCAAAAACGTGTAATGACACTTTGTCTCTTTGTGACCATTCGCAGTTTTAACACATTATCACAGAAAACAAAACATCTGTCACATCTGACCATCTGATACAAAACCATCTTTTGAAGAGTCACAATGAAATATATAATTAAAGCAAAATAAAATATCCTGCAAAATACATCTTTTTAGTGGGACTCATTACTCTCCAACACAACTTGTAGCCATGGAGATAATAAATGTTAGTTGGTCAGTTCAGCTTTTAATGTTTGTTTACAACATCTGTGTTCCTTAAGGATATGTGATCATGTCTGTGTTTCCTATTAACTGTGTAATGTCATCAGCAGGTCAACATTAATGTTGGTTAACGTTATAGATGACATCAACTTAATATTACACTGACTGGCCTGTAGATGGCACTATAGTCTATCACTGTCATCTTTATATCATGATAGCTGTAATATGCATTCCTCTACTGTGTGTGAAGGTCTTTGCACCACAGCTGCCTTTGATAGGGATCTACAGGATGAGGAAGGGACGCTCAGGAGGTCATATGTGCACACTCACACACCAGCACACACACACGCACAAAAGGGTGAAAAGATGAGACTGAGGAATTGTTGGTCGCACAAACACAGAGTGAAACTGCCTCTGTCTTTGTGTTTTAGCGGAAGAGAGCTTAATAGGGGTGGTTTATGAGTCAGAGAGGAACAGGTGAGTATTGGTGACCTGAACCACTTGTATACTCACTCAATACACACACACACACACACATGCACAGAGGCATCCCACATGTGAAGGCAGGCAGGCTGCTGCCTTTGAAAGGGCCTGGTCTGCTCCAACTGTCCCATGCATGCTTGAGTGATGTCAGCACGCCTGTGGAAAGATTCCTTTCCTGTCTTACACACACACACACACACACACACACACACACAAATACACAGCACACACATAATGTATATACACACTTATGTGCACACATTGTTTTATCACACACAATCTCTTTTCACACAAACACACACCAACTTGCCTGACCATTTTACTACTTTCTCAAACAAACACACACACGCTCTTGCTTGTATAACGCACTCTGACTCTGAGTTTCTTCCTCTCCTTTCTCATACACACACGCGCACATGCACAGACACACACTTGGCAGGATGTGCAGGGAGAAAAAGGGGCAGAAAGACAACACCGAGATTAGGAGGCTTTTGTCACGGCTCTGTGGCAGACTTTAAAGGCCCTGGCTCCCGTCCCATCTGCCAGATTTCTTTCTTTTCTCACCCTGTATGTCCACATCCCTCTCTTTTTGTGGGGGGGGGGGTAAACATTTGGGACAGAGAGATGGAGAAAGAGAGGAAAGGAGTGAGGGAGGGATGGGTGGAGGAGGGATGGAAGCCGCCTGCTGCCCCCTTTTAGCCTCTTTTTTTGTGTTTTTGTTTTCCTAGTTTTAATGGCAGCTTTGTGGCTGTGTGGAGGATGAGCGCAGAGAGGGAGAGGTATGCAAACACAAGAGCCTCAATGCCAGCCAGGTGTCCATGTGTGTGTGTGTGTTTCATCTGTGCTTTTGTGTATCTGTGTGCACATGTTGTACATGCACATGACGAAACAGTCTCCATCTCTTTTCCAGGTGAGAGTGTATGCATTGGCATCTTTTAGGTTTCTATGACTAATGTGTTCATGTGTGTTTCCCAGCTGTGTGTGTGTGTGTGTGTGTGTGTGTGCCTCTTCATGGTCACTGACTCCATTCACCTGAGCGCTCTTTTCACAGTCAAAAGGCAGTTGCCGTTAAAAAGCTCTTTGGACAGCTTCTCCTCATCACCAGCCACAGCTGCTGTTGACTCAAGCTTCCAGGAATCTCCTCCACGAGTTCACACCCTCCCAACCAGCCAACCGCAATCAGACCTAGGCCCCGACCCAGCTCCAGACCCAGGCCCACAACTAGACCCAGACCTAGACCCAGACCCCTGCACCACTGGATAAGGGGTGTTCCAAGACCACGGGGTCTATACAGGACTCAAATTTAGCTCCATCTGTGATATTAATTTCAAAATTGTGGCTTCAGAAAAAGTTTTTAGCAACTGTAGAAAATTCAGTTGTAGCTGTATGGAGGTAGAAATGTTTTCTGGAGCGCTTCATGCATGTGCGCGGCTGAGGAATTTCTCTGTAACTTCACACTCTTGTGTTGAGCCTGTCACAGTGTTACAGACCTGCAAAACCACAGGACCTCCGAACACAATAAAAAGGTTCATTCACAAGAAATGAAGCCCTGCCAGAGAGTTTTTTCTCCAGTTATTTTTTTTTTCTGTTGTCATGAACTTTTTTTTTTTTATGCATCTCACATATTTAAATGTAGTCATTTGTGGGGACACTTTGCGTTTATTTGAATGAGACAGTGGACAGAGTCGGGTACCAAGAGAGACTGAGAGGGAAGGGACATGAAGCAAAGGGCTACAGGTTGAATTCAAACCTCCATGATAAGTGCTCTACATGAAATCATGTAAATCAAGTTGTTCAGAGCTTTAAGAGTATCAAGCAAACTTTAAAATCAACTAAAACTTTACAAATCGTAATCATCTTGTTTATTGTCAAATCAGCTGAGCTTCTGTGGTTAAAAAAAGATGCATTATTTACCTTGTATATCTTTGTAATATCACAGACAGGTTGACAGCTCCTTCATGTCAGTGCTCAGAGAGAGAGATGATCATGTGTCTGTCTGATTAGCTCTGTCTATGCAATGTGTGACTCCTGAGGTCGTGGGTTTGATTCTCATGTTGACAGAGACAACAGTACGGTGGACCTGAATGCTCAAAGCAAAAAAAGGTTTATGACATGAATGGACTGGCCATTCAGTACCGTGACCTGATCACAACGTATTGTGTTTTGTTTCATCAGATAGAGATAGTGGACCTGCAAGTTCAACACATTCAGCTTGGTCAGTGGGTAATGTCACTGACTATGGAGCGGGACGCTGAGGGTTTGAATCCCAGTCATGGCTAGTACAGTATGTTCCCTGAGTCAACAAGATCAGCAGAGGAAGAACTTGACTGGTTATAATGAACATTTTCAGTTGCATTAGATTTCAGTTGTATGACTGACCTTGGTCCATCACACTGTCTCCAGGTCTCAGAAGAAGACTGGGCAAAGGCCACGCACATGGCTGCAATAAATAACAGTGTGTTGTTGTTGTTGTTGTTGTTGTTCTTCTTCTTCTTCTTCTTCTTCTTCTCCCCAAAATCCATGCGTCAAACCTATTTTTTTTTTCACAGTTCATCTGCTTAAGGTTGAATAAACCAAAATCAGAATCATGCACCAGCAGTAAAGTGAAAATATGAAACATGTGGAGCGTCTCAAACTTGACATTAATAAACAATGAATTTAGTTTCAGGAGTTTTAACGACCAGTCGGTCTTTGAGGTCTCAGGCCTCGCTGACTTTCTCTCCTCCCTTCCTGCTCGGCACATTTCTTTCCCCTCTCCTTCGACACTTCCCTGCTCTCCACTGATCTCTCCATTTTCTCATCTCCTCTCATCAGTGCAGAGCAGCGGTGAGCTCAACACATCTGTCAGCGGCTCAGCTCCATGTCATCCTCCTCCTCCCTGCTTTTCTTCATCTCTTCCTCCTCTGTCCTCCCCCCCTTTAACTCCTCGTGTCAATCAAATTCACAGGCGATAACCAGCAACACACACACACAAAAAAAGCAGCAGGAAAAGGCTAATCTCTGAGATAAGAAAAGAA
Organism: Caranx ignobilis; assembly: GCA_021432705.1. NCBI lineage: Eukaryota > Metazoa > Chordata > Actinopteri > Carangiformes > Carangidae > Caranx > Caranx ignobilis. The sequence goes on along the minus strand of MU269981.1, from coordinate 20,081,218 downwards.
TGAGAGTTGAATGTCAAGGATGGAAACAACTCGGGAAAGTTACACACCGTCTTTGCCTTGTACAGTATCTTTTATCAAGTTGTGTTTTTCCTCCTTAAATCTCACACTTAAAAAAAATGTAGAGTGTAATGTATCTTTCACAGCTTTAAATCCTTCATATCACTTGCCCGGCTATTTATTTATCACCAGTGAAGCTTTCCAGATGCATGGAAATCCACAGGTTCCTGGATTTGTAAATCCCTGGGTTAGGTCACGCAGTCATGAGTAACTGTTGACTTTGCAAAAATTTCAAAACCACAAATTCCTGTGAGGTATTTTCTCCCCTCTGTATATTTTCATTGTTCGTTTTGTATTTTTCCTTAAACTCCTTTTCCTCTCCGTTGAACGGCCAACATCCCCTCAACCCCTTGTTTTTTTTTTTTAAACTTAATTTCTGACCTTCCAGTCCAGAGAGATGTGAAACTGTATATGTGAATTAAAGACCCTATTTTTGGTCAAAGTGTCCAGTGCAAGAGGGGGAATTATCTGTGGGTCAGTTTCCATCCGTTTAATATTTGATGTCTGATCTAATTTAAATGAAATCTGGAGAGACAACTGGAAGCAAAGCAAATACAGAACATGAGAAGTTCTTCTTTTTACTTTCTCTTCTTCCTTAACTCGTTCTGACAGATTTTATTTTCACTGACCTGCTTTTTATTTATCGTTTCATCTGAACTGTCTTAGTTCAGAAAAGTGCCGTTTAAACCATTAATCTGACTCTTGACCTCTTCATTTTTCTTGGGAAGTAGAAATTGGCTTTCTCATGGGTCTAAGTGCCTGCGTGCTGCCGTCTGTTAGTTATTGATAAGAGGCAATAATTGTTACTGAACTGACAGCTACTTCATGGGGCCTTTATTGATCTCAACACCTGGAGTCTGATCAGTCAGACATGGTCAAAGATGATCTGCTGGAGTTCAACCCGAGCATCAGAAAGGATTAGAAAGATGATGAAGTGACTTTGAATGTGGCATGGTTTTTTCGGTGCCAGATGGGCTGGTCTGGAACTTTTTGAAACTGCTGTGATTTCGAGCGAAATCATCTCTAATATTTACAGAGATGGGTCCAAAAAAGAGCAAGTATGCAACTAACACTCTGCAGTGAGCTTCAGTTCTCTGGGCCAAAACGCTTTGTTGATGCCAGAGGTTGGAGGAGAACAGCCAAACTGATACAGAGGAAACAGTTCCTCAAATACAACCAAGGTTTGCAGAAGAGCAGCTCTGAATGCAGAAGAAGAAGAGCCACATCAGGCTCCACCTCTGTAAGCAAAGAAAACTGAGGCTGCAGTTTACACAGGCACCAAAACTGGACAACAGAAAACTCTGTATCAACAGACGGATCAAATGGCAGCATCGAATGTAAAACTGTGGCTTTGGTTTTACTGCCTGAAACACTGAAGTTTAAGTTTCGGTTCAGTCTCTCATTAACCCTGTTTCCAGCTGCAGAGGACAGATGTTATCAGTGAAACACAGGAGACAGAGTCCGTTCAGCGTCTGTAGTGAAGGTGGTGCAAGCCAACAGGACTGAAGCTCCGATATTAAACTTAGACCCGGTGGGTTTCGGGTTTAGAGTGAGCATATCTGCTGGATGAGTAACCAGACCAACACATTGGTCATAATGACTTGACAGGGTGTTTTAAAGTTAGTTTTGTTTTTACTGCACGTTTTTCTCTGTTAATTCAGCTTTAAAATATATTACTGGAAAGTCCTGGATGATTATTTCCATGCCGACCAATGCTGGAGGGGTAAACCTGCTTCATAGTCGAGCAGAAAAAAACAACAACTCCAGAGTGTGGAAACAACTACTTTTGTTTGTGTGTCATCTTTTTCTGTTGTCGTGTCCTGCCTTGTTGCCATCCCTCCACCCTGTTGTGGTGCCCTGTGCTTTCAGCTGTGTTTTCTTTCATCATCTTCCTCTCTTAAAAGTGAGTCAGGGAGACTCTGGGCCTTCACACCCTCCATCTGCACGCAACGCTTGTCCATCTGTCATCAGCATAGACAGACATGTTGACAGATGAAACGCCGGCTGCAGCCCTCACAATTGAAGGGCTACAACTATTTAGAGAAGGACAGTGGCTTAAAACACAGGCCTGTGGTCTGTGAGTGTTGGTAGCTACAGGATGGGACTGGAAAACAAAACAAAAACACAGACGGGTATCACATAGATTTGACTTTTTTTTTTAATGGCACCAATAACGTGATTACAAAGGAAGGAAACACATTTTTTATCCCAAATGATGATAGACTGTACAAGATTGTCGATACAAAGATTATCGATAAAATTTCCTATATTCCGTCGGCAGGTATAAATACAGTATCTTACAATGACATGAACATGGTGTTTGCTACATAGCTTACATTATGACTATAACACAAAATCCACTCATGCAGTATAATGCCCCAATTATATGAAAAATAACAAACATGTCAAAAAGAAAAATAAATTAGAAGCAAACGTTCTTTGTTTTGTGGGGTTGGTGTGTTGTTGCCACGGTTACTGAATGGTCCAAAAGAATCTCACTAAAATCACGACATTACAACATTTTCTATTGTTTCAACGCTAAAGTCATTTCATGTACATACTAAGTGGTAAGTGCACATATATACAGTCTGTCTGTTGGCAGTCCATCAGCTTTGACACTTAAATGAACATGTGAAATAAGGGAAAAAAAAGAAGCAGTGACTGAAATTAATTTTAGAGTTGACAAAGAGGAAAATTTCAAAATAAAATAACACCAGCTGTTTATGGTGACTTTGTGGGGAGATGGAGGACAAGAACGAACATCTCAAAAGGGAAAGAACGAATACAGCATTTCTCATTTTTTATCGATTAAATGCGTCTCCCTTTGGAGTGGAAAAAAGTTTGTGTTTGACGTCACATGCTTTTAATTTAGAGGGTTTCTACAGAAGAAGGGGGGAACCTGCTGGAAGGATGAATTAAGAGGACAATATGTTGAGAGACTTCCTGTGTTTGAAAAACATGAGTTTTTAGCATCTGAGCAGATTTATGCACAGACGGCATCACAGCTATCTGTAGGCTTTCATTTCTGTATTTCTATATTTCTAAGTGTGATCGGACAAAACTTCACAGGCATCAGATAAATTTAGGTTAGAGAGTACCAGTGAGTATCATAAAAAAAAGGGCATATATGATTTATCCATGTTAATATATCTGTACATTTTCCCACTTGAGCTTAAAGATTTATGTGCAAAAATAAATGCTGAACAACGACCACATGTGTTACTGAGTTCACCAGGTGATCTCAATATATCACTTCCTGTCACACGCTTGTTTAATCGCACTTGTAAAGTTCTCACTGTTGTATTTTAGTGTCGTGGAGAAAAGAGCTACTGAGGGAAACTGAACACAATCAACTACATGACCAACCTACACTTTCATATTTCACATATATACAGTACAATTCTACATTTTGTGTGTCTGAACATCTTTGGACAGAGTCACCACACCTCTTCACACATACACATGGCCGAGTGTGTCTCTCAGAGAGAGAGTGCTGTAATGTAAAACAGCTGAAACCTAAATCTTATCTGAGGATATCACTTTACACCGTTTTTCTTTAGTGGTCAGATTCATGAGCAAACGCAGGAACAACAAGATGGACACCTGAGAAAGAGCAAGTCTCTTACAAATGGCCGCGTGCTGCTGAGGACACGGCTGGTTTTTATTTTTATGGAGGTTCTGGTCACGTTCACTGAGGGCTGGAGGAGAAGGATCTTTCCAGAAACGACCAGGAGCATCGAGATCATGAAAGCAAAGACTGGCTGAGAATAAAAGTCAAACTGGACAACGTGATGATCAAAATCTCTATAAACACTTCCAGAAAGAAAACTCACCGGGCTACTGAGCTGTCGCTACTTTTACAGTTGACTTTGATGCTTTTTTTTTTTGTTGAAACAATCTTTATATTTTGGATTTTAGCACATGTAGAAGAACTATTTTTTGGGGATTCAAACCTTTATGGTCACATAGTTTTTGCAGATCTCTGACACCTAGTAACAAAAACATCTCGCTCCGTCTTGGATCCTCATATCGAGGACTAATTGCTTTAGTCCTAACAGCTGCTGATGACCTCACTGACCAACAGACCCTGTGCAAACACACACAGATGTTTCCAGTTTGGCTGATGAGACTCAGGATGAAGTCAGGAGGAACCGCATTAGGAATTACCTACGTTTACCAAGTTCACTGAATTAATGAGGATGATGAAGACTCTACGTTTCCCACAAAAGAGAAGGAAGAACGAGGGAGTCTGTTCATGTTCACACACGTAGTCCTGTAGATGGTTAAAATAAGTGACAACACCTGTGGCAGTGTAACATGGGTGTGTAGGGGCTTTAACACAGGGTTAACGCTGAAACCTTGAGGATCAAATTGTACTCAAATAGTGAGAAAAGGCATAAAATCCACATGTACTAGATCCAGTTAAAACACATTTGTAGTTCTTAATATTTAAACATCTCTTAAGGTGGATTGTAAAATTAGTGGAAAGTCAGCAGAATCAAAACATACTGATACTTTCTTGACTGCACAAGAATAATTGATATAAACGTAGATCGACGTCCGTCCACATGAAAAGACTCAGCACAATAAATGGCTCTAAGTTTAACATTAACAATACTGAGATTAAATTAGTTACAAGCTGTGGAACCATTACTGACCTTTAAAGGATCTTAAAAGTGTTGATTACAACATTTTCCACTGTGTTTATCAGGGTGATAGAAACCGCTGCAGGCGAGAAGGCAGCTCATTATCAAGACTCTGCCTCTTTAGATTAAAACATGTCTCCAGACTCTCTGCCTTGTGATAAACAGCACACGCGAACCCTGTTCAATGAAAAACCTAATTCACCTTTTGTGATGCTAGAATAAGAGCTGAAGGTTTCAAGTCTCATCTTTGAGATACAAAGTGGAAGTTTCTCTTTTTTTTAAAGCCCTTTACATCATAACTGTGATATATATATATAAAGTTCAGAGAGTGATCCGTGAAATCTGGAAACACCTCTCAGAAGGCACCATGTTACACTGAGGCATTGTGGGTAAATCCCTTTGTGCAGTTTGTTGAAGAGGTTGAATGTAACATGGTGAGAAGGTGACGCTCCTCCATCCCTCTCACTTCTGGAGTCATCAACGCTGGAAAAGAGACGTCCCAAACAGGATGTGTTGTCCTCCTCCTCTGGGAGGTAAACTGTCACTACATGAACTCTGATGTTTACTACTTCAACTGTTATCAATCTATTGACAGAGGTTGACATCAGCTTGTTTTTTTTTCCACACAGCACCGAGATAACAGCTGGACATTTATCAGAACAGCTGTGGGCCCAGCAGAAGCGAGGGTGTGGATACAGTGGATACAGTGGCCTTTGTCTGGAGTTGTGGTTCTTATGGCTCAGTTGGGCTGATGCCTGAGATTTACTCTGAAATTAAGCTATTATATTACACACTTTTCGCTATTTCGTTCTTTATAGATTACCCAGGATGGAGTAGCATGCTAAATGCCATATAATCATATTCCACTATATACATGAGTAGCTATATTTGGAGCCTCATAATGTAAGTGAGCTGTTGTTTGTACTGTTACTGAGGAGGTTGTGGTTTTATAGTACAAAAAGAAGAGAGAAACAGATAAATTGGTGGGTTTCTGTAAAGTTACCTTGAAGCTCTGAGTTCATTGTTGCTTCAAATGAAGGAGAGACTTAGACATTTACAGAGGAAATAAAACTCATTTGGGGATTTTTCTCTTGTAGTTTGCAGTGGGTTGGCTCCATGTTGGCTGAAAATAAAAGATCTTTGTCTTCTCTCTTTACATTCTTCATTGTTTGTGTCTTGAGTTAAGTCCATTTGCACACAACATACGCTGCAGCAAAATGAGGAAGAATTGCATGATCCCATGTTTCTGTGTCAGGATGTGCACGGTCTCTTGCATGTGTTTTTCCTTGTTCTTTTGCTTTCTGTGTCAGACTGTTGTGAGTGAGTCTGCAGGCACAGGAACATGCTCACGTTAAGAGTTGAATGTGAAGACACCAAAGCTCGCTGCTGCTGCCAGCCCTGCTGCTAACACTGGTAGTGAATGTGCTGGTGCTGGTGCACTTTCCCATCCACATGCGAATGCGTGTGCGTGTGAATATCCGTGTAGATCTTCGGGTAGACCTTCGGAGCCAATGCGGCGCCTCCCTGAGCAAGGAGCAGCTGCTGATGGGCGACATAGTCCTCGTACGAAAGACAATCTTTGTCCCCAGCGGCCGGTTGAGGAGGCAGCGTCGGGCAGGCTCGGTCACGATTGGCCACAGGTAGACGTTGAGCAGCAGGCAGAGCCGTGGAGGATGAGGGGGAAGTAGAGGAGCAGGTACGTTTTGATTGGCAGAACCAGAGGAGGGCGGTGCCTAAGATGAAGGCGACGCCTGCTGGTATTCCAATAATGACGGGCCAGGGTAGACTCGGGGAGGAGGCTGTGGGGACAGAGTTGAGCTGGGGCTTCAGATCTGTAATAGAGGGAGACGAGGAAATTCATTAACAGACAAGGAGAGCTGAAAATATCATCTTCCTGTTTATATCTGAAGGTAACAAAGTATGTGAAAGTATTAAAGAGCGTTAACTGGTTTGTCTGGGATGTTGGAAGTGATGGTAACATGTTATTCATCATGTTTTTAGCTGGAGATTTTTGAACTAGGGCTACAACCCTAGTTTGTGATGCTCAGTGCAACGTTTCGAAATGTTTAACTGACAGCCTGAAACCCTGAAATATTCAGTTTATCAACATATACCACAAAGACAAGCATCAAATCCTCACATCTGAGAACCAGCAGATACACAGCAGGGCACTTAGGCTTAAAAATGTCTACCATGATTATCAAAACAGAGCTGTATGCTGTTTGGTGAAGCCAGTGGGACCAGCTGATGTACATCAGCCAAACAGATACAGCGATGCAGATACACTTTCCTTATCAAGTGAAAATACAATAACCTCAGCTGTGAGGTCCAGGTCTAGTCATGTATCTGGCTCCCTAATATTTTAAACCAGACAGATCAATACACATGATCCTATATGCTTCTCTCTATGTGTTATTGTCTCTCTTCGTCCTCTGACCTGGTAGGACAGTCAGGTACGCGCTCCTGAAGCTGTAGCCCATGGTGTTAGCTCCCAGGCAGATGTACATGCCAGCGTCCTCTTCCTTGGCTCTGGTAATCAGCAGCTTGTTGAGGTAAGATCCATCGGGACGTGACCACACCTCTCCCGTCGGCAGCACCACAAAGCGATGGTCTCCAACCTTTGAATGAAATCACGCAGAACACTAAGTTTATTGACCAGACCTGTCAGATTTCACTACTTCCATCATTTGTGTCAGTGTGTGTGTGTGTGTGTGTGTGTTTGTACCTCGATGGTGGAGTTAAATTTGTTCTCGTCACCAGGTTCGACTCTTTTGAGCCACTGGATGACCGGCTTGACGTCACTGCGGACTTTGCACTGGAACGACGTGGTACCTCCATAGTCCACAGTGGTGTTGACGGGGTGAGTCCCGGTCAGGATGGGCTTAGAGTTGGTGCGCTCTGCAGAAGACAGCGAAAATATAAGATGCATTTGTTCACATTAATATTAAATTAGGTTTCAGTTGCCAGTGTTAAAAGAAGAAGACAGTTTTTAATGTATTTTTTTTAAAACTTGTTGAATTCAGTGGCCAAAATAAAAACCATGGGAAAAAATGCTGTGAGCAAAGAGCATGTTCTCCTTTTATTCATTTTATTTGAAGTGAATGAAACTTAAAAAGAAAGCACCAGCCCTGAAAGAAAATAACACGGTTTGAAAGCATTATTTGCACAGTATCTGCTGTATTCACATGCACCGCACCACATCCTCCCTGCACTGCTGCAGACACACAAACAGATCTCTTATCTTTAGCTGCCGCCTTTTATTTCTCAGTTTATACAGCAGAATAAACACACCTTCCAGACATATTCAATAGTCTCCTTTATAGCATCTGGTAAAGCAACCTCAAGGGAACATAACCCGAGAAAGTGTTAAAGATTTTTTTTTTTCTTTTTCAATGTTTGACATCAGCTGTTTGGAAAAGGTAGAATTTGAAGGCGTCTAAAGTTTTGTCTCTGTTGCAATAGACACAGCTTCTTGACTTCCAGGGGAACTCATTAAAGTTACAGGTTTTAGACTAAGAAATGCTGCCTTTGTTGTTCTTGTAAGGGCGGCTATGGGCTTCCCACAATGCAATGCAAACTATAACTCATTCAGCTTCAGCTGGTGTGAAATCTTTGGGCACTGCTGTTCATTTCAGGAGGTTTGTAAAGGCTCTGGAGGGATGCCAAATGGCGCAGGGGTAATCTGTATTTAATGTACGTAATCTCAAAATGACTTAATCCCATCTTTGAAAAGGTTGCTGATCACGCAGGTGCAAACCCGTCATGACAGGTAAATATTTAAGTATAATTGTCAGTAATCTGTATTTGTGGATTTTATATGTTTTGTCAGAGTTTAACAATTTTTTTTAATCCTTTTCTCTCTACTTTTCTTTAACAGCTGTGAGTGACTGACAGCTGAGTGAATCTCTACTGATCGAGAAAATGTCACATTCAAATGAGCGAGCAGGACTTTGATTTACTTCCTCCCTGACTGTGTGTGTTTGCGAGGGTGTGTGCGCACATGTGAGAGTGTGTAAATGTCTTTCAGGAAAAAGACTACAGCTGTAGTTTAATGTAGCGCAGATGTGGCCTGTAAAGCGAGAGGCGAGAGCTCTGGTCTGAGCCTCTCTGCAGAGCAATAACACTCCGTAACATCCAGTTCAATGTGCACACACACACACACACACACACACACACACACACTCTCCAGTAAACGGCTCAACATTAAATCACCCAGCGTACAAACAGCTTTTGCAGCTTTCCAACAACCTAATTCATCAAAAAACACCCACAACTCATCATAACACACTCTCTGCTCTCAACAACAAAACGAAACCTTGTTCGGACTGAAGCTGGAGCTGCTTGGCTCACCGTCCGTCCACACTGACAAAAGCTGCTGAGCATTCCTTGCTCGCTTGACTGAAGTTTACTGACAATACTGGTGGTGATCAATAAATGCCGCTGAAGTGATAGGAGGCTTTTAAAAGCTATTTTAAACTTCTATTCTTGGTGCAGCTCAATTGCTTGCACATTGGCGAGTATGGGCTGACGACAGCTTAAAACTTTGGTTGACACTCTCCCTGTGGTCACACTAATGGATTCAATTAAAAATAAAAAAAAAAAAACTTTAGAAAATTCAAATTCAACCAGAATAACACAATTGTGATTTCCAAAATAATCTCCTTTTGCAAGTTTGTGGCATTAGAGAGTGGAGGAGAGCTCTGCTGCTGACTGACCGTTGTCTTCATGAGTTGGAAACCTATACTCGGCTTCTTTCCGAGCACAATGAGCGATTCCTTATGAAAGCAAAGACTGATTACTCTGCCAACAAATCATTTCAACATTTGAAAAGTTAATTACGGTGCTCGTGATCATATGATCTTAGACATTCGACATAATCACTGTATTCTAAGTCAGAATGGAAACAAAAACCATTTCCAACCCTGCCATTTAGTCAGACAGGCCTCTCAGTCAAACAACAATATACATACTGTGTACAGCATAATGTATGTTTGGGTGAGAGGTATATGTATATGTATATCATATACCAGCGGCAACACTCACCAAGTCACACACCACAACTCCAAAAAAAAGTACTTTGAGATACATCAGGACGTGAAACGACCACATGTATCCAGAATCTTTACGTTCCGTCGAACCACGAAACCCACAAACATTCAAGCTGCTCATAGAGAACATGGAGATTTTCTCTCTTAGATCATTGTTCGCTGATTATCTTTGGCTTTTCACACAGACTTGATGTCGTGTTGCAACATTTGAACGTACTCAGGAATGAAGAGACAGTCCTTCATAAATAACAACCTCAGCATAAATACTGCAAATCCACGAACTAACACTTCATCAAAAAACCCGCCCAAGGAAATAAAGAATAACAGATTTTGTAAAGTACACAAAGAACATGTGAAGGCCAGTGTAAACATACTGGAAATATGCGATTACAATTACTCTATGGGAGGACTGATGGAGACAGATACAGGATGGTTCAAATCTACAAAAATACTTGCAAGTCGACCATAAGCTTGTATTGTTTAGTCAATGTCAACAGATGCAGAGAGAGAAATAGTTTCAATTGATTATTTCTGAGCTCTGTTTATATTAACATTTCTCATTTTTTGAGCTCAGTGTGGATCTGGGACAGGACGTTTCAACCGGGCTGTTGCTTCTTAGCATCAGTGTGAAAAAGGTTTTATGCCATCACCTTTTTCAACTTTGATATCACCTAGTTCCTCTCTCTGAAGTGCATTTCTTCTGTTTTGATGGATAATAAACGATGTATATAACTCACGTATGACTTCCACTTTGTAGGTGGCGTTGATCTCTCCTGCTCTGTTGGAGACGTGGCAGGTGTACTTCCCGCTGTGTTCTGGTGTGAGGTTCCTCAGACTTAGAGTCCACTTCTTCTTCTTCCCGTCTCCTCCGCCTCCTCCGTCCTCGTCCACCAGCGGCCGGCTGTCCTTCAGCCAGACGATGTCGGGCCGAGGATTACCGCTCGCCGTGCACTTCAGACGCACTGAGCTGCCCACCGGGCGAGCGATGACGCGTTTCCTCATCTTTGCCGGCTGGGTAAAACGTGGACGTACTGCAAGTGGAAAGAAGAATTTAAATTGTAATTAGGCATTGATCTGTTACTGGAAAATAAGCTGCACTGTTACTTGAAGTTTATTGGAACTTCATGTTAAGTTACAATTCCAACTACGAAACGTTGATTTGAAGATATAAATCACAAACGTCTTTCTGCCTCTGATGTGAAGGAGAAGAAAGGAAGAAAAGGAGAGAACAGAAGAAGTAATTATCAGAGATAAATGGTTTAAAGAGCAGTTTTATATTTACAAGCACTGTTCAGTTCTTCTGACCAGTGGACGGACTGGAACCGATCATGGAATTCATCACATTCTTATTTGACACTTTTATTAGACGTAACAAGCGATCAAAGCCACGTTATCTGAAGAGGCTGTGACACTGAGGGAGGGTTCAGAAATGCTTCAAGCCTCTTGTGTTGCAGGTTATATTAGTTTTCTACCTTATAGTACAGTCAGTTTTTCCCGTCAGAGAAATAAAACAATAATTAGTATTTTGAAGTCTTGTTATTGATATAAATACACAAAGGAGGAGCCGTTGAACTCTCTATAATGACACTGATATTATACATGTTTGCTTGACTTTATGAACTGCACGTTGTTGTTTCCAAGGCTCTACATCGTTTTGTTTTAGCAGCGTCTCATTTGATGTTTTATTGGTTATTGACATCTGAAACAACTGATGTGATTACGAGTAAATCATCCAATGAATATTCTGCACCGAAGCGCAACCCTCAGTCATGCACCGTGAAATCAATTTCTTTGAACCTAATAAAATTCTGTATCCACACACAAGTGCATGTTTGTGTCTGGTGTGAAGAGGCTTCTGTTTGTCCTCGTTACCGCGTGCTGTTGTGTTTCTATGATGTTCGCAGAGAATAGAACGAGGAACAAGTTGAATGCACTGGAAACTGATTTACTGCACAGAATTTGCTTTTTTTGAAACACTCAAGTGAATTTTAGGACTGATTGTGGGACTGAGATTTGCTGTCCAGAAAGCGTCACAGGCTGAGTTCATCCCTGCAGGCGGTGCCAGGAATCCCATGTTGTAACAACATATGGCAGCGTGCCTCTTGGTATATACAACCTAATTTGCTGTAATAAACCATAATTGTTTTGTTTAAGAAAAAAAAAAAAATTTAATCACTTCCCCCTCTCTCTGACACAAAAGACTTACTCACATGACTGGGAACACACGCACACTGACACAAAAGCATGCATTCACACAAACAGACACACACCGCATTCATGATTTTCCACTGATCCAGCACCTCTTGCTGCATATTTAACAAAAACTCATGCCTCCATGAGAGAACTCACTGTACAACCCACAAACCTGTTAGACAGCTATGTAAAATCACTGTAAATATCCGGTTCTGAATCCATACTTGCGCACAAGCCATGAAAAGCCAGACACTGCCTGGCCTCATGCCAACACATCCTTTTCACCCATGCAAATCCTTTCTTTCAAAACATAAAATGGCCAGTTAACATCATACGCCAACTCAAACAACCACATCCTTCCATCCACATCCATGGATGCATGACTTAACCCTGTCTAGCCAATTCAAAGACGCATATTCCTTTTTTACAAACACATGAAATGGCCAGACACTACTCCCCCGCCCCCCCATGCATCTATTCATACACACATATCCCTCTTCTTAAAAAATCCTCAACAATCAACGAGCAGTGAAAACACATCAAAGAGGAAAAAAAAGAGAGAAAAACCAATCCAACAGGGAGGGAGGAGAGGAAATCATTCACAGGAGCGCTTGATTTTACAGCCCTCGTGTTCTAGCCACAGCAGATAGCCATCAACCGGGCGATAAATCACCCTGAAACTACTGCAGTTGCGTCTCTTTCTTTGGACACAGTTATTATTCTAGCCGTGGGTAAACAAATCGGGGGGAGAGTTATGTGACAGGTTTGCGCGCTCAAATCCAGATACCTCACTACGGTCACATTACTCAGCGGAATATTGCTCTGTTGCTGTCCGACCCTGAGCTGGGCAGGGTGACAAAAAAAACATACCCGAAAGGCTTTTAAGTCTCACCTCCGTCCCCCCATGAGTCTCAGAAAAGCTACCGGACTACAGCTGAACTGTCACCACACTGAGTCAATGCAACTAACAGAGTGAGAGGGAAGCAGAGAGGAGGAGCAGAAGAAGAGGACAGTGATTAATAGTTAATGTTCTGGTGATGTCTGACACGTTCAGCTGTGTTTGTTTCCACTAAAATTAACTGATATGAGGAGAGAGGAGCCAAAGCAAAGTGCAGCAGATCTGAGCTGAACTGACTTGGATAAAGATGAGACCGGAGGATGAACAAAATACAGCAAGGTGCAATTGAAATGAACTGATTTACAGCGTCTGCGCTGAACCAAATTAAACAGAGGTGCAGGAGAAAACAGATGGAGAGGGAAAGAGCGAAGTTCACATTAAGGTGAAACATACAGAAGACTGACAGATTGCTACAAACATATGAATAAAACTGAAGTGATGGCAGAAAAATTAAGAACAAAGAGAAAGAGACAGAGCTGAAACAATAAAAGAAAGTAAAAGGTAAGAGAGAGGGCACACGGAGGGGAGGTGGAAGGAAAGAAGCAGAGAGAGAAGAAACATGAGGCAGCAGCGATAGAGAGAGGGAAGAGGGGAGTGGGTGAGTGAGTAAGAACGGGCAAAAGGGCAGGCTTGTTCTGGGTCTCAGGGGCCACTTCAACGCCACACTTCACAGTGTAAAAATACTACTGACCCTCTGACAGAGCGCCTTTGATCAGACAGAGAGAGAGAGAGAGTGAGAGAGAGAGGGGGAGAAAGGGAGGGAGGCATCCTTAGCGTTTCTAATATTTGATTTTAGACGCAGAGATAACGAGATTCTTGCTACGTGAGGTAACTCTGGCTCATCCTAACTGGAGAGCATTTAGATAAACAGACTTGTGTGGGTGTTAGCGTTTGAATTAGAGTTACATTCATCTTATTTTTGCTCAGGATTACAGAGCCTGATGGGTTATTTGCTGAGCATTAAATGATAGAGTTGATACTACTCTCATGGCTGCGTATGAGTGGAGTTAGCCTAACTTTAGCATTAAGGCAGGAAACAGAGGGAAACGCCTCTGATTTACACAAGGTAGGGGCTAAACTAAGTTATATAGGTAGATATTTCAGATTCTCATTTTAATTAATTTGCCAAAAACTCGTTTTCACTTGTCTGCCTGTTTGTGAGTAAAGTGACAGGATCTTAACACTTTGTGAATGCACTGAAAATACTGGGGCTGCAATGTTCATGCAGGGCTAAAGCTGGTGTTAACACTGCCTGAGCCAAAGCAGTGTGTGTGTTTCTGTGTGTGTGTGTGTGTGTGTGTGTGTGAGAGAGAGAGCGAGCACTGGGAGGCAAACAGATAAAGAGAAGGAATGTGTGTTAAAAAAGAAGTGAGAGGAAAGGGGGTTGGATTAAAGGATAACAGCAAGCAAAGAAAGGTTGAAGTTACATGATAGGGGTCCAGGGACACCAGAGGGGTCCCAACAAATCACACCTCACACAAATAGACTGCTCTCTGCTCTGTCAGAGCCAATTATCTACACAAACAGCCACCCTGGTGTGTGCCTGTGTGTATTTCTGTGAGTGTGTGGGCACATGCCCTTCTGCCCTCTGACACTTTGCAAGGTGTTTATTTATACAATATGCTACTGTATTTTTTTTAATGTTACACACTCTGAGCTATCTAAAGGCTTCCTTCCCTTTTCCAAACCTGCATCTGTCTACATTCAGGAGATCAGAGATGTTTGGAGTGCTCACCCAGTTTCCCTGCCAGTTCTGGAGCATGTGCAGAGTCACCATTGGCCGTTCCTGCTCCACCTCTTGAGCTGGAGTCGTCTGGTGATGGAGAGAGAAAGACAAAACGTGAGTGCATTGACAACTTCTAAACAGCTGATCATGAATAACGTACTCCAATAATTAGACAAAGAACTATTCCCTTGAACCTATAGTAGTCAGTACTGCATTGTCTTAATATTATACATTACATATGAGTATACAGACTGTCATCCTACAACTAGAAGGTTCCTGAATGTGAGTATGAATGGATGTTTGTCTCTGTATGTCAGCCCTGTGATAGACTGGTGACCTGTCCAACGTATAACCTGCCCACGTCCAATGCCAGCTGTGACTGGCTGCCCCCCTATGACCCTATAAGATTAAACGGTATTGATGATGGATGGACAAACTGTGACCTAAAGGAGGAGATGAAGCCTCAGCAGTGAATGGGGTAAGAAGAAGAAAGACTGAAGGATGAATTTGACTGTTTTCTATCAGCAACTGACAGAAGTGTTTTATGATGTAGAGCTGCTTTCCCATGGAGTTCCCATGAGTCGGACGCCAGTGGTAAGTTATCACTTTTAACATTTTAATAGTTAGACCTGAAATACACAGTTCTTTTTTATGGCAAGGAGTAAAACCAAAGAGCAAAGGTGGCTCAGTGGCTGAAAAAAGCAGGTTGATGATAGGGCGACAGGTGGAAGGTAAAATCTGGTATAAAATGTGACACTGATCTGTTACATCCTGTAGCATCTTGAGCACGAAGCTCAATGGTGACAAATACGACACAACAATTACCGCGCCACACTCTGAGACCTCTGGCTTTCAAACTCACTTTGCTGCCAGTGCTCTGCCCTCCGCACCCCCGCCACGCATTTCAGACTTCTCAGCAATGGACCAGCATCGCATTTCTTATCAAACCAGAAAATCAAATGACAAATAATATGATACAGTATGTCTGCCAATTAGTGTGACTGTGCCAGAGATGTGATGCTGCTGCAAATCACTGGTGATGAAAGCCATAAAATTAATGCTATTACTGCCCTATCATGTCTCTACCCTTCACCCTAAAACAATTTATTTCTGACCCATGACCATGAAAAAGCCCTGACTACACATTTTCTTAACATCTAGAAAGAGGATTAATCTCAGGGACGTAGAAATTATTCTTTAAACAACATGTGTCTGAGTGATGCTCTACAGTATCATATTGCTTTTGCTCTCATGCTGGTGTATCACTTTCTTTTAAGTCAGCATGTCTTCCCATTGGTTACCAAAAAGATACAAACATCTGTCTGAACCTTCATGTGAGGAACCACTTCAAGATGGAGCCAGTGGATCCGAGGGGCCCTTTAACAGGGAGGTGGGGTGGGTGGGTGGGGGGCTGATACAGTGCGACATCAGGTCTGTCAAAATACATGGGGGGTGTGCGGTTAACTTGGCTTGAACCTGAAACTTCAACCAGAACCTGATGGTGGTTATAAAAAGAATGAAAATGGACTAAACAGCCTCAGAGCACATGCAGAAAAGTGCATGTAATTGTAAATGGATATGTTTATCATGCATGTTGGTGCATATACGGTGTATATGTGTGTGTGTGTGTGTGTGTGTGTGTGTGTGTGTGTGTGTGTGTGATTTTAAGAGGGCTCAGGCTGTTTAATGCAGCGCCAAACGTCTTTAAAGCATCACTATTTGGATGATGGAATAAAAGGCGCATTTGAAATGAAAATACGAGGCATGACCTGCATCCTCGGGGCTGGTATTAATAGCAGGCAGGCCGCGTGGTGCAGGCCCGGGATGTGTGTGTGATATGAATTCCTGTGTGGGTGTGTCCGTGCATGTGTGGGTGCGTGTGTTCTGGCGTTATTTAACTAAACGGTAACTTGAGGTTCTGGTATTCCCGTCAAACCTCTCTCCTCCTTCCCTCTCTTTTGACCCCCCCCCCCCGCCATCCCTCCCCTCCTGCCACATGCACAGCGTGTTCTGAGAAAGGGCAGTGCGTTTGAAGCCGAGCGGCATGGGGGTCTGATCAGAAGGGGGAACATGGTTTAGCACTCTTAACAGCTAGCGAACCCTCCCCCAGGCCTGGTGCGAGCCTGTAAACCTTACTTGGCAGACCTCCTACAGACCCTCTCTCAGAGGGGGGGTTGGACCGCTTCCACTGTCCATACAATGCAGCCTTACATCCAGAGTATCCGAATAGTTCCCAAACTGAAAACATATTGTGTGTATAACAGCTGTATGTTGTGATACTGATGGAGAGACAAATGTGGCAAAATCAACAACATTAACTACACATACTTGGACCGATCAGAGGATTTTAAGACTTGGCATGAGAGACACATGTTCTCAATCCTGAAGAACACCTAAGAGCACACGTCTCACCCTGATGTCTTTATATCCACGTGTAGATATGTATAGATATGTGCAACAGTCTGATCTGTATATTGTAAATCATATAATCATCTATGACTGTGTCTTCTCTCCAAGTCTTTTTCTCTTGGCTCTCAAATTTTCTGTCTTCATTCCAGGTGTATTCATCCGATTTAAGCAAGCCATCTTCATTACTGAAGTGACACTAGTACTACACAGTTGCATCACTGACAAATAGACAAATTTCTCGCCACTGAGTGTGATCTTCTTCTGACAACATTTGATGCAGACGGCTCTAGTTGAAATCAGCAGAGCCTGAGTCTGCCTCCACCGGAGCAGGCGGCATGGAAAAGGAGTTGGTTTTCAAAAGATTTTCAAAGCCATCAATAAAGAGAATTAATGTCTCCATAAACTTTATGCACTTTACTCTAAATGCTCCGAAAGTCAAATGTCTGCACTGACTGGATGGATTTTCCTATAATATTTAGACACAGCTGTTAAAGAGGGGCCTCCTAAAATAACCAAAACAGGACCCTCTGTGTTTCAAAGATAAGCGCAAAATTTCTACACCAGGCTATTGATGTCACGACAGAGTTAATGTCCGACTATAAACACACGATGTCGCGCAGACGGCCAGCTGTCTTCTCCATTATCACTTCACTTGTGGTCTGAGGAGGAAGCTTTCATCCAAAGATGTTCAGAGAGCAGAGGGAGGAAGCTGAATGTGTGTGGTCTGACTCACTACGGCATTATTAACACCATGCTCCACTTTGTCACCCACGGCTTCTGCTGAAAAAGCCATTTGCCTGCATATATAGACTTCTATGTTTGGGATGTGACACCTTTTCAAACTGTGGCAGAGGTTTTCAGTGTGAAACCCACAAATCACATTTCTGTCAGCGTGTTCCACATCCAGGCTTCAGAGAACATGTCTGCCAGCAGAGTTAGTTTTACACCTTTCTTCAGCTGTTATATGAGTTGCAGGGTTGCAGGGTGGTGGTGGACTTATTGTTTCGCGATTTGTTTCAAGTTGAACACACAGAGTAGAAAAAAAGTAGAAAACACATTCCCTCCCGGCTTCAGCTGTTTTCAATAAATAAAATGTTTTCTTCTGATCCTGTTCCACCTTCTAATGTTCGGCCAGATACTTTGGCTCGTACCTACACACACACGCACAGACATAAAGGCACAGACAAACACGCACACACACACATATATATATGCGTACAAGTAAATTCAGATAACTGCGCAGAGATAAACACCCACACAAGTCATAACACAGTGGTATGAAACTGTGATATATACGTGTGATGGTTTCACACAGAATTATACATTACATTTGCTATCGACTGATCAGCTTCTTCAGCTTGTGGTGATTCACACAGCATCAAGCAAAGTAGACGTCGGCTGTAATTCTGGTTGACACACTAATGCTAGTAATTTAGTCTTTCTTCGGTCTATAGAAGGGCCATGTGGATAAAATCTTCCACCATGGTTATTTCAATCTCACTCCTACTTTAATCTCAGTGTAATATTCATATGTGCTACTGTGGTTGAATAAAGTTTCTCGAAAATCAATTAAGAAACTTCTTATGGATAAAGGAACCAGTGTGTTTTGGCTCCTCCCGTAACCTTTCTCTAAATTGATATATGGAACCACTCACGTCCATAATGGCCTGAAATCTAAAACAGGATTGCTGCCACAGAATTAATAGCAGTGGCTGAAAAATTGTTGTTGCATTGCCAAATCCTATGTCAGTCCTCTTTTTTCTGGTTTATCAGTGCTAAAAGCTCGAGAACAGCGAAACAAGTAAGATTAGAAAAAAGGTATTTGATCATAAAGGCTCAATGTCATGACAACTGGAAGACGACCTGGTACAGACTATCACCATGACAACAAAAAACACAAAACTATGATGAGAGCAAACACAACCAAATTACAAAAACATTTTTTTTTTTGCCTCTGCTTCCTTTTGTTGCTCATTTTCAGTTTTATCCGTTTTTTTCATTATGTTTCTCTCTTTGTCTTTGTTCTTGTCCCAGTTGTGCAGGACCTGAACACATACAGTATGTTGGAGGACATTTTCATGTGACCATGCGAGCACTGGTTACGAAGACAACAGCTGTCCCCAGCAGCTGTAAACTTGTGATCACAATACAAATACCCGTTTGCATTTTTTCATGTTTTGTTTACATTTTTAAAATCCATAGAGTGTCGTCCGACTCCTTGAATCCTAACCTCTGTTATTTTCAAGTTTGCTCTCTCTCTCTCTCTCTCTCTCTCACATGTCTGCTTTCTACCTCTTTGTTTCTTTTCATTCCTCTCTCTTTTTTACTCTACAGGGGGAAATGGTTCAACAGTGCACTACATTTCACACATTCACTGGCTGGGTACCCCTATGTGAGTGTGTGTGTGTGTATATTTGTGTAACCCCTTCTTGTATTTACTTTCAGGTCAGTAGAGAAAAGGCAGCGATTGGACATGAGCACGCTCAGAAATATGAGTCTGAACAGTCCAGTGTGTTTGAGTGTGTGTCTGTTTGTGTGTGTGAGCGTGTCCAAGGGGCCGGTGTTTTCCTAAAGGGTCATGTCCTTCCAGGTTTTAATATAGAGACACTCGATATGTGGACAGAACCTCTGTGTGTGTTAAAGCTGATGTGTGAGGGAGGGAGAGATGTCTCTGTGTCAGCTCCTACTGACCGCTGGTTGTTGCAGCATCAGGGCCAAAACCAGCAGCCCTGATGTGAGTTTGTGTGCCTGACAAACCCAGTAAACCACTGTTAGTCCTCTAAAAATGACCACGGTACACTTTCAGGCATTACACAGGCGCAGGCTTGCCTCACACTTCATCCAGACCTGATGTTTTACTTCACAGTTCAGACAGGAGCTACCGCAAGCGAACAAGTTTCACATAACTCTGGAAGAAGAGGCATTGTTCTATTAAACCCAGCTCCCAGGAGGGCTTATTTTTTCCTTCCCTTGCACTAAATATTGTGGGGGTTGCAGTTTTTACTAAAGTTGTGGTTCAACCTAACTGCACGCTAAGTAAATGATCAGAAATGACCTTAAATAAACTTCAAATTTTAAAGAGACTGCGATTTGTCTCCTAATGCTAAGTTGATAAACTAAGTGACGCATCATTTAAGCAGGTTATTGCACAGTAAAAGTCACTCTTTCCCTGTGACTCAAAGTTCATTCTTCACTTTGGAAACATAATTAGAGAAAACAGCCTCACAACACGCTCCATTTAGTAGCTGTAGCTTTCAATTATATCAGTCATCAAGCTTTCAATCATATCATTAGTTTCTCCAGGGAATGAAGTCGGTTGAAATGAGCTTTCATCCTTGTTGGCTTAACAGGTGGGATTTAATCCTTTCACTTTTTCACCCATCTAAACAGTTAATCTGCAGCTGTGTTAGGTGTAAATAACAGAGGCGACACTTTTTCTAAAGAAAAACAGTTTTGGAAAAGGGTGAATTCCTGGCTCTATCTCATCTCCATTGAAGACAACGGTTATTCAGCTTGGTAGTGCCACACTACAGCTTGAAAGTGGTCAGTTTACTTTAGCTTTGATATTCAGGAGCAGAAAGATGTCAGACGACCTCTCAATTACCTTTGTAACTCCGTACTTTAGATACAGATTACTTATAAAGGAGACTGTACAGCAAGACAAGATCATAAATGCTGAAGACAGATGAAGTGTAACACCATGTTCTTTGAGACAGTCCTGCTCAGATCACCGTCTACTGTAACAACCAGCAGAACAAACACAGTTCGTCCTTCAGTAGTTGGTTCGTCTGTCAGTGTGCTGACCCCCTACCAAAGCACACACTGTCATTATCACTCTCTAATGTCAATGATACTATGAAAACAGCTAAACCAAGGACAGGAGGGTGAAGAGAGAGGCATCCAAAATTCCCCGCTCTCTCTCTCTGATTGTCTCTCTCTCTCTCTCCCTCTCTTATAAAGTCGTCTTGTATTTTGACCCGACGTTCCAAACATACTTTTCTGCCCAGTCACAGTTGTGACATTTAGTTGCAAGATCTTGCAACATTGCACACAGTGTGATTGTAATGAATGATTAGATTCACATGCTGTTGCTTCATATCCTAAATATGAAACTGATATAATACTAGATGCTATGAAAATCTTCTGTCAGATGTAATTAGCAGCTGGTGTAATCCTCTATGCATGATTGCTGTTTAACTATTTACCTGGGAACCAGCCAAACTGCTGATCACACACCGTACAAACAGACATGGACATAAATGTGAGAAGTTGTTACAAGAACAAACGAATACGTGAACAAAAGGTTTTACAGTGACAAAGTATCTGCTGCATGTTCAGTTGTGTCTCTTAGGATCTTTACGACCTGAAGGTGGGAAGACTTAGAGGCTTTGTGGATGAAATCATAACAACTGTGCTGAGCTCAGTCAATGTCATGCCCAGATCCAAACTGATCTAATACGACTAAAAGTTCAGAGAGCAATTTTTTAAACTACTTTCCAAGGTCAGGAACAAACTTTGTGCTAATGTAATTTAGGGCTGGAGTGGTTGGGTGATTAATTGACTATGTGCTTGAAAATTAATTGGCAACAAATTAGATCATCTTTCAAGAAAAACTGCCAAAAATGTGCTGGTTTCAGATCTACAAATATGAGGATTTGCTGCTTCGCCATGTTTCATATCACTGTAAATTCAGCATCTTGGGACTGTTGTGATTGGACCAAGAAGCAGACAGAGGATATAAATGTGTTCTTGGGGAATTTACAATCAACCCTTCTCAGCAGGTTTTTGACTTTTTGACAAAATATGAATGATAAAACAATCATCACCCTTTCCATCTTTGATGTCTGACCTTATCACCGTTTGATGACGGTGGAAATAATTTCAAAAAATTAACCATTAATGAAAATATCATCAGTTTCCACTGTCATTTTAAATTCTCTTTGTCATACTTTACTGTGATCTTTATGCTGGAGCCCCCTACTCTCACCATTGTCCTTTTACTTTCACTCTCTCTCACACACACTCACACACACTCACACACACATACACACAAACGTCGCTGTGATTTACGCTCTCGCCTGTGGAGAGGCTGTGTAGCCTTATGGAAATCATTATAACTTGTGCTGCTACACAGTCCTCAATTAACAGCATGAGGGAGAGACACTGAAAGGGGCTGCGACGGAGAAAGAGAGGGAACAAGACAGGATCTGACTGACTTTTTAGAGGAGGTCAAGAGGCGGCGGGGGGGGGGGGGGGATGAAAAGACAGAGTTGGAGAGAAAAAGGCGATAGTGCAGAGAGAGATTTATTGACTGTAACATCAGAACAGACAATCAGACACTGCAGTTAACTGCTGCTCTGAGCGACAACACTGCCTTACATGACAGATTAATACTGAACCACGTGTGTGTGTGCGTGTGTGTGTAGGGGGGGAGGGGGGTGTAGCCTGGAGTATTTAGTAGCCAATGATCACAATGGTGATGTGTGTTTGAGGTGACGACTTTTTCCAACATTCATTAAATCACTGAATCAGACAGCACCAATTTCTAAGTTTAAAAATCCTCCTAAGGTAAACATCTTTGTCTCAGAAATGTCTCTGGAACATCTGATCTCATTACTGCTCGTCATCACACACACACACACACACACACACAGCAACACCTGACAGCGTTCTCTGCTCCAAATATTCACCTCCCCCCTCCTCTCCCCTCCCCTTTGCCCCCTTGGACCAGACCAAGACAACAACAAATCTTTTATGAGTGCAACTTTACGATGCTATTTACAAATGTGATTACAAGTTGTGGCACTCCGAGCTTGGGCTGCTCTCTGAAATATGATGAACACACGTCAACGTTCAGGGAGAATTGCTTCCAGCTTTCTGACCTGTTTGGTACAAACACATGTGAGCGAAGCAAAGACACACACACACACACACACACACACACACACAGATGATGTGTCTATAATATTAAAAGAGTTTGTTGAGATTTATATGGCTGAACCATGATCACTTCTTTAACTTAGCAGTACTGACCAGAAAAGCTGGAAGAATGTGAATATCAATAAATGCCAGTTTGAATCATGTATTGAGACTGAGATGTGCTGGTTTCAGATGTGAAGATTTACAGCATGTCTGTTTTTATAATAACTGTGAATTCAGTATCTTTGGACTGTTGTAACTGGACATAAAAATCAGTCTGCGGTCAGCTTTTTTCAGTGTATTACAACTCATTTTTTTAATAGACCGAATAATTAATTGATAAAAGAGGTAATTTATCTTTTCTATCTGACTTTTAATATTACTCATAATATGATCTTCATGTTAGTATCCCTATTACCACCAAGCCACAGGAATGTCCTTTTAAAAGCCATTTTGCAAATCTAAGACGTCTGTGCCTGCATTGTAGAAGTGCTGAAAGTGGGCGCGGGCGTCCATGTGTGCATTTTAACAGTTTCTAAAGTGGGACCTGTAACTCTAGCTGACAGTTTTGATCAGGTGCAATTGACAAGAGGACAAGTCTTGGAACTTGAGAGAAACAGGTTAAGTTTTTCCATAGTCACTGGATCCAAAAAGGCTTTCATCATCGATTCATATCACAAACTAACTTTTTTTTATTTAATGGAACAAAGTGTGCTATGTTTAACTCACAACACAAGTAGGTTACCATAAGACCGACTGTGAAGCAAACTGTGGGCTAGACAGAGCCCAGATTGTTCTGAGACCTAATAGCCGAAGCACGACTAAAGAAGACGTACCAAAGGTTGGACAACACCGATGCAACCTTCAGTATCTTGGGTCCAAAAAGAGTCTACGTTGTTTTGGCTCATTGACAGGAGTGAATGAAAGCTCCTATGAAATCAGTCCCTCAACATCTACAGTTGACCAATTAGCTATTCAAGTCAATCAAAACAAATAGATCAGTTGCAGAGACAAATCACAGCCACGGGACTTTAAATGAAGGTTGGGACAAGGACAATGGGTAAAAATGACTGTTATTGGATGAATAACTTATGTGGATTCTCTGCTTTTCAGGTCCAACAACAACCAAAGTGTCAGTTTTTACTGGTGGGAAGGTGAAGCCAACTACAGCTGGGTGCTAGTGCTAGAAGAAGCAGGATACTATAGAAAAAGCAGTATTCACAGCGAACACTGTAAACACCCAAGTGTTTAGTGAGGCAGTGTTTCAACCATCAATGTCTTTGCCAGACTAAAAACCTGACTGGGACCTTGACTGTCAAAAAAAGTGCCAAATTAAACTGTTCATTGTGCACTGCACAACCTTCCTTTTTCCATCCCATGGTAAAAACCACTCATGGTTTCATTACAAAATGGCTCATATTTATCATTCAATAATTCCAGTCATGTTACAGTACTGTAGCGCTGCATGTTAGAAACACAGCACATGGTGAGACGTGCCTGATTATCATGAAAAGCTTTTCCTCCAGCAGCATTATTATTGCTTTTATAACCTTGTGCCCAGCTGGTCTGACTGTGAAAGTTCTGCTTACTGCTGCAGCAAAAGCCAACTGAGCATGTGTGTGTGTGTGTATGTGATCATAAGGTTGAGTGGAGATGTTGAACTTTTCAGGCTTATCTAACTCATAATCCTCTGCTCTCCACCTTCTCTGTCTGCAGATGTAAACACTGAGTCTGTAAGTTTCTACAGTGAAGTCAAAAGCTCTGTTTCGCTCGCAGACTAAACAAAAACAGTTTCAGAGGAGAACCTTTTGTATGATGGCAGCTTCACGTTAGAGAGAACAAGACAAATAAAGAGTGAAGGTGCATGCATCTACGAATGTGCAGATCAGTGTGTGTGTCTAACTCTAAGCAGGGCTCTGTATTTCCTGAAACCCAGTGGACTGCAGTTTGATCTTGTGCCATGAATGGGCTCAACACACTAATTACAGCCACCTGTGTGTGTGTGTGTGTGTGTGTGTGTGTGTACGGTATTAGGGAGGAGGATGACTGTATGATCATGAAAAAAGCAACCTGCTGTTTCCACTCTGTACACACACACACACACACACACACACACACACACACACACACACACACACACAGGCAAAAAATAATGTAGCGTCATACTTTGAGGAGGCAGAGGTGCTGTTTTCCACTCTTGGGTTAACCTTCAGTGTGTGTGCATGCACGTGCATGTGTGTGCCTGGTATGTGTCAGGCCTCTTAAACTCACTTTAGCCTTGGCTGTATCTCTCAACCAGGCAACAGCACGTCTGAGTTTGTCTGTCCAGCTGTCAGTCACTCAGCAAGTCCATGAACAAACCAGGAGACATTTTAAAACTGAAAATACAAGAAAACTCTCCTATAAAAATAACAAAAAAAAAACCAAAACAAAACACACAACTCAGATTCTCAAGGGAGAGAGAGAGAGAGAGAGAGAGAGAGATGGCAAATGAGACAGACTGGGGCTGTTTGCCAGTTGCTTCACTGATCCATCAAACCACTGACATTGTGCTCACCACAAATTCTCTCCAGCTCTTACAGCAGCTTCCTTTGAAGCGGTGCTGTCCACGTGTACTACAAAGTCTGATGACGCACATTTTCAGTGTATGACAAAGAGTCGCGACCTACAAGACTCCACAAAAACTTCCCTGATGATGTCAAACAGACAAAAGCCCTGGACTACACTCATCTCACTTCTAAAGACACCTGCATCGGGCTGTTTGTTGCTCTTCACCTCAAACACATGTCTGGACCACCATCACACAGCATCTTCCTGTTTGTTGTCCACACACCTGAGGCTTGTAGTTTTTCAGGAAAGACTTCCCAGATACCATCAGTTACCTTCACTACAATTTTTACCTCCACATGGACTCATTCAACACCGTGTTGCTGGAAATCATTTATGACTTCCTGTCCTGGTTTGCATTGCATGGTGGGTAAAAACTCAGCTTATGTGTTTATCTTTGTGTCATCAGCTTGAATATTGTATCGTACGCAGCTGCAGATTGTTATGTGTGTGTTTTATGATTATGACAGCAAGTGAGTGTTTGTGTGATCAATCAGGAAGCCACGTGCTGCACACAGTGTCACTGTAGTTAAAAGAGCCATTTTTATTGGCAGGAGTAGAATATACTAAAATGATCACAACTCAAAACATCTGGTGCACTTGTGTTTCACTACTTCCCTCCAAAAATGAAATTATGAAGTTCTTTTTTGAGAGTACATGGCTTGGGATGAAGGTCAGGCAGTAGTCTTGAATGTGAGTGTTGAATAACAGATAAAAAAATGCCATTAAGAACAGAAAAGCCTCCAAAGTTCCCAGTTCCTCTTGACAAAATCCTCAATAAGCGAACTCTTCCAGGTAATTAATTTAAGCCAGGGAGCAGAGGTTTCGGCTAAAACTGCTCAGCAATAAAACCCAGCTACAGGAAGTCAATGCTACACCTCTGAAGGCTGAAAATAGTTCCAGACCCCTCAGTAACGCCACCTCTATAGAGCCATTGTACCGCTGTATTTTTCTGTACCGCTCTCTCTCGCCTCTCCTTTTCTAAATGATTTCATATTGAATTTCTCAGCTCCAGTTGAAAGTCACAAGTGTCAGATGAATAAAGCAGCAGAATGAACTCTCCATTATTTCATGCAGATTGTATGGCAAAACCGTCATTTAAATTTCACATATACTATTCTGTTGGATTCTGAAAGACTCAAACCTTAAAAAAAACTGACCTGTGTCTTTGATTTGCTTTGAGTTTTAGCAGGTAAACCCCACTGTGACTGCTGGAATACATCTGGTTTCCCACAGGAAAGATGAAACATTACAAAACCAATCAACGTACGGCACATCACCGATAGCAGTTTGTTTTAGCAATGTGAAGCCGTGTCCAAATGTTTTAGGGCTGATTTCTCCTTTGGGTAAGAAACTAAATCCCTGTCTACATCCCTGCTGCTGACTTCCCTCCAAGAAAGCAAAGGAAAGTAGATTTTTCCACTGGGGATAAATAAAATAACACATTATATAGTGATTCTGAAGTGTTTTGGTGAATCTTGTAGCAGAGAAGGGGAAGGAAGGGAGAGCTGAAATATGCTGCTTCCAGCTGACAAAGCACAAATCCCACCTCATTCGATTTCAATCTGATTTTATCCAAATACACAATATGTGATTAACATGCCACATTTTTATGTGGTGTTAATAAATACAGATCCATTTCCCAGCAGAGTTTCTTGTAGATTCAGCTCTGGTATATTTGCAGATGCTGTGGCCAGGCACGAGCCATTTACCCTTGGCGGTCAGGTTTAAGTTAACTACAAGGTCTGGGTTTGGTTATGACATGAAAAATGTTGAGAAAACCAACAGCGAGAAAATACACGAAGAACCTCGGGCTTCTCCAACACTGAACATGGACTGAGTCAGAGCGTAAAATATCAACAGAGCGATGAAATAACATACAGGCACGAGGCGCAAGTGGTTCCACACTTGCTCATAAATGTCATACAGTGATGGGGTTTATGAGTTCTGAAAACATACAGTTAGGGATCAAGTTTTTGGTTTTCTATGTGTGGCTTAATACAAATCTGGATCTGGATAAGTTAATTTTGTTGTTTTAAGCCTCAGAATAAAAGGAACGCTGCCTTCCTTCTCTTTCTTTCCTTTACCCTCCCCACGTCTTTTCCATATGTGTGTGCCTGTGAAAGCGCATTAAGCGTTGCATCTGCAGCATATGCGCTTATTCGCAGTGCTGTTTTACATCACTGTTCACACTTCATCGACAGAGCGGCAGGGTCAAGCACGCAACACAGACCGAGATTTGCCTAAGATGGAGCCGACGTGGACGTTGCGTAGGAATCTGGCAAACGTAAAGGAGCGGCCAAAAGTCTTTACAGTCCACCTGGAAGATTTATGTGATGGAGGTGATTCAGTCAAGGACAGAAATGATTCAAGGGGAATTAGTGAATTACTTCATGTCCTCTGCTCACGGGGGGGGGCTCTGAGGTCACAGCAGTGGAAACTGTGTGTGTTTGTCTCAGCATACTGCCACTGAAGGAATGAATATAGCTCTAAATGAACTAAACAGACATGATTTCAAAGGTGAATTTTCCCCTGAAACAAGGTACCAAACTGATTAAGTGTATTTAATGGGTCTTCGTCAGACATTAAACTCACATGAATCAACACCTTTATGGCCACAGATGGCAACAATAAGCCAAAAAAAAAAAAAATATATATATATATATATATATATATATATCATCAAACCTTTTATGGATTTTTATTATATGGATCAAGGTCCATATAATAAAAGAAAATTCACTATTATGACAAAAAATATATGATCATAACCTTTGTATCTTTGTTTCTAAAACATTTACTGCTGACAGCATGAGCCAGGTGTGCCAGATGTAATAGTCAAGGTACTTGTTTTTTTTTGTTTTTTTTTTGCATTTTGTGTCAGATTTTTTTTCTTCCTGCTATTGTCTTTGTTAACTCTCCACATAAAAAATAGTGACTCATTCTCAAATGAGTACTTGATGCAGGTCTGTGCTCGCTGTCTGGGAGTTTAAAAAAAATTTATAGAGCAGCGGCTGCCAACCTGAGAGTCACGAGAACTCGGAGATGACAAATTAGAAATTATGAATAAAAACGGCCTTTTTTGCAGAGTATCAAGATTTTTTTGGGAAATATACAAATCCTGTTGGCGGTGATTACTTTGTTTTAAGGGGATTACAATCTAAAAAGTGTGGTAGAGAGATCTGCTCTGATAGGATTCAGATGGTGCACTGTATGTTTAAGGCACACCTAGTCAGATATATTTAGTCATTTGCTCTGACCTCAAACCATCATGGCTTATTAAAAAAAACAAAAAAATAACACTGTCATATCCCCAAAATAGATTATGTCCCCTTCAGTTAAGTATTGCTTCTCTGCCCCTCTCGTGTGATGGTCCACTGCTCCCAAGGAGGCAGAAACGTTGATGTTATTCCTAAAGGATGATGGATGATGTGTTTATGGGCTCCTTTTATCATTTTAAAACTGCCCTGTTGTCTTAAAAAGCAAATGTGTTTGGTCAAAATACAGAGGAATATATCTTCACAGCACATTTAAAGAGCTCCAGCCCGTAACAAAGTGATTTAATGAACAGAACAGTTGTATAAATACGTCACTGTTATTGAATGCAAGTGTATGTATTTGTGCATAAAGTAAGTGTGTATTGTGTTTCTGGGTTTATGTTTATTTAATGTAATTGTTTGTGTACTTTCTTCTATGTATTTTAATGTCAGTGTGTGTGTGTGTGTGTGTCTGTCTGTCTGAATACATTTGCACATGTGCACTTGTTCCTGGACGTGTGTAAATTCATCTGTATGTATTTATGTGCACATCTGCCATAATGTGAGGACACTATCTTGTCGTCCCATCAAGTCGCACACTGAGTGTGTGTTTTTACATCGAGCTGCTGAACGTGTAACTCTAGTAAACATCAAGGCAGCGCTTTGCCTTGCTGAATTAATGAATCGCTCACATCCATCGCCACGCGCCGCCTTTGAAACACACACCGCCGTCCTCGGCTCAGCGCTTTGAACTCTCAATCATTCTCTCCCTTGCGCCCACCCTGCTCTTCCCTGTATCAAATTATACTCCAGTTAAAGAGCCACTCATTAGTACTTTAGTACTTTTTCCCCATTTGACCTCTTTCTCATCTTACATTCCTGAATTCATTTTCGCAGCAGGCAAAAGGTGTGATCATGGCAGCCGAGGCCACATGAGGTGGAGAAGACATGAAGAGTGAACATTTCTATGATTCCTAATGGTGTTCTCGACAGCTCCTTTACTTGTTCAGTTATCTGACTTATCATCCATTAAAGATAACAACTACTGAAGTTAAGTTTCTGCATAAATAGACAAAGGCATCTCTTACAAGTAAAGTGTGTCTTGCTCATATGTCCATACTGCTATTTATGTGAATACACTTAAGGTGCAGAGCAGATGCATGCTGACACTGGCAGTATAAATTGTGTGCTGCTCCTCTTGAAGGACCCTGACACAGTTAGCAACCATCCACTATTCTCAGGAAAACTTGTCTAAAACTATAAATTCAATGCCTATAAATCAACTATACATCATTTATGGCTTCTCTGTGACTCAGGTCTGCTTGCTGCAGCTTTGCTCACTGCTCAGTGATGAAGTCCTCTGTGATCCCTGCAGGAATGTAAGAGAGAGGCCTTGAAACAAGTCACACTTTAAAGCAACTAC
Organism: Caranx ignobilis; assembly: GCA_021432705.1. Lineage (NCBI taxonomy): Eukaryota > Metazoa > Chordata > Actinopteri > Carangiformes > Carangidae > Caranx > Caranx ignobilis. The sequence goes on along the minus strand of MU269981.1, from coordinate 20,051,035 downwards.
TGCACCTCTTCAGTGTGAGTATAGTATGTCATATGCATGTCCACAAGCATGTGCATGAACTTGTTTGCTTCACACAAGCTTGCATGTATGATTGTTTCTGCATGGATCTGCATGCATGCTCACAAGTGTGCAAGCATGCACTTACACGCCCTTGTGTATGTTTTCAAGTGTCTGCGTGAAATGCGAGTTTGTGTGTATGTGTGTGTTGAGGGTATGCGGCTGCGCTGTTTAACTTCAAAGATGCTGGCACACTCTGCTGTGTGAGGCTACATGCTGACAGGCTGTCTTTGATGAATAACTATTTACAACAATGTAAAACTAACCCGCTCATCATGATGCCGCCGCTGGGCGACGTTTCAACATGACTCACCCACGTTGCCTGCTTTGTTCAACACTCGTTTGTGTTACTCAGAGCTGTTTTTGGATGAACAATAATGCAACTTTTTTATCATCACTCAGCGGGATGCTCCCCTCGGTGCTTACTCACCTCCAACAGCCAGTGTTTTGCTAGAGAACATTTCAGCGAGGCAGATGATTTTGCGAATTTTCATGCCTACTCCAAGTTTAGACTTGCTAACTGGATAAAACAATGAATAAGGAAGCATTTACATGTGATAGTTGTGTCCCTGACTAAATAAGAAACACACCTTGCTGCTGTCACATGAAAATCTTCTCAATACAAGGTCATCTACAGTTCATCAAAGACAAAATATATCCATTCTGTATTGATTTTAAAATTCTCCTCATCACTTTTAAAGCGTTAAACAGCCTTACTCACTCAGATCAGTGAATGGAGCTCTTCTAGCCACTCCAAGGTCTTGGCTAGTGACTCAGGGTGACCAAGCCTTTGCGGTGAGCCAAACTGTGGAACAGCCTTCCAACTGAAATAAGACAGGCCAACTCCTTAGTGTCCTTTAAAACGCTTCTTAAGACTTTCTTTCATCGACAAAATGTTTGATGTATAGGTATGATTCATGCATTTTAATGCATGCAAAATTTATTATTAACCAGAAACAAACGACAAGATGTGCTCAGGGTCTCAGTCGGATAGCTGCAGAAAACAGTAGCAGTACAGTAAGAGGAGAGGGGTCTGCGTGGGCTGACAGGGGCTTAAGTCTGCGGCTTGTTCTCATCGTTTAACGACATGTCTGACAGCATCTACACATCTTCCGCTCTCCCTTCCAATTGTCTTACTTCTGTTTCCACTTGTTGGGAGAGCTTTGGTGTCCTGGCCAAGTAGAGTTACAGCAGAGACCCGAAAAGGACACACTCATCTTGTCACGGCGGCTTAAATCTGACAAATGTTGGCATGGAGCGTTCCAAATGCCGATCAAAGCAACACTTGCGTACAAAAAAAAAAAAACTGTCTTAGGGTGTTTGCCATGAATGAAATCGGGTAAAATCTTGTAACAGCTCAAATCTCAGGAACTGAAGGGAGTTAAAAAACACTGAAGTCAGTGTGTTAGATATAGAAAGACCCTCAAAGAAAGAACACAGAATGAAATAATCTGCTGGAAATGTTGACGTTTAGACACAAAAAGATAAATAAAGCTCTAAAAATAAAGTATACACACATACACACAAATGTAAAATGGAGTAAGAACAGAGGAATGTAATGAGGAGATTATGGTCATGGCCACAGAGTGTGCGTGCGTGTGCGCGTACGTGTGTGTGTGCACGCATGTGTATCAGTTTTCAGCATGCTGTCATGCTGATCAAACTTCAGGCTGATAGCAGAGGCGCCGCAGATCCATCGCTGTGTTTGCACAAGAACCATGGGGAATACTGTGCATGCACACACATACACACACACCTCATCCCCACAACAAAACATACTGTGCATGCATTTATGTGAAATATAAGGCGGTGGAATGCAGCGATATTTTGCAAGTAAGCACATGCACACACACACACACACATCTGATGGCCTGTAACATAACCAGTCTGTTGGAGCTCATTTCTTGTTTTACACTGACATACATATATATATATATGTATATGTATGCATTATATCTAAATTACATGTAATTTAGATATTTCTGTCTGCAGACATTTTATGTAATCATTAGTCTTTGTCTGCCTCTTTCACCTCAGGTATGTTAAATGTTTAGAAATTCAAGCGATAAAGCTTTTTATCAGACTTCCTGAGGCTGAGATATGGCTGTGAAAACCAGTTTAGTCTACCCGCCTCCTGTGACCACGTGACAAGAAAACACTGAATAGGAAACACGGCTTATCACATCCAGATAAAACACTGGCTTTGGGATACATGGCTGAAACTGTGATAAACCTTTTGATAAGTGAAACAAGTTTTTCCGTGCCTGCTGCTTTTTTATCGTCCCTCTGAGCGCGAGCGTTTTTTTCCCATTGCATCCCGCCTGCTCGTTGTTAGTGTGATGAGATTGGAAAAGATGCAACTGCAGGAATCTGAAGAGCGACAAAAGGAGAGTGAGGGGGGGGGGGGGGGTCTGCAAACATAATTCGCTCTTCACGTTGTCATTAAGACATCAAAGCGGCTGCAGAAGATACAGGGCTTTTCAGCGCTGACACAAATGCATTCTCGGGGAGAAGAGTAACGAATGAGAGGAGAACGGCAGAGAAAAGAAAGGAGGGAGACGAAAGAGGTGGGAGGGAGGGAGGTTGCGTGCAGAAGAACCAGTCTTTGGCTTTGATGACGGCGCAAGAGTGAAGCAGCAGAAAGCGGACAAAAGTTTCTAAAACTTCAAAAGAAGCCTTTTTGTAGCGCAGGTCCGCTCTCTCTTTCTCCTTGATTCTTCCATTCTTTTTCTCTCCCTCCTCTCTTCAAACATGTCTTTGCTAATTGCCAGACCCTGTTCTGCCCTTCGCAGGCTCTCCACTCCTCTCAGGTCTATTCAGCAGGGGGGTTGTTACAGCGGGGAGGCCTAATAACCCGCTCTGTGGGACAATGGAGCCTGCAGGGCCAGCGACAAAATCCCAGCCCTAATGAGAAAAGACTCCTTCAGTGAACAAGCAGGTCTGTCAATAGACAGGCCTATTATAGAGCAGGAGGGTGGGGGGTGGGCGAGGGAGTCTGCGTCTGGGTGTGTTTTTGGTGTTAAAGTTATGGGTGCATCAGTTTATGTTTGTGATAGAGGCGTGATACATAAATAAAAAGACAAGTGTATCAAATACATGTTAAATGTTCAAGGGAGAAATTGGAAGAAAAGGTGTATGTGTGTATTTGTGTGTGTGCGTGTGCGTGTGTGTGTGCTGGTACCTCCTGAGGGTAACAATAGTGAACAGGACTAATCCTCCAGACCGTATAATGGCCACTAAGCTGTCTATTGAAAAGTGCATGGCTCCCCTGCTAACTGCTGTGATCAGAGACGAATACCCACGCTCACACATTTGCACTCATTTCCTTCCTTCCTAAGAATATTTTCTCCATCTTTCTGTCATTGTCAAATTTCCTCTTCAATGTTCTTCATGTATCTATTCGTTTGTCTGTCAGATAAAGTTGCACAACTGACTAAGAGTGATGAGAGTCGAGAGTCGAGAGTGATCAAACTGTATTTCTACCACTGGTCAGCTGAATGTGTCTGTATCGGTATGAACAACCAGGCCACTGCTCATTCATCAGAGTCGGACTAGTCACTTTGTCAGTCTTGATCAACACCCGAAATTTCAGCTGATTTAAAATACTGTGTTGGAAAGGAGCAGACAGACCAAGAGCTGAAAACAACTGACAAAATCCTCACTGACCACCTACAGTCCAGCCATTTTCTTTTGGTACTGACTTCATCATTTATAAATGTATCTGTGTTATGCAATGAGCACATTTTAAATGCAAAGTGGCTGATATATCAGTATCAGTATTTTATTTCACTTTAATCTCAAGCTGTCGGCCCGTGTTCCTCTTGGTGATTGTGGTTTTGATGAAATTTTTGAGTCTGTCCCTCCCCATCTGTCGTGCTCCCTGCCTCTCCGTCTTCTTTCTTAATCCCTCCTCTTCTCTGTTTCTTGCCTGTTCTTGCCCCCCCTCCCCTCCCCACCTCGTCCTCATACTCCCAATCATTCCTGCGGTGTTTGTGTTTTTGTGTACGCGCCAGTAAGTGTTTGCATTGATGAGGTTTTGGAGAGGTTAAAGCCTCTGTCGTGAGAACGTGGAGTCGTTGTTACGTGTGAGGGACTGGGAGCTATGTGGAGAAGGACGCTGAAGCACCTCGTTTCCTTTCAGTTGGAGGTGGGGTGAGATTGTGAGGATGTGGTGGGGGGTTGTTAAGTGAGGAAAGCGGGCACATCTCCCATAAGCACCCACTTTAAGAACAGTGCGCGTCTCCTTGAGAGGATTTCATCAGGCCTTTCACATGTCTCTAAAGTTTCCCCCGTTCATTGTTACCTCACGTTTACTCACTCAGTTTCTTACTGACATTAAGACATAGTGACAAATTCAATACTACCACATGAATCCTGTGTAATTAAATGCTGTCTGATTACACAGATATATACAAGAGCCAACATAAAATAATCTACAAATCAGGAACAATGTGATCAGACAATGGTGGCAGCTTTTCATGACATGTTTCAGTCCCTGCCAAAAAAAGTATTGAGGTTCAAAACTTGGGCCTGCAGCCATTTTATTCTCAACCGCATTTACTTCTACCTCCACATCTCTTTTACTCCCCCCTTCTCCCATCTTTTGGTTACTGAGGACATTGGTCTTAATTACATTAAACAAACAGCAGAACTAAGATACTTTAAAGTAGCCCACATATTCCCCCAAATATTCAGTTTCACATAGTGTAACTTGTATTTTGGGGACAGACTGTACCTCATGATATGAGTAATAGTGCACTAAATGACCCGTGTTAAATTCTGCTACATTTGTTTCTTATTATACTTAGATTTTTTTGTTACTCTAAGGATGCCCACTTTGCCAAAACACACACAGAGAAGTAAAGTTACACCTCATATTAGCTATGGGAGAGTTGCTGTGGAAACCCAGAGTGAAAACACGTTTGTGAACAGCTGGCAGATTAAGTTAGAGGCAAATTCCACCCTGAAACCGAATTTACCAAAAGGATGGAAGTGGAGGAAGAGACACAGTGAGGTGGTAGGAAGGTAGCAGGGTGATGTGTGGAGGTTGGGATGATGTCCTGGTAATACCAAGAACTGATCCATGTAATCTGTCGATGCTTCCATGTCTATCTTTGTTGATTGATTCGAAATCATAAAAACCAGTTGTGCCAAAACGTGAGAAAATTCGAAGCAGACATCAAAAGGTGTTCCCTGGTCTATACTGTGTGCTCACAGTAGATTTGACTCAGCATAAATTTAGCATGACAGCACACTCGAGTGAGAGGAGCTGGAAGATTTGTGAGAAGGAATTCAAGGAGGCGAACTGAAGAGATTTCAAGCTGTAATGAGACAGTAGCAATGAAACTCTCCATACAGGGCTTAAAACACGCATACATCACTTCTGTTTTGTGGTGGATTTCCTCTTAACTCGCTGTTGGAGCCTCGGATAGAAAAGAAAAAATCTCGTTGACTGATAGATGGCATTTCGAACGGAGAACTGAAGTCAAAGTTAGCTGAGGGTATTTAGGACCCATTAGGGGTCTATGAGAGCGTGACTTGGCGTAAAATCAGTAGATGCAGTCCATACGCACTTACTCACTCACATACACACACACACACATACAGATGTAAATTGAGCATGAAGGCAGACGGGGGGAGCTGAAAGATGCTTGAAAGTAAAGATGGCTTCTATCAGCTGGTGGAGCAGAAGGAATACAACAATCAGAGGCATGGGAGAGTGAGAGTTAGATGGTGTTATAACAAAGAGAGAGACAGCTGGAAAAAGAGAGATGAGGTAGAGAGATGGTGACAAGCTGACCATAACTGTCCGTGTTCTGTACAATATGAGTCAGATGCGTTAACAATGTAATATCCACTGTGTTTCCCACAATAGCTGTGTTAACACGGAGCCTCAAAGAGCTGATTACGACTGGGTTAAAAGCCAAAACAAAATTTAAAAAAAAATGAAATCAGCTGTGGAGGGATAGTTTTCATGACATGAAGAGAAAAATAACACCATGTAAACGATGTAATCTGATTACTTCCTGGCTCATTCTTGATGTAAATGCGTGGAGACGTATGTGTGACATCACACAGCTGTTGCTTTGCCACGTGTAAACACGAGACGTATTAAATCACATCTCTGTGTAAACACTTGACCCGAAATCTTCAATCAGGATGAAGAAACGCGTGTGTGTCACCACAGCCATTGTTTTTCCATGTTGCTCAGTGTTGTGCTGCACTTTCAACAGACCACCTATCGGTCACTCAGTGTGGGAGGCACCGAAAAGTGTTTTCTTTAGTCCCCCAGTTAATGAAGTTTGAGTTTCAAGAGATGAAGTAGATACAACTCGCTTTACTGTTTTGAATTGAAGTGACAACTCATCCTGTTAGGAGATGGATTATTCAAAATTTCTTCTTGTTTTTTTTTGTGTCTTCCAGACTTGTTGACGTCTTCAGACTGAAGCCAGGAAAGCTTTACTATTTGCTTTCTCTGTCTCTCCGTCCAGTCCATCTTCTTTCCGTGTCTTTGCTGGAAATGAAACGAGGCAGAACGAAAGGATGTTGGACAGACAGCCGTGAAATGGAGGCCAGGGCCCCTGAGGAGCGTGCGATTTTGTGTATGTGTGCGTGCATCTGTATTTTGTTCCCATCTGTCAGTGAGGTGTGTATGTGCGTGAACCGACAAATCTTTTCTTTTTTTCCCTGTCCAGTCTTGTTGATACAGGCACAAAGATACAGCATGCATATCATTGTGCATCTGTTTGTATTTGTCTCTGCTGGAGACAACAACACGGCAGAAAACAACTTTTGAAACTCGACTCCATTTTTCTTCGCTTGTGTGCCACTTGACTGTCCCTCCAATGCTATTTCATGCGCACATACACACTCACACACACCAGCATGTTTTCATGTCTGTGCGTTACAGTGCCACCCTGATTTCCGGAGGAACAGCTTTGTCTACCTTGCTGTAAGGGCGGTGTGTTGTTACAACAGGAGGACCAACATGAACAGATCTGATACAGAGCCTCGAGGAATGACTGTGACAGAAACACGCTCTAAACTCCATCTCCATTTTTAGTAGAAGTCAACAAAATCAATAATTGAGATCTGTAAAATCTGACCAGTCGTGCAGCAAATAAATTTGAACATTTATGAAGCTAGTTTTGTTGCTGCTTCCAATTAATTATCACTGCTACTTCCACACAGAGGCTGATTGAAAGGTTAAAGGCTACAGGCAACATTTCTTTATACAAATGGCATAAATAAAAACAAAGGGAGACACACGAGGGAAACTTCTGGTGGGATCTGATTCCAGAGTAGCGAGTAGAGGCAGCAATAGGGTTCACAAGGAGGGGGACTTAACCGCTCAATGATTTCTGGGCTCCACATTAAAATAACATCTTTTTCATGTTCTGTAAATCAGGACTGAGACCGCCCTGACAAAGAAAATCCCATGCGAGTCCTCAAACCCTCAAGCGAACACCAACCGAGCGGCTTCTCCAAACCAGCGGGCTGCAGCTCCAGGTTGACTCCATGCATTTTTCTGCCATTAGTAAAGAAAAAAAAAAGTGCTGCATGTGTAACCTGAGCAGAAGAAACATTAAATCTACAACACACTCACAACACACATTCAGAAAACCTCAGCAAGACACTATAGGGCACAGCTGCCCGAGTGTGCCTGTAAGTAGGTGGGTGAGTGTGTGTGGAAGAAAGAGACAGAGTTATTTGAGATTGTTTTTTAGACCCGGTGTAATCACACACACTCATTCATTTCTTCTCTGTGTGTATGACTCATACTAATTAGACTGCAAACCTTGGCCACCTCTACATCCTCTCCAGATGAGGCACCAGATATTTCAATTAAAAAACAGCGAAACCTGAGAACACAAAAACAGAGGAGGTATCAGGACGGAGGAACTGAGGGATAGAGAGAAGATGTGGGTCTGCAACCTGATCTGATGTGTTAGTTTCTGGCCGGAAGACAGCTGCAGTCTCACACATGCAATACAGTTCAATGGGGAAAAAAAAGAAACAAACCTGAATGGAGGAGCACAGATCACTTCAGAAGAACTGGATGCTGCTCAGTGTGAAATAAAAGTAGAATGAAGCAACGATTTGAAACAATTTAGTCTGCATGCAACATCAAACTGAATCACCGAGACGTACGGGGCTAAGTTGTGTGACGTCAGCATGTCAGTGCGTATTAAGTGATCATTTATTTTTGTTGAGTTTAGCAGCGTTAGTGAACTAATCCTGGCACCAAATCACAACGCTTTATTTTAGAAAATGTACAACAGAATCCTTTTTCTCTGAAACCATTGTGCTCCAAGTTCTGCCATGGGTTTATTTTCCATTTGTCACGTTTCATCCTGCGCCTTCATTTTTCTTCTTTCAACATTCATTATATATCTGCCGTCTGATGAACATTAATCACATACGGGCTCATTTATTCAAACATTCATTATGTCTGTGTTTGTTTCTTTGCCTCTCGTTCCTCATTGTTCTCCAATTATGACCAGATGTCAGCAGCTATGATTAAAACACCAAATCACCACAAATAAGCACATCAGTCACTTATGACTGGACCTGCAACACACACACACACACGATGAATATGACCATCAAAACTAAAAAAAAACACATTTTTACACTAAAACCAAACACAAATGCAAGAAAATACACACACACACAGACACACACACTGATGTTCACGCACCAACATAACACATGCACCTCCAAACCGCTTCCTTCCCTCTTACGCACGGCTTCCCGACTCTGCTCCAGACACACTCCCATTGTCATCACATCTGGTTTGAACTATAAACTTTCAATCATTCATCTGCGAGGCGGGAAACAATTTCAGCATTTCATACAAGTGAGTTGGAAAGACAGACAGCTGAGAGAAAGAGAGAGAGATCAAGAAGGAGAGTTGGAGGAAGAAATAAGAGCTTCCTGCCATTCAGTCGTTGAAGGACGCTGAGTTTTTTCAAGCAGAACAAAAATATCTTTCTCAGTTTCACTTTACTGGTGGTCCCATAAATTGGTGCACACGAACGCATACGTACAAATGTACACAAAGTCTCAGCTAAACAAGCACACACACACACACACACACACACACAGATAGACTCATATTTACTCTTGCAAACATTTGCCAACCCACACACAATAAAAGAACAAATACTTTAAGGAATCCTCTAATTTCCCCCCGCTAACAAAAAGCCTTCACAAAATGCCTCTCCATCACTTCCAACCACTGGGCAGCAGTACAGTGGATGTTTTATGGCAATCAAATGCTATTACGCCCTTGAAAAACGGGAAACTGTGAAAATATTGATACAAATTAAAATGCGGTCGGGGAAAAATGAACCAGACGAGTGAGGAAGGAGGAATGAGGGCTGGGATTGAGTGTTAATAAGAAAAAGGTGTTAAAGATACTTTGGGTTAGAAAGTGAGAGCGAAAGACAATAAGCCGCCAGGTGTGGGCTCATTACTGTGAAACGGAGCGGTCACAGAATAATTACCGCAGGACCACACAAGAGAGGAGTGAAGATGAAAGCGGAGAGATGGAGGCAAGATGGGGAGGAAGTGAAGAGGCACGGCAAAACAGGAGAGAGAAAAACACCAAACCGAGCAGAGCAAAACAAAATTACAGCATAAAAAAAATCCTCATTTCCATCTCATCACGATCACATGAGATCCATTGCCCTCATGCTTTGGACATCATTGCCTATGCAGATTGTTCCAGCTATGAAAACACTGCTTTCCACACTAACTGCCTCTTCAAGGAGATGCTGTGGCATGATTCCTGGCTTGAATTACAGAGAGGAGGGGTCATCTTTGAAGGTTAACCTGGTGGAGCACAAAGTATCTCTGGGTACAATTTGTGCAATCTAGGAATGTAGTGATGTAGCCTCTTGTGCTTGTGCAGCATGTGAACTTTGCTTTTGAACGTTCGTCAGCTGCTGGCAGTTTTCTTGAAGCTCATTTGAGTGTGACATAGTGGGGTGATATAGTAAACACTGTGTCGCCACATGAAAAAACATATTTCTTAAATAATTTGACTTCAATTAATTCAATTTTTTTATTTCAAGGGGAAAATCTTGCCCTGAATCAGTGTCGTTTTGTGCTCAGAAACACATTTGGTTTCCTCATCATTACATTTTCCCTAAATGCTTTTACAGTACAATCAATCCTGTCCCTTTCTCCAGTTGTCATGTGCTTGAAGGATTTCTCATCTGTGTTGGCCTAAAAGTCTTTAAGTCATTGCTTCTAAGAGAGTTCGTAGAAAAAACGGTAAATTTAAACATCTGACACCTGACACTGGGAAATGTCCAATCCGAGGAAGACTGTGTGACACGACTAAATGCTCCACAACAGCTGGTACATTCACTTTGAGGTGAGATTGTTTGGTCAGCTACACCTATATTGCTCGGGGTGCACAAACACATTCATCAATTATATCCTGTAAAGATTTGATAAACACTCTCTTTAAGTCTGTATGTGTGGGTTTGACGGTCTGACAAAGAGAATGCTACTTAGTTCAGGTGGCTAACTTTGGTTGTTGGATTCATACAAAAGGCATGATTTTCAGTGTCCGATACAAATGAATCAGCAGACAAAGTTGTGTGGAATGAAATGAACAGTGAATGAGAGAGAGAGAGACAGGGAGGGAGCGAGAGAGAGTGAATGAGTGAGTGAGAGAGAGAGAGAGAAGCGGCAGCTGTCTGCATGGATGACCTCAGCAGCAGCTGTTGCCCCCCCTGCCCCGCTGCCCTCTGTATGCCAGCCTGCCTTTGAAGTTCAGGTCAAGACCGATACAGCTTTGGATCCCATACCGATAATAATTACTGGGGGATAAAAGGATATCATTTACTAACAATGTGCTAAATTATTGTTGGATACAAAATGTATTTGCAATGACCACAGGGATGCAAACTTGACACGTATCAAGAATCTGACTGCATGGAAAACCAAGAGACCTCTGACTTCCACAGTTTGACAATGATGTGTTATTGCACCCAAGATGAAAACAAAATGTGAAGAAATACAAAAAAGTGCAGGAGAATACACAACTTTATCAACAATGCATATTGTGATGAAGTTTTTCTGCCAGCAGAGCCTCCAACAGCCTTCCCATTTTGATTTAAAACTCTTGTTACAGTGTTAGCTTGGGCACAATATTGAATTTAAATCAGAGCACAGCGAAACTGCATGATCATCATCAATAATTAAGATGGAGCAAATATCGGCTGCTGATATCTGTATCTGGAGCATTTCACTCGTGCCTGTCTTTGAAGCGCCGACGGCGAGCAGAAAGAGATGCTTCGGTCAGATTCTCTGGAAGGCAGTGCAGCCTTAATCTTCCTGTTGGCATCTGCTCTACTGACTGAAACCTGACACACACACACATAGAGTGGCATGTGCCTAAATGAAGGGAATGAGCGCACACGGATTGGGGTGTGGAGACACTCTAGCAGTCAGTCACACACACACACACACACACACACACACACACCGACTTCAATGTGTTCATGTCCTCACTCCAGGTATTTTGTTTACATGAATGAGAGTTGTGGGAAGCAGCTATTTGAGTCCCAGTATAGTCAGGAACACACACCTGCATGTAAGCAGGGAGGCTGTCCACCACATAAGAACACAACTGTTTCTACAACTGAGACAAACACAACCAGACACCCCGACAACCGAGTCTGGGCTGGAACTGAAAGATGATAATGTAGGGGGGAAAAAAGAACAAAACACAACAATGTCTCTTTCATACTGACATCTAAATTGAGACACACACAAAAACGTGACATTCCACACTACACTGACGCAATGTCCTACACACAAACGCATAGCATCTTCTTTAACAAATGCCTCATTCATAATTATACAGGAACACACAAGCACAATGACTGTGGTCACACACGCACACACACACACAACAGGCATAAAAAAAGACAAAAGCAGTGCTTCATTGTCTGAAGAACTGCACAGGCCTTAGTACAGTATAATGGCCCCACCAACCTAACCTGGCTAATTATATCCTGGAAAACCTCACAGAGCAGAATCAATGGGATCAGGCAAGCATGGAAAAACCACAGGGGAAGACAGACAAGACAAATAAAGACTGAAAAATCATGTGTGATGAAGACAAGAGCACGAGTGTAGAGAAAACCAAGCGCAGACTCAAATTAATGGAGAGAAGGAAAGAGAGGATGAGAGAAATAAAAGAGCAGAAGAAATCGTGATCTACTCCAGGATGACTGTTTTTATAAGTCTGTCATCAGACAAACACACACATAAACACTCTTGTAAAAGAAACACACAACTTTGCACTGCTTAGGCAAGACACTCATGTAATTTTCCTGCCCAATCACAAGTCCCCCTCAAAAGTAAATGGCATGTGTCTGGTGGAGCTTGTTTGAAAATGTGAGACACTGTTGAATATAACAAGTGTGTTTGTTTTAGCATCAGTCAAGTGTATTCATGTTTTGTCTGTTGAATCCAAAGGTTTGCAATCTCATGTCTTACCAATGACGATGAGCGTGTAGTTGATGTTCACGCTGCCGAAGCCGTTGGTGGCCTTGCAGATATAAGTTCCCGCATCTTCAGTCTCCACTTCTTTAATTCGCAGAGCGTGCTGTAACACCCTGAACCTTGTCCAGCCACTGTGGATGTTGCGCCCATCTTTGGTCCACATGATGAGCGGCGGGGGGTCGCCCTCCACGGGACAGGGCAGCTTCATGGTGCGACCCAGGCGGATGCTCTGCCGGTGGACCACCCGTTCTGACACCCTGGGGGGACCTGGATGAGATGAAGAAAGAGAGAGTTGTTGAAATTATGAAATACTCGATTAAACAACGTGATATTTTTAGGTGAATTAATATATTTTCATACTCATGTCTTTAAGAGTTGGAAACAACCAGGCTGCTTGGGCACAGGTAAACTGGAAAGTCTTAATGTTTCCTTTTATAAAATGGATTCCAGCAGCAACAAAATATCTATTATATTTAAAATGTTTTGCTTTCATGCTTATCATTGGCACTGAATTATGGGATAGTGAGTATGGTTGGCTACATGCCCAAAGTTATGCAAGTATTGAGAGATGGAGGCATTTTGATAAAAGTACATATGTCAGCAGGTTTAGGGATTAGATTAAGATGACCTCTTATATACTTATTCTCCTGAGACACCTCCATCTTCAAGTTCGCGACAAAAGCAACAAATTTCCTCCCAGATACAACACACAGGATTTATGCTTTAACCTTTAGTTAGTTAGCTTCACTGAAACATTGACATTTCAACGCAGGCAACAATAAAATCCCCTGGGAACAAACACAAAGCCAAGCAGTGAGTTTTAATATCAACTCAGATGTCGTGTTGAGACATAAAATCAGGTGTGACCTTGACCACTCAGTAGCTGGTCCACCCTGAAACTGCACACTACAAAAACAAAGAGGGGTGGAGGGGCAGCCTGACTGACTGGATATAAGATGTGAGAAACCTAATGAGAGATGGAGAAGTAGCAGAGGAGATGGAGAAATGAACAGGGATTGAGGGGGAGGAGAAAGAGAGGGAAGGAAGGTAAGGAGAGAAGAGAGGAGGAAATGAAGGGGATGAGGGAGGATGGAATTTAAGGGAGTACTTCTGAGATGAGAAAGGGAGTAAAATATGGTCAAGTAGGAGAGCAAGACAAAGAAAGACAAACAGGAGTGTTTGGCCTCTCATTACTCCTTTTGGGTTAAAACAATACTCTCCAAATATAGCAGTAAAAACACATAATAGGCCACCATGTTAGCAAACACAGTGTCCTAACAACCTACAAAAGGCAATTGTATGGAAATCCAACAGAAAACAACCAACTTCAGGTCACGTCCTGTAGCATCGACATTTTAAAGGAAGGACAAAGGGTGTTTGATGCTAACAATGTGCCTGATAGAGGCTAATCTATCTGAATGCATTGCATGCTGTCTGATAAAGACCAGAAACACATGTAAACTTGGCTTTGAATATAAACATTTGAGGTTTGATACTTTCTTATCACAGAGAATGAGCACAGGCCGATGCCAGATATTACATATGGAGACCTTTAACTTGCCCTTGTGAACAACTGGTTTAATAAACAGCTGCAGACCCTGGGTTTGTGCAGAGGGACGGGAAAGAGAAGAGAAGTTGGGATGTGGTCACAGTCGAGGAGTAGATGGCAGATCTGAATGACATCACTAGATTTCTACTGCAGCTGTCAGTGACATCACCGCACTTCTACTGCAGCTCTATATGGCAATAATAGACTTCTAATGTAGTCCGCACAATGTCATCAACAGAGACAGACACATCCCTGATGTTCTACTATGGCTCATAATGACATCATTAGAGTTCTGCTATCACACGATTAATGTCCTATCATAACATGTCTCATTTTGAATAAGGGTGCATGCTATACAGAAGTCAACAGGCCTTTATTTCTAATTTGTTTTGTTCACATATTGTTTGATATAATAAACATCATAGTGGTATTTTGGGATGAAACCTCATTTTGATCTATTATTGTTAAATAAGAACAATACACACTCAACACTTCCTGTAACTACTACAAATTAGAAGACGTCTATACCGTCTCAGTGGACAGAAACTGTGCATTTCTAAACAGGGCTTTTATGGTGTTTCTGTTGTTTACATGCAAATCAGATCTGCTAATTTCTTTAGCTTTCCAGTTTCCAGTGCCCTCTCTCTCTCTCTCTCCCTCTCACTCTCCTGTGTGCAGTTATTCCTTAGCCTGCTTCAGCGATAAGGGCAAAGTAATAAGTCCCCCATAGACCCAAGTTGAACGTTTGCCGTCTGGAAAGTATCAGCATTCACCTGTATGTACTATAACTATCTTTGCCTTCCTTGAGGAAGAAGTGGGTAGTTAGCATAACTCAGAGTAGCCACCGGGGTCTCAGACGTCAAACTTAAGACTTCACATCGCTGGCCAACATTGTCCAGCTGTCACTAAAACAAAGCAAAACAAGGCCCTTGATTTATTCCCTCCAGTGTGCGGCTGTAGGTACAGGAGATGAATAAGGAGAGTCAAAGCAGTATAAATACAGGTGATTATGAAAAGGCTAAGCAGTTACAGTAGTTTCCAAGTATTTGCTATTACAGCAGACCAGTGTTTTAACAGGAGAGCAGAAAGTGGACACAATGATGGATGGATGGAGGTGAAATGTGTGAAAAAGACATTAGTCACATGGAGGTATTCACGGGAGCCTTTTCCCCTCCTCTGTCCTCCCTCCTTCCCTCTCGCACTTGGACGGGGTAATGTGTTCGCTCAGCTGTATGGCTTTCTCATCAGGGGCCTGAGAGCTCACTCTTTCTCCTTTTCCCTATACTCTCTACCTCTGTTCCTTCCTTTCTCTGGTGAAGTCTGCTCATTCATCCGTTTTTCTTTAACTCTGTGTTGCCATGTCTCCATATATCTCCTTGAACACATATAAACATATTTTGCCTACAAGTTCCATTTCCACATATTTCTTTCTTTCTCTATATCTATATTATCGCTTTAATTTCTTTCTTCCCATTATTTCTTCTCTTCCTTCGACAGATTGAAATCTCATTTTCCTGAACTCTCACTACTCCCCTGCTGCCTCTCTCTCTTTTGCCCTTAACCCCTCACTTCCTCTTACTACCTCCTCCTGTCCTCTCTTTCTCCCTGTCATCACTCTCATCGGCCACTCTGCCTCTCTCTATTTTTCTCTCTTACTCCCCGCTCCCTCTTTTCTCTTTCATCATGCTCATTCGCACCAACGTCTTCGTTCGGTGCCATATTTCTTTCCTTCGCTCTTAACTGATTTACTGGTCTCCTGCCTTTTTCAGATCTGCACACACAGCTTCGGCTTCCCCGCTCTCTTCCCCAGAGGATCACAGGAGCAGGACCTCGAACTGAACCTCTCAACTTTCGACAGTTAACCTCTCCTACACTCTCCCTCGTCAACCACTTTTCCTCCTCCCCTCCCCTCTCTGTCTGATGACGGGAACACAGTTTAGCAGCCTCCTTTCCTCTCTCCCTGCCCCTCCTCATCATGGTCCTCTTCCTCCTCCCCCTCCCCCTCCCCCTCTTCCACAGCCCATGACCGAAGCAAAGTCTTATTTAAATCTGTCTCTGGGGGTGAAACTGAAGCGAGCAAAAGATCTATTCTTCTCTTTCATGAAACTCTTGTGTGTGTATGTGTGTGTCAGACTCTGTGAGTGTAGAAAATGCTACATATACAGTATATAGTCAAATTACACTAATTATCTTGCCTGCATCTTTGTAGTTGTGTGTGTTTGCATGCATGTGTGGGAGCAAAGAAAATTGCAGGGCTGTTAAAACTTTGGTGTGTTTAGTTCAGATGGGACTCACAGCCCTCCCTCGCGTATGACTGACTTCCCACGACAATGTAAAGCACCTTGAAGATTGTTTGTCTGCCTCCAGATGCACACAGATACACACGCCCTCCATCTCCCTTCTCTATATACAGGAGTGTGGAGGTTGGTTATACAGTACGTGCATGCCTGGTATTATGCAGCCTAATGACAGGAAAATACATCCCAAGTCAGACACACACTACTCCCACAGAGGCAGAAACTTCCAGCTCTGAACTGCACGTCTCCTCACATGGACCGAGGGCGAAAGTCTGAAGGCCAAATAAATCAGTTCAGACAGTCTCTTCTTTTAGCGGCTAGACAAAACAACTCGAAACGAACTGCTTATATGGTCATCTCTGTTAAATTAGGCTGTACTCGGTGCAAGAACAGATTTGTAAATGTATGTAACCCTCGGTGCGCTGCATAAGTTTCCAGTATCAACAAAACTTCTGGGGAGATTTGATTTTTAAAGACTACAGTGTAAAAAAAACAAAAACCTTTGATTTACCTTCCATTCAGTACGATACATAATAATTATGGTACATCGAGTACTATAGTAATACAGTCCAGTGTTGTCTTCACTCATTAAGATTAAAACATTTAAACAAGTTCGTTATCTTGGAAATAGTTATGCAATGCAAAGAAAACCAGTTTACACTTATTCACTGTGTATAGTCTAATTCAGTTTAACCTTATGACCTGGTGAAGTCTGGTTCTAGTACCAATAAAACAGGTCCAGTAGATTCTCCTGTCTCCTGTCTCATCTAGGTTAACCTACAGACTTTTCTGATACTGCAGACAAACAGTTCACTTGTCACACACTTGTTTTTATTGCTCCGGCCTACAAGCACTGCAAGTACATCTTTCACAGTATATATTTCACCAAGAAACACTAGCAGATATAACCTTGTAGACTTTCATATCAACTCACAGTTTTACTCTGTTTTCTTTGGTTCACTATTCTGCATTCTTCCTTTAAATTCAAAGACCACTGGCAGCTAATGTCAGAGCACAGTGGGTCTAAAAAAAAACCAACACAGCCACTAATGCCTTTCACAGACATTTCCAGGGGTGTAATTTTCTAAGGTGAAAAAAATTAAGCCACTGTTACTGTTGGCTGAAGATGAAGGATTTGTGATATACTTTAGAGAGAGAACAACAAACACTAACATTTCATCATTAAAAGACGCATGTGACATTTCTTGAAATCAGTTGAAAAACTGTTTCCACATCCAAATACTTATATTTTTTTAAAAAACAAATACTAAATTGGTCAATTTTAGTGTTGCACATTTTGACAGAGTGTGACAGTTGGGACTGGTCTTGATGTTCTGCCTCCAGAGTTTGGACTTTTAAGCCCCTCGACGTTCCACTGGTCTCTGAGTCCGGATGGTTCTGCAGAGTCCAACACAACGTTGTTGTTGGCAGGGAAGTGAGACTGGAGCTGGAGGAGAGAGCTGAGGAATGCTTTTGATGGAGAGCACTTAACAGCGGGACACAGCGTTGATGTACTGCGCAAGGTAGAGGTGTGTGTGTGTGTGTGTGTGTGTGTGTGTGTGAGCTGTGTCACACTGTATTTCCCTATATAAGACTGGAGCACCAAAAGTCAACTGGGTCCTAAACAGATCATTATCATCTGATCAGTTCTAAAAGTAACATTCACCTCTTTATCTCCATCTTGTGCTTTTAACTAAGCTCAGTTCATGAACTGGCTGAATGAGGGTTTACCCCTGCACAATGGGCTGTTCAAATTACCCCAGTACACGCAAGTCTGATATTTATGTAATGCTTTTGCTGAAATCCTGTAATCCCCTGATGTTACTTTTGTGTATCTGGATCTCTTCATAAGCTTGTATCCTGTTATAACTCCCTAAATTGATTGTGACTAGTGCGACTGCTTGTTGCGAAACACCACGTTAGTTGAACCAAGCTGAGCCTTTATCAGCCTGACAGACTCGACACCCAAAGAAACCTGCCTGTCTTCCTCTTCGCTCTCCGTCATTGACATGCCCATGCTCAAATGTACAGAGTTTCCTTTTCTAGTCCTGAGGCAACAGACACAGTGATGGGTAGGTGCACAACTACACTGACACTTTCTCATTTTGACCCAGTCACTTCCACCCCATCAATAGGTCAACTGCTGCTTGTTACTCTGTCCTGACAGTTAACACGAGGCCTGAGGCTGGGGAGGATACATCACTGAAGAGAGACACACAGAATATAAAGTCTACACTTGTCTCATGCGCGCACACACACACACGCACACGCACACAATCATGCTAGAAAAACACACTGCGGCCAGAAAAACTTTGAGGAATCTGCTGAGTGGTTGGTAGGGCAACCTGATCCCCTCAACGACTCACACCATCGGCTTTCTGAGAGCACACATTCAAGCACGCACGCATGCGCATGCACACACACACACACACACACACACACACACACACACACACAGGTTTTTAAACTCTTGTTTATAACTCCTTTTTTCTTTGATCAGATATTTTATGGCCTGGCTATCATCTCAGACCTTGTGATTTGTTCTCTTAGTTCTTTCTTTCCTTCTCCTTTCACTCTCTCCATCTTCTACTCTTTTCACTGCAGCCTTTCTAATAGCTGGTTATATTGTTCCACATTTCTTTTCTTCTCTCTGCTGCACCTGTCTGCTTTTCACTGGAGGGAACCTCTCCACAATCAGGATTAAGAACAAGAATCAAGGGTGTTATTTAGAGGAAACCTACCAAACAAGTTGCTTTGTGAGGAAAACTAAGAGGAGAAAACTTTCGCTCGTCATGATAATACCTCACACATTTGGGCCCCCAAATTTACAGTGTAAAAATTATATAAAATTACCACATAGTCACGCTTGTTCCTTCCAAAAATAAAGACCAGTGTTTAAATTTCACATTAATGTGCTCTGAAACCAGTGGAGCAAGGTGCAAAACGTACCACAGACCTTTTCCTGTTGGGTTTATACTTGGCAAGAGCAATAAATTTAGCCATTTGGATCCTGGCCTAAAAAAAAGGCAATGGATCATTTTTAATGACACAACCGAACCCAAATCACTCCGGGAGAGAAGATTTATGAAAGCGATTCATTTATTTAACTGAGGTGAAAGGAAATTGCTTTAATGGGAACTATTTGCAACTCTGAAATCTCCACATTTACACAATGTGGGAAAAAATGTGTAGATTTGCCTCGGAAGAGTTTATTAATGCTTAATGTCAGATTTTTCACGGTGCAGCTGCATGCAAGCTGAAGCTAGCTTGTGGCTAATTGACTATGGTTGAATGAAAGACAGAGGAAACTCCAACACTGGGAAGTGAGAATGCGTCTTTTGAGGAAACTGAGACAGAGAACATGACGCTCTACAAACCATCAAGAACCTGAGGGCGGCTTGAACCTACAACATTCTTTAAAAACTTATACAAAAACCTCACCATGCACAGTATGCACTTGTGTGAGTATAGAAACAATTACAGGCCATTATATTAGAGCAGATTAAGGAAATGTGTGACAGTATAAAACACTCACACACCCACGCAGACAGTTGGTGAATGGAGTCAAGACAGCATAAAGAGCAGGATTAATCCACACAAACAACTACCTGCTAATATTTGAGGGTTCACTGGTAAACTGCAGGTTGGGTGAGGAACTGACAATTTAATGACTACCTTAAAAAACATGATGTACTTTGCCGTCTATAACTCAAGACAAAAAGAAAGAAAAACAGTCTGACAGAGATACAGACATCCTCTAGGGTCCATTAACGTCTTGCAGTCATGACTTGTTTAAAACTGATCTGCTAGTTGCACATAAGCGAAAGCACAACGCGTTACTTCTGTCTTTCATGGACAGAGGGGAAATTAGATTCTACAGTATTTGACAGTGAGCGTATTAAAATGCCACACCTGTCTCCTGTGCAGACAAGAGTGTCTCCAAAGCAACTGTGTGACCTGAGGAGCATTGTTAAACATCATGGATCAAGATATGTACCTGAACATTACAACATATAGTGTGCACATATGAAAATAAAAAGCCTGATATTTTCTTCTTCTTTAGCCGAATAAGGGACTGTTCATCCTCAACCACTTTGAGCAACAGGGGAGAAAAGTTGGGAGAAAAGCTAAGGGAGAACAGAAAAGACCAAATACATGGAGCAATGAGGCCAGCTGGGGATAAAAGTAGGTCAAAGGCCATAAGTACTATACCAGCTCCATGTGTGTATTTGTGTATGTGTGCATCATCCCTGTCTGGTCAGTGTATGGAGGCTGGGGCCTGGGTTACATTTTAGGGCAAAATAAAAGCAGAGACAGACAGGGAGCAGACATCCTAACAAGAAGTATGACAGATTACACTGTGGAGCTAATCTTTATCTATCTAAGACTATGCAAAGATCTGCTTGCTTGCTATATAATGTGACTGCAGCTGTGTGTGTAGCAGCAATGTGTTGGGGGATGATACAGTCTGTCTTTTCTTGAGACAAATTACATCAGGAAACTGCTGAAGGACATTTCTGATTCTGTCTGAAGAGAGACGATTCAAGTGTATCATCTAAGGTCAAACAGTTAAATACTTACAGAGAACATGCGGATGGGTAAACAGCCTAGCCAACCTTCATCAGTGACTTTTAACACTTGTTAAGATGGAAAGACTCACGGCAGGTGTTGTTATATGTCTGTGAAGAGCCCGGGGTCAGGGTCAATTTACTTCAGTATTCAGTCAATGTCAGGTTACAGTCACCAGCAGTAGACACAATTTAACAGTGGAGCTCTGAACAAGACACTGGCTACCAGAAAGTACAAATTAAACATACAGTACCTTCTGTAAACATTTACATTTAGCTGTGCACTGACCTCGACGAAATGCCAGTCAGTCGTAATTAAATCTGCCTTTGTGTGGTGAATACATTGTGTGTGTATACTGTGTGTATTTATTTTTTTGTGAACATCTACAGAGCGCCTTGTGTCTTACAGATAAGGTCAGACAGTTGGTACAAGATAAGAAATAGTTAACACTTGAATGTGTGTAAACGTTAGTCTGCAAGTGTGTGTGTGAGAGGCAAACCAGTGTCCTCGACCTAACTTTTATCAGGATTCTGGAGGCAGACACTGTTACTCATTAACAGCCGTGAAAACACACACACACACACACGTACAGAGAGACAGAAACACACATAGGCCTGCCTCCACAAAGGTTGACTATTGGCTTATAGAGAAGTGAACAACTCTCCAAAATAGTTAGGTGTATAACTGTTTTTGTAAATTATTTTTTAAAATTTTTGAGTGGTGACTTCCTGCCCTGTCCAATGTCGACTTTTTAGGCAGGTGACATCCATGATGTTGTTTTTAACATTTAAAAGTGTGTCTTTGACATATCTACTGTACCCAAGAATAATATTGTTAACACAGCCATGAACTCTATTAGCATTGCAGGGGTCAAAGGAACAACTACGCATGTAATTCTTAGGTGTATATTACCTGCTATTAATGAAGTAGGCTGACATGGTGGACACACACACACACACACACACTGTGTCACCACCTGCTGTGGTGCCCTTTACTGATAAAGAGGTGAATATTTACAATGAGCAAGCCTTTCATATTGACAAGGAGCCTAGAGAGAAACACATACTGATTTTTATGGGCACCTGAATAGATGGAGTTCACTTCCTGGAAATTAAATCACTGTAGATAAGGTATAACGTCACTCAATTAATGATGTAAAACAATCTGTTACGGTCTGTCTGCTGATGCTAAGCCTGACATCTGTTGTGTCTCTTGTAGACCACTTTTCAACATTTAAGATTACAAAGAGTTTCACAGTTTGAAAAAGAAACAATAGAAGAATTGGACTCGATTATTATAACTCAGACAAGTGGGAAAACATAAGGACTTAATAAGGACTCATTTGAGATGGATAAAAACAGCACCTGAGGACACGTTACACTCAGGCTGCTTCTGATAAACCAGGCTCTTCCTCCTTCTTCCTCCTGTATTTCCTACTTTTCTCCCTCAAATGTCCACCTCCTCCTCCACCTGTGTGTTTTCTGGTTCATCGGGTGGAGAGTTAGACATTCCAAGCATGCATATAACACAAAACACACACACATACACTCTCATGCCCCCCTCCCACATTCCACACCAATCCTCAGCCGTGACTAAGTCCATTTGTTCAGCTCAGGTCACTGTCTCATCTTAACCTACTGTGTGTGGGTGTGTGAGAGAGCAGGGATTAGATGTGTGTGTGTGTCTGTCTCTGTGTGAGTGTGTTTGAGTAACTGCATGTGCTTAACCTATATATGTTTTTGTTGACTGACATCCAAGTGTCTCTCAAAGCCTTAAAGGAAAACAACAGCAAAATAAAGATTCAACCATCACAAACCTCCAACCTGTGACGTTTCACCTTTGCACGCACTCTTCAGCTTAAAGGGGATCGAACCTGCACATCTACATACATATCATAAGCAGTGTTGATGGCAACTAAGGCTAGGTGCTATGACATAATTGGGGCACAACTGAACAACGTTTATTGCAAAACTTCCCCCAGTGTGATAGCTGTGGGGCTGCACTCATAAACCACGCTTGACAACATGCAATACATTGTAATAACATTTGTGAACCTAAATGTAAATATTTATCTGTTATAAAATCGTGTTAGGGCTTTAATGGATGAAACGTGTATGAATGATGGATTTAATATTTTGCATGAGGACTTACACACACATAATAAACTGCCTAGATCCCTGCTCCCTATTCATCACTATAACAAGCAAAAATATTCACTGGTTGAATCATTCCTTTCACAAACTAAATATTTGCGTGTGTCCCGGTACATACAGTATTTCCCATGATGCAGAGCAGCAGGACCGGAGCCCGAAAAGTGTTGACTGAAACACCAAAACACACACACACACACACACACACACAGGCAAGTCCTTAATACGGCCTGAAATGAATCAGTCATCGTGTCACTTGTAGCTGTCAGTATGGACTAATCTCTGTCTGTCTGCCTCCCACATGTTTTCTTCATCTCTTGTTCTTGTTTTCCTCTCATCATTCTGCATTTATGTGGGTGTGTGTGTGTTGCAATTACAGAGGGAAGCTAGGAAAGAAAAAAAACACAGAACCTACTACCTTACGTTACAATTTAAAATGTTACAGATAACAAGTAGTGGAAACATTTTCAGATCCTTTACTTCTTCTTTTTTTTAATGTGAAAACAAAAAGTGGGAGAAGAATTGTAATGTAGAAATATGGAGTTGAAATAGTATTCGATTACAAAATGCATGCCGTCCACTCATACTCTCACAGGTGTTTTCAGTTGTTTTGGTTAATTAGCCTGCTGCATGCACCTGTGCAGGTGAGCCATGGGCGTGTAGGGGCTTAAAGTATCTTGAGTCAAGGTAATCATGCAGAACCAGTGCTTCAAGAGCGCGCTATACGTATTGAAGCTGCAACTAATGATTGGTTACATTCTGGTCATAACAAACGCTAATCGTGGTTGTACTGAGATAAGCCTCTGAACTTCAAAGTTATACTTTACCACAAGATTCTAAGTGTTACTTTCACATTCAGTTGCCAGAGTAAACCAACCTCTTCTTTCGTTCACGACCAAAACTAACCACATGTAATCCAGTGTGGTTAAAGCTGCACACCTAAAGCCCAAACCTCCACTACACCACTGATCTGAGAGCTTTCCTTTCCCCCACCTACAGTACTCCATTTTCCACTATGTCGCACTGCCGCCCCTAAAGCTCCGCCAACATAACAGTTAAATCCCAGAAAGCAGCCCATAAGTACTTTTGTTAATTACATGTGGAAGAATAGGCCTGTTGTGTCCCGGTGTGATAATGGTGCCAGCACAACAGAGGGATTACCTCCGGATAATACGTACGCTGAGCTGACCAGTGTGATGAAGGGCCATGTAGTGGGAAATAATTAACACAGCTAACTGGTCTGCAGGCCTTTCAGTGAGACGTCAGCCCTGTGCGGTTACTGGCAGGGGATTAACGTCCTGGGTTATTTCACTGCAGCTGTAACCAATATCTGGTTTATAATTGTTTTTTTAATTTTTTACAGATCTGGTCAATGTTTTGCCTGTTACTTTGGGAAAAATGCAAGAAATGCCAGTCATGCCATTCTCTGGTGTTTTTCAAATTATTAACAATAATCAACACGGGATGCACTGTCTACTTTGGCTGCAATGTAAGGTCCTGAAATACTTGCACCACACTGTGCGGTACACACTGTCTTGCGGATATGAACTGGTCCTTTATGGCAACTATCAATGAGCTGTAGTTCAAACTCATTGTAGACATTTGCCTCAAAGTGTTTTAGAGCATACAACACTCTGTCCTCAGACCGTTCATTCGGATGAGTAAGTACTTCCAAAACAAACCCTTTAAAGGGCAAAGAAGGAAGAAACCTCAGAAAGAGCAACACAGGATGGATCCTTCTTCCCAGGATGGACAGACCTGCAACAGATGTTGGATGTGCCACAAAAAGCCTTTAATTATGAAGGCAACTTAACTTATTTCAGAACTAGGTTGACTAGATTTAAGGCCAAATTCACTTTCTGCAGAGTCCAGTTCCCAAGATTTAAAGCAATTAGGTTCAGCAATGTTAGATTTGAATTAAAACATGCATCTTCTGATAAAAAAAAATTACTGCTTTTATAGAAATATTCAACAAGTTGAAGGCCAAAGCGCACACTATGTTTGGACTTCAAGTGAAATTCTCTTTGTAAGCTAAATCCTCAGATTATGAAGACACTTTAAAAGGTGGCAGTGTTTTCAATCGGAGGGAGATAATGTCATAGCTTCATAATGAATGGAAATCTTGGACATTTTGACCAAATGTACTCATTTTGATCAATCAATATTCAGTAAATACCAGATGATAAAAATGTATTTCTTTATCCACACCAGTGTGTTTGTCCACACCAGTGTTCCCATCTTGCTGAACCCACCCCCACGTCTCTCACACTCCTCTCACATTCCTGCTGCCGTATGGATTCCACATTGACAGCTGGCACTGGAGAAAAAAAGACGAGTGGGTTTGTGTCTCCTCATGTGTGGTGGTTTTCAACTTTGTGCCATGTTTTAGTTTCAGTGTTTTTAGTATTCACGCAAGATATGCCACAACAAGGAAAACCAGCCAAAAGACAGTTTGGACACCCACTGTGGTCATCTACATAGAGTCCCTTTGGAAGAGGATTTCAGGGCATATCCGGCTTCAGTAGAAAAAAACAAAGTATGGAAAAACAGGAAAGACACAAATCTTGGAATACCTTGTGAATGCTGTAATGTGAATAAAATAATGCAATCTTATATTTGCTAAACTTTTATATATGAGATCATGAGATCACATAAAGCATGTATTTGTATTGTTTTGTGTGTTGTGTTAGTTTAAACTGGGATAAATAAGAGCTCAACACTACAAGCATGATGTCATAGGTAAAAGCTACAGCAACAGCTTTAAAAAAGTATTTCCTAAAGCTGTCTGACTTAACATCCTGCCCCTGATCAGCCTCCACTTCCTGGGGTTGAAGGTCATCTGAATGCCTAATAAACAACCAACAAGAAGAGACTGTGGATCACTGTCCACAACACGTCAATCACACTGGTGTGTTTTGGGGGTTTAAGGTAGTCCTGGCTATGGCAGTCAATATCACACACATACAAAAACACACAACTGCCCTGAGTGCTGCTGCATCACTCCCACCCTCCCCCTACAAACCCAATCTGACAGGCTGAAGCCCAAAGAAAACAAGGGTCTGTGTCTCCTGTCCCAGCGATCACCTTTCAACATCTCATTTGTAACGCCATCAGGAATAACAGCTGGAGACTGTGTGTGTGTGTGTCTGTGTGTGTGTAGGTGGGGGTTAAAAAGGGGTTGGGAAGGGTCTGGCTGAAGGGTAGAAGAGAGAGAAACCAGCAGAGACAAAAAAAGTGGCAGAGGAATTAAAATGTCAGAGAGCGAGATAGAGGCTGACAAAGAGAACAGACAGATCAGACAGAGGGTGAGATCCAGAGGCAGTGCAGTACAATTAGATGACTGACACTCACACAGACCTCCCTGTAGACAGTTTTACTATTTTGTTTCACCTTTAAAAAGAACAGAAATTATGGCAAAATACCATCCAGCTTAAGAGCTTTGTGTTTTTTATGACAACTTTAAAGGTAACCCTCAAACATGTGTTTAGTGGAAACACCATAAAAAAAAAACAGTGCAATAATTAGTGTGTGGTACAGCTGTTTCAGACAAACAAATAAAGTTATTGAACTGAGACAGGGTGACAGACAGAGAGCAGATAAAGGAGTGAAAGCAGAGTGAGTGTTGTCCTGTAGGGTTCCTGGTGTGTTATTGCAGTCTCCTCTGGTGCTGGCATGTGCTTTCTCTGACCTTACCTTTCACACACACACACACACACACACACACACACACACACACAGGCGCGCACAAACCCAAGTGCACACACTGTCCCTGAGCCCTCCCTGATCCACTCGCTGCCCTTTGACCTGCAGTGCTGTAGCGCTGACCAAACATACCCCAACCCCACTGAGACCACAATACAGCACTGTGGCGCCACGACCCACACAATACACTGCACTGTGTATAAGAGACATGGAAGCTGGGAAAGAAAGAGGAAGAGAAAGAACATATTGAAAAAAAAACATCTCAATTACCTGTGACAGCTAACAGTGTCTACAAATACAACTGTGATGCCAGATGTATACAACACGAAGAAAAACATATTTTGTGTGCCACAAAATGTCAAGAAATCACAAGAGACAACACACACAGTTATGTTTTGTGTGCTCATGTGAAAGATCACTAGACATTGGGGAAAAAGAAATTTGACAATGACAAATAACAAATAATCACATGGCTTTAAAGAGGAATTTCAGCTGTTTCTACTCTATTCCCACCCTACCTTTCTATACTCAAAGGACTTAAGTATACCCCTGTAATTATGAGATCATGCACTCACTCACTGTCTCTGCATATACTGTACTTTGTCTACATATGTACTGTACATATGCATATGTGCTATCTGAATATATGATATGTATGAATGACACAACACATCAAGAGTGTTGCAATTTACATAAGTGGTGCAGCCATAAAAACATGGAGTCTTAAGTTCAATATTTCACTCACTGTAAACATCACATAGCCTGAAATGAAGAGCTGGAGCAGGCTGATAGAGAACATGTGCCACTGTCAGACAGGGGGACATGATGATTTTTCCTACTATCTTTTCAGAGAGAGAGAGAGAGAGAGAGAGAAAAAACTTAATATTATGGGGTTTAAAATCTTTTCACTTAAGCCTCACGATTTCTCTCCAAAAAGCCTTCCCCTGCTATCTTATCTCCCTCAGTTTCTTTTTGCTTCCCCCCTCCCCACAATCACACATTGTGTCTTCACATCACTGCAAGACACCATCAACCCCCGCAGAGAACGTCCAGACAACCCCATTACTGCCCCACCATTAGCAATGTCAAAGCAAACATTGACTTTATCTAAATGCGGGCTAATAGTCTTTAACATTAACAGGCCCTGTAAAACAACAGAGGCTGCAAAAGTGGGGTGTGGGAGCCAACCCTTAAGGCCGCCACTCAGTTTCCTGCAAATGGGCTCATGTCAGTACTGGTTAAATTTTACAAGGCACAAAATGCAGACAATGATTATGTCATGTTAGGTTTAAATAATTCCTAACACAACAAAATATCAGCTGAAGATCCTGAAGTCCTGCAGTTGACTGTAGAGACTCAACATTGGTGATGCATACATGCAATCACTACAAACATTTACTCCAAACCTTAGTTAACAGAAAAAATATCTATGAAAACAGAGAAAAGCATGTTTCTGGAAAAATGGTCAGCTTGCAATGGGTGGTTTGCATTTGGTCTTTTTTGGCAGCTCCAGTTCCTCCTGTCCAAATAACCAGCAGGACGACATTTGGCCCTGACATTAGGATTTAACAAGAGGAACTCAAAGAGTCATTTATGCTCTTTGAAGCTCCCCTTTGTCTGATAATCACCACGTAATCAGCTATGCACACAAAGATTGAGAGTTGCTATCACCACCAGAAATTGAAGATTAACACTCTTTAGCGGTGTCATCAAAAAGGCTTTCTAAATTTTGCAACGGCAGTGAAATTTTTTTATAGGTCATCCTGACTGTCTTCAATTTAACATCAGGATAAACTTAAATGAAAAAAATAACTAGCTTTGTATTCAGTAAAGTTACTTTCCTTGAGAAAATATAAGAAGTGATAAGGATCCACCTGGGAGCCAGATGCCCACCTCCACCACCATGAGGCCATACAGAGCTTATCAGCATGTCAAATGGTATTTACGATAGTTAGCTGTGACTTAGGACGCACTGCATGCTTAAACAACAGGAGCGATGTGTGGAGGAGATTTATTGATGTGAATCTATGAGTGTGTCTGTTTACAATGAGGCATCTGTTTGAAGCATCTGTCTGTGGTATGCAGTTGTTTACTTTATGAGGAATCAAGATGCTCTCCTCCTCCTCCTCCTCATCTCTTTCTCTGTTCCTCACATGCAGAGACCACTACCACTCCAACCAAAATGTGTGGGATTACTGCTGTTATCAGCACCGTAAGATTACATCCTTCTGGGACACTGTGTGGTGAACAATACACAACAGTATCATTAAAAGCAATCTTTTTTATTTAAGACAGTGCTGTTTGCTACTATCACCCAATCCACTGATCTCCATAAGGGTGTCTTCAAAAATAATTGTCAGGTCCAACAAACAGTCAAAAAACAAAAGGTACTGAATTATAGCAAATACAGAAAAGCAACAACTGAACCAGAACTTGTAGGTTACAATATACATTTCTGAACACCCATCAGTGGTCCATTCCAGTGGAAATAAACACCTCCTATGCCTGCAGATAGCTTACAACCAATAAAACTACATCCAGCAGTGCAACTGAAAAGTCTAGACCTGAAAGTATTGGTGAATTGACAGAAAATCTGAATCATTTAGTTCAAGAAATCATTTAAATCCCTGGTTCCAGCTTCTCAAATGTCGATATTTGCTAGTTTTATTTATTTACTATGAAAGTAAACTGAATGTCTTAGGATATTGGACTGGTGGTGGGATGAAGGAGGAAACATGAAATCATCATCTTGGACTCTGGTAGTTTGTGACAGGAATTTACTGATATTTGACAAACCAAATAAAAATCACTTAATCAGTAGAATCATCAGCACATAGGCAAAAATTATGGTCGTAGCAGCTCTACTTTGATCTGTCCGTTTGTTGGTTTCAGGCTCTGATGTTTATTCACTGTCCTCGTTACCAGACCACAGTTCTCCCCTACATATTATGGTTAGTATTAGGATGCTAATTACATTCCTCTGTAATGAGTGTGTGGGGCAGGGGGCTGTTAAGCTATTGTGGGCTGTGTGCATGTGTGTCTGTGTGTGTGCTTACAAGTGTTAAGTCATATTTATGGGTAGTTGTATACATTTCCAGCATCTGTGCAAGTGGTTGTTTACACTCCACACCGTCTTTCTGTTTGTCTGCAGCAGCGGTGCTGCCGCCTCCTCCATGCGCATCTCTGCTTTGGCATCTTTAATGCAACAAAGATGCATTTTTAATGCTTGTGGCCCTTTACACTGAACACCACAACAAATGAACCCTCTCATCTCTGTGTCTATTCCTCTCCCTTCCTGTGGATAATGGGTGGTCTGTGGAGCACAATCACCCGGAAAACATTAAACTGTTTAGACAGTTCAGTGCATCAGGAAACCATGTACACAACCCACACTCATCATCTCATTTCTGGTTATATGTTTTCTTCTCCCAGTCTTCTTCCAATGATAGTGGGCAGACATGAAAGATATGACCATGCTGTAGGTCCCTCCAACACACAACATCACAGATGCAGAAATGCAGATGCAGAAATGTTTTTGTTTTTTTTTTACATTTCTGCTGCAGTAACTTCATTAATCCAAACGTTAGTATCCTCTCTGCCCTGCTGCAGTTATCTTACTGTTGAAAGTTTCACAGCTGTCTTATGTAAATATCATCTGACATGCTGATAACCAGCTGACATACACGTGGCATTTCACATCACATGCACAATTAATATATGTATTTGTGTGCAGAGGCATGCACAATCACAGCCATTCACACAAGAACCAATAAACCAATGGTCAACCTGTTCAGTGCGTTCCAACTGTCTAATTTTGTTTTTGGTTTACTGTTCCCCATCCCCACCTGACTCTTGGTATCCTCTCTGATGAACTCTCTCAAAATGCAACATCTGCTCGTCTAAAATGACATTGCCTGCGAGTCTGTTCAATGCCGGTGGAAAAAAGTGCAGAAGGAAGCCGTTACTGTTGCATTCAGATGGGATGTGACCAAATTTTGATACTCATTATTATAATAGTTGGAAAACGTTCTTGCAGCTGCAGTGGAAACATTTCAAAGTTAGATTACATCATCTACATATGTCAAAGAGTAAAAGTCCACCTACACACACAAAGGACACACGAATGCAGTATCCAGCAGCCATAGCTTTTGAGGTTTAATAGTTCAACATCCTGCTAAATACACTAATTCAATTTCCTGTCGAAAAAATTTAATGAAAAGATCAATACCACCCTCACAGGCGACAATCTCATGCGAAGCTATAGTCCGACAGAGTTACAATGAGCATAGCATTTAGAGTGGAAACAGGAAAACACATCTCCTAGTTGCAGCTTCATATTTAAGAGTGCAACTTACGTTCTTCTTTATCTCTCAGCAAAAGGCAAATAAACGCACTGACAGTTTAAAAAAAAAAAAAAAAAGTATGTTAAAGTGGAGGAGAATGAAATCCTACACAGTTGAACCTCACGCTGGCCAGAGCAGCAGGTAGCCCAGAATGCACTGGCCAACTACAGGTCTTTGACCCCAGTGTCCCAAGCTCACTGCAGTTCAACCAACAGGGGAGAATGCTAATCTCTCAGCTGCTCAGTCTCATGCTCAACAACAACACACAAGCACGCGCACACAGCCGAGACACCAGTACAGTGCGGTTGTGTAAGCCTCTGGAGTGCACTTTATATGACATCTGCTGTAATAAATGCATAGATCTTACATCTTTGTGTCTGTATCTCTGGGCTTATCTCCGTCTGTCTTTAAATGTATCTCTTTCTCTACCACTCTCTCTGTACTCTCTCACTCCCTCCATTTCCTTGTTTTTTTTCTTCATCTCTGTGCAATGCAGCCATCCAGCCACTCAAATGTCCCTGCTTCCAATCACAAATCAACACTAACAGTGGAAAACAGACTTCAATGCCATGTGATGCTCCAGTCCAAGGACACCCAGGGAAAAATAACTTCCAGTAACAATCCTTAAAACTGCCTGGCTTTTCTTTGTGTCTATTAATCCATGTGCTGTGCTGCTGCCATTTCACTGGAACGAGCCATACTACAGAGCACTTATAACATTAGTGTTCCCCATTACTTCCTGGATTTATACAATAGCTGCCTTACATTTACTGTAGTTGAATGTTGTGTGGAAAAGGGACTGCCCAGGCTGACCATGTTTCAATTCTGAATGTCCTGGCTTGTCTGATAATAACTTTTTATTGTTCATTGTTAATGGCGTTGCCCTGAGCAACAGCTCAGTTATCACCGAGAAGTCACTTATAGAAATGTTTGTTTGTGTCATTTCTTAAAGCACAACAAAGACGGCCATAAATCAGCAAGTGAGAAGAAGTTTCTTTGCAATAATGTTTATGAAATCTCTTCTGAATTTGTTTAATATAATTTTATACTTAAAGACTGAAAATTGTTATAATGAGTGCGTCTATTCAATTATCTTAGGTTTTTTCTTTCTGTGCAGTTAAGTTGGCCCACGCCCTGCTGAGAGACAGTTATCCAGCTTGTCCCACCTTCCTTGAGGCAAATTCTGAGGATCTTTACTGTAAAGCCTTTTATTTGGGCTCTTTTTTCTGTCTTCCTGGCATTTAGGAGAACATATATCTCAGCTATAGCTGGCTACTGTAGGTTTGTTGTTTGTTCCCCCTTTGCTGCTCATTGACCAAAGGCTGATCACCGTGATGCCCCTGACTTAGCACAAGCTTTCCTGAAATTTGTGTCATTTTGTGCAACTTTTCAAGAAATAGATTGAACGTGCTTGAACAGGGCAAAGCAATGAAAAACATGCAACTGTTTGATGAAAGTTGTTGAGGATGTTATCTCTGCCTGAGAAGACAATATCAGCGAAAGTCAAGAAGACACTGGCAACAACATGCTTACAAACCAGTTGAACCGTTGCTGTAAAGAGAAAGTTTTTTTGGGGGGGGGGCTTGATCTTGGCACCTGAGATTGCTCTGACTTGGATTATTTCATGTGAAAAATGCTGGTGTTAGAAAAAATAAAATTGCATGTGAATGCTGCTGAATTGGTTTATAAAAATCTGTTGAAAATTACACTTTCTGGTGTTCTCATGATCCATTTTTCAGATTACTCCTCTGTTCAATATTATACTGTAACCAAAGAATGCTACAGATGAGATACAGACAGGGAACAGATGACAGGCCGCATTACTCAAAACCACAAGTTCACAATTACATGGTATGAACCTCAGACAAGACCACCTAAACCAAACGTCCCTCTTTCAACACTCACACACACACACACACACCGTACTGTGGAGAGGCCTTTCAGCTGCCTCTTCACAGTCTACATCAAACATGCAATACCAGAATAAATGCAAAAAGTAACAAAAACCTGATTGTTCTGACCACTGCAAATGTGTCCTTGCTATTGCTGCCCTATATTACTTACTGCAGGCAACTGTAGAAAGAAACATTAGCACTGAAGTGTCTAATAGGGACATAATGGCTTTTTGTTCATTCAGTCCTCATCACGCTCTCCTGCCCTTTGTCTCACACTCCTTTCTGTAATATGTTTCCTTTCCTTGTCCATTTTCCCTTTTCTTCCTCACTCCCTCTCCTTAGCTCCTTTTTCTTTTCCCTACTTTGCCTCCTTATTTTATCATCCATTATGACACTGGACTTCTACAGTCTTTCTTTCTGTCTATCTTTCTCCTCTATTCTCCTTTCCTTCCTTCCTCACCCCCACCTTCTGTCTGTGCTGCCTGCCCTGGTTCCATTGACAGACTGCAGGCGGTGAGGGGGAGGAAATGCTGTGGCATTGCACAGCAAACATCCCTAATAGGCTAATCTAATCTCATCTCTTTGCGGTCTATGACCCTGTGTTTACTTTCAGCCCCGTGTCTGCATGCTGGCTTGGCCGTGCCTCGCTGAATGCAGCTTTGTTCCCACTGAAAACTCATCATCGGTGTGATCTTGGGAATGGGCGCCAGCTCTGTGACCGTCTGCCCATAATGCCTGCAGGCTGGAGATCATTCTCATCTATGTACAGCTTCTGTAGCCGTTGTTGTTGTCTGATTTTATGTTGACAAGTCGAGTGCTGAGGGTACTGCTGACCCTAATCACTGAGGCCCTTCTGCGGATGTTCAAATTATATCTTGACTAGGATTACAACAATTTTATTCTACAACATACACAGTAGCATATTTGAAACATCACTCTGAGTATGAAGCTCCCAAGGCACCTGACTATCATAATAATAATAATAATATGTCAGTCAAAGCTCACTGAATATCTCAAGGGCAAAAACATTGATTATGTGAAGTTCACCCAAGGACAATTGTCTGCAGATACTCCATAATCAGCGCAAATGTGTGACTTCAAAATGAGCCAAATACAAAATAACAAAGAGACATGAAGTATTTCAGAGCACACAATCAAAGTGATTCCAGAAAAAGGAACAGAAAAAACAAAAAAAGAGAGAGATGGGGGAATGTCCCACAATTACTATTGTCCTCCCATCAGGATTTTTGCTTTAATGACACTGCTGTCTCTTCAGTCACAGTCACAGCAATCAAAGCAGCCTGTTTCATAACCACAGTATTTTCCAAAAAAAGATTGTGGTCGGAACAGCAATGTGACAGCAACATATGAAGAATCCAACAACAGAAGATTTCACTACAATAAATTACACCATGTCAAATGGAGACTTTTCAGTTTGTCAGCTGTAGTGACTTACTGTATCTGCACTGTACCTTACTGACAGTACTGATTACTGTAATGCACCAACTCTACTGAAGTAAGTGCTGCTGTTACTCACCTCTGGCAGCAGTGGACAACAGCAACATCTCCAGAAACACACAGACCCAGAGCAGCTTCATTTTGGCTTTGTTTTCAGGAGGAAGGATTGGCTTCTTCAGTCTGAAGGGTACTAAAAGAGAAAAAACATTAAATTACTTCATAAAGGATAACAGGTGAGATAATTGTACTGAGTAATATGCTCTCATTATTATGAATGTTTACTTCAGTCTTGTAGATAACATCTTTGTATATATATCATTTATCAGTCGGGGTGTATTGTGCACTGTCAGTGTAATTTATTCCAAAAACCCACAAGCCACATTCATTAAATCACCATGTGATGGTTTTTCTTGATTAATTGCTGGTTAAGTAGCTGCTGCTGCAATTACAACATAATTCACCACCAACTGGCTGATAGCAGGTTGAATTTTAGAAATAAAAAGCGTGATAAATTATAACACACATAACACTTTTTGCCTCTCAAAGAGTTGGGTTACTGGTGTTAATCTACATTGATGGGGAGCCCCCCCCCCCCTGTGAAAAACAAACACTTCCAAAAAGTGAACTGTTCTCTTGTTTTAGGTCTATTGTGTCTGCAAAGTATTGTCTTGATCTGCAGAAATCCATGGGAGTCAGAGCAAAGTATCACTGCGTGGACACCACTATAAATCTGTTGAGACCTTACTGAACAGCAGCAGAGACTTTCTTTGAGTCAAACCATTTTCCTTACAGATTTATTCAGTCCACCTGTCCGTAAGTCTCCCCTTACAGTGTTTTTAATCTTTCCGACACATAAATTCTCTCTTGAACCTTATGAGATCTTATTTCAGTACCTCACATGCTTTATCTTTGATCAGGATCCGTCAACCTCAGCGTCTTGGTTCACCAGAAACTGCTACACACTTTAAAATACAGGATAATTGATTTGTGGCAACTGAAAGGAGATATGTAATCTACATGAGACAGGTTTAGTCACAATTGAACTGTAGTTTACTGATTTCATTAGGATAACTGATACACGTTAGGACCTAGACCTTAGTTAGATAATGGGATTATTATAGTAACTTTGTCTGATGAATAAAGTCGGACTTACTGTAAAATTCCCAGCAGTGATGTTATGTCCTCAGTGTGTTACCCGCTGGTCACCTGCACGGTTACCATGCCGTTATCTCGCAGTTAAAGACTTATTCACCGTCTCTCCAGTGATTTGAATGATTTCGATGACTTAATCCGTGATTCAAATCGATAATAATTCACACACGTGAACAGACGCCCCTGTCACCGAAACGCCGAACTGTGGTTTGAAAAAAAGGGGGAAAAAAAGATAAGTGACTTTGGCAAAGTAGGTGCACAAAGTTGGCTGTAACTTACCGAGCGATAAATATGAGAATAAGTGAAAAAATAAACTTATACTGACTAAGGTCAAACACGTGAACACTCTGAATGCAAGGCTGTAGTATTTCTGAATGACAGTCCGCGTGTAAAGCGCTCGAGGGAGAGCAGCCACAGGACCGAGAAAAGACAGGAAGAGGGAAACAAAAACTTTTTCTACATTTCTCCTCAGACTGTTGAAACGAAAACCTCAACTCTATATCCACACATTGCCTCCAGCAGCGGTTCACCGTCCAAACTTCAGCCGCAGGCGAGAAAACAAACTGCGTCGACGGACTGTCCCAGCACCGAACTTTCGGCCAATCAGAGGCCAGGCCAATCAGAGAGCGGACCAATCAGAGGGCGGGAACGTGCTGGACAAATTTGGAGCGGTCACAGTGGTGAGGAGGAGGACATTAACCCAAATTCACTTAAATCATTAAACAGAAATTAAACATTTAATGGGTTTCACTGTCCTCCAAGGCCCTTTGAGAGGAGATACATGAGACTGTTGGGTATTTCAATTTCTACTAATAACTAGATACTACTACTACTACTACTATAATAATAATAATAATAATAATAATAATAATAATAGTAATAGTAATAATGGTGGTGATGATGATGATGATGATGATGATGATGTAACAGTAGTACATGAGCAGACTGTATTTTCTACTTTGTGCATGAAGCCTCATGTACGTACAGTCAGTTCTCTGAGTAGCCAGCGTTATGAACCAACTCTGCCACCTTATGGTAGTAAAACGTCATTACACCAGCTAATCCTCTTGTTTCACAGCACACATTCTGACATGTCAGAAAACAAACTAGAGAATGACAGGTGTGAGGTGTTACTCCTAACAATAACAATGACTATATGACAGTGAGGTAACATGCACAATACAAAGACAGAATGAAAGCAGCTAAATGGCATTTGCTCATCATTCATCATCATCAATATGGTTGTCATTCATGACAGCACTCATGTCACATTCTTGTCAACTGGACATTCTTACATCTTAAATCATATTTTGATATTAGAGAATCATTTGGTTACTTGCATGTGTACAGGCAGTAGTCTGTTCTCTACATGTTAAGGCTGCAGTGCCACCTCCTGGTAATGAGAGGAACAGCAAACCACAGCCACCATCCCGCAGCGTGCTCCTGGCAGCATTGGTGTCTCACTGGTGAAGAGCTGATCTAATCTTTTTTTTTTTCTATTGACTTTAATCATGAATAATTGTCATTGTGTCTAAGAAAAGTGATATCCAACCCACTCTGTAGCACTGATTGATCAGAGGTGTGTGTTTTTCAGCCTTTAGAGCTGATTCAGCTTTACATTTTTCTGGTCTAGATAAACACTGTACATGTTTACTCAACTGTGCATGTAGGTCTGAGCTGTCCCTGTTTTCTTATTTGTAGAAAAAAGACACAAGAAGATTATATATATAAAAAAAAGAGTATTGACCAGTGGTCCAAATTATAGAGAACTGTTTTAGGCATGTTAAAAAAACAAACAAATTCTTTGAATAATGGTCAAGATTTGAACATGAACGCTTCAACAGCAGACAAAAGACTTTCATTTCAGCATGTGTTCAGACTCAAGAAAATCTCTGATTCATCTGAATTGGACTGAGGCACCTTTTAGGACATCTTGAACTTTGTATCAGTTAAACAGTCATTTAATACGACCATCTCGCATTGATGATTTGGCTTAACTGTGAAATACAGCAGAGTATTGTCTATGGCTGTGCTCCAGTTCTATGGCTTTAACCACTGTGTTTTATTTCAGCGTCGAGAGAAGGCAGACCAGACTCTCCAGAGCTTCAGAGTGTCTGAGCAGCTGGGAAAAAGGCTATCTGCAGATTTCTAAAGTGTAAATCTGAGACTCTTGAAGACCTTTTAATGCAACCTGGAAATAAATGAAGTTGTCCAATTCAAAAACCAAAGAAAAGAAACAACACAAAAAATGTCAGAAATTACAGCTTCAAAAAGGTCACTGAGTGGACAGCAGTGAAAGATGTGGTGTAATTTTATGCTTTTATGTCTGTTAAACATGAAGCTACAGCCAGCAGATTGTTAGCTTAGTCGAGCACCAATGCTGGAAAAAGGGGGAAACAGCAGGCCTGACTCTGTGCAAAGGTTAAAGAGCTCTTCCAACCAGCTCTTCTAAAGCTCAATAACTAACCATATTGCTTGTTTGTTTAATTTGTACAAAACCAAAGTCCAGGTTGGGTTTGTTCTGATAAAAAAAACAAAAAAAAAACATAATGTGTTAATTTGTGAGCTGTAAAGATTCTGGCAGGTATGTATTATATCCTTTCTACCAATTTAAGCTTGAAAACCTTAGTTAATACAAAAACCTTTGATGGAGTTTTCAGGTGGTGCTGACACAAGCAAAGTTTCTCTTTCACACAAAACTCTTAATCCAAGCAACTTAAAAAACCTACTGATATTTTCCTTGACTGTTTGCTCTGATGTCAACAAGAGTCTACACTCGAGAAAAAAAAATATATATCATTGCTGTTCTTATGTAATTCTTGTCCTCAAACAAGACATGATGGAAATCACTGCTGAAATTACAACAATAATGGCCGAGCTGCATTTGGCTGCTTCACTCCCGGGGTGCTGGTTCTGTTCATGCTGGTTCACGGTCACACTGACACTGATTACAAGGACACTCAAGCAGAACAGCCATGGGTTATTGTCATTAGTAGCACCTGAGCTTTTCCTATTAACAAACCAAAAAGGTCAATTCCAATCATTTATTACCTGCTGACAAATAGCCAGCTGAGAGTCCTGACCAGAATATTTTCAGCATAATTCGAGCCACATGATTATTATCAGATTCATTTGAATTTAGTCAAAACAGCTTTCATACAGTTAAGCTCCATATTTTCTCCACTAGATGGTAGCAGAGGATTTCATCAAGGGAATGGCCCTACACAAACACACTCTTGTGCACATAGTGTTTTATGTCTAAAATGAAGCTATAATGTAAGAAAACGCTTTTCTTCGCAAATCATCGTGACAGATGGTGGGAATATGCTCCATTGAAATCCATGCAGCGTAGCAGGTAGTGAGCCTGAACTATTTCTGGTAAAAGCTATTCTTTACTTTCGTTCAATCTCCGTGTGTGTGTGTGTGTAGGATACAGAGACAACACTATCTTTCAGAGATGTTGTTATAGGTTGTAGAGCTAATTTGCAACAACAAATACGTGGCGGGATCTTGGTCTTCACCCTCTCACAACTGGTGGTGAACATATCATTATCTGACGAATAGAAAATCCCTGATCTCCATTATCATTATTGTAACATCTCCCCACTTCTGCTCTCTGGCTCAAAGACACTGATCACCAGAAGCTATAAATCCATCTGTTTTCTACAAGTAAAAGTGGCCGAGGGAGCCAGCAGTGATGGTGGCTGCCAGTTTATATGAGAGGAGAGTGATCATAACTCAGTCAGTGTGGAACAACCCATGTCAACAGCAGATTACTAATATTCTAATACCTCCTAATTATGGCAAACACTGA
The DNA here is from genome assembly GCA_021432705.1 of Caranx ignobilis. Taxonomy (NCBI): domain Eukaryota; kingdom Metazoa; phylum Chordata; class Actinopteri; order Carangiformes; family Carangidae; genus Caranx; species Caranx ignobilis. The sequence goes on along the minus strand of MU269981.1, from coordinate 20,011,521 downwards.
AGATGAATCTGTCAGTTTGGCCTTTGTCATTCGGCGATGTGTGAGTGATTTATATTTGAGCTGTGAAGTTATTTCAGGATCCGAGTACCCCTTAATTTTCCACATTATTTTCAGAAACTCTGTATAAATGTCGTAGTGCTATTTGTTCAATAGCCAGTCTCCAATTTTCCTGGGTAAAGCAAAGATGGATTTAATGTTGCTTACTCAAAATGTATGATTATGATTTAAATCAGAACTTGGAAAAAATGTTTTTACACCACAGTGTCAAAGTGCAGGCAGGCACGATGTGTGTAGTGTTTGAGAATATGAGCATTACCAAAAACAAACCACTGTCTATGGGAGTACAGAATGTAAGCTTCTTAGTATTTTGCATAGGTCAGTGAGAGGAAACCTGTGGAAAGAGCCCTCCAGATCAGTTAAAGCAAGAGTTTGGACATGGTTGTTTTCATTATTAGGTTTTACTGGGCTATGGCCAGTGCAAGAGGGCGTTTATGTTCTGCAGGCACAGCAAAATGTCACATTCAATCTGTACACTTTGTTTTCAAAAGGTCATAATTAGCTAGCAGTTTTGAAACAATTATGGCCAAAGTGCACCAATTTCCCTCTGAAGCAAAACATAGAATTACTCATGGAGAGTGAAGCCGAGCGGCGTGTATGTGTGAAACACTTGTGGTTTGGTGTTATTCCATTCTTACTTCTTCATCCAGTATCAAATGCTTTGTCTCTGTATCAACTACAAAAACTTCAGTGAGGAGAGACTGGCCGTCCACTGCCAATTTCTTGTTATCGTATCAAAGTTGACTGAGGGTAAATGCTGTTAGATTTAAGCAATTTAACACTTTTACACGAAGGAGCAGCTGAGAATAATTACAATTTATTAGCCAGGTTGGAGAAGATCTGGTGATAGAAGGGCACATATGCATACACACAAGGGAAATTAAAAAAGCAGCTGCAGAGTAACAGGAAAAAGTAATTTATTCAGCATCACCATACCTGCCCCAATTTCCCTGCCAATTCGAAGATTTGGAAAAAAGCAATCTACTGAGTACCCAGGTGTGCTGTTCACAAAAACAGATTTTAGACCTGGTAATAATTTTTCATACAAGGATTAGTGAAATAAACCTGTACAAAATTACTCTGGGTCATGTCTTTGCGGCAGCCACTTGGGGAACTTTTTCAAGTGCCCAAGGCCGAATATAGTGTTTGAAAATCTAAAACTAAACAAAATGTTTAAAACTAGAAATGGTTCATTTTTGCTTTGCTGCCTTTGGGAGGTCAAATGACTGAGTGAGTGTTGCTGTTTCTAAGGACGATGGACCGGTTGCTACATTATGAGGCAACCCAAGCTGCAGTAGGAAAAAAGCTCTGGTTAAAGTTTAAAAGAGGGAAAGGAAACAGGTCATTGTAGCCTCAAGGCTTTTGGTGTGCACTGGTGTTTTTCTGTGTATCCATTTATTGGTGTCTTGAGCATTTGTGTAGGTATATATTTTGTGTGTGTGTGTGTGTCTCAGGGTAAGTGTGTGCATATGGTAACACATGCACAGTATAGACAAGCTGTATTAAAAGACAGAAGGCAGGGGAACAACACTATTATTATTAAAATGTAATATAAAATAAAACTTAGGATATCATTTTATTTAAAATGAATCACTTGAAACACAATTTTTAAAAAGGGCACAGTGAGTGTGGCCTCAAATGTTCCAGGCAGTCCTCTAACAAACCACTTCATAGTAGCACAAAACAATTCTGTCAGTCAATTGACTCTTATTTCCTACAGCTTTTGAATATTTCCTTTGGATCTTGGACTTCAAAATTCACGGCAGGGTCTGTGTATCAAACCCAAGACCTCCAAACCTCATAGTAGTCTTCTTATTCCCTCTGTTATTTGAAAAGAGACATTTGAGCTCTAAATCTTGGAGATTTTCACCGTTTCCTTTGGACACAGAAGTTCAAAATTTAATGCACCTTTAATCCCTCAAACCGTCAATCCAAAGGGTGCAAAACTGTCCTTAAGTACCTGAGCTATGTCACCAGCCGGATATGCTCTGGTTCTTGTAAGCATGACTTTTCAAGTTCGGGACTTGAAAGTGCAACGTGTCAAAGCTGCAACCTAAAATTGTCTGAAAAGTCCAGCTGCAATGCCTTTCCACTTGGGCATGATGACCAGCCAAAGGTGGTCCCGAATTTCCCACTGAATAGCACCCAAATAAAAGCACCAAAAGCTCTAAGAAAAAGACTAGACAGTCATTAACTTAACAGCCCAACTTGTTATAGGACTCGTTGGAAGGTCTGAGGTTTAATTTTTATGCATCTTTGACTTTTGCTCTCTGGCTGTTTTTAAATTTTGAGGTTGTGGGTTCAAGCCTCAGTTAACCTAGTGCAGTTTGAAGTCTCACACGAAAAGGATGGAGACAAACTGTCCCAGCAACACTGAACAATTTGCTCTGACCAAATGAGTCAGAAGACTGCTGAGACGTTTTCATCATTACAATTCTCACTATATTTTGAAGTTCAAGGTCCAGCAGCTTTCCTACAAGTTCAAGTGTCCCTCGACAAATAGCTACTTGTCAAGTTTTTCCTTTTTAAACAAGCTCAGTGTCTTGGAAGATAGTGGATGTTTGGACGACATTAGTAAGACACCTACTGTTTAAGCTCACTTATTTATTTTTTCAAAGTCCTACCAAACAAACACTCTCCATATCGATCCAAATACATGTTATCAGTGTCTGAATAAATGGACCAGTGTGCTAGAAGACTTCTCAGAGCGCTAAACTTTTGACCCCGTGGGCTCAATCCTTGGTAAGTTCAACTCCAACACAGAGAAGAAAGATGTGAAGGAAGGGTCAAAGACATGGCCCTTAAGTGTCCTTGACCATAGAGCTCAACTTGTTATAAACCCTGTTGGAGGTTCTCAGGATGTGAGTTTGGCATTTCAGTTCCACATAAAGTGAAGACTGAAAAGCGCTCAGAGAGAAGCTCCAACTGCATCACGGTGAGTTAGTTTGCATCCATCTCATTTAAATCCTGCCAGTTTTCATTACCTGGATGGATCGAAACAAATCCAAATAAAACTAAAAGAACTAAAAGACATTATCAGCTACAAAAATGTCTAAATCTGTGCCAATCCCACATACAACTCCACTGCAGGCCATCAAGATCCCGTGTTTTATAAGAAGACATCGGCTGCAACTCCCCAACTCAGCTCTTGAAAGAAATGTAGAAAAGGAGTTGTGCACTTGTACAATAACAAAAGACAATTTTATTCTATTTTGTTTTTTTCCAAAATTACTAGAAATAGTGGTCCACTTTTAGTTGGTTTAGTCTGACGGTCCACGTCCCATTGGTAAGACAGTTTGAGTTTGTGTGTGCATAAGTGAGTGTGTGCATGTGTGTGTGTTGAGTATGGCGGTCTCACCTCAAGCCTGAACCCAGCGTAGCCGCGGGGAGGGTTGGGCATTTATGAAGGAATTCTGTAATTTTCAAAACTGTGGTTTGAGTTTCACTCTTTTTAACAAGCTGGTTTGGGCACTGATAATGGAAAACGGCTGCAGAGAGAAAGAAAAAGAGAGAGAGAGCTGGAGTGAGTGAGAGAGACAGACAGACAGAGACTCTTGGCATCGTTTGGATTCACTTCCCATTTCTCAAAATATGTTTTTGCCATTTGCTCTTAAGGGAATTTTTTGCATTATCATTTCCATGCTAGTGAGACAACAAATTAGGGACAGCAACAGGAAAAGTGGGAAAATAGATTTAAAAGGGCACGAGATCCTCTTAAGTTCATAAGTGGAGCCCATCAATCCCACTAACCCATTAACATGGCATCAGAGCCTTAACCTCAAAGGCACAACCAGAAATGACTCAGGGTACAATTTGAAGACTTGTTTGCTGTGTTATATATGAGTTGTTGCTGAACATTCCCTGAAAACACTATTCAAGTGTGAATTTTTTTTTCACCTTAGCAGCTCCATGATGTTGAATTTCCTGTTGTGGTGCTGTCAAAACTGACCATTTTTCAAAATGTTAGTCCATATGTTTTCTTTAATCTGCTTGCCGTTATATTGTTTTGTCTTTGGTTATTGCATCTTTAAAACAAAATAGCCATGACTCAAATATTGCGCATGTCTTCAGCCTCATCTATTTAAGTGACAATCAAGTTATAATCTTATACACTAAACAACTGGACTTAAATTATATGTTATACATACTGTATATGTATTAGGCCTTGACTGAATGAAGTACAGCAGTTCTTTTAGCATTACTTGTTGATATAATTTCCAAATTAGTGAGTATTGTATCTCCGCCTGGTTCTGTGCATTCTCTGCTCCACTCCATCATGAATTTTATCCCGCTCCACTTGCTCACCACTCTGACTGCATCATACAACCCTCACCTGTAATCCTCTGTTCACAAATAAAACATGAGCTTGGCTATTCTTCCCCTGGCTACATAATTTCATTTCATTTAAAAAATACCACTACAGAACTCAACTAAGACGCCGGTGCACAGATGCATTCTGGGTGGGGCATGAGTGGCCTGAGAGAAATTGGAGCGTGAGATAAGGCTCCGCTCCACCTTTTTAAAAATACCCGCTCCTCACTCAACACAAAATCCTTCCGCTCCCCGCTCCGCTCACATGCTCTGCAAAGTGGTAAATTTGAATCCTGCACTGCTCTGAGGGTCAGGGTTATTACTTTGCTATTCTCACATTTCCAAGAGTATGTTTTTTTTAATGTATAGAGATGTAAAATAAGGTCTATATCGAATAACCATCATACAGTTCGATACAAAAAGCTAAAACTCGTTGGCCCACCTCTACCTGAGTTTTAATTGATTTAGCTAGAATTTGATCTTTCACCATTACTACTACTGTCACCAGTATTTACTACTGGTGTACTTCCCTTGCTGGTTGTGGTCCAGCTGCTACTAAAACTTGCACAGCTACCTTGAAGCGTCTCTCCTGCTACTACTAATGAACTGCCTTCTACTAATACTGGAGCTGTTTCAGCTGTATTAATGTCCACCACACTGTCATGTGGGATATCAGCACTGTTGGAGGAAATGTCTGCTTCACAAAAGTTGTACAGTTTGTAGGAAACAATAGCTGTGTTTTAAGCAGAACTTCATGTTCCACATCTGGATGCCAGGTAGCCTGACCCCCTGCTGGACCTAAACACACGCACATTGCCACACACACATATATACACATCAGTCCAAGCGACCATGGGGGCCTGTTAAGCTAACGGGAGATATTTAACCCTCAGACTGGGAAAATAAAAAGTGTAATGTAATGGAGCCAGCTGTAAAAGCACAGAATAGTACAGAACAGAACTCAACAGGACATTGCCTAAACCTAGTGTGACTTCGTGTAACCAAAGCTGAGACTGGACTGATTCGGGGTCAGCGATGGCCTCAACTTGCCCAGTGATGACATCAGTTAAAGGATGAAAGTAAGATGAAATAGAAGTGTATGGGATTCCCCAATGGCCATGACACAATGAGATGTTATCTGAGTTGATCTTGGCTCTTTTGGTGGTGGGTTGTCGGGTCGATACTGATATATTTCTCACAGAATAGATTAAAATCTATTGACATTTCAATTCATTTCTGCACCACCACATCAAATGGTAGTTTGAAATTTGGTTTTATGATACATTTCCTAAAAGTCTGGCCAGTGCTTGACTACACAACTCAAGTTTGTTAACATCAAGATGGACCCACATCATTTGTTGCAGCCATTTATAGTCCCCGATTAAACTGCATGGACAGGGGGCAGAAACCAGAGCAACCAGAAAAAATTGAAAGCGTCATTAATGTGTTTTGTTCTCAGGTCTCACTTACAAAAGTGAAAGCTACCCGAGTAAACAAGGTTGATGTAACTGTAAATAAAACACGGTGCTAACCTCTGTGCTGCCCGTTGTTATGGCTATTTAGAACAGTTTCGAATGTGTGCATTTCAAAAGGTGAAACATACAAACATAATTTTCTGAAAGTCCTCCTCATCATACTGTACTGTAAGTAGCTAGCTAGCATGGTGTGGAAAGCTTCTGAGTGCACATTCAATATTAAACTCACAGGACAGATTTGGTCATACAGTGTTTATGATCATTTGGGAGCTGCAAAACACAGAACATAGAGAGGGAGGAGAAGCTCTGACTGCATGTATAGTTAAGTATTTACATGCCAGTTGTGCCACTGGCACTGCAGCTGGTTATATTTAGTATTTTTAGTGCTGCTGTAAATAGTCTGTGTTGGCATATGCAAGCACATCCTCCAGTCTGTCCTAACATTTTTCACTTAAAAGTTTTCATAAGAGCTATATTATTAACTTAATTTCTCCCTCCCTAACACTCTGAGGTAATGCAGAGCAAAGAGGATTTTTACGAGCACTTAACACTAATGTTACACTAATGCTGCAGTCATGAGCTCATGTTCTGAACCCCCAAACTTTCACGCTCAGTTCATATATATCACACTTTCTCTCACTCCCTCTGCACTGTTAAAGGTGTTGAACTTTGTTACAACCTCCAGCTGTACATTTTGCAGGCGATGATATACTGTAGATCCAAATATTGTTGATTGTTTTGTTGTTACTTAAGGGGAAAAAAACTGCAGCCTTTAAGAATTTGTTGGAGTTGTGTCAGATGTAAGATGTGATTTACTTTCTTAATCTTTAAACCGTAATGTTAAGACTTTTTTGATATTTTTATGCTCCTCAGCATGATTCACTTTCTGTCTATTTATAGCCGTCTCTCCTGCCATCTGCTTTCCATTCCATCTGTCAATTTATTTTTCCTCCTCTCCCACCTTTCCTCACTGCTTCAGTCTTATTCTCCAATTTTTGTCTTTGCCACTTTGGTCTTTTCTCTGCTTCTCTCTTTCAGTACACTTAAAAAACAGCAGCACTCTGGCTTTATTGCCCCAAATGAGCAGTTTCCTTCCGTTTATTTATTAAAAACATGTTTTATGATAGGTGGATGCAATATGTCATCATTCTGACTCCAAAGGTTACAGTGGGCACACGGGCCAAAAGCACCTCATTTCTACTTTCTGTTCTTGCTTTAATATCAGCACTCATTCTTGTCTCCAAACTTGAACCCTGAGTGTTTCATCTAAGGAGCTCCACCTTTAAAATATAAGATCTTTTTTTTTTTTTTTAAAGGAGGGAGTCAACTAAATTCATTGTTTAAAACTGATATCACCTCAACGAGTGGAAATCTGTATCATAAAACCTCACCTGTGGATACCATTTAGGCCTAGTCCTCAACGCAGCTGCCTGACTTCAAGTCCAGCTTGTGGCTTGTTTGCTGCATGTCATCCCATCTCTGTCTCTCTCTCTCTCTCTCTCTCAAAGTCTCTCACTGTCACTACAATTAGGCAAAAAAGAAAAAAACCAAAGTCTCTGAAGTTTGCTCTGAATTATTGGTCAGATACAAGTGCTAACTTTGCTAATGTCAGTATGCAGTTAGGCAAGTATGCCCGATTACTGAACTGAACAGTCACAAATTGCTTTGTTTGGTGTGTTCTGGCAAATGAAAATGGTTTACATTGAAAAATTTGAATACAGATTTGTATCAGAATTGGTTCGGTGCTGCTTGTATTAATTTCCTACGTTCCCTCCGTAGTTCGAGGGGAGTTATTTGCATTCCTTAAGTACACCGTTGCCCATAAAGTTGGAATAATTTTGAAGATATACACCTTATCTATCAAGAATAAATCACATCGTATGAGAGGAGGTAACAAAAATATTTTATTACAACTTTATGGGCAACAGTGTACTTAGGGTTACTACACTTACTTACAAGAGTGAGATCTAATCTTAAAAAAAAATTAACAGTTCAAACCACATTTATCATAGTCACCCTAAGAATCATATACAGGTCAAAACCAGATGTTCATATATCCTTGTGCAGTATATCACTGGTAAAAAGCTGAGGATTTATAACGTTTTCTTGCATTTTTAAAAAAAACAAAGACCCACGGGCCGAGACATTTTTCAAATGTTTTCAGTTAATTCAGCAAAGTACATTCAGAACTGCACGACTGTAATTACTTCACCCGCCAACCTCCTTCCTCTGACAAACGTATCAGGAGTAATAGACTGTTTGTTAAGAAGTAAATTTCTTTTTATCTCGCTCTGTCCTTTTTCTACACTAACACCAAATTCACATTCCCACTACAAGACCAAGAGCTACTTTGTGTTTGTCCACCTGTAAATCAGTGTCCTGGATTAAAGTTATCAGCTCGGCTTAACAGGCTGTATTTATTGGCTGTGAGCACTGCCTCAAGTCCACGTCAGGAAATCTGCAGAATTACTACAAGTATGACTTAGTGCCTATTACTCTACACACGCACAGTCGCAAGGTCACACATGAAAGTATATGGATGTAGATGAAGTCACACACATGAGCACATGCAGAGAGTCATTAATTTTTAGATTGTTGACCATTTCTGCAAAGGCTCAATCACTTGATTTACAGGGTCCATCAGCCTGTATGTATTTCAGCATGCTCACTTTATTGCTCAGGTTTCTTTTATATCTTTCTTTGTTTTTATGGGCCAATTTAGAACCAATGAGCTGCCCCACTGTTAATGCCTCGCCATGCGTTGTACCTTAGGTTCAAACTAGTAAAGATTGTTTAAATTGATTTTTCATTCCATCTGGATGACTGGCGGACCACATGGCTGGCTTTATTTAGATTAATTATGAGTTAGTTCATATAAATGAATGTAACATCTGAATGAAACGATCAAAGTACCACATAATGGTTGGAATGGCTAAAAAGATGGAGAAATTATTGTATTGAACACTCGATAGGAAGGGCATTTTTTATGATAGAGTAAATGAAATTCTCCTGAACTTCAATAATTCAGTACCTTTGGATTTAGGATAATTATGAGAACTCTGTCTTACACTGATTTTATAAAGAGTAAAACTCTTTTATTGCAATCTGCTCTTCTCCAGTTTTGCCAGTCTGCATGACCTTAGGACACATATTTGATCAGCTGATGGCTGCAGCTGTTTTCTTACAGCACCATTATGGGATTTATATATTTTTTCTAATATCTATATTTGACCTCTTGAGTTTTGACTTCTTATTTAGGGTAAATTAATGCATTTTGTTTTATTTGAACTTACTTGGTTTGGAAATAAGAGTGCTCTGATTTCTGATTGGCTGCTGAAAACAGACGTCCATGTTTGGTCTCCCATCCAGGGATCCAGTCTCTCCCATTGCTGTTCTACAAGACAACAAAAAATAAAACGAATGAATAAACAAATACAGACCACAAGTCTGAAAACAATACAAAACTTAAGAAATACAAACACAGAATCATATTACGTTTGAAATTTATTGAACTGCTGTTCTTGCTTCATTTAAATTTACCAAACTGTGGAGGAGAACTTGATGCTGTAAATTTTAGATGTGTGTCTCTGTGTGTGTGGGCTCCTTGGGTAAAGGCTTCGGGTAATATCTGGTGCCATCTGTATTAAACCTTTTTTTTTCAGATGTGGATGTGGACATGTGGAACCACAAGCCTTTCTACCAGTAAATGAGGCCAGTTCTGTAAAGGTTACGACGGACACACAACCTTTCTGCTATTCATTTCTTTATTAAAAGGTGCAACCCTACAGCCCAGTGTGTTGGCTACATCCTCACTTTCTCACCCTCATGAATAGCTTTTTATTAAGTTCAACAACTTGCTTCCTTCATTTTATTAAATACCTTTCAAAATGTGTTTTGGAGGAACTCACACCCTAAAATAATGAAACGTCTGTGACACAGCAGAATGTGTAACTGCGATCAGGGTGGAAATTATTTTTAAAAAGAAAATACTGTGATAAACAAACACTTTTTGTTTTCCACTGACTACTGCAGTTTAGATAATACAGTAAGTGCTGCTGTGCTTTGGTACAACACAAACACCTAAGACCTGGGACCTTTTTGACAGAAGAGATCTTAACTTACAACAGTAGGGAAAGCACATAACGTAACCAAATGAATCATTTCAGATTTAAGGGTTTTCACACACTTTTGAACTGTGATTCGTGGCTTTGGGATATCTTTTTTTAAAACTTTGTTGTGAAAAAATATGACTGCCCTGCACGGAGACCTGATCTCAGTCCCATTCAGTCCTATCTGGCTGACTTGGAATGCCGAATGCTAGCCAGGCCTTATCGCCCAGCATCAGTGCTCGGCCTTAGTTATGCTCTTGTGCCTGAATGAGGATAAATCCCAGCAACCAGATACCAAAATATTGTGGAAAGCTCCACCAGAAGAATGGAAGGTGTTACAGCAGCATATGAATGCTTATGAATATGGCAGCACATGGGTCTGGAATGAAGAATTCAACAATCACACATGGGTGCAATTTAGTGTGTGGTTAGTTACTGGCAGGTCATACTATTCTCAACATGGTGGAGGGAGGTGTTCTCCTCTATGTGTTTGTTTGTTTACTCTTATCTGTATGAAAGCCTCCTTTGTACTGGCAACTCAGAACACAACAGGAAACTCATGAATGATATGATGCTGCACAACTCTAATCTTTGCACACAATCACACACACATGCAATACCTCTGCCTTTCATACTCCAACTGAAACACACATCGACAAAGACTTTCTCACTTTCCCCTATCTGTCTCACTTGTAAACACCCACACAAAGACCTTGTTCCGTAGTGAGATGAACATCTCTTGTCTGATATCATCCTTATTTTCTCAGAGATCAGCCTCCTTAACGCCACACCACCCACAATAGAGCTCCTGTCTGTGCCTGTGATTGGCCATCTCTACAGTGATAGTTGCCGAGCAACCGCCTTAAAAACATCCTTCTCCGCTGATGGCAAAGTGCTATGACCCCTCAGATACAGTAGCGTGTATCTGCACAAGCACAAACCCATATTGTGGATGACAAAGAGTAGCAGGCAAAGCTCTTAGAGGGAAAGTTAAGGCCTAAGCCAACCACTGGTCAACCCTGCTTCCTAGAAATTACATTTACATACTGTAAAACTAATTTGCAACAGCAAAAACAGTTCTACTTGTGGCCTTAAATTACCATATAAGCTGCAAATATGGTGATACTGACCATGTGTTTTCCCTCAGATATCCCACACACAATATCCTGTTGTTAGTGACTACCACTTAATTAAATTTACTTCTTGCTGTTGATGTCTGTTTGGCACTCACGGCACATGGTTAAGTCCAGTGAAAGATTGTGGTTCGCCTTCATGAGAACTTCACTGAGAAACGTTCTGTGATTTCTGTGTATACAACCACAATTTGTCTGTAATCTCAACCAAGAGAAGGATCCACCTGTTGGATCCCTCATGGCCCAAGATATCCCAAGATTTAGATTTCCACACCAGTGATGAATCACTATGGACTCACTTTCAAAACCAGAATATGGTGGACTCCACAAATAAAACAGTGGTCAATGTTAAATCAGAAATCCTCTGTTGACAGGACTGTCTCATTTTGGTTTGGTCTTTGCGGTCAAGATTGGCCACGCCTTCATGGACTGCATCGTAGGATGCGGCCCTTGAACTGACACACAGCAAAGTGTTCTGAATTTGCTACAACTCTGATCCACTCCTGTGACTGCTTTGTCTCCAGTACCCCAAGATTAGAAACTCATGGCTTAGAAAGTATTTTGACGCAAGTTTATTCATTCAACACAAAGATAGCCATGACATACACTTGAGCCAGCTAGCAGTCTGAAGTGTGTCTGTGTCACAATATCATTTAAAAAAAAAAACTTGACATGGGAATGTTCAGATGGGAAAATAATAGTGGGACCAGGAGCTACACCTGGTCCCACTACACACTACACACCAACTAGGACCTAAATGTAAATATTACAATATAAATTTTCAATAAAAAAAAAAAAATCATGATACAAAATGGCAACCACTTATTATCTGCATGCTCACAAACTTGAGGAACACACACATATGCACGCATACAAAGTGATAACGCAGATATCCAATACACAGATAACAAAGAAACAGAGACAAAGAAACCTACACAGTTACACATGAAAAACATCTGCACACACCGTGGTGTGTTTGTTGTCAGTTCCACGGCAACTGCTCTTTGATCCTGAACGCAGCATCCTTGCTTACACCTGGGACGAAAGATTACTAGATTTGTGTAACACTGTTTACAGCCATCAGTATGGTCAGCTTTGGTATTCTACCATGTACTGCAGTTTAGTGATGGAAAAAAAAAAATTAAAACACATGACACCCTCATGCTCTTTTCTCCCAGTTCAAGACTCTGAACTTTAAGTCACCTCCCTCGCTATGTGTTCATTTCCCTTGTGTTTTTCAGAAAATATCAAACTGCTGAGGAAAAACCAGAATGTCAAAACCCAAACCTTGAATATTACAACAAAAATAGGTCTTATCTCTTTGGCCAAGATGATGTTTCAAAGACTTTCGAATCCTGCCAAGTAAAACTTTGGCAGTAAACAGCAAGTGTCACCTTTCTCATAGTGTGAGACAGGATGTGACACATTCAGCAACAGATACTAAACTCATCAGCATGAACCTACTGTGCTGTAGGTAAAGACCAAGTGTCCAAATGACAAGTGGACTGAAAAGTTTTCAAAATCCACATTTTGGCATCACAGTTTACAGACCTATTTTGACCTTCTCCTGTGAAAGACTCACCACAGCCCTGAAACTGCAGTACCATATTTCAGACCTCGCCTTGGAAGTCCTGCTGTTAATCAGAAAAGATTATTTTGTTTACACACCTCTGGTGAGAGGAGATCATTGAGGCAAATTAATGTTTCAGTTCATGGTGGAAAATACACCAAGCAGTGTTAGATGTCAATTAGGTGTTCAGCTTTAGATTTCACTAACAGAAAATGACTTGAAACCACCAAAAGATTTTAACCACCATAACTCTTGTTTTTGGCTGAGTGGTTGGTAAGTAATATGTAGTGAGTGGGAAAGATTTGCCATTAGTTCGACTACTCTAAAAGCTCCAGACCTGCACAGCCTGGTAGATTGTTGGCAAATATCCATAACAACTAATATCATGTGCTTATTTTCCAGATTTTGTCTGCAATGCACGCAGCTACATTAAGGCACAATGGAAGCCATGTTGTAAAGTGTGTGTGACAGGGGCGGACTGAAACAATAACTCAGGCCAGGAATTTAACTTCATCCCAGGCCACCCTGTTCACAAACCACCAGACCGCTAATTTTGTATGCTAACCCTATTTGTTGATGTAATAGGTACCAGACCAGTTACATTTGAAACGTGAGCTCATCTGAGAGGAAAGTTATCCATATTACAACGTCCAAACATTGGGGACCGACCAACAAGTATCCCGCCTAAATACTGTGTTTTCATGGTATGCTATGGCTGTGGGTTAACCCTCAAAAATTCAGTAGGAGTACACCAGTCACAGCAAATACTAATGTACAAGGCTAGACACAGCAATTTGGTTCCTCTTTAAAAAAAAAAAAAAAAAAAAAAAAGCGTAACCAAAGTGTCACACACATTCACTGGACTTGAACATAAGCTAGGTACTGTATGTATGGTGAGTGTGTAGGTTTTAGCCACAGACCGTACATATGTGATTTTAGTTTTAGTTAGCGTTTTTGACTGACCTGGTCGTTTACTGTCGAACATGTCGCTTATTTTGCAGTAGTTAGTTTCGTCTGGGTTGATAGCCTTCGTCTTTTTTTATTCTCTGGCTCCCTCCTCCACTTTTCCTTTTCTGACAACGGTGTCAATAGCGGTTTATTTCGCCGAGCATCGGTAGAGAAGCAGGTGTCGGTTGTACGGTTGCTAGGTGCGTTGCACGTGCGACGAGATGACGTCTTTTAGACAGTACGACAAACAGCTGCGCACGGTCTCGGCTAATACCTGGATTCTCAGCCTCCCAGCGTTGACACTTCTCCGCAGGCAGGACGCCAGGACGTCAGTGACTTGCTAGATACAGTAAATATTTAATGATTTTCGCACACCAAAAACTGCCACTCACCGGAGGCAGATGGACAGGCGCTCCGCAGCTGCAATGGAGTGCCTGTAGTTGATGTCCTGCCAAGAGACCGATCCTACAGGTAATAAACTGGGCCCCAGTGAGCGCTGGAAGCGGCCGTCATCAGGACGCAGGGCCTGCAGAAGTTAGTGAAATTCACTGAGCTGTGTGCACCTCAGATGATATTATTAGTAAATCGAGGCGAAAGCGCGCTTCGCGTCCCGTGAGTTGTCGCAGCTTGCCGAATCAAAGCGGGTCTGCGCACTACGGGTCAACACGTCCCTCAGGCCACCGGAAAACGTCTCGGTGCTCCCGAAGAAATTTCTCCGCGTCTTCTGGCATCACAGTCAAACTTTGTTCCTCAAACGTCTCCTTCTCCACACATCTCTTGAAACGAGAGCATGCTGACAATCAGGCTTGAAGCTCATGGAGAAAATATTTGTGAGACTTGATAAATATTAAACGTGAAACATAAGTATAAACATTTTTCAACCAAAAATATGAGGATTTTCATCGATTAAATTAGTGATGTGGTCCATGTTAGAATGTGAGGTCAAAGTTCATTCTCTCAAATTGTCTCTATTTTACTGGGCCACGCCTCATATTGAACAACTGATTGATTACGATACGATACAGATTATTTTATTAATCACCAAAGGGAAATTAATTTGTCTGGCAGCTCATCAACCATTTGCGTAAGAATTAAAAAGCCTGATGGCTGTAGGTACAAAGGATCTTCTATGTCTCCGTCCTGCAGTGAAGAGAGAGGAGTCGTCCACCACCACCGTTTTTTTGGTCCATCGAGGTGTTATCATCTAAGTTGTTCAGAGTGCCCTCTACCATCTTCATTGCACATCTCTCCACCACATCCCCAAGTGAGTCCATCAGGGAAACATGACTTAAGTGTCCTGATATTAAAGTGCCTCAGGAAGATGTTTCGTCTGTATCCTAGCAACAACATCACGGAGAACTTCCCATGGATCTTCAGCAGTTGCCATGGGCGGGATGTGCACAAGTTTATGATTTGAAAAATGTCTACTTTCTGAGTCCTCACCAATATCTCCAGCTCCTCATCACTCTTGTTGGGCAGAGTTGACATTTCCCATGATGACTGACGGCAGTAACGACCCACGGTACATCTCCACTTCCAAGCACTCTTCATCTCAGCTGGAGCAGGGTGGCATCCTCCAGACTTGCTCCGTTTTCAGTGAAAGAAGCTCCTCTCCTGAACAAACTCCCCAGAAGTTTCCATCAGTAGTTGACAAAATACGACAAAAATATACAAAAACACAACAAAGATAAACCAATGGTTGATCGAAAACTCAGAGCACATGTTCTAGAAATAGAAATATGTTGTTTTCATGATCATATTCTCAGTCCTCTCATCTTCCCTCGTCTTTCACTCCCTCTCCTATATAGTTTATACATGATATCATGCAATGGCATATAGACTAAAAAACACACCACCTTTTACAACATTATGATGTCTATGCATTTTAAGCTTTTCACATGTTATTTAACACCATTTCATGCAGGATGAAGGTTTGGGGTTTGCTGGTAGAAGCATGACAGGGCATGAAATCACACATGAAAAGCAATAAAAGTGATGTATTTTATAGCCAACCCTATTTGATGCTACCAAGCTGTAAAATTTACTAGGCAGCAATTTGTTGAGTACGTAATTGTGAATTGATCTTTAAAAAAAAAAAAACTCTTTAAAGAGGTAGGTTGATTGGTTTTTATGTGATACTGTAAATGCACCCTAATTTTTATAGCAAGTCAAGCAAAGCTTTGCTATTTCACTGTTATGATCAGTCTTCTGTCTTGTCTTGTAAAATTGTTAACGTCACTGCATCAGTGATGTTGCCATTTTTTGACATTGTTGCTATGTTCTGCACCGTGCACACATATGCAGTTGCCTTATTCATATGTCTAACCTTCACTTGCATTACACCATCCACTTTTCATTTTCACATTCATCATACTCCATGCACTCATATTCTTACCCTTTGGCTGCTTTGATCAGCTTTTCATGGTGTTTCATGTTCTTTACTAAATTAATTTATTCATTTCACCAGCTTGTTTATTCCTGCTGCTTCGTTAGACTTCAGAGTAACTGTTGTTGTGGCAGTGCTGGCAGCCGCGCAATTAGACTAGTTCATAATGTGAATTTTAATGGAGAGCACTTCATGAGCCATTTGTTTATATTACCTCAACTTTGACAAAGCATGAACTTGGTCTGTTAGATTTCCCTAACTAATTATACTAAATGTTACCCACGGCGATACATTTTTGGATTAGTAGAGCCTCCAAGGAAAAATGATGTCATAGACTTGGATATATGTTATTTGTGTTTCTCTAATTGGGAGTAAATCTGGTCAAAATCTGTTGTATTCATCCCGCCTCTTTAACTCTGAGTGCCTACATCTGGGTGTAATCTGTTATGTTTTCTTTGATGGTGATAATCAGTGGAAAGCAATGAAACCAGAGATTTTACCTTTGTGGCTCCTTGGGTTGATTATTCCTTTTGATTTTTATTCTTAATTTGTGTTTTTTGTCAAATGACCTAATCTGAAACAGCGCACATACACAGCAGAAATATTTCCATATTCAAACATGTAGATAAATCTACCTACAGCCTGTGTGTTACATGAATTCCTGATTCTCCACATCCGTTAAGCAACAGTATCTGGAACAGGTCTTTGATGGCAGTGATCAGTCAGAGCTGAGGAAAACAGTGAAACAGGAAAAAAGAAAAAAAAAAAGCATGTAACCCATGATTGTGGATGTAATTTGAATATACATGTGGTGCAGGTTTTGTTGTTTATGCAGCTGCTCATACATTTAATCATTTCATGTTTCACTGGCTTTATGGTTAACATTCACACAGAGTCATGCATTTACATGTGTTCACTCACAAGCACACAAACATCTTCTCTGATCTGCTTCTCTGTGTAATCTGTCACTGTGTTCAGTCACGTTTTCTCTCACACTTCCTTCTCTCTCTCTATCTCTTTTTACAGGCATTTGCTTTTACATTTTAACTTACTGCTCATTATAACTTAAAGGTACTTTCCTATCAAATGTTTTTTTTTAGTTGTCTGATTGGTTTTCTCTTTTTCTTGCAGGATTTGCTACAGTGAAGACTTGGAGAAAACATACCACCAATGCAACATTGGCTTTAGCACTCGTGTCAGTCATTGCACAGATAGGCAATGATAAGCACTTTCTCCACCCTTTGTGACAAGCAGCACTTAATAGCCTCAATGAACAGGGCCAAACCACAGAGGGATCCCTGGAACAACAATAGGGATCTTTTCTTCCAAAGATATTTTATCTCTGGGTTTTGGTAATAGTCATTGATATTCACACTGATTTTTGTGTTGTAGGTCAGTCCTGTGATACTTGGTATCCCACAATGCCTTGAGAGTCAAGCAGATTGTGATCCCTAAAAATCACTTGAGCATACTTGCCAAGAAAATACACACTCTTGACCAACCTGTATAGTCTGTGATATAAAGGAAAAGAGAAGTTGGATTACGTTTTGACAAAACTGGAAATATCTCTTATTGCTCAATACCTTGCATTTTGAGAACCCCCAGATTTATACTTTTTACTTTTTAAAGTGTGTTGGTCTCCCTTTACCATTCGTAGAAGTATAGATTTAGTGAATCTCTATAATGTGGTAAAGGACTCCATCCATGCAACACACACTATGTGGCCTCGGTTAACCTCTCAACTAGACTAGACCTAAGTGAGCAATTACAGTCTGATTCCAGGTGATAAGCAGAGTTACTGGAAGTGTTAATGCCAGCATGTTCACCACCACCTGAGATGGAGAAGGACACGCTGGGCAGCTGCAGCATCTCCAAATATGTTGGATGTTTGTATCAAGAACATGATCTGGTCTTTGATTTTCCAGATAGTTGCTGGGTTGCTGATGTAAACTAACCTCTCTTGTATCAAAGAGCGATAGAGTAACCATTGGCTGGGTGGTCAGGAAACTCCCTGTACAAGATATCAGATATTTGATAGATGGAGCAGAAATCCTGTTTCGTGTCTGGCTTTTTCATCTCGTCACCTCCCTGTTACAATATTAAATGATTTTTCTTTTGTATCCCTTTCCTCTGTGTGGCTGCCTTTCTCTGTTCTCAGCTTTAATCTTACTAGATGTATGTGCCTATAAAAGCCTATAATAATGCTATTTTTCAAAGGGTGAACTTCACAGCTTTTCCCAATTTCTTTCTTTGGCTCACATGTCTCACTTTGTTATGTGTATCACTGCCAATCAGATTGCTGCCTGCAGGGCAAGGTACCAGCATTAATAATTCCTGTGATGTTTTTTGCAGTTTGTGGAGGTTTCTGCTGTCCATCTGTGGCTGACAACCCTTCATCAGTGATTTTGTTATAACCCATCATCTTCAGGATGCTTTATGAAAAGATGGTTATGATCTGAGTAGGGGGTATTGAGGTAAGCACTACTGGACCGATGGAGTCTCAGTAGAGTCATTTGGTTTCACAACTCTTGGATCAAGCTTTGTTTTGAACTCAAAATATGTTCCTGGCAACATTAGTTCCCCTAAAGATGACTGAAATCAAAGTGCAGTAGAAAATCTGCTTAGGAACAAGCCACTGAATCTGGGCAGTGCCAGGCTTGTTCATCCATTTCTACCATTGATTTGTCATTTACTCTCTCACTGATCATCTTCTTACCTCTTAACCACAAAATGCTTTCCATGTTGAGTATGGTGTTGCACTGCGTCTGTCTGGATAGATGTTTTTTCTGTCTCAGCTATGGGTTTGGCATCATTAAACTACAAGGCTTCTAGAGATGCACTATTAGTATCATTCAGTACTAGATTAAACCTAGATTTCTCCATTTCTCTGTTTCTCAGGGTCTGTCCAAATCCAAATCCATTTAAGTGATCCTTGAATACATCATAAACACAAACAATTAGGACACTAGGAAAATTAGTGCCACCTGTTCAACCATTGGCCCTCCCCACATTTGTAAAGGCCCAAGGACTGCCCACATTCAAGATGACACAGTGGAAGGAGCAGGTGCCAGATGAACCCACTTTTCCTAAAGTTTCTCCACTCAAGGAACCATGTTTTTGTCCAACAAAGAAACAGATAAGACAACCCAGCCCAGTCCAATTTTCTTAAGTGGACGGGGCTGGTGATTACTGAGTCAAATCCCACTGATGCATCAAAGTTTTAGAGATTACTGGCTCTGTCCAAGCAAATGAATCCAAGACTTAAGTGCTGTCCCAGCTGGACTACGGAGCTTAGCCTACTGGTTTGGCTTAACCAAGATGGAAAACGCTACACAAGCTTCAAAAAGACTCAACAACACGCTTCTTCTCGTCACATTTAAGTAAGTTACATGTCTGTTTTAATTAATGAGCTGGTGCAGGTGACGGCTATACACTGAGCTAAATGACTGCTATTTGGCTAGTGTTGCTATTGCGAGCCGGCTGACTGCTAGCATTGCTGTGTAGCATATCACGATAATGCTAGTTTCATTTGGGGCATATGGTTGTGTCTGCATTGTTTGTTGTTGGTTTTCGTTGTACATCGTGGTTTTAGCGAGCTTGCCGTTGTGTGCTTATTGGCAATATGGTCGCTTTCACTCGGGCAGGGGAGGCGGGGTTATAGCTAGACACAGGCCGCAGGTGTGTCCGCTGGCGGTGCGGCCTCATGTTGTTCTCGTATGACATGCTAGTGGTCCAGTAGCGACATCTAGTGACGGTGACAGTCGCCTGCAGGAAAGAGCACAATACGACTTAGGACTTTTCCTTCAGGCGCCTTTTCGCCACAAGTCATATTGGTCATGTGATTTTGTAATTTAAATCTTGTATCATAGAGTCTCGAGACATGTTGACAATACTTGGAGTAAAGCTGCAGGACCTAGCTCTACACCTGGAACAACAATGGACGTCAGAAAATAGATTTCCCTGATATAAACCATACAACAAAAAGCACAACAGAGCAGAATAGGCCAAACATGATGAAATCAGATAAGAGCGCAGCAGGAGATGTGTGTTTGTGTGTGTACTTTTACATGTGAATAAGTGAAGAGAGCAGTGTGTGTGTGTGTGTGTTAGCAGGTGGTATGTGTGTGTGTGTGTGTGTGTGTGTGTGTGGGCTTCAGTTTAACTTTTCATTCTTCAAAATGGATGTAAAGCAGAAACATTCCCTTCCTATGTGGTCTGTATCACTCAACACACAAAGAATTAGACACAATCCTGTGTCTACAAACGGGGAGCATGCGTGCATGTGCATGATGACGGGCAAGTGTAGGTTGAGATATGTTTTCTACATTTTCATTTGTTTGCCTGCTGCGTTGTGGGGGTTTTGACCTCATTTGTGTGTTTGTGTGAGTGAAAGCCTCCCGTCTCTACATACAGAGAGATATCGGCTGTTGATAAAGCTTTGAATCGGAGCCAGAAAATGGAGAGTAAAGAAAAAGCTGTAGATTTTTCTTTCTTTTATAATTTCAGCTACGATGGAAACATCATTAGTCATCCAGACATCAGCGAGCATTAAATCTTACTCGGGGAGAGGCTGGCAGAGGAGCAATCATTCTTAAAAAACATTTTCCTGTACAAATGTTTTGACAGCCGTGTCATTTTTTGCATATTTCTAATACCGCACAAAGTCTTAAATATTCTGTCTCAGAGAAGATAATCTGTTGGGCCATGTTTTTGACAAAGTGCCAACATTTACAAGAGTCTTGACCTTTACTGCTTCAGAGTCTCGCTCCTCTCCTCTTGACTGTTCCTTTCTCTTCCCTCTTCTTCTCTTTACATTTTAAAACTTATGACCTCCCCTCTTCTTCTTCTGTTGTAAATCCACATGTTCTTTACTGCAGTCCTCGGGCAGCTCAAATTAGGGAGACAGAAACAGAAAGGGGGGGGGGGGGTCAGAGGAAGAAACTTAGTGAGAGATAAACAAGGAGTTGAAAGAGAGACAAAGGAGCAGATAAGCAGGAGACATGAAGATGGAGTAAAAGACAGAGGGAGTAATGAGTAATGAGCACTGGTCATGACCACGATGATGATTTCTCTTGGGATAGAGGGATGAGATTCACATCCAGAATCACTCACATTACAGATATTTAGATAACAATGAGATTAAATGTGGTGAGCCTCTCCTATGCAGATGAAACAGATACACAACTAAGAGGACTAACAAAATTGCGAGGAAAAAACCACAAAGATGGAACAAAGGAAACAAATCAAAAGAGAAAAATGAATAGCTTTTTTTTTTTTTTTTTAATCCTTCCTACCCTGCGGCGGCAGACCCAGTAATCCGAGGACTTGACTGAGGACACTTCATGTGATTGGGGTAACGTTAGCCCCTGCGAACTCCCAAAGCACTTAACAAGGAAATGACCGCCACACTCTGGGTAATTTGTGCCAATTAACTACCATGGCAACCACTGATGTCAGGGTATCAGCTGTCCTTTAATCAGGCTATGGGCATCATCTCAAGTAATGCTGAGAAACGTGAGAATTTATGTACACGCATGGACTCATAAAACACACACCAAGACATATCTGCAGCCACAGCGGACGTTCCCATGATGACCGTATTGAAGCAAAGGAAACCAAAGAGAGTAGAATTTCTGCAGCGAGCGCTTGTATGTTATGTCAGACAGTAATGTGTTCTTGTTGCCAGGGTAACACAATGAACCTTTGAAGGAAATATTTTTATTACAACTTGGGTCTTTTTTTTTTTTTTTTTTTTTTTTAGGTTTGGCCTCAATTTCTGTCGGTTATGATAAAGTTATGCACAAAGTAATTGCTGAGGCCTGGGAACGTAGTATCAACACTGTGCACCAGCGCGATGGGCCAAGACAGAAGAGCAGTAAGACAGTAAGATGAGAGTAGGCCACAGCAGGATGTCCAGACCTGGTTGTGTGTAGTCAGCCTTGAGCAAAAAAAAAAAAAATGCAGTCCCCCTATTACATACATTAGATATTGTTTGATCTACTGATAATAGTATCAGCAAACCCATAAGCATTAATGCTCTGAATGTGATCATTGCCTGTGATAATCCAATCAATAGTTATTGAGATACTGGATCACAGGGATTGAGCCACCAACTAACTGGCAGAGGGAAACGTCCTGGCACCAGATCTAATCATAATATCATTTATATAGTGGTTTTCTAGTCTTAACAACCGCTCAAAGTGCTTTCCACTACTACATTCACACAAATATTGATACAGTGCTACAATTAACATACCGGCATAGAACCCATCACTGTATTATGCATCAGACTCTTGATTGGCTGCCTTTCAACCTCAGGCGACGTTCCTATTGGCTCCAGCGCATTTATGAATGTGTCCACTCTAACTACCCTTTCTACTTAAAACAATACCTAGTCCCCTACCGACCATCTTACTCTGTCAGACATTCACACCAACTGTTTTTTTCTGTCCCAAGAACTTTGGAAGAAATTGGTTGACGTGCTTTCAAACACAAAGCTCCCTCTGATTGGAATAACTTACCGCCATCCATAAGATCTGTCACTTCCTCCCATCTGTTCAAGACCTCACTAATGTCCTTGTTTCAGATCCCGTTCTGTTATTGACTTAACTCCTTTTCTTTTTTCTTTTTTCTCTCCTCTCTTTCTCTTTCTCTTTACTAAACACTTATTTGATGTATCTTTATTTCTATTTGCCCTTGTGATGGGGTTGGGGCTGATGGAGTACCATGGGTTGGGTGGGAGGGGATTTGGGAGCTGCTGTGAGCACCTTAAGTGAACATTTTATGTTGTGTTTATGTGACTGTATTGAACTGACTGATTGTATCTATGTCTAGGACCCCCTGGAAGACGAGATGATACATCTCAAGGGGTTATCCTCCAATAGGTTTGAATACAGTCTTGCATATTTTCCTACAATTCACACACGTTCATGTTGGTTATTATTTGAATGGACAGATTGAAGCACTGATGATTTGTGTTCAGTATTGAACCACCAGTAGCACCAGTCTAGAGGATGATGGGGAGGAGTGGGGAGTAAAAATTTACATGCAAATGCGAGGATTGAGGTGAGCAGGATAACCAAACACCCACTGAAATATATGGACGCTAGATAAGGACAGGCCAGGGGTGCAT
Source organism: Caranx ignobilis (assembly GCA_021432705.1). Classification (NCBI taxonomy): domain Eukaryota; kingdom Metazoa; phylum Chordata; class Actinopteri; order Carangiformes; family Carangidae; genus Caranx; species Caranx ignobilis. Next base: position 19,988,400 of record MU269981.1, on the reverse strand, counting down.
GGTGGACAGCTTGTCAATAGGATTGTGACGTGTGTGTGTGTGTGTGTGTGTGTGTGTGAGAGAGAGAGAGAGAGAACCACATCACCCTAGGTTATTATTTAAATTGACAGTTAAACTTCTTGGAGCAGGTTGCCGCTGCTGTTACTGACTCTTACATTTGAAAACACATGCACATGCCACAGGAAACAACAGGGTTTATGGGAAAGGTGGTTTTAATTTTGACAAACAAATATGTTACAAGTAGCACCTTCAATATGCTTTATGAGCACCAGCTTGGCACTGTTGCTCCAACACAGTAAAGCCTCCCCATGTGGTTTGTACCTGGAAGAGCACCAACGCCATATGAGCTATGGCATCTGGATCAGGAACGAATGAATAAGGCTCTCACTTCATTTAGCACTGTCACACTGAGATGAGCTGGGCAGGTGACCCCGAGCAGCTCCAGTGAAGCTGAACAGTTGCTAAAGCAAGAGGACTGTGGTTGTGGTTGTGTGATACGGAGCTTGAAAACAGGCTGCGTGTTCAGCAAGCTTTCCCTGAATAAATAAAGGTTAAATAGAAAGTCAACATCCCGATGTTTCCACCACAGCACTGACTCATCTCTGCTGGGGTCAGGCGTCCTTGTCAGCTCATCTGGTGTCTGGTGGCACGAGGAGATGGCAGACAGATGACAATTCAGCATTTCTGGCTTCTGCGTCCCTCTTCTCTTCTTCTTCCTCTTCCTCTGCTTCTTAGCTCTCCACATGGTTTTCATTTTCTGAGCAGGCTGCAGTGTCAAAAATCACTACATCACTGGAAGTTGATGATGGCAAAAATCTGTTTTTGGATCTATATTTAGGCCTCTTGCTTTTCCGTTTCCGATCCACAACTGACAGATATTTAATAGATAGAAAAAAAGGGGGGGGGAGAAAAAGAGACCCCGAAGGAATTTCCTCTGTGCTTCTGTCCATTGTGGTGGAGGGGAGGTGGTTTCTGCAGTGTGGGCCATGAATGCTGGCTACAAGCGCCAGAGACAGGCAGATAATTACACTGTCAGACTGGGGAGCTCCTCCTATTGTGCAATGTGCATGTGCGTGACGACACATCCATGCTAATCTGTTATTTGTTTGTAAGTGACACAATTAGTCTCCATCAGAAACAGCACTGTCCGCACTGAACGTCAACATTTCCAATCCCTTATAACCTGTGCCTGACTGTGGCCTTGGTGGAGCTTCACACAGGCACAGTCTCTGGCCACCGTCCAAGAGTCTGGACTGCCCTGAGGGAACTCAGATCTTGAACCGCACTCTTTGCTAAACCCAAGAAAGATGGGATCTGGCCTTTAGAAGAAATGAGAAACTCCAAGACGGCTCCCATGAGAAATTCTGGCGCTCTACATAAATTATGTGGCTTTTCAGCACGTGACAGTCAGCGTTTGACCACACTGGGTGCCACTAAAACTTTTAGAAGACAGTGGTGAGGAGCACCATTGCAATCCTTTGGGAACAGTTTAATCACATGGAATCCAGTGGTTGCATGTTTGTTTTTTTTTTTTTTTAATCTTAAGGTAGAAACACTACAAAGGCGAATAGAAGAATAAAATCTGAAAATATGTTTAATGTTTAATGAAGGACTGTATCATTTACACAACTACACTGTAGTCCCCTTGAGTCTAGGACTTCACTGATCCAGGCTCATTCAGTGTGGCTGTTTTCTGGCCAACAGTGAACTGCAGAAATATGAGTGAAAATGTGTATGAATGTCATTATCATTGTCATTTTACTGTAGAAAGGACCAAGCATACTTGCAACAAAACATAGATACTGCAATGGTTGTTGTTTGCCTTTTAGTTTTCTTAGTTAAGGATCACAGAAAACTGTCAAGGAGATCCTGTCTCTCTCCTCTGGGTTATTATTTTTCTGCACTTGCTGAATTGGTGTGTTCACATTTCTGTGTTTTACTATATCTTAGATGATCCCGAGGACATACTGCACACATATCCGTATAGGTCAAAGATGAACAGAACCAGCATGTACCAAAAGAGTCTCCATCATTGAGACAGAGGAAGGAAATATTGGCAAAGATCTTGGGCTTATAAAGGTCAGATGTTATTGACATACAGTACTGACATGACAAAGCATCAGCCTATAAATGAATATTTCATGTTTTCTCAGTGCTGGCTTAGGTTTTTTTCCCCATTATTCCCGAAGGCCTAAAATATGTCACAGGCATCAGACGCACTGCTTTGGTGTAGGTCCCTGAATAACAACAGTGTTATTATTGTTATTCTGGCTAACAGGGTCAGTGACTTGTCTTGCTCAGGTCGTGGAATGAAAAATGTTGAAAGACCTGATCTAAGCCATCATTTGTGTATCTAACTCTCAGAAATGCAATTTTTCTGCCAAGCAGCACTCAGTCACAAAGATTTAACCAGCCGGCCCTAAACAATGGTCTCCTGTCAGCTTGATCAAACACGCGTAGGAAAACACAGAGTGGGTGCTTTCAGGCCTTACAGCCAGGCTCAGACCCAGCACAGTCACTGGGCACACACACACTCTCACAGGCACGCACACACACATATCAGGTATGCATCAGTTATGCATGCATGCTTTCAATTCACAACACACATACTCCAGTAGCCCAGGTTGCTATTTCCCCCCTAATCCTCGTTTCTGTAATGTAAAAATGGCTTCACAGGTTTTCCTGAGCCCTGATCAAGGGGCTCTGAGCTGTTTAAGGAGCTTCAGCCCAGACCCATAGCTCACATCAGAGTTTGGCATATTTGCCTTACAGCATAAACAAAAGGCTGGAAACTCCTGACCACAGTTTTCTGGCTAAGAGATGATCACCAGGCTACGTCTATATAAATGTGGATTACTTTTGATGTGACCGCGTTTTCGTTTCCAACCTACTGAGATACACCTTTGATTAAATGCCCCATTATATATTCCACTGATTTGGCATTGTATTGGTTGAATTCAGTAAAATCAGTGCAACAGAATCAATATTATATATCATATTTCTTGCATACTTCTTCTTTGTAAAAACCTGGTACCTAAAATTATGCAATCCAAGCACCAGCAGTCGAGTCTGTTTTCCTTTTTGTAGCTAATGTAAGAGTGGAGCAGAAATGAGGAGCAGGCTACAGAGGTCTGGTAACCTCACTCGAGTCCTTTCTAACTCCATTGTTCCTTTTCAAACGAACTGTCACTGGTGTCAGTTAATCAGATTTCCCACCTGCTCTCTCTGGACCCACAAAAACTTTTCTTTCTTTCTTTTTTTTTTTCTTTTACCCACATGTGCAGTAGCACTCCCCAAGACCTGTCATCGGACTTTGATGTGTAAAACCAGTGGGGTTCCCCTTAAATTTGACTTAACCTTTTGAATAAAATCAATACAATCCACATTTGTGAGAAATACTTCAACAACTTTCAGCAGCTTTCGCAGAAACAGAAACACTTTCTGACTCCCAGTACACATGGTCCAGGGAGAGCAGTGACACCAATATCTATAGTGTCTGTTACCCAGGATGCCTTTCACCACAAATAAAATCCATGGTATGAAACGATTAGACAGAAAATGTTTGCAAGCACAAGATATATATGTTAATATGAAGCAAGATGGGGCTTAGTTGTTATACAAAAGTCTCAAAACATTACAAAATAAATGTCGTAACAGACTAGATAATAGGCCGACATGACAAAGATTTATATTTGTATGGATGTCATAGCCAAGGAAATCTAAAGTATGTACTTGTTAGAGTGACGCAGTGATCCCTGTTCTTCAGTGTCTGCCAGCGATCCGAGCAACAAACTGTCCTAATTCATCATCGCATGAACTCTTACACTCTCAATGAGAATAGTTATGCAATGATGTAGCTACAAGTAATTTTGGTCTCGTCCACCCGTGTGGTTCGTACACAAGAATGTCTGAAGTGTGAAAAATGGACTAGGATTTCAACCGGTGCGATCCATCACATCAGACAGTGGTGTTCTTCTTTGCAGCCACAACTATTCCAACTTTTGAGAACGATCAGGTTTCCTCCGGCTGACTGGCGAGTTTGGCATCTTGCGACTTAAAATATGTGGTTTGTGTGCCATTGCTTTACTTTAAAGCAAGAGCATGTCTTTTTTTTATTTAAAAAAGAAATAACACAATTATCCACTTGCAAAAAAAACAAAAAAAAAAACAGTTATTCTGTTGTCTCCACGTTCACCCTGCATCGACAGCTGTTAGAAGACCTGAGAGATACTGCTTTGTAAATGACAGATTCAATCTTTCTGCTCCCACAGTCACAATCATATCTCAACATCACATAATCATACCTTTTTATTTTGAAATGAAAGAACCTTAAAGAATGATTCTGGCAACGCTCAGTATTTTTCTTAATGTCAGCAAAAACCATGAACAGACCAAACCCAACTTCAAGTCAGTGTGTGTCTTGATACGTTTTGACTGTCTGTGGCTGTCGGGCTCATGCCCACTGGTTCCTAATGATGTTTAAAAACATGTCAGGGTCAGTCATTTCCCAACACGTCTGGGAGCTGCAGTTTTTAGCAAATGTTACTCAAACGGGAGTAAATGGTGGACGTGTGGGGTGGGGTGGGTTTGATGTGGTAGAGTATTTATGGCAGCCTCACACTATACATGGGGCGGACTTAAAATAAACTCCACTGCCCATGTACATAGTAATGAAGCAACAGTGCAGCACTGTGGACCTGTGGCACAGAGGAACAAGCTGTGGAAAGCTTTTGAAGCCTTGTGAGACTTGTTTGCGGGATCGATTTGTTACTTGTTTTACTTTACTTGGGATTTGTTGACAATAAGAAAACTAAAGAAAATCACCCAACTGGTGCTTTAAGAGACGTTGAATGACATGAAACCAAGCAAAAACTGACTGTGGCTCCAGTGCGAGTTACTGATCTCCTTCCCTCTGTCAGATGAAGCATCCCCCCTCCCCGTGCATTATCATCTGTGGTCGGGAGATCTTTGCCCAACTCATGTGCTATGCATGGCTCTGATGCAGCTTATCTCGTGTATTTATCCAGCACTGATCCCACTGTAGCTCTGCCTGGAAGCTGTAGCCCAGTCAGGAATTCGGAGTTGTGACAAGGTTTACGTTGGCCAAACCGCCTGAAACTGGAGCTGAGCGCTGCAATGCAGTCAAATAAATCATCTAAAGAGAGGGATGGCGCAGAGAAAGACAAACAAATAGCTTTTTACAAAACAGTGTTTCCAGCAATAGTTTTTTTGGCACGAGACGGTGAGAGACGGAGGGGGAAAGAGAGAGGGGCAAAGAAAGGCACTGACACAGACGGGCAGAAGGAGATAGAGTCCACGAACACTAAATACATGTCAGGTACTCTTTAAGTGAATTTATAGTAAAGGCTTTATTTGAAGATTGCATTCCCCTGTGTCATTATGTGGTCGGTGGTTTCATTCACAGGGCCTGAGTCTTATAGCACCATCAGGCGAGACAGCCAATCCTCTGCTGTGTTTAAACGATGCTTGATTTTCTCGGACGCATCAACCAAACTGACACAGACAGGAACGAAGAGAGTAATGAAGAAAGGAATGGTAGGATGGATGAAAAGAGAGAGGGGGAGAGAGAGACAGAGATTAGGATGATGATGTGGCCTTATATAAAAGCCATACTGGAGCATTTCTGTGTGTCCATCACAGGGATGAGGGAAAAAAGAGAGGGACTGAGAGTTGATATATGTACCGAGGGGGAGAGAGATAAGAGGAAGGCAATGACAAGAGGAAGAAAAGGAGAGGTGAAGACAGACAGATAGAGGGAGAGGAAGGAGTGGAGGATTGTAGAAGGCGCAGCAGAGCCCAGGAGGCTGATGTAACAACAGCAGGTCTGATTGGAGCAAATTACTCCTCTCCTTTCCAATCAGTTTCAGCATGAATTAATCTGTTCCCTCTGCTCTGCGGCCATCAAAGGCTCAATACAGGATTCAGAAATGCTCTCCCCCTCCTCAGCTGTTGTTGTCAACGTGTTGATGTGCACTCCACCACTGTAGTACGTGCCTGAAATGCTGCATTACCAAAGCCCCCCCCCCCCCACCACCACCACCACCACCACCACGTCCTCTACACTTTACCATCATGCACATTCACAATCTACCAGCTTGATTCAACCAAATGCCTTTCGAAGGAAATATAATCGCTGCTTTAATTAGTTTTTTACTGGCAACCCGGTTTTTCGATTTATGAAACGTTACTTTCTTTTGCTACACCAACATCGTAGGGAGGCGTGTCGGGCCAAAGCGAAAAAAGCTCTGACACCACCAGAGACCGGAATCGGTGTTGTTCTTTCCATGTGTTGTTAAGTTTAGGCTGCGAAATGACCACGTTAAAGAGGGATCTTGGTTTTGGCAAAAATTTAAAAACATAAACACATCCCATCTCATGCCGCATGTTGAGTTGACGCATGAGTATGAGCAGCACTGAAACAATGTAAGATAACAACTGTTTTACTAAACTTAACCGAGTGTGTTTAGTTCCCCAAACACATAAAATCCTGCTTGAGTTGCTGTAGTGGTTTTATATATTCAGTATTAATGTTGGCTTCATTCCATGTGGTGCAAACATATTTTATAATGCAAATGATCAACCCTGTCTAGAAATTATATTTAAACTACACTGCAACAGCAAATATGTTTTGTGGGAAATGTGGTTGTGACAGGATTAGGTTTTCTATGAATGTAATCAGGATGAAGTCTCACACACTGAATGTATCGGTGGACAAATGATGTGTTTGTTTTCCACCAGAATTTCCAATCTTGCAGTATAAAATTACTTGTAGTTCAGCATTATTAAAACTTTTTATGGCTCTATTTTTCATGGTTATGTTGTGGCACTTGGTGGTTACAGTTAGGGAATGAATGTGGTTGGTTTTAATGGAGAAGAAGTTTCACACAGTTTCACACAGTTTCCCTGATGGTAACCAAAGCACTTTTGTTGCCTAAAACCAACCACAGACAAAACATTGACACAAACTCTGCCCTCTGGTGTGGCAGTCATGTGGTACCTGTTATCCATGAATCCACGGCTGTTAATAATATGAGGCTGGATTTTGTGTAGAAACATCATTTCTTTAGAGACGGGGTTTAAATTAGTAACTTAGTAACTCCATTAGATCACAGAGGTGTACTGTTTTTAACATGTGAACACATTAAAGTGTGTCTGTTCATAGGGGCTTTCCACGGCATCTTCAGCTGCAAATGGTGAAACAACCATATCTTTAAATACATAACATATCCAGTAAGTGGCCAAACATACATTTAATTTCCTTTGTTTTCCCAAGATAAAGGTAAAACAAAGTTTCTCATCTCAAGACTTCGAGAAAATTATCCCAAGACTTTCCACTGACATCCTCACCACATTTTACAGAGGGGCAGTTGAGAGTGTGCTGACATATGCCATCTCAGTGTGGTACACCCCACAAGGCTTCTGTACATGAATGCCATCATTTCCCCAAGTCATATTTGTACGAAAGGTTTAGTTTTGTTTTGATTTCTTCTACTAGTTTAACTTGTCAACTCTGAAATCAGATTTCCTTATTGTGACATAACTATAAACAGAGGCTGCTTTAAAACAAACACTTTAGACTTAGGGGTTGCTCAATAAGTGTAGGTATTTACAGAGTTAGGGTTCAGTGGCTGAATGAGTCTTTAGCTTTGGATCGTTCAACATCAAAATGTCTTCAGAGTAAGCAGCTCAGTTTAAAGGTGCTGACAGTACAATGCAAAATGTGTCTGTGTTTGTGTCATTCAGTGTCCCTCTGGTTGTGGCCATAGTGAAATATAGTGGCAGCAGGACATACTCTGTGTCTTTTGAGGTGTTATTGAGTTCATCTGAATTCAGCATTACAGGAGTTAAAGTACATGTTCCTCATTGCAATGAATGATTAGCATTTTCATTCTCTGTGGACGACTGTGAGGAAACTGTGAATTCCCAGCAAATACTCTGGTTCAAGAAGGTTGATATTTAGTGTTATTACATCCTGAGCTGTTTCATTCATGCCTCCGGGCTGCACAACACTGACCAGTTATTCCTCCTCAGTGTTTAAACAAAGGCTGATTTTCAAGGAAACATCTACTGATGAAGGTCCAGAGGGACAGAGATAGATAGGGCCGGCTGTTCCCGAACTGGGGTCACTCCAGACCCAGTTTGGAAGTGATTTGACTTTCTTGTAGTGACATAGTCCAGCCACAGCGTGCACTGACCCATTTTAAATAAAGCAAGAGCCGGAAAAAGTAATGTGGCTGCATAATTAAATAAATACGGCCAAGGGAAACAGTGAACAGGTGTTCCCCGGGCCACGGGTGGATTCGCAGTCATGTGGAATTTAACCTTTCTGGTCGTATCTCGAAAATCACCAAGTAAATGAGACGATTTCACAGTCTGTTTTTTCAAATTCACAAAATATCCAAACTGGAGCTTTTTTCCATATGAAAACATGTGTGTTTGTCCAGCTGATAATATAGTGTTACAGATTTCTCCTAACTTCAGAGACTAAACATATGTGTGTCCTGGCTAATCTGAATGTATGAGTGTCATGATCGAGGCTGATTTCACAATTACAGACCCGCAGAACGAGTGGTCTCCCTCCATATTTTACTCATATTATACTTCCTCTCTCTGTCTCGGTTTTGTTCTCGCCTCCTCATTAATCTTTTTTTTGACCTTAAAAGACCTATTTTTGTGTCCCCCCCTCATGTGTGTCTCTTTCTCTTCAGCTTTCTCCTTCTTCCTGCTCTCCTCTCCATGTATGGACTATTGAACAACCTCAGGAGTCACGTACTCATTTTATTCAGTTCACACACACAGTCCTGTATTACTCATTATTATTTTCCTTCTCTATTACCACTCTGAAAGGAAGATGTCAGAGGTCAGCTCACCTCTGAGCCCTGATTGGCTCGTATCATGACCTCTTTAACCAGTAGCAATGATAGAAACAATCCCCGATGAAGCATCAGGCAGTGACAACACTTAACATGTTAATCCTTTGCTTTGATAGGATTTCTGGGATGTCATAATGGTTGAGATTCTGGTCTGTGTGTGTGTGTGTGTTAGCATGTGCAGTTTCATTCATGTTTTTTTTTTTTGTCTGGCACATTGACATTGGTACCACCGGCCTCCAGCAAAAAGCAGAAAAAGAAAAAAAAAAGCCTTAAACTTAAACAAATAGCCTTAAACTTTGCACATTTGACTCAATTAAATGTCATTACATGTGTGTAACCAATAAAAGTTAATAGAAAGTGTGATTAACTCAGTATGCAGTAGTACGCCGACTGTGGTTGGAGTCTGACTGTGCCTCCACTGCTGTAAACTCGATTCAAGGTCATGAATTGCAGGCAGCGTTCGTTCGGAGGAATCTGGATGTGGGTTACTGAGTCTGAGCGGCAACTGCAAACAAGATTTATTTGGAATAGCTGATCTTTCCTCCTAGAAACTGATTGATAGTCAGTTAATCAAACAAATTACCTTTTTTCTGGGTCACAGCCTTCAGTCATTGGTTGAGAAAATAATCACACAATCCTCAGCTATGCTTATGGTAACATTTTTTTACTGGACTAAAATAGTGTTTCACCAAGTCTGGAATTCTTATTACCAACAGTTTATCACGCGCAGCATTGTTTCAATTAAGCACACTTATTAACATGCTGCATTATAATAAGATACTAACAACAACTCAGCCTTGTAGGCTTCTGTGCTTCTGGTGTCAGATACAGTAAGTCAGGCCAAGTTCAAGTAGGTGAGTTAAAAAAAATAAGAAAAAAGAAATCACTTCATTCCTCAAGTGTTGCATTAAATTCAGTGTGTAAGCCGGGGTGGAAATGAGGCTTGCAAGAGCTTCAGCCTCCGCTGTCGCAGGAGGAGCCAGAGTGCATTTAGTGTTTCTTTTTCTTTTCCTTTTCACGCCATTTCTCCTCCTAACTCAAACCATTCCACCTTGGCTGCCGGCTACCAGAGAACAGAGGTCGTTAATTGTGCTTTTAGATTGTAGGAGCTCACTGCACACACATGCACAGAGGGCACACACACACACACACACACACACACACACACACACACATACGCTCTCATACTGAAGTGCATGTAGGCATACACATTCACATGCACACATGCACACACATGGCAGAATGATAGTAATTGAAATCCTAAGTGTTGGGTAATCCAGGAGTGAAAGCAGGAAGAAAGTCTTAAAACTCTGCTCTCCTGAGCATCCTAAAACACTTTTATTGACTTTTATTGTGTGTGTTTGCCCTTGTGTGAATGTGTGATTGCTTGCTTGCGTGTGTATTCATGAATACATACATGTATTTATTCCTTTTTTTTTCCCCCTGTCCAATCTGTTTTGGCGTTGTTGTGTGCCCATGACAGCATTTGGTTGTAAAGTATGTACCAGAAGGGTTTGGTATTGTTTGAGGGCGAATGGGAATGTTTCCCCGAGGATCAAGGGATTGACTGAGGAGGTTGGCAGAGCGGCTAAATTACAGAGAACACAACACAGAGCTCGTTCTGGGGGTGCAAAATCACTCTGAAAACAAATGATGTAGCAACATTTTGCATTTTATGAACCCACAAGCTTATGGCTATACAGCCCGGAGGAAGTGACCCAGAGTTCATTTATTAGAATAGGAAGAATATTTTTCCTGCATGATGCCATCTCTTTCCATTTTCCAGGAGGTGGGGAAAAAAAGAGTCATTTATTTCTCCAAAACAACAACAACAGCACATAAAGGTTTCTGAGCACTACTCTTTGGCAGTTTGATCCTATCTGTTTCTACTTGCACATGCAGGCAAATGAGGACATACATTTGCAGTTTCACACTCGCCAACCCGCCGGACTAAAATACCATATAGCTCCACCAATCGCAGCTAACACGTTCTAAGCCCCTCACAGAGAAGCCAGCCAATTAAAGAAAACCGGTAATGTGGCCCATATGAGCAGGGGCTTCTGGGTAGTCCCAGCAGGTGTCGTGTTGATTATGATCTGACACTCTTGTCGGCTGCTAACTAGAAGCATACACCCGACACAGAGGAGGGAGTTAAACAACAAAGCTCTTGATGTGATGCATTCGGGATCGCTTGTCTTTTCAATAACATCTGATCATGAGGATTGTAGATTTTAGGGGACCACCCAGGGCTTCAAATCAGCAGCCTTGTAAACAAAGTCCAACTGTTACACATCTAGACTTTAACATATGTTGTTCCTTTACAGAATAAGGTGATGAAAGTCACAGCAATCAAGTGCAGCATCAAGAAAACCTGTGTGTGTGAGTGTGCGTGCAATACTTTACAATTTAGCATGTGTTTTTAGCAGTCAGGTTTGGTCAAATATGAAAATATGGAGATCATCAGATATATCACTACATCTCCCTTGGTCTTATATTCATCTCCGGTGGCTGTATTTAATCAAACATGCCACCACGTTGCTTCTTCCCGCCCTGTCTCCCTGTTTACACTCGATGCCTATAAGCATTAGCCTCAGCTTTTTACGGAGGGGAAAACAAATGTCTGCTATCACTTCCACGCAGCCAGAGCGATAACACGCATGGCTCTGGAGTTTATTTGCGAGAATATGAATTGCATTTTTTTTTCTCCACATGACTTTCTACATGCGCTTTCCATTACACACACAGGGCAAAAATAATATGTTCCTACCCGGTGGTTTCTTGCCACACATGAAACAAAGAAATAATGAGTTTTTGTTTAGATGCTGTTTCCCGTCTCTTCCCACACTGTTGCAGGGACGCTATATGTTCTTATCTTTAATCTTCACATCATTTGAATATTTTCGCTCACACCATGGAGGCACTGGCATGAAAATTAAAAGTTGTTTTTGTTTCGATTTACTAAGAAAGAAAGGAAAAAAAAATACACCTCTAATACATACAAGACTCTGTGAGATACTTTACGCCTCTCAGTTTGGTCCAAAAATGCATTTGTACAGGAACAGGTGTTATAAAGTTACCATGTGAACAAAACCCACAGATCAATATTTAAGATTCTTCAAAGTGGCCTTGAATTCTGCATCTTCATGATCTTAAAGGAATAGTTATACTATATCATTACATTACACAAAGCGTTGTTGTCACTTTCATGTCAATACAAAGCTACGTTCATTAGCTGATTAGCTTAGCTTAGCATGATGACTGAAAACGGAGCGAAATTATGCCTTAAAGCTCACAAGTAGTATATTATACTATGCTATGCACATGTCCATAATATGTGCAGTGATTCCATGTGCCTTTATGCTAAGCTAAGCTAGCCAGCTGCTATGACTTCATATTTATAGGACAGACACTTAGGACAAACATAGTGAATAACTAACACATTTTTCTGACAAACAACATTCACAACAGTTTATGTATGATTCATTTCTTCAGTTTTATTCGGATACACATAAGTAAACATTATATTACAGCTTTTTAGATGTAAAATATAAATGAAAGTTGGTATACTGAATTTCATAGCTGTTTACTTCATGCTTAGTAAACAGTGTGTGGCCTGTGTCTCTGTCTTCAGTTGGACTATGTACTGTATGAGTTTCTCTGAATTTGTCAGGTAAATAGCTGGAGGAGACGCACACACACACATATGCACACGCACGCACACACACACACACACACACACACACACACTGTCTAAAGTTTGTTTTGCTGCTGTGTAGCTTGTAAAACATTCAGGGCATTGTGCACAGTTACCAACCCACACATTATCTCAAATGTCAATCTTACTGAGTTAGACTATATGTTGGCAGCATTTATACACACACACACACACACACACACACACACACACATACAGTATTGTGTCCACTGTGATCTCTGTGGTTGGATGTAGAAATGCTCTATATTTAAGTCTCAGAAATACCTTTAGAATGACTTGTCTGTAACAATGCCGTTTTTCCTGTAAAGTAAAAGTAACTAAAGTAAACCTTTGTTTTTCATCGATCGATCGGCGGACCACTTGTGTACCGATCCGTGGCGAGCGATCGATTTGGTTCACGGATCAACCATGACCCGTTGCACCACTGCTCGTTTGACCTCACTCACGTGACATGTAGACTTGACTTGAGGAGATGAAGAAGATGAGGAAGGAGATGCAACAGAAATGGAAACATAATTTGAGAGATAGAAATGTGCGCACTACCTCGAGTTTGTAGGAAGAAAAGAAAAGCATGTGACGGTGAAATGTAAGCTGTGCCCAGGGCAGTGACATTTATTTTCATGCCAGTCCTCTTTTTAGAATAAAGATTCATGCTGATTTAGGCACATTGTTTAGTTGTATAGAGTTAATTGGCAATTAAGGTGTGGTGCATCTCAGCTGATGTCATGGAGTGAGTAATCCAAAAAATGTAGCTAGTAGTGTAACTGATTACTTTAAGCAGTGAGTAACTAAGTAAAGTAAGGCATTACTTAAAAAAAAAAAAGTAACTAGTAATGTGTAATGGATTACTTTTTTCCAATAATGACCCCAACACTGTTTGTCAGTAAAATTTGTCATAATTTTAAAGTATAAAATTTTGCGCTTTTGCTTTTTTTTTTTTTTTTTTTTGCTGAATCTCTCATCTAAATCACAAGCAAACACGAGATATATCATTATATCTATGATTGTCAAATTATCACCAGAGTATTTGTTGACTCTGTGCTGTTTCAGTGAAGGAGACAAACACAAACAAACTCTTTCACCCTTTAAGATCCATCTATCTATAGACAGCTCCATCATATAGTTAAAATGGCCCTTATCACTAACCAAGGCCATATGATGCCACAGGGGGAGGTAAATGTCTACTGCCTGGTGGTTTCTTCTGAGGGAAGTTTGTTAAAGTCATCTATCCATGACATGACAGTCAGACCTCTAGCTGTGTTCGAAATCAAACACCCCCATCTTATCTGCACTTAAGGACCCCCTCCCTTAACGCTTTGATCTCAAGGGAAAGTAAAGAGGGAAGCTGAGGTGTGTAGGAGCATGAGGGTACCAGGTTTGGCTAAAAAAAAAAAAAGAGACTGTGACTGTAGCGTCCATAGAATAAGATGAACAGGAGTTCATCGCCTGTCGATTCATATACAGTACATCTGTGACAGGAGAGTGGCTGGTTCAGATGTTAACAGCTCTTACTCCCTGAGACACGTGAGAAGACCTCTAAACCCGATATCATCCACTCATTAGGAATCACTCTGTTCCTGACCAACACTTAAATCCCAGGAATGTAAAGGTTAATGTCTGAGGCTTAATACGTACAGCATGACATTTAGGGATTTTTCTTTTCTTTCCAGTTGCTCGACGCACAATCAATTATTAAGACAGAGTAATGGTGCTGCTCCAGGCCAGAGACTCTCAAATACAGTTTGACAGCTTGCTATATTTTTAGTTACCTTAAAGGCTTAAATAAATTCCTCTTTTAAACACATTGCACAAACAGCCAGAGGACACACACTTTGAAATTCTAGGTTCATTCTGTGCTGTTGTTTGGTCTTGTCGAGCATCTTTTTCTTATTTGGAAAATGCTTTATGTGACAGATCCACAGTTCTTTTGGTAAGTGAGAATGATGTGACAATGGATTCTGGAGCGTCCTGATATAGAAGACAGTAGTTTTGTGGTCAAGACCACCTACCCCGAGACTGAGTCAAGACCAAGACAAGACCAAGACTTTGAGGGGGTCGAGACCGAGTCAAGACCGAGACCAGAACGAGACCAAACCAATGCCAAACCATTTTCAAGACCATTACTGTATTCAGTATCAGTACTCATGATAATCATGTGGCCTGATATTTACATTATTCCTCAGCTGAAAAAGATATAATAATAAGAAATCATAGATAGAATAGATATAGATATAATAATATCGACCGAGACCGAGTAAAAATGTAGCTGATTCCGAGACAAGACCAAGAACCTGAAGATGTCACTCTGTAGTTCACATCATCAGGCTCTTCTTATTGTGTTGAAACCTGATGTGCGGTATCCCTGGTGACATCATCAGGTTTATTTTTGTCAGGTATTACAAAGCCTCCCTCAGAGCGACAGAAGACATTATACAGCTGGTTTTACAGGCTGAGTAGTTCTCCCCATGACGCTAAAAATCAGCAGAGTGCCCTTTTTAGAGGAACTCCTGGAATGCTTGGAATAACATAAATTGAGGATAGTGTGTGAATTGTAAATTAAGTGGCACTTTGGTCTGGTCTCCCTGAACACTAGAGGCCTGCAGTGTGTAGCCGCATGGCAAGAGTTGGTTTTCTCTGATTTAGCTAACTGGTGGGTGAAATAATACTGAAATGAAACAGTTCTTCATTTTTATTGGGGAACTACAGGGCTTTGCTCAAGGACCTCTGATGGGTCCCCGGGCTCCACTCCGACAGTCACTTCAGCAGAAGGATGAAACACATCCACCAGATGTGGCAGGAACACACTCGCCTGGCAGTGTTATCCATACAGGGACCGATCTGACAGCCACAGGGAGGTCAGTCCTTTGTGTTAGGTTATCAACACATTGAGTGGGGGGGGCAGGGAGGTGATGGTTTTGTTCTAGCAGGATCTGTAGATTACACTGTAACTGAATACAGGTGGAATTTCAGCACCAGACACATGTGACAGCAAGATAAACACACTTTAAATATAAAAATGTGGAGCTACACACACACAGGCCATAAAGGGTGAGGTGGCATTTTCAGCACACACATACACACCTACCTTTAGCTCTCAGTCCACATCTGAAAGTAATTCTTAGTCTGTGCGTGTGTGTGTGAGCGTGTGTGTGTGTGGTGGGAGGCCTGCCGGATTCCAGGGCGACCCCCCTCACCAGGATGGCGGAGGGAAGAGGAGGGAGGGCGGCTGGTGGTGGTGGTGGTGGTGGTGGTTGGGGAGGGTGGAGGTGGAGGTAGGTAAGCGTTTTGGGAAACGTGGAGGGAGCAGCAATTAAAATCCCCTTTTCTCCGTCCTTTTGATGGAATTCCCGGCGGAGTCGCCTCAAAGCGGAATTAATCACCGGCCCTCATCCCCCTGAAACCTCCATCCCTCACTCCCTCTTTCTTTTCTCCTTCTTCCCTCTCCTTCTTTCTTTCTTGCTCTCTTTACAAGTGTGTGTCATTTCCTCATTAATATCCTGGGAAAGGAAATCGAGGGCCTGGGCAAGGCAACGTAAACTTCTTCTTCTTTTTTCTTTTTCTTTTCACCCCTCGTCTCTGCTCTGAGTTTAAATAATTCTAACAAATGTTTAGTCGAGACTGTGACGACCTGAGCTCTCTCTGCTCGCTTCGTCCAACTGAGGCAAAGATCACCATGAATCTGAGCTTGATAAACAATCGCAGCAAAGTTTGTGTCATTTTAAACTTGACAGTGATTTGTGTGTGTGAGGGAGTGTGTATGTGACAATGACTTGTGTGCTCACACATGGGCACGGGCCAACCCTCTGACTCTTTCCCTCGTAAGCCAAACGGCCTTGTTATCAATGTAAGCCATGCATTGTATTACAACCCCTAATTTAGTTTACATTGTGCTTGGGAAAGCAGTAAATTACGTGGGTTTGTGCTCAAAATGAATAGCCCGCTGCTCCACAGTTGAGACAAATGTCTTTTGCTTTTGCTACTTGAGGCAGATTTTTTTGCTAACACTGCTCCGAAACATATAATTTTGTCCCAAAGTCCTGGCTTTTAAAAGCAAAGTACAGTGAAATCTAATAAGCCACTTTCAAAAGGGGCTTTCTCCTGCTCTTTCAAACGAACGCTCATTATTTAGCTTTTCCCCACTCACTGTTGGATAACATTTCTACTCTTTCTGCCCCCTTTCACACTCACTTGTCTCCATCTGTCTTTCACAGACTTTCTCTAAAACAAACATCCCAACAACCCTCAGGAAAACACACTTTGGATGTGCGCGCATTTCATCACTTCCATTAATTGAGTGTGTGACTCAGACTCCTATTGATGTTTAATGGTATCAGTCATCTAGTTTTGGCAGGAGAAGAAGAGACCCTGTTATTACGCAGCTTTAGTTTCTTAATAACTTGCACATTGAGAAAAAAACATTTTCTTTCCGGGAACACAAAGAAGTTTAACATCTGACGTCTCGCATACATTGTTCATGATCTTTGACATCCAGTGCTTATCTGTTAACGTACACATTATGGCATATTCTAAACTGTTTTGAAAGCCCTTGAGATATTTGTATAAATGTAAGTACAGAGTCAAATAATACAGAGGCTGTAAGTTTTTTAGACTTACGTATGAGTTTTCCAGTAATGTCTGAATCACTTTTGGATTAAACTGATTAAAGATTTTATGGGAAACGAGATCCAAAGATGAGATCGTCGTCGTCTTTCAGTAAAGACAAGCCCTTAATTCCTGTGACCCCTCGTTAAAATGGGTTAAATTCAACTGTGTGTGTGTGTGAGTGAGTGAGTGAGTGAGTGTGTGTCCTCCTTTGGTGTTAATTTGATGGGCTGCTGAAAGGAGCTGCCTGCTTCTGAGAGACTGACTTCACTAGTATTACAATATTTATTATAATATGAACAAAATTATGTTTTTTCTGGTTAAACTACACAATGAAGAAACAACAACAAAACCCATTTATATCCACTGAGCAAATAACATATGATGCTAAAAGATGGCAATTTGCCATCTAAATCAGACTCAGACTAATAATTGCAAATTAAGTACAAAAGCAACTCTTTAGCAGCCATCTTATTTTTGATTGATGGTCAGTTCAAGTCATGTTTAAGGACGATATTAAAGGTAGGGTTGGAGATCCTGGAAAAACGGTTCGAACAGGCCACATTTTGAAAATACACAATTCAAAAGTTCAAGCCCTCTTTCCTCAGACTTCTCTCCAAAGCCACGCATCCATAATGCAGGAGTGTGCAACGCTTGTTCAGCGTTGAGTTCACATCAAGGTGAAGCCCCACTACACACCACAGTATTGCAGAAAGCTGTCACTCACATTGGGATTACAGTGGGTTGCTCCATGAAGGTATCGCCCTCACTGCGCAGCATTGCTAACTTTTTCCTCCAGCTTTTTCTCATGGCTCATTCACGTGAAAGAAAACCCCTAACATCATTATAAACCATCCAGCATCCAGCTTAGAAGGACATCGCCACCTAGCAGACTTCAGTGTGGTAGTGTGGTTGGCAGTGTGATTGACACATCACGATCCAATTGACTTGAACGTGGCGTCCAGGATTGTCCGTTCCACAGGTGACTGACTTTTTTCATTTTTGTGAAAAATCATTCCATTAATTGGTTGCAGTCAGGGTGTGAAGAGGATTTCAAGAAATTCAGTAAAAAATGCTCCAGAAATAGATGTCCAACCCTACGTTTAACTGCAAAATCAGATATGGATTAGATTTTCATTTGTGTTGTTTTAGGGACGGCATGTATGTAGCCTGAGAGGCAAGAACCTGGAGAAAAAAACAGTGCTGACCAGTTCAGTTTATCACCATTTTTATTAGCTTGTATTTTTCACATCTGGATTGTGGTGGCTGGACAGAGAGAAGACAACGTTTAGTAAGAAAATCAACATGGAACTATAAAAGTCAGTAAAAAACATGCTTTTGGAAAGCGAGGAGGATGTGTTCACCATGAAGGTTACTCCTGAGTCTAAAAAGCTGGTGGTGGTTAAATGAAGATGTTGGTTGAAAAAGTCACCTCTCATTCAAGTTTTCCATGAAGAGTGAAGGTAATTATTTTGATGAACTCTCACTCACCCGTTCACAAACACACTGGCACTTTAATGGTGGTTGAGCTTTATACCAAGTGGGGTATGGGCCTTGGTAAGGGTGACTGTGGTTCTGTGTGTTGCTCAAGGACACGTCATGTGGGCATGATCAAACCACGAACCGTGTAGTAAATGGATGACCTGCTCTACCTGCTGAAGCTTTCTGACATCTTAAACTTCATTGTTTTAAGTTTTTAGGAGACATTTCTTGACTTGTGGTAATTCACTAATGTCTTTGTGTGGCAGCAGAGTAGTATTGCAGTGTTGCTATGTACTTGCTTTAAGCTTTATGAGCTATTTTTCCTCATGACACTCGTGAGCCTTTTGTATCACAAGATCTAATTTCTGATTGTCTCTCAAGATTATTGTGGAGATTCCTGGTCTCCTGAGGATGAACCCAAATGATTTTGATTGGACTGTCTTTGACCCTAATGACTCAGGAGCTTGTACTTATCATGTAAAAATGTGATAATGAGATTATAATAAACTTAAAGAGGATCCATGCAAGATTTGCACCTTAATTAAACAGCTTCAGAGTAATTGTGATGGTTAAATGACTTGTTATGGAGAGAATATTAAGCTCTCTGCCTTCCACCTCGTGTCTCTTGGCTGGAAACCAACTTTGCAAGATCAGCCCCTGAGTGTCCCAGATCTCATCTCTCAAGAAACATGGACTGCTTTATGGCGCTACGACACAAACATGCCCGGTAATCTGTAATCTCTTGTTAACGTTACCCACCTCGGTAGACATCAGATCCATGGATTGCTTTTTCGCCAGCTTCGTTGAAAACAAATACACATGGCTGGTGGGTGGGTGAGGAGGAAGGTTAGCGGTGTGTTTTTGCAACAGTGAAAATATGCACTCTGAAACTGTAGGGGGAGCTCTGTGGAGAAAACAGTGACCAAAACAGCAAAAAAGCCACCGGACTTGCATAGTTCCCCTTGAACCTATAATGCCCCCTATCCATCTGTCCTTCTGTTCAGTTTCCATAGCAAGCAACAAATAGCAGCACTGTTTACCATCTCCCACCGCACTGTTTTCTGTGCTGTCCTCCTTTGACCTGTAAAGCAACTAACAACCATGAAGTGTCTAATGAGGCTCACTCTGTTTTGGGACAACCACTTATATACAAGACTGTGAGTTTGACCTTTGACACCAGACCTACTCTCTCTGCCTACTTCCCCCCTCCTCGCCATATTTCGCATCTGTATCCACTGTAAAATGAAGCCAAAAAAGCAGAACAAATTATTATGAGCGTGCTGCTGTATCCGTGCACCTCAGACTCTTTCAAACTGCTCCAAATCCTTCAAGTCTCCTGTCATGAGAACCTACTTCAAAATCAGCCTCGCCTGCTGGCTCACTCGTCTCATTTACTTTCTCAACTGTGCTCTATCCTTCTCATCCTCCCATCCATCCCTTCATCCATCTCTCAGATGGGTATGTGTGTGTGTGTGTGTGTGTGTGTGTTATGATCTCCTCAGACACCTAAAGTCCTCTCCTCCTTATTCTTTCCTGCTGGGTTCTATATTTTCATCTTTGTTTTGCTTTATCTGATCGCTACTATCCCTCTTTCAATCTCCTTTATCCCCTCTTCCTCACTCTTTCCATCCCTCCATCCACCCTTCCAATCCTACCTTAGCCTCTCTACCTCTGGCATTCAATCCAATTCATCCCCTTGTTTTATCCTCAGGAAGGCCCCCCATATGGACGCGCTGTCCCCGTTTTTTTTTTAATTTATTTTTTTTTTTTTATCCATCTCCCTATTGAGAGTCAGGTTTACTTCTAAGGCTTTACCAACAAAACTGCTTTGTGAAATTGATTCACAATTGAAAAAAAAATGACATATTTTCATTCATCCATCCTTCCTTCAATCTCTCCATCCATCCATTCATTCGTCCATCCACGTCTCCTCATTGTTTCACACTAAATATTTCCCTGCCTCAATGAGTGCAGGTGCTTTCCATTACATCTGCACACACATGCACGTACAGTACACGCACACGGACACAAACACACACACGTACGCAAAAACTTTGAAGTGCGGGGCTTCATCAGATCCAAACCGCAGCAAAGGAGATGGCGGATCAGAGATAAGCTAGCAGCGTGGAGCCGAGCATGTTCACTTATGTGTGCGTCTTGCCATGGGAGCTTGACTCCTGGTGAGTTGGTGTTGCCTGTTACCAGCAGGCCGGTGGCTTTGATGTTATGACTTCAGTGTCTCAGGCTCGCTGGAGTAAAAAACAGTGGAAACTACACTACAGCTCGACTTATTTCATTAAAGCTCAGTCAGTCTCATGTTGTGAAGCAGAAACTGAAGTGAAGCTGAAGGAAGTCTGATAAACCT
Organism: Caranx ignobilis; assembly: GCA_021432705.1. Taxonomy (NCBI): domain Eukaryota; kingdom Metazoa; phylum Chordata; class Actinopteri; order Carangiformes; family Carangidae; genus Caranx; species Caranx ignobilis. The sequence continues at coordinate 19,967,342 of MU269981.1, read as the reverse complement.
GATATGATGTAAAACCTACATGCTTCATGCTTTTAGTGAAATCTGGTCCAATTAGTGTCTGTAATCATACTTTAAATCCCGAAGGCTTGTGCTGGGAATAGATTTTCCTTTATGCATGATTAGACCGACACCTAGTATCATATTTGATAAGAGTACAACCTTCAGGTTTGGAGGAACCTACAGTACAAGTCCTGCTGGGACAAGGACAAGTCACAAGTCTGCAAAGTCTCAAATCTCACCAGATTTTATTTTCTTTCCAAAACTCTGGTGACAGTGGTCTTTATGTATGAGAGATAGGAAATGGTTTAGTGCAATAATCAAATAATCAGTTTATTTGATGATACAAAACTGGACAATAGTCTGAGGTGGGCTACCTCAAGTCAAATCTCACCGCCCTCACATCGAAGTTAAGTTTCTAATGTTTCTTCTTTGCCTTAACTCAGTGTCTCAGCAGCTGTGGTTCATTGGACACATTGTTCACATGCTGACATATCCTTGAGCAACAGACTTATTTGCTCCTGATGCTCAGAACAGCTCCTTTCCTGGTGACTCAGTGGCTATCTGTGTGTGTGTGTGTGTGTGTGCGCGTGCGTGTGTGTGTGTGTGTGTGTGGGCCTGGATGAATGACAGGCACGCACATTGTGATTCACCTCTTTATCAATGTGCACTGTGTACTGTGTGGGGTGCGACAAGCTGCAGTTGAATCACTTGACGATCATCATATGAAGAGGTCCTGATGGGTCAGAAAATACAGTCTGTGCAGGAATCAGCCTGATGAATATCTGATGTAGCAGAAACTGACCCAAACATATGACTGGTCACACATCAAACACACACACACACCTGGGAGCTGCCCAGTTCAAGTGAACCCTCTCCTCTTCAGCAGCTCAGGGTTCAGTGTTTTACTTCAGGGGGATGTGTCTTCACCAGGGCCAGAGCCGGTGCTTGTTGTGATGAGGGAGAGGAGAACTGCTTGGATCTCTGTCCCTCACCTGTATGTGTGCGTGTGTGTGTGTGTGTGTGTGTGTGTGTGTGTGTGTGTGTGTGTGTGTGTGTGTGTGTGTGTGTGCTCAGGGTTTGACAGACACTCATGGGAATCAGACTTTATATCCTCTCTGACCAGAATGCAGCTCTGGATTTTATCTGTCACAACAACTTTCCTTTGCAAACCTCACTGAACTCCACTTTTTATTTCTGTCTCTTATATTTTTGTGACTTCTTCTATGCTGAGGTGTCTAAGCTTTGTTATACATGCAGTAAAATATGTTTTTTTTTTGGGAAGGGGGGAGTAACACTTATTAAAATCCATAATTTTTTTTTTATGACACCTACTTATATAGGGTGACATTTCCCTTAACTGCCCCCAAATAAAACGACTTCTACATCACCAGCTGTATATACATCTTAATATGATACAGAGAGAAAAGTAATTAAAGATATAAAGATAACTGTTGCTGTTCCCTGTTGACATGAATTCAACTAGAGAATTTCTCTTACAACATAATCACACTAATATTTTCTAATCCTAGATCCTGACAGCTTCACTGTACGTTAATGGAAACTCTCTTCTAGTTGTTTTTCTCTGTTCTGTTCTGTTTTTTTTTCACATTTGATTTTTAATACATTTTTCAGCCTCAACATCAAATGGCTTTCACCTGTTTATTGGCATTGACAGACATTTTGGGTCACAAAGCTACTGCTGAAGACATGGTCTACACTGATGGCAATGCACACACACACACACACACACACACACACACAGGTATGCATGTTTCATCGCAGGCTGAAAAGCTGCATGTTTGTAATCATATCTTCATAAATGGAGCAGATAGCATCACAGGCAGAGAACTGGGGGTGGAAATGAGATGCTGATAGGGTAATAGCATTACCATAGATCCTGTAACGCACACACACACATTCATGCACACACACATACAGCAACACACACACACACACACACACACACACACCTGTGATGGTATTCCCTTGGTGGATCAGGTAACATGCTGTAAATTAGCCAGTGATCCACGCTGGCAGCTGAACGGGGTAAAGTCAGCTCAGATTTGTGTCAAAGCGTTTAACAAGTGCCTGGTTTCATTCCAGGTTTGTCTGCCTGCAAAACCATCTCCTCTAATCTGATACAAGTTTGATACTATAAATAAAAAAAGAAATGATATGTGTATATTGTACATCTTTTTTCCCGCTGCGAAACTTGAACCTTAAACAATTATTTTGTTTGTGTAAATTATTAAGATGTAATGACAGAAATCTGATAGTTCTGCTGCTGAAAGTTATATTAATGCAAAACTAAATGCTTTGACAGTGTTTTCATAATATAAAGACTTCATTTTTTGCTAAATTAAGTTAAGAGAGAAACATGTTTTCTCAGAAGTGTGTGTGCACAAACGCACACATGCATGCACACACGCACAAACACACACACACACACACACACTTTGCTTGGCATGGCTTTTATATCCAGCTGCGATTTACGTCTGTTTTGGTTGGCCTTCAGGGCAGAGTCAGTCGGGTTTGGAGGTGGCGAAGAGGAATGTGTCCACACTATACACACACACACACAAATGCACACACACACACACACACACACACACACACACACACACACACACACACACACACACACACACACACACACCAATTTATTTTCGCATCCCTTTCATATCGCTAAAAACACACACCAGCACCTTGCGAAAACAGACCCTGTCTTTCTCTTTCCCAGTGACATGCTCATGCAGACTAAAACACATCCGTTAACTTCACTTTCATATCTTTAACCAAACACGCACACACACACCCAACTGACACATGCATACACAGACCCATAGCAGGCCAGGAATGTGTTGTTGTTGTTACGGTGGAGCTGTGGAGCTGCTCACTGCTCAGCACCTCCACACCGATAAGACTGCAGCTATCTGATGGAGAAGAATGTGACAGAGAGGAGCTGGATGGAGGGAGGGAGGGAGGACAGATGGGGGAGAAAGTGGAGGGAGATGGAGGGAGGCAGGAAGTGAAAGGGCAGGACAAGACAGGGGGATAAAAAGACAGATCGGTTTATTCAGATTTCACACTTTGAACTCGTGGGCTGTGATATCTTCTAGAGCAAAGTCAGCACTTCCCTTGCTGACACCTAAACCACTGTCTGACTGTTCTGGGTTCATGATCAAAATGATGACGTGTTATTGGTACATGAAATTTCTGTGACATGCTTGAGTAAAATTAAGTAAAAAATGTTTGCAACTGTTCTGTATCATTCATTCTTCAGCCCCAAAACGGGCAAACTGTCTATTCACACTCATGTGAAAGAATGACGAAGGCGGAAATTACCAAATAATGTGTTATGAAACTTTGACAGAAAACCTTACTGATGAAGCTCCATGTGTGAAATGGTGTGTTTTAACGAGACAAAGGTATGAGGGGAAACAAGACAAAGACAGAGAGACGACAAAAGTTGTGAAATCTCGAGTGAAGACTTTGTTTTGGACCCAAGCAGCGGCTCAGTGGTTCTGTGTCAGCCGGTTATTTATAGACCTTATTAGACATCTGGCCTCCAATCAGTCTCCAGTCTCCTTCCCTATCTCCTTTTACAATTTATCCTTTCATCCCTCTTTCCTCCTCTCCCTCCATTTGTATCATGACCTTTGACCGAGCCTTGTTAGGAAGGAAAAGGAGGAAGTTAACCTCTGCACCGAACACACACACGTGCAGACACACAGACACACACAGGGATACATTTTCTGTGTCCAGGCTCCCCATGCAGCTTAGGTTTACAAATCTACATCTAAATAATCAGCTTTCACTTCAAATGAACCGAGAACGACACTGATTTATACAAATGGCCTCTCTTCTAATTGAACTTTGTTGGGTTAATTGAGGGCAGTGGAAAATGAATCAAACATATTATATATTTCTAAGACACATAAGTAGATCATTGGCTTTAAGGAAAGAGGACACTGTCAGGGCAAGGTCAGTAACAGACCCTCACTCTATTGTTTTAAACTGAGGGACATTTCAGCGTCTCCTCTGTCTTTTCTCTCCGTTTTTGGCCACACACACTCTCGTTTACTCAGCTCTGTTTTTTTCCTGTTGGACAAAGGATTGTAAATGCAGTTATCTGGATCCCTGTGTGTGTGTGTGTGTGTGTGTGTGTGTGTCTGTGTGTGTGTGTTTAGTGGGGGTTTTATAGTGATTGGGGGGCTACCACTGCTGGTGTGAACAGAAATATTTTACTTGGGTATCTGCCATTCAGAGCAACCTTTAAAATATCTCTCCGTCGCACTCAGTCTTTTGTCGGTCTGTCTCAGTTTTATCTGTGCGTCAGATATTTTATTGATTGCAATTATCAAAATATGAACAAAACTGACACCAAAGAAAGATCATTCAGGCAATGTCTTATAATTACAAACATGCATTGCACACACACACACACACACACACACACACACACACACACACACACACACACACACACACAGACGGGGTCACAGAGTCTTGTTCCCTGTCTTGCTGTCTTTAGATAAATGCTGCTGTGTCTGTCAGTAAATAGCTTAGAGCTATCATACAAGCCATGAAACACACACAGAACTACACTGACACACACACACACACACACACACAGACAAAGGGTCAGCTGTGCAGATGTGCTGCTGCTCAATCAGTAGTTTAATCACAGAGGTTAGAGTTTAATGAGTTATTATTACTGAACCCGAAATCACACAAACACATGCCTTGCCATAGCCATTATACATGGTCTGTGTGTGTGTGTGTGTGTGTGTGTGTGTGTGTGTGTGTGTGTGTGTGTGTACTGTATATGTGTTCAAGACCTGCGGCAAATGACAAATGACTCTATAGGACTGTATTGTGTGGCTTTCTTAACTGTTTCCAGGTCTTCTCTGTGTGTGTGAGTGTGTGTTTTGAGGAGATGAACAAGAGAGATGTGAGGGCCGGTTCAGCCAAATCACACACAAGTGGTATCAAGTGATGCAGATGTTTTTTTGGTTTCATTTATTGCAGCTTCCACTGCTACCTCAACACAATGTGGTCAAACGCAATTGTGCTCAAAATCAGATTTAAATCACAACAGTGACGCGTTTGTCCAGGAACAAAACTCTGGTTTCCCAGGAAGATCAGAAAGAAATGAGGCTAAAAGGACGGTGGAAACTGCACAGATCTAGAGATTATCCTGGGTTACTGAGGAAGAAAGGAAGGAGGTACATCTTTGTGTCTCATATCACATTGTAAAGGAAGATTTAAGTTGGTTTTCTTTCAGTACATTTGAAAGAGTGAAACGCACTTTAAGAGTATCACTAACTGAGTCTGTCCACAGGCATTTGGATCTGCCTGGGCAAAGTAACCCCTCTAAAACACCACCAGGCTGTTTGATGGTGATGGTGGCGGCGGCGGTGGTGGTGGTGTGTAAGTGTGTGTGTGTGTGTGTGTGTGTGTGTGTGTGTGAGAGAGAGCTTCAGTGTGATATTCTAGTAAATTAGACCATCAATCACACACAACATGGGAAGCAGCAAGAGAAAAAAAAGTCCTTGCAATGAAACAAAGGCGATGGAGAAACATATGGCATTATTTAACTGCCCATTCAGAAACACAAGTGTGTGTGTGTAGGTGTGTGTATATGTGTGTGTGCATGTGTGTTGTCACATTACTATGCTTGTGAAAAAGCACTGTGCATTATTTAACTCTGAATTATGGATTTTTTTTTAAGCTGTCGTCTTAATGTAAAAAGTCCATTCAGTAACATGATCAGAGTTGGTAGGAAGTGAAATTCTGATGTAGCTGATGCAGAGGTTTTGAATTAAGGTAAATAGAAAGTGGCTAAGGATAAAACACTATGGCTACAATGAAACTAGCTGGTTTAAAATACAGACAACATCAAAAGTTAGTGTATATAAGAATAAAGAATGCTAAGATGCCTCCCCCCTCTAGCCTTTTCCCTTTTACCCCACAGTGGCTCTAACATGCTGTTGTATGACTACAGATACTCTGTCTGTAATTTTTTTTCCCTTTCTTGTAACATTTCTGCATGTTTTTTGTTTTTGTGGTTGAACAGAAGCCAGAAAAGCTTCAAAAACTGGACTGAGGAGTTTTGTCTGATGCAGTTTGACAAGTCTGCGTTGGGAGTGAAGTGTGTGGGTCTCTATCAGTGAGTCACAGAGTGAGTGTCTATTCAGATTCCTCCGTCCAGAATTAAACTCAAGTGAGTTACAACAGTTGGACTATAATGACGGTTAAATAGGACGCTGCAGTTGGAGCAACAGTGCAAAGATGGACTACATTAGTGGTTAGCGTTGGGTGTAGAATAAGAGCATTTGGCCCAGAATGAGAACTTAAGTAAGGACTAAAGCTTGAGTAGTTAGATGACGAAAAGGAGGGATGTATTGGTCAGGGTTTTCCCCATTTTGCCCCAGCAATGCTTCACATGTGGTCCGTTGTCAGTACACATAATTATGTGTGTGCGAAAGTGTGTGTTCGAAGTGACATGGGGATGTTATGATAGTCCCCTTTAAAAGTTGGCTTTCTCTTCTCTTATTTTGTCTCTGGTTCTCTCTCGCTCTCTCTCTCTCACACACACAGAGGAAATGTGTACACAGTGTATGGGGAGATAATAGCTTTGCAGGGGCCACAGCAGAGCTTGGCCAAAGATCTGTCTGGCTAAAGGACCCGTTAAACCACACACACTCAAACACACACACACAGACACACACACACATACACACACAAGGACATACTTCAAAAAAAAAAAAAAAAACATTAGGAGCACAGGCACCTACACTAAGACCAATCCACATGCGCACACACACACACACACACACTGCTGTGTAGCGTGAACCATTAATGTGCCATCAGATATCAAACCATTTAAACTGAAGAGGGCCAGTGTGAAGAGAAGTCCAAACTTTCCACCAATTATTCTCTAATCTGTCCATTGCTGGGATGGAGGGATAGTGGCGAAGAAGAAGAGGAGGAGGAGGGACAGAGAGAGGAGGAGAGAAACAACTGTGGGAACAAGAAAGAAGGGATGAGAGGCAGGAAATCTGTCGCTGGAAGATGAAGAACCTTAATTCTGTTTAATTTTCAATATTCGTTTTCTTTGGCAAAGCTAATGAACCCACGCCTGTGATTTTTTGACTCCTGGCACTGATCACTCAGATTATTTTGTGCATCGATCGTCAGTATGAATATGACTGTCTTTGAATATCTCCACTTTACGATTGTCCCCAGCGGCAGCACAGGACATGGCCTGTTGCAGTTATGGACTGTGAACTTTGGAATTAAACAGATCGTTCAAACCAAATAATAAACATCTCATCTCTGTAAACTGTAAATCAGAATTGTAATAAAAGTGAAAGTCTCTGCGTTTTATTGCACTATTCACATCTGTGTAACTCTGCTCCCTAACAAAGATGCAACAGACAGTCAAAGTCAAGTTAACAACGTGCCTGATAAGGATGGTGGGATTGCGGACAAAGATTAAAGTAGAAAAGGGGGCGAAAGAAGAGAGATGAGAGAGTGAAAGTGAAAAGAGGAGGAAAAAAGTTCTGCATTGACATGAGTGTATCAATCCAAAGCCAATGTACAATGGCCCTGCAACAGCACTTGCCTTCATGAAGCAATAATACTTCTCCACAGAGGAGTCGAGTCGACTCTATGGTCATTTTTAGAAGCTGCTGCTTGTGGCGATGCTGAATTATTTCTTTCCATCCTGTTTATATCAGTGAGTGTCAGCTAAATAAGCTAAAACACCTCTCAGTAAAATGCAATACAGTTCAACAGCACCGCAAACTACATCTTCCAAAATGACCATAATTCCTCTGGGAAAACTGAGCTGGCATATATCTTTGTGTGAGAGAGCCTTGGTCAGCGGAGAGGAAATTTTGTGTGACAGCATGATACTAATGTGTGCCTTCTTGCCTCTGTGTGCGCGAGTTGTGCGAGCAGCGAAGCATGAAGCTGTTACTCCGGTCACTGACTCGGTCTTGCACCACAGAAAGATGCTAATTAGGAGCACGCTGTCTCTCAGCTCATAAAAATACGGAGACTGGGACAAGAGGAATAGATAATTACAGAGAGAGAGAAAAGATGATGGGACAATGGGGAGGAAAAGAGAAATAAAAAGACAAATGTGATGACGAGAGACACAATGACAGGAAGAGAAAGAGAGGAAGTTTGACTGATTTAAAGGGGAGAGAATGAGTCGGAGAGCTGGAAAGGGGGCACTGGAGGGATGGAGGGAAAAAAACATTAGGAAAGAAAGGAGAAGAGGGTGAAAGAGTGGCAGCAGTTATGTATTGTGAGAAGCTCGGCGGCAGCCAAGTCTGTTCACAACACAATTGCTTAATGTCTCATTTTGTAAAGCACTGCGTGTTTTTGGTTTTTCCGCTTTATTCACTGAAAATGCAGCGGAGACTCTGGGAGAAAAAACGCTCAAGAAGATCATGAATCAGAGGTCTTGAGCAAAATTTCAAACACTCAACCTCAAAAGTTAATGACATGCATCTTATCCCGATGAGTCCAAACAAAGACCTCAGAGAGTGGTTTCATACACACACACAAGCGGTGGTTTGTCTAAGGAAAAAAGATGATCACTGCTCGGTTTCTGAGCGTTTCAGTGTGCTGTTTCTGCGGTGGTACACTTTTGTCTTTTTTGTTTGCCCAACTCTTCAGAGACGGGACTTTTCCGATTGACCACTTGTCTATTTTCTAAACATGTCCTCTAACCTCACGGAGGGAACAGTTAGTCACTATTGTCTCAGTTTCAGTCGCTTCTTCGGTGACTTGGACTCGAACACTGGGGACTCGAGATTTAGTGACTCAGCTGCAACACTGAGTGATAATAATAACAATATCTATTTGAATGGCAGCTCTGGTGACAGGCTAATGGAGCAGACACCCCAGTGACAATGTGTGAAAATCCAATGAGAAAGATGTAGGTCTATGTCAAATTATTTTGTGATATTAGATTTGATCTGTCGGGGGCAGTAAAATGTAGAAAATTTCAAACTGAATCACCATTTTGTCCTCTTTCATTTGTGATGGGAACCAAAAATGAAGGCTACACAGTATAATCATCCATACATTTGATCTCTAATGTGTGTACTTTGGCTAATTCTGTACTGCAAAGCTTTAGCAAACGGCATTAAGTCAGAATTCATTCTCTCAAACTATATTAAAAGCATGTTTATGGGAACTTGGCCTATTGAGCAGCTCGTCTAATAACAGATTCTCTCAGATAATAGTGTGTTTGTTCATTCCTTACAAACTTGTACAGCCAATCTCCACCAAAAAATGTGGTGCATCATTTTGTAAGGACATCTGTGACAACACAACGGCCAGCAAGAAGAGGAGGAACAGCAGAAGGCGGGCGACATATTAAAACCATTACTACATTGTTGTTAGAGGGCTGAAAACCAAAACAGTCAGACTCTTGTGTGTGGCTCTGTTTTTGTGATGTCTCCTCTACTGTTTACTGTTCCCTCTATCTATGACTTAGTCTACGTGTTGTCTCCCTCTTCTGCATTCATTTAACGAATATACAACACATGGAGACAAAGCAACAAAAGATATTTTGACAAAAACATTTCTTTCTGATTTTTGTATAGATTTAGATGTTCTTTTCTCTAGTCAAGCATATAAATGTTTCCACATTTTATCCTGGAGCTGAATGCTGTTTGCTGGATTATGGATGGCAGAAACTGTTGGCTCACTAGTAGGCCTGTGTAGCCACTTTCTTTTTTATAATATTACCATGGTATCTATGTCTGTAACGTGTATATACAGGGAGATGCAATAAGGCATGGACAACCAGAGCAAGGCATCAGCAGAGCACATGTGAAATGTATTAACAAAATTGCCATATGTGTAATTTTATGGAGAGACTTCCAACAATTTAATAGCTAATAATAGGAGAGAGGGAGAGAGAGAGAGATGAAGTCTGTGGTTTAATTTTTTGACAAACATCGACACAGTTTCTCATTTTTACATTTCCAAACTTCCCCTGAAACGGGGTTTTACTTTGTCGTTAAAACAAGAGGTTGACCGGGTGTTTACCCCGTGTGAAAAAACAAACAAAGATGGTGTAATTTAAGCACAGCTGTGTGTTTCTCCACTAATTATATTTTTAAATCCTACCAAGCCTTGTTAGTTTTAACAGGCTAGCTAACCTGCAGTCAGTTGGCTAATGCTGAGCTAATCTCACGCTAACTGCTACTGTTAGCAGCCAATGATGGCAATGAACCAAAGCAACAAGGTCAATTTACTTGTTCCTCGTTTCAACATACAACACACGCAATGTAGTTAACAACCTTATCTATGCAAAAACTTTAGTGTAATGTGAACTTTTGACATAGTAGTTTCCTCACATTTCATGCTGGCTTGAGTTAATGTTACCTTAGCAACCTTTGGGCTCGGGCCGCAACTGCAACATCTTTCAACAAGTACATATAAGATAAGGACATAGGCTACAACATACAAGGAAAATGTTTTTCTGCTCTTTAACCTTCTGTGGCTGGTGTAAATTTGTTAACGTGCCAGTTTTATGTCCTTTGTATTTACTGTGTAGACATTTGCTGGTTTTGGGTCTGTCGTGCTCATCCAGGCTACTTTCACTCATTGTTTTAAAACTGTGATATTGAAAGATGCATGCTTTAAAATAATTCATATATATGCAAATAGTTAGCATTTGAAATAATATTTTGGCTTTTTCCCTGACAAAGAAATAAATGTAGTATTATGTCATGGTTGTCAGTAGCCACATCGCTCCCAGGCTTGTCCCGGACGCTATATTCCCAGTACTTTCAAACTGGGACCAACTGGTCTGGGGGGTGGCTCCATGCTATGTCATGTAAGCTCTCATGACTGATGATAAGATCCAAGTGCAAGTGCAGGCAGCTGGATTGGCTTCTCTGCAGACAGGCCAGACTTTACTCTCCTTCACTGGCTGCTCCCTCCTTTGCCTCCCTGCAGGGGCTCAGTCAGCGGGGAGAAAACCTCAGGGAAGACCCAGGAAACTCTGGGGGAATTAAAATTTTTCCCCAAGAGGAGCTGGAGTTGAGTTCGCTGCTGAGCAAAAGAGCTGTGTTGGTGCTGCTGCTGTGGATCTGACATGAAACTAGACATGTTTTCAAAGCCACTTTATCTTCTTCTGTTCCTTCGTTAGTAAAGTTAACAGTGTGAGAGCGTTTCAATATGTCACAAGAGATTAAAACAATGGGTGGGAACGATATCACACTAAATTAGACACTGCTCTTTCACTTACCTGTATTGCAGGTATTTCATTCTCTCCAGACATGAACTCACATCATGGAAAAAGGCACTGTGTCAACTAATAATCTGTATTTTTTGTCCTCCTAAGCTTCCACCATCAATGTGTGTGCAAGGCAGAGCAAGGCAGTGAAAGACTAAATCTGGCAACTCACAGGTATGAATATACACCATCTGACCTGTATCAGATGCCGTCCACGTGAATAAAGACAGAAAGACAAAACAATAACAAATACCTAGACAACAGACGAGGGACAGCGTTTCATAAAGGTGCCGATAAACGTGTTTATGACAGCGTTCATTTCATAAGCAGTCAAATATTAAACTTGGCAGAAGCCTGTGCTCAGTCTGTCTCGAGATGACAGTGAAAATGTTGTTTTAATTAGCCCGAGTCCCAGAACGACATTGAATCACTCACAGTGGGTTCTGTAACCATTACGATAGTTACAGACCCTTCGCTGGTTACTACAGACCGAGAAACTTAGTTATTTATTTATTTTTACAATTTCAGGAATGGTTGAATTAATTTAGACGACACACACTGGCTAAATGAGAAGTGAAGTGATTTTCTTGCAGTACCTGCAAAATGTTGAGTCTGCTCAGTTTAGTCCATGACAGTTCTCCCTTCTGCCAATAGAGGGCAGCAGCTACAATGCAACCTGCAGAGGAGCTTCAGGGATTTGGACTCAAAGAAGGTCTTTTCCCTTCACTACTGTTCTGTTGTTCTACAGGAGAACTGAAGAAATGTGTCGACATGTGTGAAGACTAAGAAGAGACGCAGGATGAGCAGATGAGCAATATTACTAAATATTGAGTCAAAGCTGCCCCGGAGGTTCAGGTAAAGTTTCTGAAAGTTTGTGTGATACTGAGACCTCATCTGTCACCTCAGTGTTTTGCTTTTAGTTGCCCATATTCGTAGTGGACTAGACACTGGTCACAGAGAAACTCAGAGAGATGTGATGTGTGTATCATCTTCAGGCTGGTGAAGCATAAACCCACTGACTCACACATAGAAGCACAAAGTAGATTATTAGGATGACAAATGAGCCATAATATACAAGGAAGGGTCACTGGGAAAATTCAGTTGTGCATGTTCCCTGCTGCTTGGGACTGAGAGTTTGGAGTTTTATTCTGGTATGTGGGAAAGAGGTTCTGCTGGGGAGATAAGGGACAAGTGACAGTTTGTGGAGCTCTCATACTCTGTTTTCTGGTGACATCAACTTAGAGAGAGAGAGAGGGAGAGAGAGGGGAGAGAGAGAGAGAGGGAGAGAGAGAGAGAGAGAGAGAGAGAGAGAGAGAGAGGATTTGGGGGGGAAACCTAAGCACAAATCTGTCTGCCTCTCGCTCAACCTCCAGGCGTACCAGTCTGTGTTGCGCCTCTGCTCTCTCAACTTTTTTTTTTTCTTTACACTGATTACAACTCCTCTGCAACTCTCACTTTTTTTTAAGTCCTTGGCAGCGGAGGGATGTTCCCGGGAAGGAGGTGACTCCTCAGCTCCACATTTTCACCTTGGGAAGTTTAGTGAGAGTCAGGCGGACAACTTCTTTCTCTTCTTCTTCTTCTTCTTCTTCTCCTCGGAGGGATTGTGAATGGGGAGCGTTTGGAGAGACTTTTACGCATCCTGTTGAGTGACGCGCGCTCAGATGTTTTAAAAGAAAAACGTTGTCTTTTTGCAAGTGTCACATCCACATCCTCATTTCCTCTCCTTTCTTCAATGGCCAGGCAGCGTTTTAAGGAGATTCTGACTGAACGACTCTCTTGAGAGAAACTTTGGTAAACTTCTGCCAACAGCGGACTTTTTTTTATATATGTATATCGGCTTCCATCACTTTTCTCTCTCTCTCTCTTTTTTAATTCTATCACTTAGACGAACGACCTCTTTTGACCTTTTTCGGGATCCTTACTTCCACTAAGTCTACTTCCCCCCCCCCCCCCGCGGATATTCAATTAACTTCGGTTTGGAAGTAATTTCAGTGGATAACATGCCTCCGACCGGGCCGGAGAGGCGAGCTGCGCTCTGCCGGGTTTGGGCTCTGGTTTTCGCGCTGCTGGCGTGCGTTGCTTCGGTGACTGGATGCCCACACAAGTGCAGCTGCTCCGGGTCGCATGTGGACTGCCAGGGTCTGGGTTTGAAGACTGTTCCGAAAGGAATACCGAGGAATGCCGAGCGTCTGTAAGTGCGATTTCATGACAGCAAGAGCTGATCCACTTCAGTCATCATCTTTGTCACACATTATGATGAACCTCTCTGTGACCTTAACATGCCCCGATTCTCCCTCTCTGCTCCTGTAGGCTGATATACCCCTCAAACTATTACAGTGAGAAAAAACATGTCATCGTAGTAGGAATTACTTTTCAGAGGTCGTGGAGTTTAAAGTACTGAAATCACTGCAGACTTGACTTAGCAAACTTACTGAAGGAATCTCTCAATGGAAACTTCAATCACCTGCTCATTTACTTGTCTTGGAGCATAGATGTAGCATTTAGTTGTGAATGAGATTGCACCATCCAGCCTAGTGAGCTATTGAGTGATTCACTTGATAGAGATTTCAACTCTGACCTACAGTGATTGATCATTAGACAGGAAAAAAGCTGACTGCATCACCTGTGGCTGTGTTTAGCATCTTATGGCTTAACTTCGGCAACTTTACAGTTCCCTGTAAAATAGAAAAAAACTGAAGCTGATGAAGTGAATTGAGTTGGGATAAGGTGGATTTCAGTGTGTGTGAAGTGTTGTAATTTTAGTTGCATTTAAGCCAGATAAAGCTGATAAATTGGAAAATAATGCACCATTACTGTCATTACCTGTATGTTTGTGTAGGCTAGAACTAAAAGGTAGCTTCCAGGGAAGATTTACAAAGGTGCCTCCTGGCCGAGAGCAGTCTCTTTGGTTATGCACTTAATAGAAGGTGCACATGAAACTGCCCTTAAATTCTCCAGTGACCCCAGTAAATGGAGGCAGTTAAGAAGCAGCCGTGGCTATTCAACTATTCATTTAGAGCGTTTTTAAACAGGTCAAAATGAAAGGTGAGAAGAAGCAGTGAGCTCCTTGAGGCTTTTTCTGTTCCCCTGCTCTCCGTTTGCAGCAAGACTTTCCAAAGGTTTCTTTGGTGTCACAAGTTGCTAAAGTTGGAGTGAGTGATTTTACTCCTGAAGAATTACTCTCAGGTCCTTTTTCAACCTGGTGACAGTTAGTTTTAAATCATATTCACTCCCAAGGCAGAGACAGACCTCTGACAGATGCTGCTGCCACCTCTTTGCCCGATCTTGACACGTATACACCCCCGCAGCCACACACATGCACCCAGAAACACACACCTTTGCTGTTAAGGTATGGAAGCGATTATGCATGATAACGGAGCAGCCAAAAGCCCCGCGGGGGATCAACAACAGACCTAGCCCTGAGACAACAAACACAATCAGTAGGCTGCACAGGGAAGTGGGGGGCCTTGTTTGTGGATGTGGATGTGTGTGTGTGTGTGTGTGTGTGTGTGTGTGCATGCATGTGTGGGGGGTACTGCTGGATATGATTTTCATGGCTCTGTGCTTTTTCCACTTTTGCTTACATGTTTATGTTTGTGTTTCTGTGTCTGCATGCTTGCGCTCGCTAGCGTCTTTGTGTTTCTTTGAGTGAGTAAAGTGTGAGTGTGAACAACGAAGCCCATGCTTCTTCCATTCCACTGGGCTGCTGTGACCTCCCAGGACCTGTTGGCTTTTACACAGCAATCCCCAGAAGACATTTACACCCAAGGAAAATAAATAATTAGAGCAGGCTGCGATGGGGAGGTGGGATAAGGGGGTCCCCCGCTTCTTGGTGGGGTCCCCTGGGTGGAATATTTGGGGTAGCAGCGCCCCTCCCATTGCCTTCACTCTAGAAACTATGTGTTTATGTTTCCCTGATTTATCCAGGTCAGTGTTTCAGCTGTGACTTTGGCCAAGAGCTGCTCTCTCCCTCCCTCTTTCTCTCCGTCTCCGCCTGCTTTCATCTCTCTTTCTCTCTGCAGATATATTTTAGGGAGTCTGAGATGGGAATCATTAAAATGGATGAGATTCCAGCTCTAAAGGTTACGGCAGATGGGAAACTTTTTAGCAAAGAGAGATGAGCATTATTACGGTGAGCAGGGATTTGGGTTTGACGGCTGGAATAAAGTCCATGTGGGCAACAGATTCTAGGAACTTAAGTGCCAAGTTTGTTACGTTACGAGTGAAAAATGGTAAGGTGCATCCCAGTGTCCAAGATAGTGTTATTGATTATTTATAGTTCTTTAAAGCTACCAGTTAAAGCTTTTGCAATCATTTTGTGCCCATGTGGCAAAGTTTGTCCCCACATGATTGTAAAAAATACATCGTTTGTGAAAGATTTGCATGATCCGTGATGTTATTATTGTTCCTTAAATTGACAATATTTTCAGCCATGCACTGTATGTGGTGGGCTAATGGAGGAAAGACAGATGGAAAGCAATGTAATGAGGCTAAATCATGTCTCAAAATGTTCATGAAATCATGATGTGTTTGCTGCTGCCAGCTGATGTAATGCTAATCTGACATTTGTTATGACACTGTCAATGTCAGCGTATAACCGAACAGTTCATGGCAACAAAAACTGGCAGTCGACATGAAAATTAGAGTCACAAATATATTCAAATTTACTGAATCTGTTATTTCAGAAGTTTCCTGGCAGCGGGACATTACAAACGTTCAAAGGCAATGCAATGTCGCAACGTTGAGGTAACTGGCTGGATGCTGGTATGCATCAATTTGGCTGGTGAAGCGGTGCATACTAGGACACATGGGCTTAAATGAACACGCCAGTGAAAACCTATGTTTTCAGTATCAAGTGCTCGCACACGGACGGCTTGAAAGACGATGAAAAGTTATAGCTTTCTGCTTCATGCATGTTTTAATCCGTTTATATTCACAACAATTACAATGGATTCCAATGATAACCCAAAGAACCCAATAAGAAAAATTTTCAAATCACTATTGTACCATAATTGCCACTTTGCTGTTAGTTTCTAGTGTAACTATGTTCCAAAGACTCATGTTTTGGCCAAAATATTGCAAAATACACAGTTTTGCTGTGGTTAGCTCTTAAACTTTGTCACACTCTGCTCTGTTTGCTTATGTTGATTGCAAATGGAAAACTGGATGGGACGCTGATGTGTTTTTAGGTCTCTCAGCACTGTGAAAAATCAACTTCGCATTTCTATTCAGGATTTGTTCTATAGTTGTGTCTCATGTTGAAACATTGGGGGTTTCACAAACTCAAAAGCCAGAAGCTTCTTTGAAGACTCATCCCTTGGCAGAAACAAACATTTGAAATGGTCACGTGGTGAGGAGATACAGGACAGTGCAGTACAGTACAGTGGTCTCCCTATGCCAGAATGCAATGCAACAAGACCACAAGACATGTGGTGTTTAAGTAAGGGACAAGACTTTTTTTAGCCTTATCTTGAGTGGAAAATCTTTTTCGGCTACTACTCTGCTGCCGCCTTTATCACTGTCGAGCCACATGTAGCGAATCAAACAAATTCAGGCCGACTCTACGGAGGATACTGAAAACAAATGTAGGGAATCACTGTTAAATGAGCGTGCATATGACACAGGTCGAGGGAAATTGGGTACAGCAATAAAATAAAGCACAAGGCTTAGGCTTGAAGCTTAAATGACTTCAGGATACACTCATATGCATGACCCTGAAAACGTATAGATTTCTCCTTTTACAGCACCACGGCTGCTTGGATGGAAGGAAATCAGTCAAGTTGGAAAATGACTGGCACTGTAAAGCATGAAAACTGCCAGCGTGGTCCTCTAAACTGTAGAGCTATTACACACAGTATATAACTTTGTTCCGGTTCACTTCAGCTACATTTGGATGTGCAGGGTGCAGCTTGATATTCGGAGCCAGAGTCCACCTGTCATAACTACAGAATGAATCTCTTTTTAATGCCCCCTTTTCTTCACTATTGTAAACAGAGCATTTGGAAAGGTTAACGAGAGAAAAACAGTGGTGGCCTTAACACACACACACGCACACACACACATACACACACTGAAGCAGCCTCGCAGATTACCTCAGGCCAGTCAATTCTGTAATGTCCTCCTTGGGAAGCCACTCGAGACCTCATTTGCATCTAATTTGAGTGGAGGGTTTTGGGGGGAGGCTTAACAGGCTTAACGAGGCTGGGTAAAATGAATTGGAAAACAGGAACGGCTTTTCTCTCCCGGGTCCAATTCACACCTGCCCTACAGGGAACGACACAGACACACACACAGACGCACACACACATCACACATGCAACCCTCAGATGTCGATTTTTAGAGCTGCAAATTCCAAACTGTTGCCCCAGCTGCTGTGAAATGTGGGGAAATTGAATGCTGTGAACTCTAGAGGGGGCCTTCAACTGGCTGAGCTGCAATCAGAATTTTTTTGTGTTAAAGTGTGTGTGTGTGTGTATGTGTGTGTACATATGAGTGTGATTATACCTTCTTTTTTTTTTAATGTACTTGTGTTAGCGTGTGGTAGCCCTATCAAGCCCATTATTATATATGTGTGTGTGTGTGTTGCTGTCTGTGTTTGCAGTTGAATGAGTTCACTGTTGGAAACGGCGAGCTTCCACAGCCAACTTTACACAATTTAATTCAGATTTTAACTGCCTATTTCTCCGTTCCCTCGCTAACGGCACTCTGAGGAAGTTTTGGCAAGTTTTTTACGAGCAACACCTTCTCTGCTTTCTCCAGCCTCGTCGAGCTTTTTCTTTGTTTTTCTTTTTCCCCTCCCAATTCTTCATCTTTCCTCCATCTCTGGCTCCTTCTCCCCATCCCTCAACCTTCTTCTCTGCAGTCTTTCCCTCCTCCTCCTCCTCCCTACTGTGCTCCACCGCTCATTCTCTGACCTCCACCACCTCCCCCTCCAACACACACACCTTCAGTGTGCCAGCAGCATCTCTCCAGTAGAGTTTTCACAGCTCCCATTTCCCCTCAGCGTGCCAGCCAAACCCACCTTGGTGCACAACTGTAGGGTCCTGATGCTGTGTGCCTTTGTGTTAATGTGTGTGTGTGTGTGCAAGCATCAGTGAGTGTGCATGTGTTTCTATGTGTAAGACGGACACACACGTTCCAATCACTGCTTCTGGCTCTTATCAAAGCTTGGTGTTGACTGGTCAATGGACGCTGTAACCACCACACCCTCAGCTATGAAACAGCATTCCATGGTGGGACTGGAATTTTTGAGTGTGTGTGTGTGTGTGTGTGTGTGATCTTTGGTGCTAACCTGTGCATGTAGCAGACTGGCTAATTTTTGTTGACATAGTCCCTGTTCCCTAAATTAAGATAAATTTGACTGGAGAGAATCTGCAGCCACACCCATGGAGTCTGATAATTCAAATATACATTGCACTGTTTTGATCGTTCCCATAGACCTCTGTTAACCATGTTGTGTTGGTCCTTGGCCAACGTTTGTGAAAACCAGGGAGCTAATTAGTGATGTATTTTGTTTGTGCAGAATATGAGCTACTTTGAGGAAAGCTTCAGTCAGCACACATACTTTGGTCACTGTTGAATAGAAGCCATCGTTCAATGAGGAGTGTTCTTAACTGTTATCGTGGGTATGGTGGTGATGTAATACATCTGAGAAGCAGCAGAGTGTTATTGCTATAGCAGACGAGTCTAAACTAATAAGTGAAAACCACAATAAGCCTGCTGTTCTCAAACAGCCTCTTTATGTCACGCCTATCTTCTGTGGCCATCTTGTGGTCACAAATTTGTGCCCTTCCAACTGTGTTTGATTCAGTTATGGGATGCCAAATGGCACAAGTGAGGGTAACCGATATTTAGGCTCCACTTCTAGGTCAGTGGGTGATATTCTTTTCCCTAAGTTTCCCCAGTGTGTGGGCAGTTGACCTTTTCTATATAATGACTTTCAGGCTGCCAAAGAGGCTGCCAGCTGGCACTGATGGTGGGCACTGCCCTTCTGGGAAATGAAGCGAGCTGGATGCTACATTAAAAACACACAGTCGCACACATGCTGTATTCACATGGCACACACAGACAGGCAATGAGGGGCAGACACTTGCTGCCGTACACATGGAAAATCAGACACATACATGCAGACATGTGACTGCATCTACTTGTATTGCACTTGTGAGGACCCTCACTGACAGAATGCATCCCCGTCTCTAATTATCACAATCAAAGCAAACTTTATTTTAAACTCGACTCTGTGCAGTTGAAATGTAGCTGCTTTTATCTATTGTCTTCAGCACATTTACACATTTCACTGAAGTAACTGCTGCATCTGGGAACATTGAAGAAATGAATGGTCAGGTGATCTGACAGGTTGTAAACAAGCCAACAGTTAATCTGGTTATCATTATCAATACTTTACTATGAGGATAAACCGGGAGTGAAATACACCTTTGCACAGAAAAACTCTGTGTAGGCACAACTACAGGAAGTGTGGTCGGTCAATGTTGAACCACCAAGATGTTCTCTTCACTGTGATGGATGTTTGGAGCGAACACTTTAGGTGATTATTTCACGGTTTGCCTTCATTTCCTCTTCAAAGTAAGTTTTGCCAACCTGGGGGTTGGTTCAAGTGCTGTATGATTGTCTGTTGCTTGAGGCTTTATTTTTTAAACTCAGCAATTATCTTGGTGTGTGAAGTGTTATTATTACAGATAGGAATGATGATTTGGTGGCCAAAAACTACTTAAATCAGAAACCAAAATGTTCTTAAAACCCTCAAACAAACTTCTGAACTAGTAAAGAAAAGCCAAGAACTTATCATTCTCCAGAAATATCCTCACGCTCAATGTCTAAAAACAGGTCATCACAAAGTGCATGGGAGCACGCAGGAGACACTCATCATTAGTCAAAGGCTCACATCCACACACACACACAGTACACTCTCTTGCTTTCACTGGATTAAACATGCAGTTGGTCCTAGATGGAAACTTTGACATATAACAAGAGAGAATAAGACAGAGAGAGAAAGAAAGAGAGAGAGAGAGAAAGAGAGAGACTATGTCACATAGAAACTATCCCAAGTCACGAATGACCTTCTGTGACTTTCTGCTGAAACAGAAGCCATCAGAGCGGAGGACTTCAGAGTGTATGTCATACCAAAACGCCACTCTGGGTTTGTGTGCATGAGTTTGTCTCAGTGTGTGTGTGTGTGTGTGTGTGTGTGTGTGTGTGTGTGCAATGTGCTTGAAGTCGTTTGATGTTAACAAGCTATGCCACTGTTTTGTTAGGCCACTGTCACCAAAGCAACACATTATATCCCTACTGCTGGGATTTTGTGTTCTCGCTGTGTGTGTTTCTGTGTGTACCCCCATACTATTTGTGTGTGTATCTGCTAGCATGTGTGTACAACAGTATGAGCGTGTTACTTGCTCCATAATTGTCTCTTTTCAGTCCAGTGTTGAGCTGAGCTCGATGTGACAGACTGTTTATGTCAGGCTGGAGGCTTATAGAGGAACCGGTCACTGCGCTGTGTGTGCATGTGTGTGTCTCTCTCCATCTCCCTGTCTCTCTCCCACTCTGTCTCCATCATTCACTTTCTCCCTCAGTCTCTCATTCCCCTTAACCTCTCTCATTCTCTTTCCCTCTCGTTCATTCACTCTTGTTTTTGTTTTTTTTTTTCTTCTCTCCAGACTTGGCCTCTGGTGAGGAAGCAGCAGGCCCTGTTCTTGTCAAGTGGCCTCTCAGTGGCCAAATCGCCCCTCCACTGCCCACCCCCACCCTTTTCACTTACAATACAGCAGTAGTAAATCTAAACAAAAGCAATGCAGCCCTATAAACTTGAGCAAAGAAAAGAGCTAACCAAATACAGCGCTGGTTTACAGCCCTTTTGGCTCGTGACACTTAAAAAAAAAAAGGGATGCTAGCAGGCGATTCCCTAATGTGGTCAAGTCTGCGTGGTTAACAGCAACACCAAACTATGAACTTCCTGAGGTTGAGTGGCGTTAACATCAAATAGAAAAGCGTCAGATGACATAACACAGAGAGGAGACACATTACCCTCCTGGGATTCAACAAAAATCCAATCAGTCTGGGAAAACCGAACGTGAAAGATGCATTAGCAAGTAATTCAAAACACACATGCCATTTAAAAGACACAAGCAGACGAAGAATGAGAAAACATGGAGGGATGAAGATAGATTTAATGCTTAGATACAGAGAGGAGAGAGGAAGGAACAGATCTGAACAGATAAAGTTAAAAAGTGCAGATGGGACGGTGGGAGCTGTGCTGTGCGTCATTCAGAGAGGATTCCTCTTCATGGAGAGAAGAGGAGCGTCCTTCAGTCTGCTGTAGGGAAAATATTTTACTAACTAATGGCTCCTTTATCACCGATGTCTCTCTTCCTCTTGGCTTCCTCGCCTTTCATCTCTATTTTTGGGAAAGAAGTTCTCCCACCTTTTGTTTAGTTTCTTTGAGCATTTGTTAGCATTCTGGATGTTGCAGATGTCGCCAATAAGCCTGTAACTTATTGGCAGAAACAGAGAAACACTTCTGGTCATAGAGACGAATGAGTGTAGAGGAAGACCGGCCAGATAAAATGTGAAATGTCAAGTGTCAGAATGTTTCTGAGAAGTATGCAGAGCCTACACGAGGAACTATCTCCAACAGTGGGATCACTGTCTGACTGCAGCGACAGCATTTGTCCTCCAGACTTTCCTTCTTTAAGATTTCCTCAAGTGCAGTTAGCAAATGTTTTTGCAGTGTAAACTAAACTGTAGCTCAGTGTGAGGGTACAACTTTCACATTGTAAAAGTGACACACACATATTCAGGCTTCCATACCTTGATATTGATCATTTTTAAAAGGCACTGACAGACAAATCTGCAGGTAGACAGATGATGATTGATGATGGTGATGATGAAGGTGACACATGAGTGAACAGATCTCATGTTGAAGGCAGGAGACAGGAGAGATGAAGCAGATACGAGCACAGTTGAGGAAGAGACCATCAGACATACAGACTCAGTTCACACATAAACCAACCAGCTATTTGAAAATGGCTGTAAAAACTCTCTCTGGTGTTTACATGTGTCTTTGCCTGCTTGTTCTCACCGTGGCTCCACACAGGACTGTAGAAATGATGCAAACTTAAATCCCTACGTCCCTCATGTTCAAATATCTGATCATCTCCATTAAGCTTTTGTCATGCAAACTGCATGTTCACACACACACACACACACACACGCAGACTCCTTTTATTTGTAAGTATGACATGGACAAAGTAATGGTATAAGTTTGTCATTGGTAATTTTAAAAAGGACATGACCTGTGGTGTCCTCAGAGGTCTGTAAATCTCAGCCCTGGACTTCTTCTGTGCATGTGTCTTTGGGCCCACTCGCTTGTTCTCGTGTGTTCACATGCCATTTGCGTGTGTGTGCGTATGATGTGAATGACCAAAATCTCCTAGTGATGATTGCTGTGTATCCCAGAGAGCAGCCCTGTAATAGGGGTGAGTTCACTACCTATTAGCATCACTATGAGAGCGACTCAAAACAGCAGTAAACGGTCGCACAGGAGACCAAATGTTCCACAAATCCCCCAAATTTTCCAAAACTTGTAGCTTTGACTCTCGCAGACAATATTTGGTCTTCGAACACAGGCTGAACATGTCCCTCTTGAATGCTTTCCATGATTACATCTCACAGGGTTTTAGAATTCAACTTGTACATGTTACAGGCTCGGTGGAACATTGGTTGCCTCACAGTGAGGAAGGTCTGGGTTTGATCCCTGGTCCTGGGGGCCCTTTGCATGTTCTCCCTATGAGCAGTTCCTCCCTTTAATGTCTCTAGAACATAGTGATGTGATCTACAAGAACTTACATTCAATCAGATTTATCAGCTCCATAGCTGTTGATGCGTAACTGACAATAGCTGTGTCCAGTTTGTCCATCCGCTCGCTCACTGTAATGTGTTTTCTATACTCAACAGACTCACTAGGGGAGAAGTGCAGACAGCAGCTGATGCTTTTCAGACACTACTTGGGGCAGCGGTAGTTAAATTGTGACATAGTTATAGGCCAGATATTTCTAATTATGATTTCTGAACGCCAGAACATCTGCATCACATATGAGGCAAAAATACATTCAGACAAATGTGATCTTAACATTTTTTATGTTTTATTTGGAGCCTCCTCTTTTTGTTCTATTTTGTAGTCTTTGTAGTTTTTAGCAGCAGAAATGGACAGTTTTTCTTTCTCACTTGTTTGGCTCTCTCAGTCCTGATTGGATGAAATGATTATATAACAATGTATTGGTTTGGTGTTACACTACTTTTGCCCTTTTGATTACAATTATTGTGATTGTGTGAACAGTTGTTACTTCAAACATGTGACGATGGATTGCAGCTACACCGAGGGCTGATTGTGAAGCAGCTCGATGCCCGCCCTCTGCTCCTGCTGACGGACACACAGTAGAGCGTGGAGCTCAGAGGAAAAGGAAGAAGGCAATTAGGATTCCATGCGTAACTGGGAGATTTAGAGGGAGAAATTGAGCATACCTATCTTAGAGAGGGAAGGATGGAGAAGAGGAGTGGGAAAGTGAAGAGGTACAAGAGCTTTGTGGAAAATAACAGGAGATTAGCACAGGAAGCGAACGCATTCGGTAACGAAGCGTTGGCGGTGAACAACCAGGGATGAAAGGGAAAGGATGGAGGGACGGAGCGATAAGGATGCAAGGCATGATAGGGCGAGAAGAGGAGAAGAAGAAGAAGTGGAAAGAGGAAATGTAGCAGTGTCAGAGACAGACAGAAACAGAACAGTGAGAGGAAACTCTTTGCAGCACTTAATCGTTACTCCTCATTGTTGTCTCAGATCGAGATGAGCAAAGGTCAAGAAAACAAAAACAGGCCATGCAGGCTGAGATAGGGGGCACAAGGAGAGAAAGAAAAACACAACTGGCCGGTGTGTAACCCGCTTTGCCAAACATTTAAACTCATGTATTCTCTTAATATTTCATGGTTTACCACAGCAGCAGCTTGTCTGCTTTTCATTCCTCTGAGCTCCTGGGAGTCTTTGTCACCTGATCTGTCATTTGTTTAACATTCCTCTCTAATAGTTATTTCTCTGTTTTTTCTCAGTCTCTGTGGTGTAGCCAACCAATAAAGCTGCACTGTAAGTGAATCAACCCCCCACATACACACACCATATCTGTGTGTGTAAAGTTGACTGGTTTGCTGGCTCAAGGCAGCCAGACTACAGGGTTCACTGATTTCAGTGGTCTGGGGTGAGATGTGGAGGGGAGCTGTCTGTGCCTTTGTGCATCTGTGAGTGTGTGTGTTGTATGGTATATTAATTCCCTGCACACCTGCTGTTTGCATTCTTTTCTTATCCTCTTGTCACAAACACACACACACACACACACACACACACACACACATGTGCGCCTTACCTCTGCCTGTAATGGAAACAAACAGTGGTTAAGGCTTTTGTGTTAAAGCCTCTCGTTAGTTGTCTGACTGCCAGCTGGTCAGTTAAATTTACAGCTCAGTCGAGCTTTACTGCTGGGTGCGGTGGATCCCCGAGCTGCAGCAGGCCAGGTGCATTGAGAGGTTGCCCCACTTAGCTTTACGTCATTCATACCCACTGTAGCTCTAATTGTGCACGGCGAGACCTCCCCAGTTTAATCAAGCTTCTCAGTGAATTTTGAGTCACCTTAACTTTGGTGCAGAGAAGTTCTCGACAGCAGCATTACATGAGGTGTTACTGCTACTTTTGCTAATGCTGCTTTTCAGTAGGTTTTCCCTTTTTAGACCGAGACCTGCTTATATCTCAGTGCACAGTGACTACTCTTAACTCCTTTCAGTGTGGTTGAAGACTTATAAATTGCAGAGCTTAATAGTTAATTAAATTTAATTGAAACTATGATGAAGAGAAATATTTAAATCACATGAGCAGCTCTCATGATTCACCTGTAATGGGGCATTCACACCAAAGGTGATAGATGCGAAAAAGAAAAAAACGCTTGAAACGCTTGTATCATCACGCTTGTATCACGCTGCTTGATCATTTTTAGAGCATTTGCTTCATTCGCGCTTGTTGCTCAAAAAAATTAAAAAAAACAACATGCACAAAAACGTTTGGCCACTCATTTTTCCACTGGCTATCTTTTCACATTGATCATGGCTTTCACATCGATGTCGTGGTGAGATGCCACCTTAAAAGTTCAATATATCCAACTTTATTCGCAACGCTTCATTTGCGTCGCTTCAGATGCTCCAGATGCTTCATTCGCGCCATGTCTCATCGCATTGAATGTGTAGAGTTGCAGCTCAATTCGCGTGTATCGCATGTGGTGTGAACGCTCCTTAAGGCCAGTGGTCACTGTTTCCCCTTCACTTCCACTGCTCACTGCAAAATGATTAGTTCTTGCTGAATGTGCTTAGTCTTCACTTGTGTCTCTGTGGCTGCACAGTGCAGCTTCCTGTGTAAGCTACAGTTTTAAAACGGTGAAGAAGAATCGACTCCCAGGAAAACTGTGTGTGAAACTGTGTATTCATAGTTAACATAGTCTCTTATTGGTCCATACACATGTTACAGTACTTCAGGCATTTATGATACTAGTGTTAGTAGTTGGTGCGAATTGAAATCTAAGATGTTTGGGTCAGTTGCTTTTTGATAATGTGATGGATGTTGGTAGTTGTTGAGGAAGAAGAATAAAAGCAGATCATATCTTACACTCTTTTTTACAGTACATCACTGTCAGTCGGCGCAGTGTTCATTTGACAGTACAAGCATTTAATTTCACACCAGACTTCACTTTGCTCTGGCAGTGGCATCAACTTTCTCAGTGTTTTTCGGCAGTGTTTGTAGATAGGGCGATGCCATCGCTCCCCACCTGGCCCTGTGTCCTCAGTGTTTGTTTGACTGCAGCGCAGTTTCCCTGGTGAGAGCAGAAATTTCCACTGTGAACAAGAGAAAGATGGAGATAAGGATGGAGAGATTAGAGGAGAGGGGAGAGAGGAAATAAAGGGCAGGAAAAATATAGCCAACTTTAAAAGAGTGAAAGATTGAGATAAAAGAGGGGAGATTAGAGGGAGAGAGAGAGAAAAACAGATGAAGGTGAAGAAAAAGTGTTTAGTCAACTGTGAAACAGTGAAAGATAAGACATGAGAGAGTGAGAGAAGGGGACACGTTGTAAAAGAGGGGGAGATTAGAAAGAAAAAGTGGAGAGGGAGGCTGGGAACACAGGGGTGAGGCTGGCTGTGAAGGACTGACAGATTGACATTAAAGACCAGTGAACGGGGGAAAGGAGAGATTTAAGGGACGAAGAGCAAAAAAGAAAAACTGAAAGATTGTTGCCAAATGTGAAAGGATAGGGAGACACAAAGAGCGAAGGAGGAGAGACAGGGACGGACAGAGGTGGAGTGATAGCAGTAATGTTCAGACTGGACACTGGCTCAGAGTCACTCAGTCAGAAGTGAGTGTTGTACATGAAATTACAAATCAACAGGAAGAAAAAAAATCACTGTGGAAATGTTAAATCAATGCAGCACTGAGCTTTTTTCATCACATCAAGGAGACTTGACTGCAACATCCTCACACGGCAGAAAGTTCAAGAGCTGATATTTGAATTTACGGATAACTCTGGCCCGTCATCAGTTCCCTATTTACATCGCCAAAACTCAAGGGGCAGCATTAGCTTTATTTTCTCCCCATGACAGCTGGAAATCCATCTATACCCTCTTCTTTTAGCTCTGTTTTGGTCTCCTCCTCCTCCTTCTCCTCCTCCTCCTCCTCCTCCAGGGTGAAGTATCCGACTCTTTAGTGGCTAAATGTTTCTGTATGTGCAGCAGGGAGTCGCTGAACTTTGTCTGTCTGCTGCTTCATCTTTTTTTTGTTGGAAACAGCTGCCTGCTGTGTCTGGAAATGAGGTTGATGAGATTAGTGAAAGCTGTGAGCAGTGAAACCAAAACAATGAGCTGGAAGAAACTAAAATGCTTTTGGTGAACGGCAGGATTATGTGCTGTTCTCCTTGGATTTGTCAGCATTAGTGATGATGTTTTGTACGTTTTATAAAAATCTCTTCTCTTCTCTTCTCTTCTCTTCTCTTCTCTTCTCTTCTCTTCTCTTCTCTTCTCTTCTCTTCTCTTCTCTTCTCCTGATTTGACTGGGACCTCATTCAGAGGACGTATTTGTTGTTGGCCATGATTTAGTCCAGCTTTCCATCCCAGTCTCTGCTATAGTGGGTGGGAGTCTTTGATCGGCAGTCATTTCAAGTGACCTCCCATTGTATCGGTTCAGATACTGTAACTTTTTTTATTATCCTGGAGCCCTTTCAAGGACCCCTGGTGGACTCTGGACCCCATTTAGGCTTTGGGAAGCGCGGCCTTCGCCCACAGCAGCCCTCCCTGTCTCAGGCCGGGGTATGGCTCTTATTAGTGGTCCTTGCCATGGCAGCTTGGGGAAGCCTTTTGAAACCTAATATGGTCTTAAATCAGATTTATAAATGTTTAGGTGTATTATGAAAAACACACACGCAGGCCGCCTTGGCAAAACCAGTCTCTGTTTATGTGTGTGTGTGTGTGTGTGTGTGTGTCTGTGTCTGTGTCTGTGTCTGTGAGTGAAAGCTTATGGAGAGTTAGTGTGTGAAATAAGAGAGAAAATTGTGTGGCTTGTTTGTCTGTGTTCTCTTGTGTGTGTGTGTGTTTTTTTCCCTTGCCCTAATTCCTCCAGTGCGACAGCGTTTCAATAAACAGCATAGCTGTGTAAAGGGAACCAGTCTATACACACACACACACTCAGACAGTCAGTTCATATTGCAGTGTGTATACATTGTGCACTCATAGTTAAAACAGATTGAATGACAGCCAGGAAACACGATAAGCTTTTAAACTCTGATGATGGAAAGAGAAAATAATTTCATCCCACTTTCTATTTTTTTTTTTTTTTTTTCTTTTCTGGAAAAATTTCTTCTCAATAATTCTCAGCAGCAGGAGTGTGTGTGTGTGTCTGTGTGAACTCTCATGGTGCCTGTACAGTAGGAGTGTTAGTACGTTTTGTTTTCTGTTTGTGTTTATATATTTGTGTGTGCGTGTTCTTGTATACGTGTGTATGGGCTCTTATGCTGTGGGACATTCTCACGCTTTGACCGACGGCCAGATTCACTAATTTGACTGAGGAACAACACACTGAGACACACACATGCACTCAGTGGGTCCTCACTGCCTTTTTTTTCTTTTTAAAGACATTGTATACTTTCAAAATACAGTGTGTTATATTAAGTTCATACTCGGTTAAACTCACCCTGTGGCCTCTGTGTTTCTCTCCACAGGGATCTGAACAGAAACAACATCACCAGGATCACTAAAGTCGACTTCTCCGGCATCAAGAACCTCAGGATTCTGTAAGTTTGTTTGTTTCATCGCTTTTGTAGAGATGAACCATTCAGTGCTGTCAAAAAAGCACATTTTCTTAAAGTACACTCATGTTCTTCTTAAGAACAAGGGTTTTGTTTCATTCTTACTCTACTTACTTTTTAACACACACAACAACTACACATATTGTCTACAAAGAAGACATGTAAATGACGGACAAGCCAGAACCCACTCCACCAAAAAAACCAATGAGATTTTTGCATTGACTTTTAAATCCCTGAGAAATAAGATATGTGACAAACAAAAGTTTATAACGCTTTTGCTCAAAATTAGCAAGACTTTAATGTTTGGTAATGGAAAGTTTAACCTTAATGTTTGTTGAAGTCCAGTGCGGTACTCCATTACTAGAATAGTTGTTGGCTAAGACCAGCCGATATCACACTACGACTAAATTAATGACACAAGAACAAGACGTGGATTATAAACGGTCTAATGTAAGACACAGCTTTTTCTCACTGTTGATGCAAAGTAGCTTGGACGGCTCGGACTGTGAGCTTGGGGTTACCGAAGGTCTTCAGACTTTATGAGTTAGTATTCCGGTTTCATGACTTTCTGATGATGATACAGCCAAGTGGGAACTCGGATAATCCGACTTTTGAGTTTCATAATCGTCAAATATCAATAGCTAATGTTTTGCGGACGGCACTGACAAACAACTTATTTTGTCACTTAGGTATGAAGTTGACTGGATTTGGGTATGTGGTTGACCCCAGTACCAGGTCTTTTATGTGCGTTTTCTCCTCTTTTTCCCTGTGACTTGTATTTGTTTCTTTACAAGGAGTCCCATTACCCAAAAAGCTGCCATGCTGGAGTAATTACACAAATGCTATATTTACCTAATAGGCCTGTATATGGCTATAGGGGAAACAAGTCTCTATAAAATGAAGTTTCCCATCCTAATGAGGGATTTCAGGGCAGGAGAGAATGCAAGTGTCTTATCCAAGGAGTCGAGTTTCGTAATTACTGAATTTTTACAAGGTTGAATAATAGAGTAATCATGAGCTGAGATGCCAGAAACAAAGCACCAAGACTCCTATTTGTTAAACAAGAGACGCAACAACAAAATGTTACACTGGTGCGGATGTGATATGAAAATGCTGAAAAAATGTCGAAATTCCTGGACAAAGGGTTTCACGAAATTGTGAGTCATTGTTGATGGTAAAAGAAAAGATAAAGTAACTCAGAGCTCTGAGGCTTCTCCCTTGTGTCTCTGAACTATCGTCAGGCTACAATGGATTTTAAAGGGTTTTGCAATCTTGTGAAATCTGGAGATCCAGAGATAACAGAGTGAGGAACAAGCAACAGATGTTTGAGATTGAAGATGCAAAGGTTAATGTGTGAAATGTGCACATAAAATTAAAATAAAGTTAAGGAGAACATTACCCTGAGCTATAAACTCAGTCTGAGCAGTACAGGTGATTGTTGGACCAGGTGATGTTGAGATGTTCTCAGGCCCACCTATCAACTCCACCATACACACTGTCCACAGAAAGAGATCTCCTCTTCAAGTGTGATGCGTGTCCAGCCTGAACCACATTGATATGTCATAAACGGTGATTCCAACCATCCTGATATACGATCTGTTCATGAATTGTTAAGGTTATGGGCTTTGAAAGGAGGCCCAAACAGCTGAGGCAGGCTGACCGCTGGTCCATTTCAAGGAAGAACAGCTTCCAAAAGCGATTTATTGACTTCAGTATAAACACACAGCTGTCAGTAAACATCTCAAATGGACATTATTTCCATGAACTTTCTGTATACAGCTTGTCTAATCTTAAAAAAGAAAGAATTTGACAATATGCTAAAGTCATTACTGACGTTACTCTTGCTTTTTATACTCGTATTAAAGAGAAAGAGTGTGACTCCTTGTGTCCTCTCAGCTGTCCTAATGACTTCAAGGGCTCTCCAACTCTTGTGCCTCAAGTGGCGGCTCAAATTTGTGTGTGTATGTGTGTGTGTGTATCTGTGTGTGTGTGTGTGTGTGTGTGTGAGGGCTGTAATAACTATAATCGACCGTTGGCTGCATGCAGCTTCCCTCCTCACTCTGTTTTCACCAGACCAGGAGATAAAAATACACTCCCCATCACAAACTACGTTACGGAGTGGACATAGGTTTATATGTGCATGTGTGTGTTTGCATTTGTAAGTACAAATGCACTTACAAACACACACACAAACAAACTTTAACCGTACTTGAAAGGTTCACGGTGGGCTTTGGAGTTTATGTTTCATTGATGTCACAGGTTTGATTGACATGTGATTATCTCAGCGAGAGATTGAGAGAGACCTTTATTTGCATCCTGTGCACTTGAGACAGAGTGACATGCATGGACCAATAAAAAAAATAGAGAGGCTGTGTGCTTGTGTGTCTGTGTGTGTGTTTGTGAATGAGAGAGTGTGTTTGCGTGTAGTGGGCCGGCAGCTTGTTTCATGTGGTGTTGGTGATAAACTGCTGTGACATTTCCCCACTCTAAATCTCTGAAAGAAATGGGAAGGAGAAGGCTTGGGAAAAAGAGAAGATAGTCTGAGAAAGTACGCACAGGCACACACACACACACACACTCAAATAATACATGTTGCATATGTACTGTATCAAGTGACGACCAAAGCAGTGTAGCCTTGACCCTTATCTGTGGTCAAACAGGTATAACCGCTACTTTATCACACCTCCCTCTCTTCTTTATCTCCTACTCACACTTCTTCTTTCTTTCTCACACACACACACACACACACACACATGTCAGTGCCCAGCTCTTCTCCTCCTATCCCATGGGAAAAGTTTGCATGCAGTTAAATGCTTCTAACCTTCATCCCAGTAAAGGCCAATAAGTATAACTGCAGGAAAAAAACAAGTTCTCCTTGATGTCCATGCTAACAACGAGCTTGTAATTATTCATAATTACCCATCCATCCATTAGCTGTACCACTTATCCTTGAGGGTTGCAGGCAAGGGCTGGGGGGGGGGTCAGTGTGGTGGTGGGTGAGTGTGTGGTTGGCCAATACATACAATCTGACTTCTGTTCAAAATGTCAATCCAACCTGAGTGAGTCACAGCACATACTCAATTATATTTTCAACTACTAAATAATTGGATTACATATTA